>JALMGJ010000004.1:105448297-106048297 GCA_023362775.1 Charina bottae
AAGAGCATCAGAGATGGAAGTATATTGAAATCCTGTACAGTAGAGATGTCAACATAGAAGATATTTCCTACTTATAAGAAGCTCTAGTACTAGAAGATGAAGTTAGATAAGCAATCCAATCATTAACAAATCAGAATGCTACAGGATTTGATGGAGTATCTACATAACTGTGGCATTGGAATATTCTTCAGTAGGATAATTAGTAAGGGTTCTAACCAAACTATGCCAGCAAATCTGGAGAATGACGCAGATTGGAAGAAGTCACATTACATGCCAATATCAAAGAAAGAAGACTTAACAGGGTATGCAAACTATCATACAGTATCCTTAATTTCACATACTAGCAAAATAATGCTTAGCACTATTGCATATTACATATTGTAGCAAAATAGTGCTTAATCAACACTGATTAAAACTGTACATGGAAAAGAAAATGCCAGTTGTTCAACCTGGGTTTAGAAAAGCCTAATGAACAAGAGACATTATTGCTGATGCATGCTGGATAATTGAGAATCCCAAATAATACCAAAAAAAAGTCAATATGTGCTTCATTGACTATAGAAAAACTTTCAATTTTGTCAACCATGTCAAGCTGTGGAATGTTTTAGGAAAATGGGATCCCAGAATATCTCATTGTTCTCATGTGAAACCAATACACAGGATGGGAAGTCTCAGTACAGACAGAACATGACAAAACAACTGGCTCCAGGTCAGCAGAGGTGTGAGACAGGGTTCTGTACTGTCCTCTTGTTTATTCCATCCATATGCAGAATATATATTGGGGGGTTGGAAGATAATGAGCATAGTTTTAAAATTAGAGACAGAAAGATCAATAACCTGCACTATGCTGATGACACTACTCTGATAGTTGAAAATGCAAATGATCTGCAAGCTCTCATAACGGAAAGGAGCACAAATGGGATTATGATTAAATATAAAGAAGACCAAATTAATGAAACAAGTACAGCAACCAGCATTAGAACTGACAATGCAGATATTGAAGCAGTGCATAGCTTCTGCCCTTTAGGATCAACTATCAACAGTAAAGGAACCAAGTCAAGAAATCTGCTGCAGACCAGCACTTGGTAGGTGAAGGCCTTGGAAAAGATATTCTGATGTTATGTGGGGGGGGGGGGGGGGGGGTCAGAGGTTTTTTTTTTTGGTTAACTATATGTACAAAAGAAAAGAAAAAGAATACACAAAATTACAAAAGAAGAAAAAAAGCTGAAAAAAGAAACAAAAGCATACAAGACATATATTTACAGACATCAAAATCTGAAGCGATGATTCATTACAGTCATCCATAGCTGATCTATATTAATGACATTCTGATGTTGCGATGTGCCTACTGAAGAAGACTTAGCTCAAAACTGTGCATGCAGTGGTTTCCATACTTTATTGAAGCGAAAGTTGGACTTCAAAGAATCAAGATAGAATTTGAGGCTTTTTAAATTTTGGCGTTGGAGAAGACCCTTCAGAATACCATGGGCAGCCAAGAAAACAAACAAATGGATCATCGAACAAATCAACCCAGTATTCTCACTGAGGCACAAATGACCAGGTTCAAATTATCATACTTCAGACACATTATACAAAGACCCAGCTCTCTGGAGAAGACTCTAATGCTGGGAAATGTAGAAAGAAAGAGAAGGGGATGTTCAGCAGCAAGGTGACGGTCTCAATTACAGTGGGATAGGTACACCATTTGAAGACGAGAAGAATCAGGTTGATGACAGATCATCCTTAAGAGGGTCTATCCATGTGAATCACTAGGAGTTGATACTGACTTAATGGCCATGATCAATCAATCAGTCAATACTGTGCAATCAGTAGCCTTAATATACTTGTATCTTTTTAAAAACCTGATCCCCCCAAATTAAAAAAAAAATCAAATGTTTCAACCCCTTCCCTTCCAGTGACATCATCATATCAACACTAACACCAGCATTTTTGGAGGCAGAGTGCAGTGCCCAGTACAAAAAGATTGTCTCCGTGGCCTAAACTAACTTCCAGTCTTGTTTGAGTAATTAACTTCTGTACTGAAGTAACTTTTTGGCCATCCCAAGCCTGTTGCTAGTTCCATCACTGAAAAACCCACATTTTACTATCGAAAGATAAATATATTTTTAAAAAGCTTGAATTAAATATGTATTTTGGTCTAACGTGATAATGACGACAGTACGTAATCTATTGTGGCATACATTGTAGGTGGGACTTTTCCGGAAATCAGGCGTGAAATCGCGAATACAAGCCCTGCGACAGATGAATGAAAGCTCTCCTGAAAACGTCAGCTATGAAGACCAGTCTGCATATGATGTGGCAGATATGGTGAAGCAGTTTTTCAGAGACCTGCCTGAACCTCTTCTCACGAGGAAGCTGGGAGGAACTTTTCTCCACATCTATCAGTGTATGTACTGAATTTGTTCCTTCTAGCCATGGAAGAGTTATGGAATACCAAGCCTTTCAGTCTTTTAAAGAGGGAGCAGCATCTACTCATCTAGAGAACACTGTGTTTGGAAATGCTGTTGCTGTTCAGTACAGCACTAGATGCCAAAACATTGAGAATGCACGTTTGATATTCTCTGGGTAATGCAGAATAAATGCAACATTGCAGGTAGGGTATCTATCCTACATGCAAGGCAATAAAGAGTTTCCACTTATACAGTACAGTAAGAGCCTTAATGTAGGATTAAGTTTAATGTGATTTTGAGGTAACAGATAATGGATATTTTCCCCAGGGCAAATACATATTCTCTAGGCAGCTGCTAGAATTATGAAGCTATCATTCTACAAGTTAATAAAGATATTTCCAGATGGGATCATAGAAGTGCTGGGAACAACAAGCTGATGTGATACTGTATGTTACAGGTTTTATAACAGTGTTTCTCAACCTTGGCAACTTGAAGATGTGTGGACTTCAACTCCCAGAATTCCCCAGCCAGCCATGGATTCACACATCTTCAAGTTGCCAGGGTTGAGAAACACTGAGTTATAAGTCTCAAGGAAACTGAAAAAAGCAGCAAGGAGTCTCCTGGTTCAAGGGATAAATCTTATGCTAGCAGAATGGGAGTTCCTCTTGATTTCCCTACTGCACTCCATGTATGCCCCAGTTCTGCTTCAAGGGCTGTGTCTCCGTGCTGTGTCTCCGTGTGTGGGAATCTGTTTCACAGGCAGTGTCAATTCCATTGGCAAATAGATAACACTGGAGAAAGCTCAAACCGTCTGAATATGTTACAGAAGAGCCTTGACTGGATACTATCTCATTATATCCTATATAAAATATGCTATCTTTCACTATATGCTAAACCAAAGGTTGCCCCTATGTTTAAATCCCTTTTAAACATCAATAGTCTCCAACCAGCATAATCCCATAACCCTGAACCCCTTAGTTCCCAACCAGATAAAAGCCATATCTTTGCTCTAGTTCTCAGCACATATGCGGCCAACTAACTTGTCTAAGGGAACTTCTAGCTCGTACAGAAGTAAGCAGACAGATATTTTCTAAACTACATAGACTGGATTCAAACACTGCACTATTCCATAACGCGGTTTAATTTTGTCTTAGTTTGGTTTTTGCTTGTAAATCAGGATTAATGGTTTAGGGTTATATATTAACCAGGCCACTGGGTCTTGCTCAAATAATGACTTAAAACAATGTATGAAGCAAGACACAAATAATAGTAATGTGTAGGGTTCTCTCTATGTGAAAAAGAAAAGCTTCCCTGCCTGTATCTGAGAATATAGTTTTCTTTCAGAAGTAATCTTGAGCTGGGAGATTAAATTCCACATGATGTTCTAGTGATTCTGTTTGCATTTAGAATCAAATTTCATTAAATGGCACCTTTTCTTCTACAGATGTTCCAAAAGAACAGCAGCTTCGGGCAGTTCAGGCTGCTATAATGTTGATGTCAGATGAAAACAGGGAGGTTTTGCAGACCTTGCTCTGCTTCTTGAATGATGTCACCTCTGTGGAAGAGAATCAAATGACCCCCATGAATATAGCAGTGTGTCTGGCCCCTTCTCTTTTTCATCTCAACATCAGCAAGAAAGAAAGCTCCCCACGGTAAGGATTGTTTACTAGTTTTCTTTAATTCTTCCATAGAAATAATTCCATCATTTTCTAATATTCAATAATGTTTGAGTTGGTTTTTACATTCGCTAGAGTATCCCCTTGGCAAATCGACTGTTATTACTGCTCGAGAACATAAGCATATATATTGTAAATTAGGAGTAAGGGATTGTGACTTTGATAGAAGTCCTTATCCTGAGTTGCTGTGGAACAAATCCCTAGCAGCAGTTCTGACAAACACGGGACACTTTATCTGCCACAATAATAGCAATACTGACAGGTTTATTAAGATACTGTTGGATTACTTCATTGCATTTCACGAGTGTGTGTATGTGTTAGACTAACCATCTAAGGGCAGATGTGCTCATTTTCTGGAGAAATACCCAGTATGTTTTGTCTAGTGGTTAAGGGGCTGGGCTAGAAACCAGGAGACTGAGAGTTCTAGTCCCGCCTTAGGCATGAAAGCCAGCTGGGTGACCCTGAGCCAATCACATTCTCTCAGCCCTAGGAAGGAGCCAATGTCAAACCAGGAGACTGAGAGTTCTAGTCCCACCTTAGGCATGAAAGCCGGCTGGGTGACCTTGGGCCAGTCACTCTCTCTCAGCCCAACCCACCTCACAGGGTTGTTGTGGGGAAAATAGGAGGAGGAAGGACTATTACGTATGTTCGCTGCCTTGAGTTATTTATAAAAACAATTAAGGCGGGATAAAAAATAAATAAATAAATAAAATTTTTCAGATTAGAATGTGCTATTCTATTGTTATTGCTTAACTTTCATAGTAATAGCAGTAATTTATAGGTTAAACAAAATGGTTCTTTGATTTGCCCCATTAATGGCCCCAAACAGTTTTTCCAGCACTGTGAACATGGAGGCCAGGCTCACACTTCATGCTACGCCATAATGGCATTAGTTTTGCCCATGGGTGCCATAGTGCTGACCTTCCATGGGTAATACACAATGGAGTTTATTTTAAGTGCTTTTTTATTACTTTGTATCTTGAGAATAGTTGAGGTATATCTTTTTCCCAACAATAAAGAGGGTGTTTCCTCTCCTGTGTGATGTGATAAAAGGGGGATATTGTGTTGAACTCTCTGTAGTTTGATACCAAAAAAGGTATATGTGATTCAGCTTTTACCTTCATCTGAAGAACAGCCTTTGCTTTTATCTTATTTGAGACATTGAATTCATTTGCAGAGTAATGCAAAAGAAGTACACAACCGGGAAGCCAGATCAGAAAGATCTCAGTGAAAATCTGGCGGCTACTCAGGGACTTGCACACATGATCACTGAATGTGATAAACTTTTTGAGGTGAGTGAAAGACTTAGGTAGCGTTATTCATTATTCATAAGGGGAAAATGTCATGAAACACTAAGCTTATATAGTCTTTTATACTAGAATAATATCTTAGTATTGAGGTATTTATTCAGATTTTTTTGTGGAACATCTGAATAAATTGATTTCAGGTGCATTACAGTGCTGATTCAGATTCAGTTTGTGATCAATTACTATTCCAAGATCATTTTCACAAGTATTCGTATCAAGCCAGGTATGCCCACTATATATCTGTATTCAATTTCTCTTGCGTAAAGAAAGTAAGTTTATTATACATGTCTTGATTTAGAAAAGCATACAATAAAGTGAATAGGCTTGAATTATGGTTTTGTGAAAATACAGAGTTGAAGTTTGGTTGCTGAATGCAGTAAGTATGGTATATGATTAAAGTAAAGCAAGCATGAAAATACATGCAATGTTTTGTAAATAGTTCGACATTGATCAGGGAATTAGACATGGATGTCCGCTATGTTGACTGAGATCTTGACTTGCTGCAAATGTTAGATAGATTGTATGATGCAATGAGGAGGCTGGATCTGAAAATTAATGTATCACAGGCTAAGATTTAACACAGAAATCAAGTGAATGCTTGAAAATTAGAGTAAGTAGATGAATTTGTGTACCTTAATACAATGTTTACTAATCATGGAAGAATGGATGGATCTTTTACGACATGGTAGAAGCAACTTTTTTTTCACTGTCTATAATCCTGAGTATGTTCACACCTCTGCATTTGTGAAAATTGCTTTCATGATGTGGCAGTTTTACTGAGTAATTTACAAGTTTACACATTATGTTTTCTACATGATTATGTGCCCCAAGGATTTTGCTGCCACTTTGGTCCTATCAACCTGATATTTACTTTCTATTAAATCTCTTTAAGATTGAGAGTCAAACAGATAGGGATGTAAAAAAAGAAAGATAATTAAACCTTAGATTATTTAAATATAAGGTGGCTGCCATAATTAAAGCCAAAACAAATATAAAATCCAATATATGGCTGCATTTTATATGTTGGCATACGGGCAGAATCTTTCTCCTAGCACTGTAATTCTGCTGAAAATTTCCTCTCTGTTGTTCAGCCTAACAAGGGAGCATCCAATGAAGTAAATTTCTTGCAACACTGTTACAGTTTTATACATGTTAAGTTCTCACTGTTGTTAAAACATAGTTTTTGAAACTTGTTCTACATGGGGCTGCCCTTCAAGACCATTCAGAAGCTTCAGCTGGTTCAAGGTGGTAGCTCTCACTTTTAAAGGCCTACATGGCTCAGGGGCCAAGATAGCTCCAAGACCACCTTCTCCAAGTTGATCAGACAGAGAGCTTGCTGAGAAAGCTTGCTGAGGGTCCCACATCTGAGGGAATACCATTTAGATAGGCCCCCCGTTTGAGCATTCTTAGTAATGTCCCCTGCCTCTGAACAGCCGACCTCAAATATCCATACCACCATACCATACCATCTTTGAAGTTTTGCTACCCCCAGATTGTGACACATTGGGGCTTTCCTTGTTGTTATATAATTGATATATTTAAATTTTTTCGTGTTATTACTTGTAAAAAAGAGGCAGTTTAGTGTAGTGGTTAAGGCATCAGGCTAGAAACTGGGAGACCGTGAGTTCTAGTCCCACCTTAGGCACAAAGCCAGCTGGGTGACCTTGGGCCAGTCACTTTCTCTAGGAAGGAGGCACTGGCAAACCACTTCTGAAAAACTTTGCTAAGAAAACTGCAGGGACTTGTCCAGGCAGTCTTTGAGAATCGGACACGATTGAACAGATTTTTTAAAAATTACTTGTAAGCCATTGGGAGACTTTAGAAATGAAGCAGCATAGAAGTCAAAGTTAAGTAAATCAGTAATAAAATGATTTTTTCCCCCGTCCTCTTTTTCTTTGGAGCAGATCCCACATGAGATGTTTTGCCAGTCTCGGAACTCTTACATTGAGGCTGAAGTACATTCTCCAACTTTGGAGGATCTGGGCAAGCAAATGGACGAAGAAGGCGGGAATTACCAGTCCTACCTAGAAAGTCTTATACAGAATCTCTATAAAGATGCTAAGGATAAATTCAAAGGATGGGTCACTTGTTCCAGCATAGAAAATACAGACCTCTGTTACAAAAAAGTAATTTTGAAACCAAAATAATCTGTCTACTTCTGCACAGTAGTTTTGATATACAGTACAATGGTTTGTTCCATCTTCACTGAGAAACACTATCCAAAATGCCAACATAATGTACACTGGAATGGGCTTTTTAAAATACGCCATTTTAAAAACTGTATTTTACCCAGATGGGGTACATAACCAAGATCTTAGGTGCTTCCAGATGTAGGACTTCTATACTATTAATCCAAACCTTTCATGCAGCTTTTTAATGATTTTTTAATGGAAGACACATGTACATTGTAAGTGGGGGATGATGTATTTTGGCTCCTATGTACAATTACATAAACAAGGCTGGAAAACAGCACAATATTAAACCTTGTTCGGAAATACCCCTTGATGTTTCCAGTATGGATTGGAAAATGTAGAGTTTAAGGCACAATAAGAAGAGTTATCCTGAGTTAGCTGATATGTTTGGAATATCCCTATATTTGCTATTGCTTATCTTGCTTTTCCAGTTGCAGAACCATTTCATATCCTGGCCTGACATAAGCTGTCAGGGAATTGATTACTTCCTGGAATTAAATAGACTCAGTTCTCACATTTCAGTTAGCTCCTTAATTAAGGGACTCAGGACTTAATTGGTACAAGAAACTGGCCACTCCTGATCCAACATAGCTTTAGATGAAGAGAGAAATTAATGGATCTTCTGGGGCCACCACTGGGTTTCACTGCATTCTAACCTGTATCTCAGCTGTATGCTTAACGTGCAGTGTCTTCTTTTCCATTTCATTGAGGTTGGAGATGGAAATCCATTAAGACTATGGAAGGCGTCTGTGGAAGTTGAGGCTCCTCCATCAGTCGTCCTGAACCGTGTGCTAAGAGAAAGGCATCTTTGGGATGAAGATTTCTTACAATGGAAAATTATAGAAACCTTGGATAAGCAGACCGAGATCTATCAGTATGTTTTGAATAGTATGGCTCCACATCCGACTAGAGACTTTTTAGTTCTCAGGTAATTTAGTGAAAGAAGCAGTTAACTATAATATAATAGCTAGCTTACTGTCCAACCTAGCCTTTCTGAGACTACTATCCTCCAGATGGACCTATAACTCCCACAAGTCTCAGCCATACTTAGGTAGGAATCTCAGGAATGCACCCAGTTAAGGAAGACTGATATAATCATATGCAATGGGTCTATATCTGTACTTCCTCTGTTATATATTGCCATCTATCTTGGGGCTTCATTGGTTCATTTTTCTTCCAATTTATTTTAAAATCTAGAGAGTTCTTGTAATCTGAGCACTCTTGTGCAGTGTTCCCATAAAATCCTAACTATTAGCTACTCAAACCAGGTGTCCAACAAGACATATTGTTTAATCTATGTTGTCATAAATAACATCAATGCAGCTGTCTCAAGTTTTTGGATTTGGTCCACTCCCATGAGAAATAGCTGTTGTTTTCTTGGAAAAAAAATTATTTTTAGCAGAGGCAAAAAGCTGTGTAAAAAAATATCCACATAACAGATTACTAAAGAAATAGAAACACATCTATTATAATTCTTAGTATGCTGTGGATAGATGTGTGGGACAAATAGAGAAAACAGCCTGAAAAGGTCATTATCTAATATAATACACATTTTCCTTAATAATTATTAAATGAGCTTATATGCTATTAAAAGGGGCGTGATGGCTCAGTGGGTAAGACGCCAGGCTTGTCGATCGGAAGATCGCAAGTTCGGTGGTTCGAGACCTGAGTGCCGCGGGACGGAGTGAGCTCCCGCACTCGCCCCAGCTCTTGCCAACCTAGCAATTCGAAAGCATGCAAATGCAAGTAGATACATAGGTACCACTTCGGTGGCATGGTAACAGCGTTCCGCACGCATCATGCCAGTCATATGACCGCGGAAGCATCTTCGGACAGCGCTGGCTCTTCGGCTAACAAACGGAGATGAGCACCGGCCCCTAGAGTCGGACATGACTGTGCAGGGGAAACCTTTACTTTATATGCTATTAAGGTATGGTGACCATATTTCCTGGAAAACATAAAGGACAAACCTGGAAAAGGGACAAATCTGAAGGAGGTTCATAAGGATAACAAATTTTAATTGTTTATGTTTATAAATACAAAAACTTTACAAAAGCGCATATTCTAATAAAAATATCTAAAATCACACAGTAAATTTATTTTTAAAAAGACAGTTCAATCTCCATATTTTTCACATGAATGTGAAAGACTATGCCTTAAATGGTACCATTTGTACGGTAAAAATTAAATGCCAAAATGAAGGACAAAAGTCAGTTTTTGAAAAATAAATCTAAAGGACAGCTTTCTGAAATAAAGGACTGTTCTTTATAATAAATGGCATATGGTCACTGTGTATTTATTATTTATTTTATTTTTTATTTTTTATTTAAATTTATATGACCGCCCATCTCCCCCAAACAGTGTATTTAAGGACACTTGAAAGAATTCAGCAGCTTTGTACAACTTTGTGCCCTCCACCCTCCAGACATGATGAGACTGTAAAATGCAGAGCGCCCTGTCAGCTTCTGGGCTGGCTGACTAGAAGTTCTGGGGAGTGAGTCCCGTCACATCTGGACAGCCCTAGATTGGGAAAGGCTGCAATAGAAACATGCATGGCCTTATTTTTATTGCAGTGCTGCCCCTCCAATTATCATTTCCTTCTTAAAAACCCATCTGAACAGGGCCTGGAGAACAGACTTGCCTAAGGGGATGTGCGTCCTAGTGGCTGCCTCTGTAGAACACGATGAAACCCCTTTGATGGGAGATGTACGAGCGGTTGTCATGGATTCCCAATATTTGATAGAACCTTGTGGCTCTGGAAAATCTCGACTGACACACATCTGCAGGATTGACCTCAAGTAAGTACTGCAAAGATCAGTGCCAACATCCTTGTCAGCAATCTTTCTGCACAACTAGCATTCCTGAGCATTGTTTGGCAAATATATAAGTAGGAGAGTGCAATTACTAAAAGAACTTCCATCCTTTAGCTAAAATAAAAACATACAGACTGATCTCATGACTGTTTACTCAAGAATATATTCATTAAATCCAATAGAACTTACTCTAAGGTAGTAATGTATAGATTTGTAATTTAAGTAAAAGAACTGTTGTAGGTATCTGACTAGCCTTGGGTCATACAGGCTTTCCAGAGCTATTATGTTATTTCATGATTGATTCTAGTAGTTGTGTGTTCCTCCAAAATTACTTTCTGAATTCAGTTTTCAACATAGTTATGGTTGAAGAGATCAGCTACAGTATGTACAGCCCTTGCAATTAATCAATTGCTATGTCACATTTATAATTGAAAAAATTGTATTTGGAAATGTATGACTTCTAAAGCAACACTCCAAGTGTTCCCCCGTCCCCACCATATACACACATGCACTGATTTTGGTAATCTATACATGGCCACTAATATAGAAAAGTCCTATGTGTTATTACAAATCTGCAGGCACAAACCAAACTCTGATGGAGAATCTTGGCCCATTTCCAATGTCAGGAAAGTTTGTGATTTCTATTCAGGATCTATAAATGTATCTACTGTCAGAAATGTGCATATAATTTCTTTTTATGTTTGGGTGAGACTGGGAAACTGGTAATTTAACATAAAACTTTCTCTTTGCTTTTCTTCAGAGGTCATTCATTAGAATGGTACAATAAAAGCTTTGGACATCTGTGTTTAGCTGAAGTGATCAATATCAGAAATTCAGTTCAGCCTCTGATTGCTGAGGGACCAGAAACCAAAATCTGAACAATGGAGAACCTGCATGTATAAAATGCCATGCATATATTAGAACCACTGGATTTACATCTCCATTTGCATGTTGGCTAAGGAAGAGCTGCTTGGGAAATTCTGCCATTATCTGGATTTGTCACATACCAAAGTGGGTCCACATTTATTGATTTCCTCCACTGAAGAACCTTTTTTTCCCCCTACTTCCTTCTGGCTTTAAAAGTAAACTTATGCCCTGTATAGTTTTAATATTTAAAAGCTTCTGGGAAGCTTATTTCAAAGTGTTAATAAGATATGTAAATGTTGTATATCTTTTGTTATGTATAAGATGTGTATATATTTACACCTATCTATTTATAGATACTGCTATATAAAATGAAGTTTTGTATATAAACTAATGTTCTGGAAGAAAAATTCACCTGTTTGGATTTTATTTTCACTCTGTTAGATCCCAATATACCCTAGCTTTTGTTAACTGCATTTACTATCTTTGTAAGAATTCTAACTTCTTCTGTGTCTCGTGTGTTGGATTTCCTGGTGGAGGGAATCATCCAGTTTAAATCCAACATGACCAGAGGGCAGCAGGCTGGAGAAATCTGGTTTATAGTGTTGGTAAAGGACTATTAAAGGGAACATGGTCACAAGAAAATCACAGTCAGGCAACAAGAATATTAACCCAAGTCATTACAACTTGGCAATCATTTACAGTGGCCTTCAGAAAGTCAGCAAAAATAAGTTTCCAGCAAAGATTGTAGCTCCCTTTATTAATGGTATGGAAAATTATGAGATTGTTATTTTGGTAAGATGTACCAAAATCAGTGCCTATAACTTAGGAATGTAATGTCATCTTAGGCTTGCAAACTTTTCACTTGAGAATAATCCCCTCAAAATCCATAGGACAATACTTGAAATCCAACATAAAATCTGTAGCACAGGCAGACTCTCAACCAAGTTCAGAGGAGATTGATCACAGGTTAAAAGTTATTCAGATAACTTTTGGATAGACTATTATAGGCTGATCTTGAATGAACAAATCAAGAATTAAGGCTATAATTTCCTGGTTCAAAATACAAAACTCAGCAACTTGTAATGTTTACTTCCTGTCCAAGAAAAGTGTAACAGCTCCTTAATTTTCTAACTCTATTTGTCATATAAACTTGATGAGAATTCCTACCTTTTGCATTCTCATTCACAACAGCAGCAAAGAAAGACAAAAAATGGAGGAACATGGCGAGGCCTGATTTTCTAAACCCTGAAGAGTAGTTATTTTCCTAACATCTGAAGTGTTACAGACTACAATGTAATGACACTTAAAAGAGATTTTGAAATAACAGTATTTTTTAGCTTTATAGGGTTGGCCAAGCTCAGAGTGATTATAGTTGGCTAGTACATCAATTGTCATATCTAGTTTGTGCCATTGCTTTTTATTAGAATTAACCACAATCTCTGACTTCACCTTAAGGATATAATAGCCTTGGCATGAACTGGAGGGCATGAACTGGACAGCTAGTCTAATAAAAACCTTATAAAGCAGTTGTCAAATATTGCTCCCAGCAATATTAGATAGTAAAAAGGTAAAGGTTCCCCTCGCACATTTGTGCAGTCGTGTCCGACTCTAGGGGCCGGTGCTCATCTCAGTTTGTTAGCCGAAGAGCCAGCGTTGTCCAAAGACACTTCCACGGTCATGTGGCTGGCATGACACACGCAGAACGCTGTTGCCTACCCACCGAAGTGGTACCTATTCTACTTGCATTTGCATGCTTTTGAATTGCTAGGTTGGCAAGAGCTGGGGCTAGTGCGGGAGCTCACTCCATCACGCAGGGCTAGGGATTCGAACCTCCGAACTTGCGATCTTCCAATCAACAAGCCTGGCGTCTTACCCACTGAGCCACCACGCCCCAATATTAGATACCTTTCAGCAACTGTATAATTCCTGATAGTACTAATAATTCTGGAATATTTCATTTAGAATCCCAGACTGTACAAACAAAACACTAACAGCCCACTCTAACAAAAACTAAGCTAAACTGTGTTTCTACCCACATAATCTCATTTCTGATTTTTGCTAAGCACTATCTTTGAAACAACTTAAATTGAAAAGAAGTTAATAAAGGTCTTTGGAAAGAGGTAGCAACAACATGTGAGTGTTCATATTGCCCTAGGCCTTCCACCTTGATCCTGAATGCCAGCCTTGGAAGCAAGTCCCTCTTTTATCAGAGGGACTGAATTTCCAAGAAAGTGGAATAGACAGCAGTCTTGATCAGGATGGCATTGCATTTCTCAGAACATAACAAGAAAAGGAAAAAAGAAACTGCTGGGATTCTAAGCAGCCATGCAAAACTCCAGGGGAGAATATATATTCAGGGGCTATTGATTTTTTTTCAGAAGGGGAAAATGCTCTAAAAGTACTAGTGATATTTGAAATAATTCATGGAGAACAGGGTTTATTTTAAATAAAGCTAGCACAAAACAAAAAAATAGTGTTGTTCCAAATATGTATAATTACTTTCAAACTGTTTAAAACCCAATTCACCCAGGCTTTTTTGTTGTTCAACCTTATTTAGTTCATCTTTTTGTTGATTTTCAAGTACCAACATGACTTTTGCCTCCTTTCCTTCCTCCCGCACAGCCTCCGCCATCCTTTACAAATCTGATTTTATGAGTTTGGAAGGTGTTCCATTGGCAGGAAGAGATATACAGTTATCATTTACGCAATCATTTAAGTCAAACTAGATGTGCAATAAAATTTGATTTGATTTGATGAAATAGAGCACATGACTATATATAAACAGGGTTGCCTATAATTTCTTTTTTTTTTCTTCCTGACAGATCTCTTATATCTTTAGCACCAGAAGGCAAGGAGAAATTCAGCAGATAAAGCTGGTTCCAGCATGCTGATAGAGAAATGGTTGTCACGTACTGTAACTGCTAAAGACACCAGCAGCTGCATGCTGTGTCTTTAGCAAAGACCTGACAACCATTTCTCTATCAGCTGCCTGCTGGTTAAACAAAAACAATTATACAAAAAACTACAGGTTTATAAAGCGTAATGGGCTGCACGGATTACATTTCCTCTGCAGTTTTTATACAATGGTTTATGCCTGTACATACCACAATCAAGATCCCCAAGTCAGATATCGGAAACTTGAATGTGTCATTTTTGTTTATATCACATGCTCAAAATCACTTCCACCTGATTTATTTTATATATTCTGGAGCTGTATCCTGACCATAGAGCCCTAGCTCTTTGTAGATTCTTTGTATCTCTCTGCATTGCATACATGCATAGGGAAGTGATCATTTGCTCAATGCTCAATTCATCTTGTATGTATCTCTTAGAAAACTGCATTAAATCAACCCATGCTCACAATGTCAGCCACATAACAGGCACATTTTCAGAGATATTGTGAATTTTGTTCGCCATTTTATATAAACAAGAAAACCCAACTTACATAATCTAAATGTTTGGGTTCTTTCTACAGCCATTCTCATGATCTAAAAACACCCACTGAGGTACCAGACCTGATTTCTATCTACTGGAAGACAAATAAGCATGATGACTTTTTCAAAACGTATATACACACCACAGTACAACAAAATATTTACCAAATTACGCTGAAAAGGCATTGTTCAAAGTCAAAAATGATCTTTAAAAACCAGAGGTTAAGTCACATTGACTCCTACTGCAAATGTTTCAAAAGCTGCATCCCAACAATAGCTTCAAATAAAAGCCACCTCTCTTATTCTTGCAATTTTGGTACTCAGTTTTACCTGCTTGTATCAGGCAGATAGTGGGGTATTCATTTTTTATTTTTAGGTAGCAATGGAAATTCTCCATATTGATAGAACTGCCTAGAACCATGCTCTCTTAGAACTAATTTTACAAATTTACCCTAGGAAATTAATATAAACCAATATACTGTAGCTTGAATCATGTCAACTGGATTTCTATTTTCTCAGTGGAAACGTTTCGCTCCTTATCCAAGGAGCTAACGTTTCCACTGAGAAAATAGAAATCCAGTTGACATGATTCAAGCTACAGACCCTTAAAGTTGTGTTTATAAAATCTTCTCAAAAGCCTTCTTGATCAATGTACTTATAATGCAAGAAATACCATTGTTATTCACTATAAATCCTAATGATTTTTTCCCCACAGCTAATGTGTAAATAGTACATTTTCTCATGACTGTCTCAACTAGCAATGTTTTGCCACTCTGAATCTAATTTCCCTACCCTTAACTAATATCTACCATTGGGAGACCCAAAGGACCAGGTTAGGGACAGATTGTCATGGAGAAAATCTACATGGTCACTAAAAATCAACACCAACTTGATAGCACATAATCAGTCAATCAATAGCCAACATCTATTGTTACTGTTATGAGGAACAGTATTCCTTGACCCCTCTCTCAAACCAAAAATGTCTAAAATGTGAACATTAATGTCCTCAAATGAGTGTCCTTTTTCCTTTAGATGAAGATAAACTGCTGACTCTGGTCCTGTGGTGTTACTTCTCCTGTGTTGGGCCATCCTCCTGTACAAAGGTTGTTTGGTTTCTGAACTCTACATTGGAGAAACCAAACAACCTTTGTACAGGAGGATGGCCCAACACAGGAGAAGTAACACCACAGGACCAGAGTCAGCAGTTTACCTTCATCTAAAGGAAAAAGGACACTCATTTGAGGACATTAATGTTAATGTTCACATTTTAGACAGAGAAGATAGGTGGTTTGAGAGAGGGGTCAAGGAATCCATTTATGCCAACTTGGAAAATCCTTCCTTGAATAGAGGTGGGGGCCTCAGGCACAATCTTTCCCCTATTTTCCTTCCTGCTTTGTCTTCTGTGCCTAGGAAGATTAAGACCATTTCGCAAGCTCAACAGCAGCATGGTAATCTTAACGATCCTCCTTTAGATGATAAAGGGACTTAGAAATAACATCTCAAAATAACTATGACCTAGCCCCAGGTGCAAGGTCACACAGCCACCTAGAAACATATTTAAGGATTCCCTTACTAACTTTGCTCAGACTGAAGAAGCTCCTTGGATAAGGAGCGAAACGTTTCCACTGAGAAAATAGAAATCCAGTTGACATGATTCAAGCTACAGACAATTCCACCTGGATGACTGAGAACCTTCATAGACATAAACCAATATATAATTTCAGTTACATTCCTAGGGGATCCAGTGACATAGCCTCTCATTTTCCGCTCTAAGGACAGTAACAGCATGCTATCTCGCCCAAGTAATTCCAGCATCAGAAATACCCTCGAGGTACTCTGCCTGTAACTGAGGCCAGTTTATCCAACATCGAGAACAGTGTTTCTCTACCTCGTCAACTTTAAGCTGTGTGGACTTCAACTCCCAGAATTCCCCAGCCAGCATTCTGGCTGGGGAATTCTGGGAGTTGAAGTCCACACAGCTTAAAGTTGATGAGGTTGAGAAACACTGGTCTGGAACATGCTGAACCAGGGCTTGAAACTAATGATTCCTTAAATCTCCCTTCCAAATGGCACAGAATCTGTGGTTGGCATAAATAAATGCCCTCCAATAGGAGGAAAATCGTTTTTTTAAATGCAGTCAGGATGAAATAAAGTGATATCTGTGCGCAGGATTTATTGGTGTTTCTGATACTAGAATCCTGATACTATGGAGTGAGAGAGTGTTGTAGTGGGTGAGGTATTAGGCTAGGAATGAGCTCAGCTATGGCAGCTCACTGTGTTACCTATTTAGTGGAGGGGCAGGCAGGAGGGTTCTTGTGTTGTGTTGTGTTGTGTTGTGCCTATATGTGTTGGAGTTTTTTGGTGTGGGGATCAGTCTTGATTCCTGGCAACTGCCTGGACAAATCCCTATAATTTTCTTGGCAACATTTCTCAGAAGTAGCTTGCCATTGCCTGCTTTCTAGGGCTGTGTGTGTGTTACTGGCCCAAGGTCACCCAACTGGCTTCATGCCTGTCTCCCGGTTTCTAGCCCAATGCCTTAACCACTACACCAAACTGGCTCTTTTAAGAATAAGTACCTAGCAAATAAAGATACTGTACGACAGAGTTGAAAGCAATAAATTGCTGTTAGAATCCTGACCTTCCACTTTCTTTAAACTGTATTTCATTAGATAATGGGTAATCACTGGAATATTGTCTCAGCTCATAAGAACTGCTCACCACCATTGTCTTCCTCCACACTCTTAGATGGATGGGCAAGAAGAATAAACAGCAGTTGAAGGTCACATCTTAGCTGTGTGTAAGCTGTAAACCACAGAAAAATATGCCTTTTTTCCCTGATGATTAATGAGTCAACAAAACAATAAATAGAGCTCCTAAAATTAAGCCAATGGTTGTTTCCTGGGAGAACTCACTAATTCAGTGACCAATTTCTAGCACAATTGGACCCTACAGTGCTATGGGAATAAAATTACTATCATTAACTATATAGAGTCCTTGGTGCTCTCTGAGCTTGGTTGTTTGCATGCAGATGTTTCATTATCCAACTAGGTAACATCATCAGTGGGAATGAGTGTGGGGTTTGCTCCCTGTTTATATATAGTAGCTTGCCCTCCCAGTTTTGGTTTTCTCCTTGGTGATTCCTTGATTAGGGTATTGTTTTCTGCTTGTTTGCCTGGTGTTAACCCCTGCTTATCTGGTGTTGGCTGCTGGAGAAGATGTGTTCTAGTCTTTTTGTTTCCTTCTTAGCTTTTTTATTGTCTCCTTTGAATGGTATGTAAATGTGGTTTATTTCTATGTGTCTATTGTTGGCTGACTTGTCTGAGTGCCAAGCTTCCAGGAATTCCCTAGCATTTTTGGATTTAGCTTGGTCTAGGATGCTCAGTTTCCAGTTGAAAGTATGGGTGAGTCTGTCCATGTGTTGTGAGATTAAGGAGTTTTCATCGCATCTTCTGACTACTAGTTGGTGTTCATGGATGCACTCTGCTAGTCTTCTGCCTGCCAGAAGATCTAGATTTTGCTTCCTCCATCATGGATTCCAATGGAGGTGACATCGCCAAATACACTACAAGATTTACTGCAATTTCTTTTTTACATCCTAAGATATTATAAAACAACGAAGACTGGCAAACATCTACAATGGAATAGTGTGAGGAGGGCTCTTGTTTGTTTAGTTCCAAACTAAGATCTACCAAGCAAGTCAAAAAAATGGATGTAGAAAAAAATAATCAACAAACACAAAAACAAAAAAACCCTGAATCTGGTATAGCATCAAACTCAAGTCAACATGGAAGCTTTTGTAGTACATCTTCCAGAAATGTGCCATAAACGTATCAAGTCTCTATGGTAAGAATCCCCTTATGGCAAAACAGATAAGGAGATGCATAAAGCAAACCGGAACCAAACGTTCAGCAAGTCAATTAAAAAAAGAAGAGATAAAGCCAAACTTACCACCATGACACGTGCTGATAATTCAGCTGGAGTTGCACTTTCTTAACCAGAGCTGCCAACGTTGCATAAACAATAACACGGTTACTTCCATGTGCTTTGCGTGACACACCAGAAGTTTTGCTGCTTTTACTTCTTTTTCCTTCTCCCGGATCTGGCAGAAACTATCACTCAAGTTCTAGAGAGATCATTTCCAACAGCAGAGAATAGACGTAGCTCAGGGTTCAGCGACACTAAGTCACCAAGAACTGAAGAGATAATTTCCATATAAGCCCAACCAAGCAAGACATGCAAATAATGGATTTATTTCATTATATTTGCACCAAAAGTAAAAGAAAAAAACTTTTGCAGCCCAATTCTGGGAAAGACTTGGTGAGCCACATTCAAATTTTGATGTCACTAAAATTAAAGTGGATATAAAGAATAAAGAAAAGAAAAACAGGCATGTTCAAAATAAGCAAGGATATGACTTGTGTACATTTGCAACTCTGCAGAAGCTTCTGAAAAAACACAAAAATCTTCCACCTTTCCCTCCATCCTTTTGATCATTGGTTTACAATGTATTCTCAAAAGGAAAAGTACATTTATATTTTCTGTTTCGTGCATCACAATTTCCCCAACAATAGGAGGCTCACTCGTAAATTGCTCTGCTCTGTTCATAGCCACTGCCCGAGTAAATAATAAACTTCTGCAGTCTGGGATGCAGCCATAAATTGTGGAGGGAAGGCTGAGATTATCAATTTATTGTTATCAGTTTGTCATTGCAAAAAGATGCGCTTCCAGCATCAGGAAGAAAGCAAATCCTCCAGTGATAAAATTAGTATGAAGGACAAAAAAAGCCTTTCTAGAAAAAATAAAAAACATGTAGTCTACCGATTTCAGGTGTTTGGGGTAAAGAATCAGGGTATCTGAAGAGTGGCCAAAAAAGTCAAGGTCGTGGCCACAACTGTGTGATCAAAGCCTCTTTGTCCCTCTTTACATGCATTGCAATACTGTACACATAAAAAGGGGGCAGGGTTTTGATCAGACGGTTGTGGCCATCTTGACTTTTTTGACTCCCTCCTTGTGGATACCAGAGGGTGTACTACTTCTACGATGCAGGTTTTTGCTGGGAAACAACACAAAGCAATCACAGGCAGTTTGTGACAGAATGCCTTAACGAACAGACTAACGTAGGCCCAAATTTCATGTGAATGTCATCATTATCCCTTGAGGATGCCATTTTCTTCCTACAAACAACTTGATTCCCCCGAACTGCAAGATTGGTACCTTGGCAGAGGCGCGTTATCCCTTTGCCATCCGCTCCAGTTTTACTCTGAACACTGAGACCCGTACAGTATTCATTATTTGCCCACAGAAAACCACTGTCATTTATTCTAACTGAATTTTTATATATATTTATATGAATAAATAGGCAGCACAAGATCCCCCATTGAAATCATAGGTACCCTGGACCACAGTATTAAATCCTCTTGGATCCAGATCAGGGAGTCCTTTTCAGGGAACTACAGGATTATAAGCTGAGCTGTCGGGTATGTATTGCTCAAATCCAAACTGCTGTCTAAAATTAATCTTAATCTTCCTGGTCTTCTGGAATATATCAAATTATATATTTAAAGAGAATCTTCAACCTATATGAAATTTTCCATAATTTACTACCTTTTAAGGGGCCCTGCTATGTGTCTAGGCTCCAAGAGAGATTAAATTAATTTACACTGATGAGGACACAGGCTCAAACTGATTAGGACTTTCAAACATTAAGATTTCAGATTAGGACACACTTCACCTGCAGTTCTTTAGGTAGACAATCAATTCCTAAATATTTTAAATAAAAATATATAAAAATACAAACTAGCTGAATCAGAAATAGTATAGTAAATAAACATACTGTTAAAAAAAAGATGTAGAACTAGTAAAGTACTGAAATTCAATTTATGAGAATAAATAAGACAAACGGCTGATTCACTTTGCAAATATATTCTCTGCTGCCATTCATTCTACACAATACAGTATGTCAGACATAATCTGAATTTGCTAAGCTCACAGTCATATCACATTTATAGGTTTCAGGAAAGTGGAAATACTGTAACGTACAGGTTATTAGCACAATTAAAAAGGATATAAATGTGAAGAATTTTCAAAGCATACAGAGTCAGCAACAATGTATGGCAATTGCAAAACACAGTTCAGATTATGGCTGTGCACTTTTTATTATAATAGAAGCCATTATGCTTTAAAAGGAATATCCTTTGCATTCCCTATCCATTGACTCTGTTTATATGGGATATATTCACAGAAAAGTGCAAAATTCACAATTAGTAAATAAATAATAGAGGAAAGATAGTGTGCAATTTACAATTGGGACAAATTGGGTTTAAGAACCCTGGCAATAAGTTTCACAGCTTAGCTGTCCTTGTTTTTCCATTAAATAACCTTTTTCTACCCACCAAAGTGTAATTTAAAATTGAAGCTTTCAAGAAAAAAATTTTTAATATCAAGGACTGATGAACACAGATACTGTTTACAAGGGTTAAAATCCACCTTGTGGCAATTTTAGCACTGGAGCAAGAATTCTAAATACAAATCAGGCTGACCAATTCTCTATACCTCAACAGAAAGGTTTTAGCGGCATAACCAAGGCATGTTCTCCTGTAGTTAAGCAAAACAAAACAATAATGGGCCACTTCCTCCCCCTTAAATCCTGGAGAAAGTTTACATTTACACAAATTACCATTTACAGTGTAATCCCTATACTTTTTATTATAGAATGCAGTTTTCCACTTGCTATTATTATTAGATGCAGTTTTCCAATAGTTTGGAATCACTACTCCCTCTCTGATTTATGAGACAAAAAATAATATTGTGATACTCAAGCTTCCCGTGTCTTGCACACACAATCTTAAAGAGAGTTATTTTAAGAGGATTGGCTAGTTTAGCATTGGATGTGTGATTTTTTTAATTGTCTGTGTACTATTATTATTTATGGAAGTTATTATGACGTTTTAGACTGTACGTGTAATGCATTTTGGTTTAATCAGGAGTGAACAGGATAGAAATATGTCAAATAAATAAAATAGTTTCTCCATATTTATACCTGTTACTATATATAGATTAAATACTGGATGAACAGCATATCTGGGGAATGGAGCCCAAGTATTATTTACCTTCTTTATGAATAGCTAAATCTTCTGTATCATGAAAACATATGCAATCTGCTCACAAACTACAGTAGCCCCATTTTAGATTCCCCAAATGCAATGAAATGTGGAAAACACACATGCCATCTAAGAGGGGGGAAAATGGTCCTATCACTGCTTGTTTTTTAAATCCTGCATCAGCTAGTTTGGTCCTAGTTTCTGAATTTTTGTTACAGAAAAAGGGAAAATGTATTTAATGGGACCATTTGAAATATCAGGTACTGAGAATGTTTAAAATTGGTAAAACCTCTTTATTAAGTTTAGTAAATCAACAGCAGCAAAAACTGGGGAAGGGGGGGGAGAGAAAAAAAACTAAAGCGCCCTTTTACAAAATTGAATAGACAGAGCGTTATGAACACTTGAAGCAAGTCATATACGTGTTTATTTGGGCAATGTTCTCTGGGGTTTAAATTCTAGTAAGGTTGTTAAGGATTGCGGTCTGTAATGAGGTTACAGCAATTTCGCCAACCAAGCTGAGAATTATGGGAGTCACCAGTACATCAGCAGGTGCCAAGTTGAGGAAGGTTGGAAAATCACATGCTAGCTGCAAATGAGAGTCAAGATTGCACCAAATGCTAATAGGAAAAAAATAAACTTTCAAAACATTAAAAGCTAGGAGTGATTCGAATCTGTTGGTTGCTTAGTTCCATTTTCTTCCTTTCTGTACCTGCTCATTTCAAGGGAACGAACAGGGGAGGACTTCCATTTGTTACCTGAAAATATCCAATCTCACAGTTACTGCCTGATTCATATTGCTTTTAAATCTTACCAGCTGTCATTTGCTTACTTACCCTGGCCCTATTTATAGCTTTCCTATCTAAGACGCAACGAAACAGATTCTTTCACTAGTGTGGAGCAAAATCAGCCACTAAAAAGAGGACAAGCTGTCCAATTACCTCAGCTGCCTCTTTTTATGCAAATAAATTAACTCCAAGTACTACAGAAATCCCCTACTTCAGACATTCTTCTTTGACCATGTAACTTCTTTCTTTTTATAGGAAAATTTAATTGGGTTCACAATTGCTTATCAATTCACAGATGATCAAAATGCAGTTTTAAAATGATACCAAACATTTTCCTGCCTTTAGTATTCTTTCTTGTATGATGGATCTTTTTTAGGTTGACTTTTCAATTTAAGAGTCAGCAAGAACACGGCAATTGACAGAACATTGATCCATCTAGTACAGTATTATTTGTACTCACTGATAATTGATGTTTTCTGCCTGAAAATCATGGATTCAGTCCCTGAGCTCTTAAAGTCAAAGATCACCTGACTGAATAATATGTTAATTTTATTCTGAGAACTCAGTAGCCAAAGGTTTATGATTTATTAAAATATGGCATATCTAAATTAATCACTTTGTTTCTTCATCAGTCTAATTTTAAACCTTCAGCTCAAAAGGGGAGGGAGGCTCTCATCGTGACCAAATAAATACACAATCAGGAAACAATTGCAGAACTACAACAATAATTTATGGAAAGAAAATCCTAGTTCCTAGAACAGGAACTAACTTAGCCCATTAAAAGACTAGGCATGTTCATGCACAGAGAAGGTGAATCAGATTTTGGAGTATGAAACAGGAAATGGAAAAGAGGGGAGTAGAAAGGAGTATCCTGAAAGAAGGCATCACTGACAGCATACTGAACAAGCAGTCCTCCCCTCAGCATTTGTACAAGCTATTCACTTCAAATCCCATCCTCACCAAGAGACATATTCAACATGTTCAAAGAGATCTCCATCAGCATGGTGCAGATGAGCAATTACATGAGGATCTCTCTAATTATGCAAGCAAAGGTGTCAGGCACTAATGCTGGGTGTGGTATAGGGGATGGCAGGACCCTTGGGCATGCCAGGGTTCTGACAAAAGGCAATGTTCTGCTCCTCCATCTCCTTTGGTGAAACAAAGCAACTATTGGAGAAGAGAGTTAGAATTAAAATCAGGGAGCTAAAACCAAAAATGCTAATAGCAATCCCAAGAGGAGTCATGCAAACTCCGTGGACATGATTCATCTGGGTGCTTAGGGATCCACAGCATTAGGCAGTCTACACGGCGCAATAGTAATCACAGCCTGTTGCACAATTATTTCCAGATTCCTCCAGGTAACACAGGTGAAAGGCAGCAAGCAACTGGAAAGTGGTGTTTGGGCCTTCTCTCAATCTCCAGGTAACACAGGTGAAAGGCAGCAAGCAACTGGAAAGTGGTGTTTGGGCCTTCTCTCAATCTTCTTGGAGTAGTAAGCGATCAGAAATATAGTAATAATGAAAGCAAAGAGTATGAATGATACAAACGCCAACAAAGATTTTCTGGGCTGCAAAGATTCACATTCTGGGCAGTGAAGAAGCTCTTTGGAGCAAAGCTGGTCTAGACTTCCTGAGCCAAGCAAGGTGTTATTGTCAATTATCTGCCTATAATACATCAGCGAAGGTTTTGCCTCATACTGGTTTATCACGTAACGATAGAGGCCATATGATCTAGAGTCCCCTCGGTCACTGAAAGAATAGACAAAATAGCCATGGAGATTAACGCCATCCAAGGTGTAGGCTGCAAAAAAGAACACAGAAAAGAACAAGAACAGAAAATTAGTGGTGTGTTTATTTCAGCAACAATCTTATATGTACATTAATATACATTTCTCGACTACTGAACTTGTAGTCCCCAGTTGTCATGACCAAATACAGAAGAACAGATAGAAACAAATATAAATGTAATCTTTGTTCAATTCACCACTTTTCAAATGTGAAGCTTCCTGTATTTAGTTTTACATAAAAATAAAAATATCAATCACACTCAAACAACTCATCTGGTTTGGAGCAAACATTGAAAACTATCAGCCTTTCCTCTCCATTCTTATTTTATAGTAAAGCCTTACTTTATCTTTGCTTAGGAAAAAATATTTTAAAAACTTTCCTGGCCATCAAAGGCAACAGATTGAACGAGATACTAGTTATCACAGCAGCAGAAAACAATATTAAATTTTTTAACAGTGTCATAGTTCTATGAACTTCTGTCTCTCTGGAAGAAAAAAGGATGATAGAACAACAGACAAGGAGAAAATGTGGCACAGGAGATCACAAGGGCAGCAAAAAAAATCTAGATACAAATAGGATGGGTAAAACATACTGTATATTTTACAGTCAATGGTTTCATAATTTTTTTTTAAAAAAATCTTATTTTTTTCTCAGACACAACCCATTTCACCCTGCTTTGTATTTGTGAAAACTAAATTTTCAGTAGGGACTTGCTACTCTTTGGTTTTGAAAGCCAAAAGGTGATTCCGAGTATGTGATCCTAGAAGATGTGTTTGGTTTAAGGACTTGCAGACAGGTGCTACGTTTGCACCCGTGTGCCTTGAAACATCTTGCCTTCAAATCCACTGCACATCCTTAGTTTTCATTTATTTTATCATCTGAAACCACAGTGCTATTATTTTTCTCCCTCTGTCTTTCACACACATATTGCTCCAGAAAATACATGGTTATTAAAGCATGAATGCTTTTCTACAAGATCCTTACCTTTTAAGGCTTCGTTAATATAATTCTCCAGGTAATATATCCTCAACTTGTCATGAGATTCATTCTGCTCGTCATCGATTCCACTGGCTACGATATAAATTGGGATATTGCCATATTTATGTTTAACCCAGTTGAGAAGCTTCCGTAGTCCCCAGGGCACCACCGGAGTTCGGCTGGGTGATTTCACCCAAGTGATATCATTTAGCATTTGGATATCAAGGAGGTTATCGTACTTGGTGGGAATTTCTTTTTCAGAATTGACAAGGATTGTGGTATAGTGACTCAGAGCAAAGAAGTCAAATGAGCCATATATTAGATTCCTTTCCTCTGCTGAGAAATGAGGCAATTGAAAATTGTAAAAACCTAGATCATTTTTTTGGTGAAGCCACTGCCGCATCACTTCTGGATAGTCACCAGTCCCAAAGATGGGCTCCGCCAGCCAGCCGATGTCAAATTCCAAAACTCGCCTGGCTGCCTCCTCGTCCTTCTTTGAAAAGGGGCAGGCAGGCTCCACCCAGTCAGCATGTAAGGCAATTGATATTTTACCTTTTTGAGTCTTTCTGAACTTTTTATCATACAGGTGCCACGCTTTGGCATGTGCTTTCAAGAGATTATGTGCAGCTTTGTATGTCAAGTTCTTCACATTGGGTTCATTCATTGTGATCCAAAATTTGACATGTTGGCCAAAGTTTTTAAAACAGAACTCAGCATACTCAACAAAAGCTTCCACAATGTGTTGACTCTCCCATCCTCCGTTGTTGGCCAGAGAAAGAGGCAGCCCTTGATTCTTAGATCCAGGTTGCCACAAAGCAACTACAGGAGTGATATTAACTCTGAGGAGTTCACTGACAAAACATTGATAGTAAAATAGAAGTGTTTGGTTAACAGTTGTCTCATTGCCAAGAGGGAGGATCAAAGACCACATTAGTGAAAAATGGAAGTGTGTGATGTGCATTTTCTTAAGTAAAGAAACCTGCAGTCTGACAGCAGAAAAATCAACACAGTGAGGCTTGCATTTCAGAACACCACTTCCATCCATTTTAATGAGTTTCTTGGTTTGGTGAACATCCCATATATAAACATTAGGGTCAAGAAACTGAGATCGAGTTGTATCTATCTAGAAGGAGAGAGGGAGAAAGGAATTCAATCTGTCACAAACAGAAAAAGCAAGCAACCAACTAATATCATCACAAAGGCAACTGAAAATGGTAGATGTTATCCTTTTTTCTTTTTTTCTTTTTTGCTAACTTAGGGCCGTCTCTGAGTAAATTCCATATTTCTGCCAACAGACCTACTATAGGAGAATTTCATACTGCCCATTTATCCCAAACATGTAGGTTCCTTAGCGGGAAACAAAGCTCCCCTGTCCAGTAGCACATCATAAGGGAAATAACAAAGACTGAAAGATAATAAATGTTGTACTTGGTCTCTAGATGTGTATAGACATCTCCCATGTGATACAGAGAGGAATCTAATATTTATGAAGAGTTTTGTCAGAGTGTTCCTGCATATTGGTGCAATTATAAAATCTTGTAATGAATCAGAGACAAAACTATCATCTGCTAGCACCAAAGAAAGACTGGAAAATCTTATTTGGTTTTCAGATGTCTTACCTGAAGAAAGTTTTCTGTGACCCCCCAAACAAAATTACAGGGGAAAGTCCCTTCAAAAGGTTGACTTTCTGATGTTGGGGGAAAACCATTGTCTTCGATCAGCTTTTGGTAGAAGACGCCTGAAGATTTCAGTATCATTTTTTTATCCTGGCTTTGAAAGTCAACATAAAATAAGCCCCGTCGAATGTAGCCTCTAAGCCATTCAAAGCCATCCATGAGGGACCAAACTGTATACCCGATCACAGTAACTCCATCATATCTGATAGCTGAAGAATAAACAACAAATACAGAACTAATTTCTCTGTGTATTAAACACTGTACACTTCTGAATAGTTACATCTGTTTTGCAGAAAATACCTTGGCTTAATAGAGCCTTCCAGGTGATTCTGGAGTTGCAATTCAAAACCACCTGGAGGGTATCAAGTTAATCAAGACTAGAATAATTCTTTTAAAAGAGAAACAGAATGGAACCAAATTTGGTGGGTTGGGAGAAGCCAGCAAAAGGACTATTGAGTTCAAAAATGGGCCTTACTAGGCTGGAGAAAAACAGTCCAGAAAAAAATCCCCAAATGCATCTCTCTGGGAAAGAAAGCTGGGCACCAGCCCTGAATGCTGCCAACTCTTCCATTCCTGGAGAGACCCCACCTCCTGATGACGTGACTCAGGGCAGAGTATACGCACCTGTACTTCTTGTGCTTCCCAGTGCACACAAACACACATAGATCAATTCCACACTATGGTCGTACAGTGTTTCTAGAACCATCAATTGTTGTTATGCCAAAATTATAATATGGGTAGGCTTTATCAATTTATCACTTAATATCACTTCAACAATGGCTGGGTGATACTATGAAAATGCTGTAAGTCACTAGCATGGAAATGATTCTAGACACAACATGAGGGGACAGCAGAAACAAAGATGCAATATATACAGACGTGCTTTCCCTACCTTTTTTGAGATGACACTCTTTTCCCGCAATTCCCCTACTACAGGGGTCGGCAAACTTTTTTTGCCGGGAGCCATTTTGACATGCTCGTGCACATTTTGAAGTGCTCGAGAGCCAGGGGGCGGGGTTTGCGGGTGCGGGCCAATCGCGTGGAAGGGGGCGGGGTTTGCGGGCGGGAGCCAATCGCGTGGAAGGGGGCGGGTTTTGCGGGCGGGAGCCAATCGCGTGGAAGGGGGCGGGGGAGGTTTGGAAGAAGAAGGGAAAGAGAGGCTCGACTGCTTCGGCGGCGGCGCTTCCAGGTTGTCGCTGCGGCGGCAACGGCTGCCCCTTCGAAAGGGCAGGCTCCGGGGACCCCGAAAATGCCCTCAGTTTAGGCAGGGAGGCTGCGCGCAAGCTGCCTCAGCTGTTCTGCGGGGAGAATTGCCACCCCAGGGCAGCGTGTGCATGTGGGGAGGGGAGGTTTCTGCCTCCCTGCCGGAACTGAGAGCATTTTCGGGGTCCCCGGAGCCTGCCCTTTCGAAGGGGCAGCGGCAGCAGCAGCTGCAGTGCTGCCCCTTCGAAAGGGCAGGCTCCGGGGACCCCGAAAATGCCCTCGGTTCCGGCAGGGAGGCTGCGCGCAAGCTGCCTCAGCTGTTCTGCGGGGAGAATTGCCACCCCAGGGCAGCGTGTGCATGTGGAGAGGGGAGGTTTCTGCCTCCCTGCCGGAACCGAGGGCATTTTCGGGGTCCCCGGAGCCTGCCCTTTCGAAGGGGCACTGCTGCCCGAGCTGCAGTGCTGTCCCTTCGAAAGGGCAGGCTCCGGGGACCCCGAAAATGCCCTCGGTTCCGGCAGGGAGGCAGAAACCTCCCCTCTCCACATGCACACGCTGCCCTGGGGTGGAAATTCTCCCCGCAGAACAGCTGAGGCAGCTTGCGCGTAGCCTCCCTGCCTAAACTGAGGGCATTTTCGGGGTCCCCGGAGCCTGCCCTTTCAAAGGGGCAGCACTGCAGCTGCTGCTGCCGCTGCCCCTTCGAAAGGGCAGGCTCCGGGGACCCTGAAAATGCCCTCGGTTCCGGCAGGGAGGCAAAAATCGTGCGGGCAGGCTGCCGGGCTTCCCGACGCACAGCTGATTGGCGCAGAGAATTTCCACTCCCTTCAGCGCTTCCGGCTTGTCACGCGACACACAGTTTGGAAAGCCCTGCCCGTCGTCAAGATGGCTGCCGGAGACGGCTGCCAGGTTGCCAGGGGTATGCCCACAGCAACGCACACCATGCCCACTGCCGCGCCTGCCCCGCCACACTCGCTGCCGCGCCACGCCCGCCATGCCTGCATGCGGAAGAGCCACACTCAAGGGGCCAAAGAGCCGCATTTGGCTCGCGAGCCGCCATTTCCGACCCTTGCCCTACTATAATGCCTAAAGTACACACAAAGTACATATGTGGTCAAGCTTGGGGATGGCTGATTGCTTGAGCCTCCCCAAATATTTTAAACAGACTTCAGCAGCACGGCAAACCATCTGCCACTTGGTTTTAATTTTAATTTAAATTATATTTATTATATTTATTATATTTTATTTTATTGTGTTTTTATGTTGTTGTATTATTGTTGTGATTGTGAACCGCCCAGAGTCCCTCCTTGGGGGGGAGATGGGCGGTCATAGAAATTTAATAAATAAATAAAATAAATATGTGTGCACATGTATGTCTTGTCTGTTTTATTGTAAATTGGCAAGATATAAACTGCAACAGTAAACAAGTGTTATCTTAATTTAGAATTATAAACGTACCACAATTTAGCAAGGGCTGCAAAAATAAGAACATTTTATGTAAAATTAATACAACTTGACACCAGTATATAGTAAACTCAATTTTCCACAGGGAAATGATGTAGTTCAGCTGTTATTTAAAAATAAAAAATAAAAATTATTTTTTCCTTCTGATGCATTTACCAACACTTGAGTTCATCTTCAAAGAATAGGGATATCTGAGACTGAAGTACAGCTGCATAAACTTGCTGTAAAATCAGAATAAGCTCTCAAATAGTTATTTCATTAATGGAAAATAAATTATTTCAACCAGACCAAGAATTTGAATAAAATATAAGACTGCACACCTGCTCAGTAATATCTGCTCAGCTATCTCAAGGCACTAAAACTAATCACTGGATAGTTTTCCCTTAAAGTGATTCTTTGCAAACCATATAACCAAATATACAAGAGTTGCAAAGCAATATTAAGTGTTTTATCTTACTGCCATTACCAACAAAACAATATCCATTCTTGTTCAGAAAACGTTTTTGCAATGATAGAGGATGGTAAACCCTATACTTTTGGAACATGATTCTGTAATATGCATCCAATCAAGATTTCTCACATTCAAATATTTTCCCTCATGTATGGAATTTTCCAAGAAATTCAGCTTACGTAGTCCTTCAGTTGTAAACTTCCCATGTTTTCCCATACCTTTTACATACTCTATTTTCTTTACTAGGAAAATAAAATATTAAGAAAGAAAAGCAGGACAGCTACATACTGCTTAAACCAGGGCTTTCCAACCGGCGTTGGTGTGTCGCCGCGGGAAAACCCGGAAGTGCGGCAGCGCGCAAAAACCCGGAAGCGCTGCTGCTGCTTTCGAGTTTTGCGCGCTGCAGTTGGTGTGTCGCTGCGGGAAAACCCAGAAGCACTGATGATGATCAGCACTTCCGGGTTGTGTGGCAACACACCAGACTGTGTGTGGCGACACACTTTTGTGTCGCGACACAGAATTTGGAAAGCTCTGGCTTAAACCATCTGTCTGAAAACACCTGTTCATTCATGTTCATATAGAACGTATTTAATTGACATAATAAGAATAATGCTTCTCTTAAGTGGTACATATGTTGACAAGAATGCCAACAGCAACCTTACCTTTTAATGTGTCCATAATGAAATTTTTTAGGTAATTCATATAATTGGAATCATCTGTCTTCGTACTTCCAGAAACAAACCAACTGTTTTCCACAATGAAGATCTGTGGTGTATTATATTCCCTGTTTATCCAGTAGAGCAGCTGCCTCAAGTTCAGGGACTCCCGCTGCTGGAACAGCATGTCAGAATCCACAAGATGGAAACTTAATGTGGCTCCAAAAGAAAGAGCAAAGAAATCAGCTGTTCCCCTGACTAACTTCTTTTCTGCTTCAGTGAATTCTGGTAATGTCAAGGAAAGGTGATGCTTCATGCTCTGAGGATAGTCTCCGTCAATAAATATAGGCTTAGCAAACCAGCCCAGCACAAAGTCAAGAGATTTCTGACATTCCTCTATATTTTTTTCAGCCATGTTTTGAGGTTTTATCCAGTGAGAACTTAAGGCGATAGATACTTGACCTCTTTGAGCAGGACGAAAATTATCATTATAAAGATGCCACACTTTGGCATGGGCCTATAGAAAAGAAAGAAATACACGAGTGAACCAATGTTGCTGTATTTGTTAATATTCTTATACTTTATTTATATGGTCAAACAAAGTATGTCACCAACTAATCAACAACAGAGGCCATGGCGCTGTCTAAGAGACTACAGCAAGATGAACTGGCTTCTATGGCTTTAAAACATAGCTTTCCAAACTGTGTGTCGCGACACAGTACTGTGTCACCTGTGGGGCCCAGGTGTGCCGCGCAAAACCCCAGAAGTGCTAATGGTGTGCCGCCGCTGCATGCGACGGCAGCAGCGGGCCATCAGCACTTCCGGGTTTTCATGTGGCACACCAGGACGCCACCGCGCGTGAAAACCCGAAAGGGCCGCGGTGGCGGCGGGTGAAAACTTGGAAGTGCCGCCACTGTGGCGGCGCACAAAAACCCAAAAGCGCCATGGCGGCGGCACGCAAAAATGCCATTTTCGTGCACCGCCATTGGTGTGTCACCAACTGAAAAGTTTGGAAATCCCTGCTTTAAAAGTTGGGTGGGAATTGGGGGGAAATACCAGTCGTATTCTGCTAATGTGAACAGAAACTTCTCTGTAACTCTGAATGTTGGCCTGAAATATTTCATCCATCTCTATTGAATCATAACAGGGTCAAAGCAAGGCCTCACCTCATAGCAGCCATTTGAAATGATGCAATGGCCATCAACAAAACTAAACGTAACAAATCACTTGGCAGCAAACTCTTTGTATACAGGATTAAACAAAACAAAACAAAACAAAAGAACAATGCAGACATATGCTGTAAATGACCACTGAAAACAAACACATCATAATTAAATAATGTCTCCTGCAATTAAAGTGTTCCAAACTCAATATCAGAATGAATTATTATGACCAAATGGCTTTTTCTCCAATTCATATTCTTATTTATATTCATATTCAAACTCTTTTTCTTCTAACATTTTCTGCCCTTTGCATAATGTTGCTTACCCCAAGAGGATAAATTGAAGGCTACCATATCTGAACTGCAAAAATCTGGTCCACTACTGGAGGAAACGATTAACTTTTCCCTTCCATCTCCTGGTCATCCAGATTCTTGCAACCCAGATGCTCAAGCCCGAGTATGCACAAAAAGCTCTAGCAAACAGGCCCACCAGAAATTAATGTCCTAGATACACTTTACTTCCAGGATCATGTGGAAATTTACAACAGCTGAAGACAACTAATGTTAATAGGAACCTATTTTAAAAAAAGAATAATTGCACCATTTAAAAGCAAACACTGAAAACAATGTAAGCAGCAAATACAATGAAGATGCAAAATAATTGGGGATGGGGGGAGCAAAGAAAAAAAATTACCGGAAAGGCAAGTTAAAAAGCTGAAGATGCAAATGTGACGTTCATGACAGATGACATTTAAAGGCATGAGAGGGATCTCTTGTAGCAAGAATTTCATATTTCAGGGACCAAAAAAAAAAAAGTTCCCTTATACTTAACAACTCTGATCCTAATGGCAGTGGGAATCAAAGATATTTATTTGTCAAATTTATCACAACTGAATATAAGCATGTAAAGCAAAACTAAAGGGGCACGATGGCTCAGTGGTTAAGATGCCAGGCTTGTCGATCGGAAGGTCGGTGGTTCGAGACCCTAGCCCTGCGTGACGGAGTGAGCTGCCACACTTGCCCCAGCTCTTGCCAACCTAGCAATTCGAAAGCATGCAAATGCAAGTATTTATTTATTTATTTATTTATTTATTTATTTATTTATTATTCAAATTTATTCCCCGCCCATCTCCCATGCAAGGGACTCTGGGCGGGTTACAATAAATAAAAGTAGATGAATAGGTACCAGTTCGGTGGGATGGTAACAGCGTTCCGCATGCGTCATGCCGGCCACATGACCGCGGAAGCGTCTTTGGACAGCGCTGGCTCTTCAGCTAAGAAACGGAGATGAGCACTGGCCCCTAGAGTCGGACACGACTGTGCAGGGGAAAACCTTTACCTTAACTAAAGCAAAACTAATGTTAGGAATTGTTCCCTGTATGAAAACTGCACCCTCCTTTTATCTTTTCTTGGACTAAGTATATCTCATTGGTGGCTGCTTCATTCTTGCTATTTTTATTTTGCTTGATGATTTTCAGCAACTTCCCATGTGTTTGCTGGACAGCACACATTTATCTTCCTTTGTACCTACAGTATATTCCTTCTGAGAGAAGCACAAGGAAACCTGCCTTGTAAAGAGCCAGGCTATGAGTTTAGCATGATCAGTTCTCACGGATAGGCAGTTGTATCAGAATTTTAAGCAAAGGTCTTTCACATCACCTGTTACCCATTCTTTTTTTCACTGAAGATGTTACGTTGGTTGGAACATTTTTTGTGCAAAGCATGCACTTGGACCCCTTCCTTAATATTCACTCCTTAAATCTGAACAACTTTGTACCAGATTGTGCTGCAAGTCATTTTTTCCCCAATGGTTCATCTTTTCTTAACATTGATCTTTGATAACTAAAGCTTCCAAACTCATAACCTTCTCAGCTGACAAATATTGCTATAACATATTTATATGTAGAACTTGTCACTGTCCAGTGCACAAGACAAGATGCAGCTTTGTTTAACTGAGTTTCATTTCACTGATTTCATTAGGCACATTAATCAAGCCTTATGCTTGAAAAGCCACAAGAATCAGAAGATGAGTAATTAATCTAATCACTAATGCAATAAACAAATTGTAACCCTGTGTCCATATGGGAGAGCTCACAAGAATTATATGGCCCCAAATTATACAGAACGCCAAGGCCCTGCAAATAAAATTGGTAAAGTGATAACAAAAGGTGAAAATGTTACAGATTTATTTACATAATTCTTTTTTTAGAAAATACACCTCAAGAAAGTAAGTTAAGCTTTAGCTAACCATTATCTCTGCACCTGATCAACCTAATATGATTGTTGTGAACACTGATAATATTATGGGATACACACAGCAACAGCATCCTCATTCTTGAACTCTCCAAAGCAAAGATGGGACCAGCTTTAGTTAGTTTCAGGCGGGTCATTAAATTAGTTACTTCAGTTTTACTTTTAGTAATGTTAAATATATTAGCCCCACCCTCTATTTTTAAAAAATATATTTTGCTTCTTTTTTCAATTCTGCCATATGCAACATTTTGAAGAAATAGTTGTTTCAAGTTTTAAATGATAAAATGGCCTTGGCAACCCTTTCTGATATTATACTCTCCTGAATATAAACCTTGTAATCCTCTGATGAAAATTGTCACATTGTGCTGGTTTTGATAGACACACTGATACAAATTACTCGTATCTAACTTGGATGCTGGAGTTAATACAGATTCTACACTGTAGGCATCATTAATACCCCACTGTCACAATTGCCTGGGTCATTAACAGTTTATTTCAACAACTGATGGCAATAAGATGTTTGGCTGGGGAGTATTCTCGACTCTTACTGCTGGTGCCTTGTAAAGAACTATAATACATGTATAAGAACTTTAATCTTATCAAATCTCTCAAATCATAAAACAAAATTAAGACTGCCACATCACTGTTATGGGGTAGTATATCCTGCTGAACTGAAAATATTTGATTGATTGACTGATTGACATCAAGTCGCTGTCATCTCTTAGCAACCATACTGACCGGTTTTCCCCAGGAAGGAAAGATTTACTTCCAAGTAATTAAGCATATGAAAGGATTACAGGTAGTCCTCACTTAATGACCATTTGTTTAAGTGATGGTTCAGACTTACAACGGTGCTGAAAAAACCAACTTACAACCGGTGCTCACACATACAAACGTTGCAGCATCCCCGCGGTCACATGATCACAATTTGGGCACTTGGCAACCGTTTCGCATTTATGACCATCGCAGCGTCCTGTGGTCACATGATCGCCATTTTCAACCTTCCCGGATGGCTTCTGGCAAGCAAAATCAATGGGGAACCACATGATTCGCTTAATAACCATGTGGTTCGCTTAACGACTGCGGTGATTTCCTTAATGACCGCTTCACTTAGCAATCAAAATTCTGGTCTCAATTGTGGTCATTAAGCGAGGACTACCTGTACATGGTTGTATAATAATATCTTGCTATCCTGGGTTTAGCACTGAACCCTATTAAACTCAGGAACTACATGACAGACCTAATCTAGTCCCCTTTAATAATCTGTGCATTTCACATTTCTATTAGACTGAAACAACCAGTGTAGCCTCTATTATCTGATTTTTTTAATCAATAGGAATAATTTATTGCACTAGTTTCAGTACTTGTAATATGTTATCACTATTATTACTTCTTTTCCTGAAATAGTTTAATCAGCCATTTCAAATATTATAATCTATTTGTACTGGCACTCTTAGTTTGTTTAGTTTTAATATCCCATGCACTACTAACCTTTGCTATCTCAATGTGTTTATCTTATATCCTTACATTGTAATATACTTTTACCCACATGTAGATTTATCTATTAAAAGTTCTGTTCAGTTTTTACATTTGAAAGTTCATTATAATCTCAGACTGCAATCCTAAAAACATCAGGCAGAAAGCAAGACATAGGACTCAGCAAGTTGGGTTTTCCCCCAAAAATATCTAAAGGGTAAATAATGAATTTAGCTAAATAAATTGACAACAGAAGAACTTATGCTCTAGGAGTGACCATATCAACACTATAAAAGGTTGACAGAGTAATACTGCATAGCATTGTTCTACACAGAATTCTGGATTGTTAAATATTGTGGTTGCTCATGGAAAATTTGCCAGTTTGGTCAAGGTGCTAGGCTAGAAACCAGGAGACTGAGAGTTCTAGTCCCGCCTTAGGCATGAAAGCCGGCTGGGTGACCCTGAGCCAATCACATTCTCTCAGCCCAAGGAGCCAATAGCAAACCAGGAGACTGAGAGTTCTAGTCCCGCTTTAGGCATGAAAGCCGGCTGGGTGACCTTGGGCCAGTCACTCTCTCTCAGCCCAACTCACCTCACAGGGTTGCTGTTGTGGTGAAAATTGGAGGAGGAAGGAGTATTAGGTAAGATCGCTGCCTTGAGTTATTTATAAAAATAATAAAGGCGGGATAGAAAATAAAATAAATAAATAAATAAATAAAAGACTTGAACAGACTTTTTCTCTAAAAAGAAAGAGGACCAAGGCAGATTCATGACCATAATACATCTTTGCTAGATCATCTTCAATAAAATTCAAAAATTTTACTTTCTTGGGCTCCAAGATCACCGCAGACGGTGACTGCAGCCATGAAATTAAAAGACGCTTGCTCCTTGGAAGGAAAGCTATGGCAAACCTAGACAGCATATTAAAAAGCAGAGACATCACCTTGCCGACAAAGGTCCGTATAGTTAAAGCTATGGTTTTTCCAGTAGCAACGTATGGCTGTGAGAGTTGGACCATAAGGAAGGCTGAGCGCCGAAGAATTGATGCTTTCGAGCTGTGGTGCTGGAGAAGACTCTTGAGAGTCCCTTGGACTGCAAGGAGGTCAAACCAGTCAATCCTAAAGGAAATCAACCCTGACTGCTCATTGGAAGGACAGATGCTGAAGCTGAAGCTCAAATACTTTGGCCACCTAATGAGAAGAGAGGACTCACTGGAAAAGACCCTGATGCTGGGAAAGACTGAGGGCAAAAGGAGAAGGGGACGGCAGAGGATGAGATGGTTAGATAGCATCACCGATGTAATGAACATGAATTTGAGTAAACTCCGAGAGACAGTGGAGGACAGGAAGGCCTGGCGTGCTATGGTCCATGGGGTCACGAAGAGTCGGACACGACTGAACGACTGAACAACAACAGATCATCTTCTCCATGCAAAACAAGGCTATCACTAAACTCGAGCATTTTTCCGCGATGATTTGTGTCCAACTTCAGTGCTGGAAACTTTTTTTTTACCTGATGCTTTTTTTAAATTCTGCTTTCTGATCTTTGTCTGAGATATCCAGGAATGTCAGACAAGCTCAAGGGTATCAGGAATTGGAACAAAAAGGTATAGAGAATGTCACCAATAAAACTTTCTGGAGCTGTTGCATACCATTTTTCCATGCTGATAAGTGAGTAAAGAGTACCAATAAAATCCTATTAAATTACTGCAGGATAACTTGCAATTTACTTTCTTTGCCAAGTGGGCTAAACGTCAGGAAAATGTCTCATTACTACTCATACTCACTGGAAAAACAAACTTTATTCCACGTAAAGCAAGGTTTTCAATATCTCTGCCTATTCTTATTATGTTATCGTTGCTCTTTGAGTGAGATGGGCGGTGATGAAATTCAAAATATATATGTTATACATCTGCTCATTCCCATTTGGAGTTTTCTGTCAAGTTGCAATTTACTCAAATGTTTATCTATGGCAAATCTTAGCATTTGAGTTGAAATCCACTGCTAGGGCACCTTATGAAATGTTGCCGCGGTCTGCTAACATTAAGCTATAATAATTTAATTTTTAATCTGCCTCAAGACTGTTTATTTGCTGCCAAGGTCTAACAGTTTAACTCTGTACTACCTGGGAGTAAAACCCCACCAAAGCACACTGGAACTTGCTTCTGCGTACAATGGCACAGGAATGGAATATTACGCGGGGCAGGCCTGCTCTCAGATAAAGATCAATCTCCCCCAACTCGGTGCCCTCCATAATTGTTGGACTTCAACCCTCACAATTCCCAGCCAGCACGAATAACAAGGCATGCTGGCTGGAAACGACCGGAGTCGGAGTTCAACGCATCTGCAAGAGGCAGGTCCCAGTGGCTCTTCAAGGGGACCATTAATTACCCTTGCTAAAAGTCAGCATCTGGCCAGCTACTTCGGACGAGCGCTCGAAGAAACTACGCTTAGCAAAGGACAGCAATTAGGCCCCCAGAAGCTGGGGGTTGCTGCTGTGCTCCACCCTTACCTTGAGGAGGTTGTGCGCCACTTTGTAGCCCACCTCCCGCCCGCCCCGCACACCCGGGGCCAGCTTGCCCGTGGTGTAGCCATGCCACGCCACAAGGTAAGGATTGTCTATGGTGAGCCAGTAGCGCACGTGGCCGCCGAGGTGCTGGAAGCACAGCTGGGCGTAGTCCAGGAAAAGGTCGACCAGAACCGGGTTCCCCCAGCCGCCGTAAAGATCCTGCAGGGCCTGGGGCAGGTCCCAGTGGTAGAGGGTGACCACGGGCTCGATGCCACGCTGCCGCAGGCCGGAAAGCAGGCGCGCGTAGTAACGCAGCCCGGCAAGATTGGCGGGCGCCGTGCCGTTGGGTAGGAGGCGCGCCCAGGCTAGCGAGAAGCGGTAGTGGGAGACTGTCAAGACGCTCAGCGCGTCCAGGTCGCGCTCGACGTGGTCGTAGCTGCTGCTGGCCAAGTCCCCGGAGGGCCGCCCGGCGGGGCCTTGGAAAGGTACTGCGTGGCGGTGCGCGAAGGCGTCCAGCACCGAGGGCCCTTTGCCGTCCCGGTTCCAGGCGCCTTCCACCTGGTGTGCCGCGCTGCCGGCCCCCCAAAGGAAGCCCGGGGGAAACGTGTCGTAGAGAAAGAGCTCGTCCTCCGGGAAAGGCAGGTGGGCGAAGCGAGACCAAGTGGTCGCTCCCCGGCCCGGCACTCCAGCTAGCGGGTGGCAGAGGAACATTCCCAGGACGAGGAACGGCAGCCCCGACGTCGCGGCGGGAATCATTCCGGGGATGTCCAGGAGCAGATGAGGGTGGGAAGAGACGGTGCCTGCCGGCTGCCTCCTCTCCCGCCACCCCTCCCGGCAACCCCACTTTATTCCTTGCTTTGCCCTGCCCTGCCCGCGGAGCTATTAATAATTACCTGGGAGGGGGGGCGGAGGCTTCCTCCTCCTCCTCCACGGAAAAAAGGAACGGGGAGGTTAACCAAGTTGCTCCAGATCAGCGTGAGAGGAGGGAGGAGAGCGAGGAGGAAGGGAAGCCGCGGTCCCCGCGCTCAGCCCGAGGGATGAGGATTGATCGGACGGCGGCTGGGGAGAAAGGAAGTCCTCAGGCGCCCCGCCGGCTCTCCCCCCGTCTCTCTGGCGATGAATTCACGGCTGGTCCGCGCCATCCACCCTCCAACACAATCCCACTCCCACAACGCGGCGTCAAGAGCGGGAGGAAGATGAGTAGTTTGCTTTTCCTCTGAAACTTGTTTTTCCCCGTTAAACGTCGGCTTCTGCCGATGACTCCCTGGTACAGTTTAGCTACTGCTGCTGGGTTGCTTAATGGGGAGAAAAAGAAGAGCAGCTGAAGGAAAGTTACTGTTCAGTGTGTAGGATCTCTCACCGACTTCGGTTCAAACTTGGAGGAACTTTTCTCTGGGTTTATGTTTAATATCCATTGCCCTTTAAGGTCACAGCTTTGTTGATCTCTTTGTCCAATCCACAGCTTGGTTCAAAGTAGTAGAACAACTGGACTGATCCAGTTAACATACAGAGAGACCACTCACCCCAGTCCAGGTGGACTCAGGGAGGGATACCTCAAGGACAAGACAACAACAAGGCGCACACATAATCACAGTGATCCATAAAATCTAACACCACATAGTTTTATTAAACTAATTTAAGGGCTTTTAGTTAAACCAATGTGTCTCAACCTTAGCAACTTTAAGAAGTGTGGACTTCAACTCTTTAAGACGTCTTACAGTTGCCAAGGTTGAGAAACACTGAGTTAAACTAACCTAAGGGCCAAATGCCTTACAACTCTGTAATGTATGTACAACACAGGCAAAACTGGGCATTTTATTTTGCTCCTGCTTTGTCTCTCTCAGAGCAGGTCTTAGTACTGAGTATTTTGTTCATGCACTGTAAAGTACTCTGTTGTGAAGGCTGGGGGAATTCTGGGAGCTGAAGTCCACACATCTTAAAGTTGCTGAGGTTGAGAAACACTGGCCTAGGGGAAGGCTGCAACCGAGCCCAGGTGGCATTACATAGTTAAAGGAAGCCATAGAAAAATAATTTCATTTATTTCTTGCCTTTCCCTCCAAACTGGTGCTTTGAGTAGCTACACTTCCAAGATATATCTTTGGACTGACAAAGAACAGCTCTGCCTCACTGAATCAAGTATTAAATAGTTTTCTTGAATGCAGTCAGTAATTGATGTCAGTCACAATAGCTGAACAGCTTCCTTAGAGTCTAGGCCTTGAGTATTTTAGCCATAGGTGGATATATATTGTTTTGATCCAAGGTTTACATTTTAGAAAAGAAGGGATAGATCGGATGAATCAATTTCTTAAGGCTAGGCCATGCTCGATAGAATTGCAGTTAAGTTGCTTAGTCATCAATGCTACTAGAAAAGATAGATCTGTTCTCTGATGCCATCAGGACTTTGTTTATTAAATAAGCAATCAGGCATAAAATATGCAGTTCCAGGGACAAAAATGCAGTTCCAAAACATTTGTGCAGTATAATATTCAAGTAACGCATACACTCTATTATGTTAGCTAAGAAAATAGATAATTAACAATTAAGAAAGTAAAGTGAAGTCCAAACCCTGGCCAACTATATCCACATTCCCTCTACAAAAGACCCTTCTCAGACTCCATTGCCACTCTCTACAGTGAGGGGGGACAATTTGTGGGATGTATGCAGGACCCCAAGTTCTGGGGAGTTTAAGGATGGAGATAGAAACACCTAACCTCCCAGACGCCGACTCCTACTATTCTCACTCTCAACCCTCCCCACCCCCCAAAGGGTTGAAAAAAATTGCTCCTACCAATGATATCTTAACCAACGGATCAACATTCAGTTGATCTGAAAAAAGTGGACCCTGCGCATGTGGGAAAAATTCTAGGAAGAAAAAAGAAATCCTAATGTCACCAGGTGGCCAGAAAGTTGGAAGGCAGAATTTTGGCCCCTGAACTCTGGAATGGTGCCCACACTTGTCATACAGAATGCTCATTAATGTTTTCAGCATGAAGGGAAGAGCTGTAGTTCAGTAGTAGGGCCCCATTTTGTATGCAAAAACCTGTGGGCTTCATTCATTGCCTTTCCAAGTAGAATCAGAAAGATTGTAGTCTGAAACCCTGGGGAACAGCTGCCAATCAATGTAGACAGTACTAAGCCAGACGGATCAGTGTCTGATTCAGTATTAAACAGATGTATGCTTCCAAATCATAATCAACTCACATTAGTTTACAACAATATGAAACACAATAAAAACAAAACTGCCATAAATAATCCACAATACTAATAAATTAAGTAGTGAAATCCAGTTTCCAATGACAGACAAATATTCCTCAAAGGCTCTTTGGAAGAGTTGGGTCTTCATTGCCTTCTGGAAGGCCACACCAAGAGTGCCAGCCTAGCTTCTGGAAAGAGGCTGTTCCAACATATAGGACCCCTATAAACAATGAAAAACATTGTGTCTTGGATTCATCTCTTTACTTCACAAAATTGGGAAACCACAAGTAGGTTCTCCTGGGAGGATATCCTCCTCCTCCTCTTCTAATTGGAGTAGGTAGTCCTGAAGGTAGTCCTGAAGGTACTAAGATGCCAAGCCATGGAGGGCTTTATAAATCAACACTTTGGTAACCAATTGTATACCTGGAAACCAATTGGTAACCAGGGTCCATAAAATAGGCATAATGTTGGATTTATGGACCAATGGGACTTTCTGAGTGATCTTTAAAGGTAGTCCCTCATAGAGTGCATTGCAGAAGTCTAACCATGTGGTGACAAGGGCATGAGTCACTGCAGACAGGTCCTCCCACTTCAGGAAGAGCTGCAACTGGCTCACCAGCTGAAGCTGGACAAAGGCTCTCCTGGGTATGGCTTCCACCTGTCCATCTAGTAGTAGTCGTAAGTCCAGGAAGACTCAAGCGGACCTGCTTCCTGAGAAGCAGTACTATTCCTTTGAGAAATAACACTGGAGCTATCAGAAAACCACAATGAGCAAACAGTAGCCCCACCTTCTTAGGATTCAGTTTCAGCCTGTTTTGTACAACCTAGAACCCAACAGCCTAGGCCCTAGGACAAGACTCCAAAAGTCTTTCTGAAGCAGTGAAGTTTTTCAAAAGGTGGCCAAAGCTGAGTATCTTTAAGATATTAATCTTAGTACACCCCAAAGTGCAGAAGAATTTTTCCCCTGGGGCTTCATATAAGGATCCCAATGATACCCCACAAGAAAAAGGACGCTGGGCCAACTTCTTCCCCATCACCCCACTCACTGCCACTACCTGGATGTATCCACAGAAGTAGGAACAGAACCACTATAACACAGTGCCTCTGATTCCCAGCTGCTGAGGTGGTCCAGGAAGATACTATAGTGAATGGTATCAAAAGCTGCCAACAGGTCTAGTAGGACCAAGATAGAGGTACTTCTTGAGGTCTGACAAAGATCACCCATTAAAGTGACCAGCGTTTCCGTCCTATGTCAACCTCTGAACCCAGATAATCTGCTTCCTCTAGTGTGTGTTGCATGATGCACTCAACAGTCTTCCCCAAAACCTGTCAAGCACCCTGCGTATAGGAGGGCCTCTTAAGGAAGCAATGCACTTTCAAGCTGCTGGCATTACCCATTCCCACAAAGAAGTGTTGGAAATCTTCATCACATCCTCCATCCATGTAAGAGCTAGGAGGGGCATGGATCAAACCTGTAAGTGGCAGGGATTGTACTGGAGAGCACCCTATCCACTCAGGGTCCACAGCCCAAAAGAATCCCAGATAGCAAAGGTGGACAGATGTCCAGTCACCACTTCAGGCTGCTTAACGTAGTCAAGACTTTGGCCAATCCGAGTGACTTTCTTGGCAGACCAATTAGCAAAACAGTCACAGCTGACAGATCTTTCCAAATATCCATTCCAAAGAGGGAATTTACTACCCTAATCAAGGCTGACAGCACGCCAATGTAATAAAGGAGAAGTAACAACTCTTCAACTCCTGTACTGCCAGAATTGAGCTCATACCCATGGTCAAATCACATTCATTTTTCGATTTCCTCTATTGGTGCTCCAGGATTGTTTCTGGTACTTCCATTTCCAGAGATTTAAAAAAAAAAACTCAAGCAAGCCCTGGGATTAGTGAACAGAAAGAGTCCAGTAAGGGACAATTTAATCAAGACCCTGGGTCACCTCTGGCTGTGAGAAGTTAACCAGGCAATCAGCAGAACTGCTTGTCAGATGGTTGGAAACTTCCTCAAGCTCCCTTTAGAAATTCCCCAGATCCACTAGATGGATGGATCCTTCTAACTAGTCCCACCCAGCAGAGTTCCTGGATGGCAGTTAATCTTATTTGGACTAGGAAGTAATCTAATCATGTCAGCAGAATCACTGGAGCACCACTCAACCACTTTGAGGTGAACATAAGGCTGAATGTATGATCACCTGCATGTGTCAGGCCAGAGGTTATTTGGGAAAAGCTTATGATCATCCTTGAGGTCATGAGCTCCAAAGCTTTTCCTAACCCAGCTCCCAAAGCATGGAAATTGGAAGTCACCCGACACCAAAAGGTGAACAGATTCCAACACCAACCCAGAGACGAGATCATGGAGCCTGGAAAAGAAATCAACTGGTCATCAGGATGGTCAGCATATCAGTAGGACTTTCAGCTTGTCCCATCAGCCTAACTCAACATGCAGACGCTCAGGTGTGACCATTTCAGTAACAGCAGCCTTGGTTACCAACACGTTATCCCGTAAAATAAATATCACCATCCCACCCCAGCCTTGAGCCCATAACCGGTGCAGAACCCAAAATCTGGGCAGATCTCCAACAGAGCAGTCTCACTGTTCTTACCTAGCTAGGTCTTGGTGATATATGCCAGGTCCTCCTGCTCATTCACAACCACATCATAAAATAAAGCATAGTCTAATTATAAATGGACCTAGTATTTATCAGCAATATCTTGAACCAGAGGTCACCAATAATCCAACCACCAGGACCCAGGAATGGGGCGGGCGAGGCAGAAGTGAAGATTGTTCCCTTTTCCTGGAATCAAAAGTCTTTCTGAAGCAATGAAGTTTAAAAAATCATAAGATGCATGCTTAAAATGTAAGTATAAAGAAAAATACAATTTGAAATGTCACACATATACAGTATAAATAGAAATCCAAATACTGTAGGTAAGGTATCTAAAATAATGTGCATATAGCATTGAGTCCAATTCCCATATACAGATGTTCTCAGGAGATAAAGTTAATATTTTGCTAAAGGTAAAAGCCATTATGATAATTTTCATTTATTTTTAGACAAACAACATTTGCAGATGGAAAAATCAAGCAGTTACTAATATCTAGAATATTTTAGCAAGGAACATTATATTTTGTTACTTCTTCCTAACATTTCGTGAGTTACTATGATAGATGGGGTCTATTTGCATTCTGCTCTGTTCCTGTTCATAATTTCTGTAAATAGTCACAGTCTGCCTTGCTGCACTATACAAGGTCATGTCTGGATTTCTTTCCCCCATATGGAGAATGGAGAAAGTTTTATGAGGAACATTTGCCAAGTGGGCTAATAAATGCTGTATGCATGTAGAATTTAATTTTTTTCTGGGTTGAATTGCTGTCAGTGGTTTTATCATTCTGCTTTTGTCTGAAAGTGGCAATTACTTATGATTGGATCCCAAGATTTAATAACTGGTTAATGTGTCTTAATAGCTGAAAATTTTTCCCTGAAAGGGTAATTCATGTGCAAGGCTGGTATCTGAGATGCCTGGTTAACAAATTGAGTAGGATAAACCTCAGTATGGCAGTTTTGAGTCTAGGGCAGAGCTTTCCAAACTTTTCATGTTGCTGACACACTTTTTAGACATGCATCATTTCGCGACACACTTTTACAGCAGGGCACAAGGCAGGCACTAGGACCTGCGCGGAATCACAGCAGGTTTGGAGGCAGCAAGGCACAAGGCAGGCACTAGGACCTGCGCGGAATCACAGCAGGTTTGGAGGCAGCCAGGCACAAGGCAGGCACTAGGACCTGCATGGAATCACAGGTTTGGAGGCAGCAAGGCACAAGGCAGGCACTAGGACCTGCGTGGAATCACAGCAGGTTTGGAGGCAGCAGGGCACAAGGCAGGCACTAGGACCTGCATGGAATCCTGGCAGGGCTCGGAGGCAGCAGCAGCCGGGACACACCCAGACACTGCAGCCGACACACTAACGTGTCACGACACACAGTTTAGAAAGCTCTGGTCTAGGGAATTTTAAATGAAGTACTTTGAAACAGAAAATATATCTCTCTCTCTCAGGACAGGACAGGAAATCCAGGCAAATCAATCCCCGTTGTCATGGTCAGATCACGCCCTGATATCCCTAAGATTCTCTTATGCTGCCCCACTCCGCAGGGAGGCAGGACCTATTCGATTGGTCCGCCCCCGGCGACTTATGGACCCAATGAGGTTTCAGAGGGAGCTGGGGGTAATACCCGAGGATCTGCTGCACGGTCCAGCGGAGGCTCTGGCCGCGGCCTGGAATAGGGAGGCGGCCGGGGCCTTGGACAGGACTGTGCCGATGCGAGCTCTCCAGCCCCATTCAACCCATCACTCCCTGTGGTTTACGGAGGAGTTGAGGGTTTTGAAGAGGGTGAAGAGACGTCTGGAGCGCCGGTGGAGAAAGACGAAGGCGGAATCGGACCGAACACAATCTAGAGCCGCTATTAAGGCCTACCTTGTGGCGGTAAGAGCGGCGAAACGTGAATATTTCTCCGCTCTTATTGCATCCGCAGAATGCCGCCCGACGGCCCTGTTCAAGATTACTCAATCTCTCTTGGGTAAGGTGGGGTCGGTGACCCACCTTCAGGGCCATGCGGAAGAGTTTTCTGAGCATCTGCAGGATAAAATCGCTCGGATTCGGTCTAAGTTGGACTCCATGCTTGGAATGCAGTCTGGGGAGATGCCGGAGAACGGTCTGGCCTTGTTATCTGGGAACGATTTGATCCTGTTGGACCTAAGGAAGTGGACAGGATCCTCCGAATTGTAAATTCCACCACATGCCATCTAGATCCGTGCCCTTCCTGGATGGTAAAATCTGCCAGGGAGGTGACGTGCGGGTGGGTCCAGGCGATGGTTAATACATCCTTGATGGAGGGGGTGTTCCCAACTGCCTTTAAGGAGGCACTGGTGCACCCCCTTCTCAAGAAGCCATCCCTGGACCCTACCATTCTGGACAATTTTCGTCCAGTCTCCCACCTTCCCTTTTGGGGAAAGGTGGTTGAGAAAGTGGTGGCGTTGCAACTTCAGAGGATCCTGGATGAAGCGGATTATCTAGACCCCTTCCAGTCAGGTTTCAGGCCGGGATATGGGATGGAGACTGCATTGGTCACACTTATGGATGATCTCTGGCGGGAGCGGGATGGAGGCAGTGCATCCATCCTGGCTCTCTTGGACCTCTCAGCGGCTTTCGATATCATCGACCATGGTATCCTTTTGGGTCGGCTTAGGGAGTTGGGGGTGGGCGGCGTAGTTTTACACTGGTTCACCTCCTTCCTCCAGGGCCGTTCCCAGTCGGTGGTGATAGGGGAGGAGAGATCCAGCCCGCAGCCTCTCGTATGTGGGGTGCCGCAGGGTTCGGTTCTCTCTCCTCTCCTATTCAACATCTACATGAAACCGCTGGGTGAGGTCATCCGACACCATAGGATGAGGTATCGTCAATATGCTGATGATACTCAATTGTACATCTCCATCCCAGGTGAAGTAAGTGATGCAGTAGCCACCCTGTCTCAGTGCCTGGAGGCTGTGGGGGCCTGGATGGGGAACAACAGGCTTCAGTTGAACCCTGGCAAGACCGAGTGGCTGTGGATTGATGGCTTAGCGTTATCCAGGAAGCTGTCATCTTTGGTTCTCGATGGGGTAGCACTGCCCCATTCGGAACCGGTGCGGAACTTGGGGGTCCTTCTAGACTCACGACTCCTGCTCGTAGAGCAGGTGGCAGTCGTGGCTAGGAGGGCCTTTGCACAGCTTCGGCTTGTGCGCCAGTTACGCCCATTCCTGGATCGCGATGCCCTCCGAACGGTCACTCATGCTCTCGTCATCTCCCACATAGACTATTGCAATGCGCTCTACATGGGGCTACCCTTAAAGACTATCCGGAAGCTACAGCTTGTTCAGAATGCAGCCGCGCGAGCAATTTTGGGTGCACCAAGATCAGCACATATAACACCTTTGCTCCGCGAGCTGCATTGGGTGCCGGTTTGCTTCCAGGTACAAATCAAGGTGTTGGTTACCACCTTTAAAGCCCTACATGGCATGGGACCAGGATACCTGAGGGACCGTCTTATCCCCATATTATCGACCCGCCCCACCCGATCATTCAGAGAGAGCCTGCTACGAACCCCATCAATAAGGGAATGTCATCTGGTGGGGTCCAGGAGGCGGGCCTTCTCTGTGGTGGCACCCGCCCTTTAGAACATCTTGCCCCCAGAGTTGAGGCAGATCCCCTCCCTCCCGACCTTTAGGAAAGAACTGAAAACCTGGTTCTGCCGCCTGGCATGGGAAGGGGGAAGTAATAGTTCCTCATGGGGGTGGTTAGTTTCATAACGTCCTTCCTTTGTGTTAAGTTAATTTGCCAAATTGGATTTTATAATTATTTAATTGTATTAATCAAACTGTAATTTTAAATTTTAAATTTTATATCTTGTTTTAAATACGATTTTATTGTAAACCGCCCAGAGTTCCCCGTTGGGGGAGATGGGCGGTCATATAAATTGAATAAAATAAATAAAATAAAAATGCACTGCTGAAAGCCTTTGTCATGCAAAGAAGGCTAAATACAACCTCTCTTTCTTGGGGAAGTGGAATTTGCATAATAAATGGAACCAACTTTTATTGGAAAGAACCAAGTAACAATGACGCAAATAACAGCACTCCTGAAAGAAATAAGATGAATTCCAGTAAACTGGAAATCAAAATAGAGCCAGAAATTAGAGTTGTAAGAAATGAGAACTTTGGCCACTACAGAGGATCAGACCCTAGTTTAAGATCCAAGAAGCGGATGAATAACTGACAGATTTAGACTGAAGTACTGAAGGGTATAAGGAAATTTTGTCTATCCAGGAACTTGGTACTAATAAAACAGGCAGGGAAGAGGGAGAGAGACTAACTAGAAATACTGTAAAGACCAACAACAGTACTGTAAAGTCTATTTGGGTAATGAAATTCTTGCATACTTATAAGCAGGTCAGGATCAGAAATAGGCACTGTGCATAGCGCAACACACTTCTTTCTTTTTTCTTTTAGTTATAATTGCTACTCTTTGAATATATTTGCTAGTCTGCATTTGTGAGTCCTAGATAACATACCTTTCCTCCTGATTGGGGCCTTTCGGTGGAACAGGCTCATTATGAAATAGCATTTCAAGCCATCTCAAGTATTTAGGACCCTTCCAAGTGTGTAAGACATGCTTGTCATCAAGTTGCAGCATGTTTGGGGATCTTTTTGACTGTTTGGGCACAATGAAATGCCTTCTCTAAGAAGTTACCTTTTTTGGCATTTTTTTTTCAAAATGATAATAGAGATTCCACAAGACAATCATATTAATCAAAGGAAACAGCCTTTGCCTAGCATTTTGCCACTAAATGTGCTAAATACTTGGGAAAGCCAAAACTCTTCCCACAGTTTCATTGATTCCGTAGAAGCTTCAGAGTGCAGTCGTGCTTGCCACTTAATAGAGTGGCGTTGTGTGAACCAAAGGAACACAATTCTCTAGAGTAGTGTTTCTCCACCTTGGCAACTTTAAGATATGTGGACTTCAACTCCCAGAATTCCCCAGCCTGGGGAATTCTGGGAGTTGAAGTCCATGTATCTTAAAGTTGCCAAGGTGGAGAAACACTGCTCTAGACTGAGTCCTGGAATCAGAGAGAGATATTCAATGACTTTTGTGACATTTTCAGCATCTTCATGGTTTACTGTGGGCTAAAGCTATGCTGTATTAAAAAGCAGAGACATCACCTTGCTGACAACGGTCCGTATAGTTAAAGCTATGGTTTTCCCAGTAGTAATGTACGGCTGTGAGAGTTGGACCATAAGGAAGGCTGAGCGCCGAAGAATTGATGCTTTCGAACTGTGGTGCTGGAGAAGACTCCTAAGAGTCCCTTGGACTGGAAGGAGGTCAAATCAGTCAATCCTAAAGGAAATCAACCCTGACTGCTCATTGGAAGGACAAATACTGAAGCTGAAGCTCAAATACTTTGGCCACCTAATGAGAAGAGAGGACTCACTGGAAAAGACCCTGATGCTGGGAAAGACTGAAGGCAAAAGGAGAAGGGGATGGCAGAGGATGAGATGGTTAGATAGCATCACCAATGTAATGAATATGAATTTGAGTAAACTCCAGGGACAGTGGAGGACAGGAAGGCCTGGCGTGCTATGGTCCATGGGGTCACGAAGAGTCGGACACGACTTAACGACTGAACAACAACAACAAAGCTATGCTGATCCAACGCATAAAGGGTGCTTTGGAGGAGGTGTGGGCGAGCCCCCTGCACTTGTCAATGCCGACTTAAAGAAGTTGTACCTTTTCCTGGGCTCATACAGTAGCTGAATGCGTCCAAGAAACTATATGTTTGAGCTAAGGAGGTGGTTTCAGGGTGTGATAAAACCCTGGCACCCTGTTGCCTCTTTAATGCCTCCTTAACTCAAATGCTTATTTTCTGGGTTAACATGATTTACTGAGCAAGCCCAGGAAAAGGCACAACATCTTTAAGATGGGGCACAGTGAGTACACCAATGCCTCCTCCAACACATATTTTCTGCTTCAGATCGGAATAGCTGCACATCCCTACTGCGGGCATATCCAGAAAGTGAGTTGTAATTGATCCTTGTCAATCTTCAGAGATGATAAACTTAGGAAGGACTTGTGATCCTCATCAGAACTCTCATCCGTAGTCAGTGAAAAGTGTTGTTTTTTAATCACCAGGACTTTGCCCTAGCTGCTTTTGAATGTTGCCCATGCTCCTCTGCTGTCTCCTCCCTATTTTAATGTCTGGAAACATTCCACCTCCCAGTTTACTGAAACAGTCATTCACTGCAAATTACGATGCAGTAAAGAGTCCTGAATTTCTGATTTTTTCTGACTTGCTTGCTTCAGGGCTGGTAGCAGAGGAAGCAATGGCATTTCCAGCCAGGAAAATGACTCAGAAGCAGGGACAGCACTGCAAGGTTTTGGTTGAGATAGCAGCAGTGGCAACGCTTGCCAGCCCCTTCGTCACTGCAAGGTTGCAGCACTACTACTGAGTTTAAGACGTAACGGGGGATTTTACTGAACTGATCCACCAAAAATGTGTTTGTACCAACCCAATTGTGATAGTAGGCAAGGGTGTGCTTGGAGAACGTTTAACTGAACTCTATTGGTATGGTGAATAATCATAACACATAGATTTCTTTATCCCATGCAAAAGGAGGAAGAACTGAAAAAGCCAATTTGGAATCTGTGTTCAGGAAGGAGATTAGCTGCCAACTGGAGTCTCCATGAGACAGTCTCCTTTCTAGCGAGGACCAGGTATTCCACGTAGATCACATGAAGATCTTGTCACATTAGGAAGCAGCCTGTTGGCATTGATAGTCATATCTAGAGTGTTGGCCGCATGATGTGAATGCTCTTATTGTACGTTTGTGAACGTGAAGGGATTGCTATTTCGTGTACCAGGACTGAGAGAATGATAATGAAAGACACAGCCTTTCGTCTTGCTAATTCTGGTAGTCTGGCTAGAAAAACTTTTCATATAGCAAAAAAATACCTTGGGTATTCCAAAGGTAGTTGGAAAACATCTTTGTAAATGTGTAAATAAATAGCTAACCGTGAATTGCCCTGTACGCTTTTAATTTTTAATCTTTCTTGTTAACCTGTTTCCAAGAAGAGCGGCAAGCTGTTTGGGTACGATCTCAAGAGCAATGAGAAGGGCTAATGTTGTGAATTTGCTCTTGGATCTTGATTACACTGAAAGGGTCTGTTACTGTGGTTTTGCCTGGGAAGGATGTCTGCTTAAAGCTCAGGATTTGATTAAAAATGCTATTTCTTAATGGCTGTGGTCCTAACCAGGCAATTCATCTGCATGGCTGGGATCTGGCAAGTATGTGAGAGACATGGTGGGTTGACAGTGTTCAAACATGGGAACCAAGAGGCTTTACATTGGTCAGAAAGGAGAACTGGCCTGGCCATGGGTAAAAAGGCTATTTTGTTGATAGGTAAACCCCCTCATAGAATTGACAGGGATCAACAGAAGTTCTATAAAATATTTGGAAGCTGTTGAGTTTTCAAGAATGCATCATAAACAAGATGGTCAGAAGTCAGGGAGAAAAGGGAGGGGTAATGTGGCTGATCTTCCAGCTATATTTTTACCAATTGCATCCTTAGATGGATAGAGAAATCTCCAGTCATGTAAATTGGCTCTCATCAAATTGTGCTGATCTGGTTCTAGTGAATCATCTCTGTTCCTCTCTAAATCTGGTGTAGAATAAAACATCTGCATTACAGGAATGCACATTTGTTCTGTTTGTTTATTTGCAATATGACAAACAGGTAATATTGAGTTTCCAAGATTATTTATACAGTATATGCATTTTGTTTACACCTTGATTTCTTTTTCAGGGAATAGTCAGCACATAAACTTTTAAAATATCCTAATCTTGTTTTGTGATCTATGCTCTGGTCATGGGAAAACTTGCTCAATGCAATCATAACCAACAAAAAGTAATTCTGGTATATATGGGAGAATTTTATTGAACACCATGGCACTTCTGTCTGAAGAAACAAACAGTGGCTTACACTGTTAGAGATAGCTATACAGTTATGTAGCCTCATATTTGGGGAATTGGTGTCATTTACCCAGACTTGTCACTTTTTTGAGCTGCTTGCTGTTCAGTTTCCTCTTTGTTTCCTCACGAGAAGAAGCTCCAGTTTGGAAAGCTGCAAGACAAGCTCACTGGGCTTCAGAGTGCTATGGCTCCATCACAGTATTTTGCTAACTTCTGTCCCTGGTTAGTGAGTGCCCATGGGATAATTAGGACTGGACCACCAGGTTCTTGCCTAGGGCCCCTGTCCTTGTCCTTGTCCTCCTCCTGCTTCTCCTGTTTCCATTGTGGACAAATAAAGATGTCAAGCTTTGATCTGCAGCATACTCAGATTTGTCAGATGGAAAGAAAAGCTGTTGGTAAGTCAGAAAGAAAAATGGATGGGGGACAGATGTACTGGGATGGAAGAGAGAAAGTGTAAGAGTCATTTTATGATTAAGGTGGCATACAAGTTGATAAATAATAATTAAATATCAGCAGAGGAATCATGGTATAAAACAAATAGGGGGAATGACGCTCCCAGGAATATCTGGGCTCAGGGCCCCCTTAGTCCTGGCAGAGCCACTATTAAGAGCCTTTGGGCAACCCACAGCTGTCAGCATTCAGCCACCATTTCTTCCATTCCCTGCCTTATTTCTGAGTCAGCCAGCAATCCAGCTGGAACCTTAGGGGTCATTTCCAGGTGTCATAGCTTTTACCGTGAAGCAGATAAGGTTTGCTGCAATGTTGAAGAGCAAATGGATGATCATGCAACTCACCCCTACCCATTCCTTAACACAAAGGCTGAAAGCCTCTATATCAGGTTTAGCATCAGCTTTTCGAAGTAGGTCAGGTCAGGAAACAGACTCTGCAAGTTTGACTGGAACTTGATTGTATTGAGGCTATTGCATATAGGCTATAGTAACACACTCTTGAAAGCCTGGCTGTGTTTTCCCTTCCCTCCCTCCACCCAAGTCAGTTTGGGTGGACCCAGCCTGAGCTTCTTCCTCATGCTTTCTCTGCTTCTTGGGCTTAAAGTATGCTTTTGTTTTTGTGACAGTTTCTGCATATTACTTCCAAAGTCCCCTTGGTGGCTCTCTACATATAGGCAACCTCCAGCAATATTTTTGAAGGCCTGGGAGCCTTCCAACATTGTGCTACCAAAACGTGATGACTAATTGGAAGTTTGGGGCAGCACAAATTTTTACCATGTTTAACAAATTAATCTCTATCCCCTCTGGGGATGTAACCATGTTGTTGCAATATACTGCAGAAGCCTAAAAAAAGAAGGGAGGAGAAGGAGCGGGTGAAGTAGTATCACTGAACATAAACATTTGTGTCATATATATATATATATAGTGTTGTATAAGTCCTTAATCATCAGGGATTTTTATTTGCTAAAAGAGAAAAATAGCATTAGATGGTATAATTTATTCCTATGACCTCAAAAGTATGTGCTGAAAGGACACCAAATTAAGCATGACCCCCTGTATTACAGCTACAGTGGGGTGTAATTGATAGTGTGTACATTGGCTCTCCCAAGCTAATACTTGCCCTATCAGGTGTATATTGGGATGACCATTCCTAAAATTCCCAGGATTTGGCCATTCTGGGAGCTGTCATCCCAACACATGGAGAGCAGGGATGAGACATTTAAGGTTCTTAAAATGCTGCTTTATAACTGCCATCATCTTGACTATGATCATGCTGGCTTTGACACAAGAGTGTTGCAGTGCAAGAATATTTACAAAGCCAGAGTTTCTCCACCTCTGCTATAGAACATTCTGCCCCTGCAATATATTTTTGAAATAATTATTGATATGTTTTTTAGTTCAGTGGATGCAGTTATAATATATGGAATTCTTGGGCAAAGAGGGAAAGAGAATTAGAATATGTGATTTAAGACACAACGCTACATTCACCCAGATGCTGTTAACAAGTTTATTGTTAAATTATATATTACATTGAGTAAGGACATCGTGTGTGAAAGGATTATACTTACTTTAATCCATGGGCAGCACTTGACAATATAAATGAAAAACAGCAACAACAACGATAATACATTATAGAAATAGTCAATGTGTAAATAAAATTCTACCAAGATATTTTTTTCAGAACAGCTGGCATCAGCTTATATACAAATCACTTTCTGTAGACAAATTGATGAGGTTACACCCCAGGAGAGACACTTGCAGGAAAAATCTATACTAAAGAATGAACAGCTATGAACAATAAAATTGTTATTTTTTTCTCTCTTGCTGCATGTAATTGGCAATAATAATGATGCTTCCTGCAAATGAAGGAAGATTCACTCACAAAGAAAAACTGCTTCAATTATAGACAAATTCCTTATTTGCCTTATTTATTACCAGTTAAGAGGTCATCTTATTTTCACAGTAAAAAAAAAAAAATTCAAATATTAGTTATGCCATTTAACTCTGCAGGGAATCTAGAAAATGGCACCCTGTTATTTGGAAAACGTACATGTCCTTTCAGCAAATTCTTAACTTTTATCATGATATGTGGCTGAACGATTAGATTTCTAGGGGAATGTCATGATGATTAAACCATTTATCTGTAACTGAATGGGAAAATGCCTGGATATTCTGGATATCCCACTATGAGTTCCATGGAAGAAAGATAAGATATAAAACAAATATACATACTTGTTCAAATGCAGTTATTTTAACACTAGTAATCTATGGTGACAAAATGTTCATAAATGCCCATATATTCATTTGCAGGCCCTGTGGGCATTCGCCCACAGACTCTGGGTTTTTACTTATAGATGCCATGCATGTGGGCCCATGCTTATACTTAATTCCCAAGCTGTTCAATTTGGACCTTGAACATCTTGTTGTTGAAATATGTGCTATGTGCAAATGAGGCATTAATTGGTGATTGAGACATGCAAATGTGTTTATATTTATGGGTGCCATGCTAAATGTTACAACAAACTAGGCCAGCTATGGTTTTCTGATTGTCTTCCATGTTGGACTTTTTTTCAGAGGGAAGAAATGAAACAGTTCTGGAAATATGTTTTAAAAGGTGGCCCAAATGGGATGGAGCCATTGCGCATAGATTGGGCAAGTCTAAAGCTCCCTTTCCCCTTGCAGGGAAATGAAAAGAGAGAGGAGAATGCTCTGCAGCTAAAGCACTCCCATTTTGCAGACAGTCCTGACTCATCAGCTTAACCCCAGTTTTCCCTCCAGGTTCAGATGACATGAAGAGCTATGGCTGAGCTAAGTAAACACACTGCAAAGTATGGGTAAAAATTATGATTAAAGCTCCCCTTTTCATTGCAATTTAAAGAGTAATGCAGGTTTGTGGGTAACTGTGGTATAATCAGTCATTTATTTACTGGGAAGTAAAAAAGTAAAGGTTTCCCCCGCACATTTGTGCAGTCGTGTCCGACTCTAGGGGGCGGTGCTCATCTCCGTTTCTTAGCCGAAGAGCCAGCATTGTTCGAAGACGCTTCTGCAGTCATTTGGCCGGCATGACACACGCGGAACACTGTTACCTACCCACCGAAGTGGTACCTATTAATCTACTTGCATTTGCATGCTTTCGAATTGCTAGGTTGGCAAGAGCTGGGGCTAGTGCGGGAGCTCACTCCATCACGCGGGGCTAGGGATTCGAACCTCCGAACTTGCAATCTTCCGATCGACAAGCCTGGCATCTTACCTGCTGAGCCACCACGCCCCCCAATTACTGGGAAGTAATAAAAGGCATAAAAATACTGCTTTAAATTTTAAAAAGAAACAACAGATTTCTGCCTAGAAATAACAGATTTTGAGACACTATAAAAGATTATGGATAGCAGAGCTAAACCATTATGGAATGTATAAAGCTGGATGTTTAACTATAGAATAGTTTATAGCAACCAAGTAATATATACCAAATGAAGATGCATGTCATGTTTGCCGCTTAGTCTTATGGAACAGATCCTAAAAGCAACATCTCAGAAAGCCACAATACAATTTGAAGACATATTCTAGAAAAATTACTTTGCATCCATCCATTTCTCCCTCTCTCTACACACACAAACACAGACATTTTAGAAAAACATGGTCAGACCAATACTATTGAATGATAATAAATGTCTCCAAATTAGATGCTTCCCCAAGTTTAAAAAAAAAAAGGAAATTGTTGTAAAATGCCATAGATGAAACAAATGTTAGGTAGTCATAGTTCTCCAGTTAAGAAAATAAACTTAAGTTGTCACTTGGTTGTTTTCAGACATGCTTATTAGTATTTCAAAGGCTCATTATATGTATTGTGGCCAAAACCCATATCCCTATTGCCTTACATCAGTGTTTCTCAACCTCAGCAACATTAAGATGTGTGGACTTCAACTCCCAGAATTCCCCAGCCAGCATGCTGGCTGGGGAATTCTGGGAGTTGAAGTCCACACATCTTAATATTGTTGAGGTTGAGAAACACTACCTTACATCATAAGCTTCCAGAAAGGTCATAAACATAGCAAGAAGACAGTAACCCCTGTCTGATTTTTCTTCCCTGAAACTATTTTATACTGGCAACTGCCAATGAAAACGGGATTCTACTTCATCCTTTTTTCCATCAGCATCCTTTCTGTGCTCTAAGCAAATAAAGCTACAAGGATTATCACACAGAATGGAAGTGGACTTATTCCTTGTTGCTTCAGGACAAAACCAGTGGGTTTTTGTTACAAGGAAGGAAGTTCAAGCTAGCCATCAGGAAGATCTTAACTGTATGAGCTGTCAGCCGGTGGAACAGGCTGCCACATGAACTAGTGAGTTCACTTTCAAACAGAGGCTGGATGGTCATTGATAGAGATGCTGCAGTGGATCCTGACTGAGGAGAGGCTTGGACTAGGTGACCTCCCAACTCTATGATTCTGTAAATGCATTCTTCCCTCTTCCCAGCAGGCAATAGTATTACCGTCTTTCATTTTCCTGTAACTTATAAAATTTTATTTGGGTTTGGGTACTCTGCAGGGCAAAGTTGCAATTGCATACATCTTTGTTTCTCCAGATGACCACTGTGGGAGGGAACAGGAAGGACCAGGAGAAAAGCTCTGTTGAAGTTAACCAACAAGGCATGTACTGAGTTTGAGAACTTTGTAAGCTACAGATCCCTGCACCTGCACCTGCACCTGGTCCAGTCCTAGCAGCATCACTACCCATTACAGCTGTGGAGGATAACGCAAAGTGCTTCTTGTTGTCAAGTGGGAGCCTAGACCCAGATAATAAGGAAGGTAGGTAGGTAGGTAGGTAGGTGGGTGGGTGGGAGGGAGGAGTTGAGGGGGAAATACCAGGAACCGTAGCCTTGGAACCAGTGAAGTATGCCAAACCATTAAAAAAGGCATTGCTGCTCATTTGGAGCTCTTCCTAACTTGCAGTGCTCAGGGCTCTTCCTGAGCTGGAGAATATGCCATTGCCCAGTGAGATGCTGCTTATGCATCGTGATAGTTTCTGGTTCCTGATGCTCATCTGGTTTCCCTTCGCTGTTAACACAGAAAACAGCCTCTTTTTACAACTGCCAGGCTCAAGAGGAATGGAACATACATTAGTAGTAGTAGTAGTAGTTGTAGTAGTAATGTAGTACTAGTGTTCTGCCTGCTTTCTTCCCTGATGTTCAGAGCAGCTAACAGTAAAATAAAATAGAGAAAATATGAACATAAAAGAAGGGGGGGGGGAACCAATCCAAAGATTAAAAGCAAGGCATCAACACAGCAAATAGTTTGTGGAACAAGGGTTTGAGATTTACTCTGAGTTATAATTTGAAAGATAATTTTTATATAATGATGTATCGTTGGTATTTAACACCTGACAAGTTGTCAAAAATGTTTAAAGGGATATCAAACGTTTGTTGGAAATGCTCCCCAGGTGAAGGAACTTTTTACCATCTTTGGTGGACTTGTTTTGGGAGGAAATATGTATTACAATTCAAAAGATTCTCAAAGTGGATATACAGCTGAAACCAGAACTCTTTCTTTTGGGCTTGATGGACCAACAACTTGAGAAACAGTTTGGGACTCTGTTTTTGTATATGATAACAGCAGCAAGACTTTTGTATGCACAAAGATGGAAAGATGCACAAATTCTTCCCCTCAAGGGAAGAATGGATGGTGAAATTAATGGAGTTGGCTCAAATGGCAAAATTGACAGCACTGATAAGAGAAAATACTGTGACTGGATTGTTTCTACTTGGAAACCGCTTTTGGACTATTTGCTGCTAACAGAAAAAAATGAAGTTCTGATTTTGGGTTTTGACAATTAAATTGTTTGTTTTTATAGAAATAATGTTAGCCAAGGTTTAACTAAGGGTAAGAGATTAAGTTCAATCAATCAATCAATCAATCAAAGTTTATTGATTAGCCCTTAGGCCATATCAGAATACAAGATTAAACAATAAATGTTAATAAAACTTTATATAAAATTAATATAAAAGACAAGTTGAATAAGAAGTAAATAAAAATACGGTAGATAAGTATACATATAAGTGAAAACACATATTTCTGTGTTACCCCTACAGTTTACCCCGATCAACCCCACATATGTAGATCTCAAGCATATTGATTTGCTTAAATACAGTGCTGTATTATATGTTATTTTTGGGTCTTGGCCACACATAAAATATGTTGTTCTATTATGTGATTCCCAGTGTGTCCCAGATTAAGTTAGTATAATAAGCATTTATATCTGTTGGAGAAGGTCGGAAGTCACCTTCTTCTTATATTTTTTTTGCTATTTCTACACTTTCTTAGTTTGTCTTTTTTCCTTAACTCTGTATTCAAGCTTTTCTGTATTTTGTATTTTAACTTTACACTGAAATTCTAATAAAGTTCTTATTAAAAAAAACACAGCAAACAGTTTGAATAGGAACAGTACAGATAGTAGATCAACCTGATAGGCCAAACTATTGTCTAAATAAAAAATTAGATTTTTGGCAGTAATGAAGGGACAACAAAAAGTGAGCCAAATGCATTTCTTAAGGGAAAGATCTCCAAAGCAGCCACAGCTGTTGAAATGTATCTCCCATCTTCCCACCAGATGTGCTTCAGAAATTGGCAGAAGAATGACCTTCCTGAAAGATCTCACTATTTGGACCTGCTTATTCAAGAAAGCCATCTTGCTTCCAGATGACTTTCCTTCCAGAGAATGGGACATTGACCTAGAAATCCTTACAATAATATAACTCTTTTGTGATTCATTTAGCCTTCTCAGCTTTGGAGGGTGTGAGTCACAGGGCACTGCCAGTTTTCACACTCCGAGGCAGCTAGAAGATGTTCTGTGAATGTCTTCACTGTTGATAGGTTGAATGCTGAGAAGAAGCAGCAGCAAAACTCACTGGAATGCCTTGAGCTCCTGCAGGTCTAGATGCAGCCAAAGTCCCCTCCCCTCCCCTCCCCTCCCCTCCAAGGAAGTCAAAGAAACAGAACAGTAGCCTGGTGGTTTGAGTGCCTTGTTTGCTGCAGAAAAGAAGGGGGAAACAGAGAATTTCTGCAAGCTTGTTTTCACAATGGCCCATGATTGGCTTTGCCCTTCCCTCGATGGCTCCCGACCAGTATTCTTCTAGCCAACTATTAAGGGACTCTTTCCCCACCTCTTTGTTTTACCATGTGTTAGTTTGCAGCAAAGGAAAGAAAAAAACCTAACCTGGTTGTAAATGCGCTAGATCTCAGTGCAAGGACACCATGCCACTCCACTAGAGGGGAGGAGGGAGGCAGGAGTCAGGCATTGGCAGAATCTCCCCCCCCCCCCCTCCCCATGGGATACTGCCTGCCTCCAAGGCTTCTAGAGTTCACGTTCTCAAATGGCAAGGCATTTTTCAATCTGAGATTTTAGGCCACTGGGCTGAAAGAAAATTGTCTCAACCGCCCAAAGTTAATGCCAGAATGGGAATCAAAAGGAGCATGCAAACCAAGTCCAGCCCCATCTGGAATTGCTCTAATTTACCAATTTGTCTAACACTTGTCAATCTCACCTTTTGATTACTTGTCTGGGTTACAATTCAAGGTTTAATTTTCTTCAGGAAATTTGGCAGAAGGCTTTAACTCTACCCCACCCCATCTCCGCAGTCTTACACCGCAAACTCCCACTACCTACCTCCTGTATACCAAATGATCATTTTAAGTTAAAGGAGACATTTCAGAGCAAATTTAAATGGAAGAATGATATTCAAGGTATTAATCCAGGAGTTCAAATTGATGAAGTAAATGTCCTGCATTGGCTGGATTGACTTCAGTGGAATTACTACAGACTGAATGGGTGGTCACTTTATCCAGCAATTTTTTAAGCTGGCCTCAAGAGCAAAACCATTCCATAAACCAATATATCAGAGAAGTCAGTACATTGTTTATTAGGGTTAAAATACATGTTTCACTTGCTCTCTTTATTCAAAAGTAAGTACAGGCAGTCTAAATAAGGGCCTTTGTGTGGCAAACCGGCTCCAATCCTTGTCTGAATCGGGAGTCTCAATCTTCTTAGTTGAATGGCCAAAAAATGACCACTTTATTTTAGTTTGTTTGATGGGTTAAGCAGACAAGATGTTCTGTGCACTACATATTTCAGTTCATATACAAAAGGATCCATAATTCACAGACTGGGGATAATTAATTATAATGTATAGCCTTTTGGCCAATAAATAGCTCTCAGACAACTAACAGGATAAAAACAATATAATTATATATATAATTATATAATCAAAGCAGTGAAAAACATAATTAAAAATCAAATCACTTTCACACCTTGGGCTATTTGAACAAAACATTTTGTTGGCTGGCATAATGATATTTGGTGTAGTGGTTAGAGGCACTGGGCCAGAAAATAGGAGACCATGCGTTCTAGTCCTGCCTTAGGCACAAAGCCAGCTGAGTGACTCTGGGCCAGTCACACAAACTCAGCCTAAGAGGAAGACAATGGCAAACCACTTTAAAAAAATAGCTGGGACTTGTCCATGTAGTCACCAGGAGTCAAGACTGACTTGAAGGCATCAAAACAACCACAACCACAACCAAGGGTAATGGTAAAAGGGAGACCAGTGGGCTACCCTCCAATGCCAAAAAAGCAGCCATTGAGAAGATCCCCTCTCTTTCTCCATTAGACAGCACTCGGGTGGTGGCAGGTTAGAGTAAAGAAGCTTTCCCAAAGAACTTAAAGCCTGGGCAGGTATATAAAGGAGAATGCAGTCTTTCGGCTTGATTCCGGACCACATAGCTGAGTTTGCATAACAGACTATTATTGCTAGTGTTATATAAGATGTATTGAAATATGGTTAACATGTGAAAGCTTAATATGATGGCATTGTTCACACAACAGAGTCCCAAGACTGCTGAAGCTCAAGCTACTTAATCCCATTCTAGTCTGGCCTAAGGAACCCAGTCTTCAAGTCACTTTCAAATCTATCCAGAATCAGATTGAAAACCAGTGAAGTTCTTGCAACAAGCAGGCTGCATAGTTCTCTAACTACCCTGTTCAGTAACCCAGCTGAAATCTGGACAGCTAGAATATCCGAGCATTTGTAAAGGCATCTCCACTGTATAAAATGCATGGCAGCAGTCCAACCACAAGTGAATAAAGCATATTATTTATTTATTTGTTTATTTATCGTATTTATACCCCGCCTATCCCCTCCCTAACGGAGGACTTTAGGCGGCTTATGTTAATGTTGTCAGGACTGACATCTATACATCTAGAGCACAGGGAAATTCAGTAACAAATTAAGCCAATGCTCAGCCTGAATGATGAAGCTGAATGTCTCAATTCACATGTTGTATTAAGTATAGGCTTGTTTTAACCATAGCTTGATAAATATAGCAACATGTTCTCACGTGTTAAGCTATATTCAGCGAAGGGCAATCTTTCAGGAAAGAGACCCCCATTTAACATGAGAAATGGAGCAGGGATGTGCCTATTGAGTGAGCATACACAAAGTAAAATAAAATGTAAGCGCTTCTATATTTTACGCCAGATGTTAATCCCGTTAAGCAATAATTTGGAAGGGGCAAGGGCCCCACAGTGGATCAAGAGAGAGACGAAGTAGATGGGTCAGTGATGCAAAACGGGTGAGGCCAAATTTTGTGTGTGATCTTCTGTTTTAAGGAGGAGTTTTTTGTGGGTTGTCTTTGTCTTTGTAAATGTGCTAGGTCTATTCTGGAACCTGCAAAACCACTTCATTGTGTCTTTCTTTTTCAAAAAGCAGACAATTGCTTCGGTGACTTTCAGCAATTGCATCTCTAAGATTTGCTGGCAAAGAGCTCAGATAACTTATGGAGCTGCAAGAAGGAGGCTACCAATGGTTAAATGATTCAAATACCACGCTGAGCCAAAATCAAATAAACCACGTTATATCTTTGTGCGATATGTGGAACCCGGCCTGTGCCTCAGAATGTGTCACGCTACAGGGTTACAAATTCAGTTTCAGGCATTTATGATGTAAACAAGTGTATGTTTCCCATTTCAAAGATCTGAAGCATTAACATTTATGAAATGTAAATTCTTGCAAAGCTGACTAAAGCGCTGCAGGTACTTGGTTACTTGCACAGGTTCAGTGTTTGAACAAGGTGAGAAATGGAGCAGGGATGTGCCTATTGAGTGAGCATACACAAAGTAAAATAAAATGTAAGCGCTTCTATATTTTACGCCAGATGTTAATCCTGTTAAGCAATAATTTATACATAAACGCATAACAACTATTATTTGGAACTGGCAAACAGCTTAAAAATAATACATAGGCTTCGTTGATTGCCCCACATTCTTCATTTGCATTTTGGCAACTGATAAATTTGACAAAGGCAGTAGCAGGACCCTTCAGTATTAAGCAATTGTGCAATGCTGAGCTACACATCTACAGCTATTCCCAGCAATGTGTAAGATTAATATTGTGCCACTCCTGTTCTGGTGCATTTATTTATTTACTTGATGATAAATGTACAGCGGCTCTGTCTGAACTGTATCTAGCACAGATGGAGGGAGGGAGGCTTAATCCGCTTCTCCAGTCCCCGTTTGAAAAAACAGAGACAGAAAAGGGTTCTTCTATTCTTCCAAAAACACTGGAAGTTATTTTTGGAAAAAAATATTCCCCTATGCTGACGGCTGTGCCGCTGGTTGGGCTGTGCAAAGCATTTGAAAGAGGATTTTTGCAGCTCATGTTAATCCAAATTAAACACCTCTCCAATTGTTAAAGCAGGCATCTTTGGGAAAGCTCCTGTGGCTGCTTTGAAAGTTGCCCCTGGTGCCTGTACAGGAATGCACAGCTGAGACTTTCACTGTGGCCCCTGGTGAACAAGTCAGGTAGAGAAACTGGGGAAAGCTTTGGAAGTAGCATGTGAGCCTTGCAAAAAGAAGGGGCTGCTTTAAGAAATCAAAGAGAGGTGCTTTGTTCAATGAATATGTGTTGTAAAACCTCTTTTCAGATGCTTGCCCAGCCCTTGTTTCTGACCCAATTCAAAAAGGTGGGTTTGAGTTTTAAAATTCTGTAGAGTTTATACTGATGATCTCAGGGAATACTCTTCTTGCATGTAAAACCTTCCCACCCACCCACTCAAATTAATTAGCAACATCTTAAGAAATGCTGTTCCAGGTTTCTTCTTAATTAGACAGTAGGGCTGTGAGAAGCAATCAGACCCACAGTTTGAAGCGTTAACATGACCAGGTGTCCCAAAGATTTCATGGAGCCACTTCAAGCCTTTGCCAGCTTCTTGAGCACACATGCCGCTTCATTTCAGTAGCAGTCCTGGTGGAAGTAATTTTCTGCATGTATGCACATGTTCAGAAAAACAGGGAGGTTGTTTAATTGACCATAGTGATTAAAACAGCAAATATTTTATTTTTATTTTTCAATTCTCGCCTTGGATTCTCACCTCTGCCAAGAATTCACTGGTCTTTAGGCAACCATGATGAAGGAGACAATAATACTATTTTGTTTTGACATTCAAGAGCCACACACAGTTGATTTTAATAGTAATAGTAATATTATTGTAGTCTTATTGCCTTAGAACTCTCCCCCTTTTTTCTTGATGCGGCTATTTGCTGCGACTGATAAATAGGTTGGTTTTATTGACTCATTGGTAGGTTTGCTTCCTTGCTTTACTTTGTTAATCATAATGCCATTATATGAATAAGTAAACATATGTGCCTGCTGAAATTTGCTCCCCGTATAAACTCATATATTTACAACTAAGTGAATATCTGTAGCTGCTTAAATTTTCCTAATCAATTGTAATGCCTTAAAACAATGCCCTGCTGTTGCAGCAGACCACCCATATAGGTATACCTGTGCTTCTGGCCTTGCTCTGGTTATAATAGCAAAGTCATGGAGAACTCCATTATGAGCCCAAATGGGACCCAGTGAAATCCAGTTTATTCTATTACCCTTAACAAAATGGATTTTCCTTACGCTGTTTGCTGTTCCAAGGCATCACTGCAGCAAATCTCCCTTGCGTGGTCATGAGAGGAGGACACATTCTTGGATGGGCTGCTGCCCCAAAGCAAATCATAAAATAAATATTTTTGAACTGAATCAGAAGGATACAAAACCACTGGGGAAAAATAATTTCAATTCCAAACTGCCCATAAGGTTGCTTATACAGAAAAAACTAAATTCATATGAAAGTATACATATTAGGAAGGCTAGGCAAAAGTTATTTAACTAAGTAATGGTGTATAATATCTTTCTTTAAAAATACCATTAAAAACTCTTCGAAAAATGTCAGTGCAATATACCAGAGAAGGGCATAGGAGGTAATGCAGCAATGAGCAGCAAAGGGGACAGAAAGAAAGGATAACCCCAGCTCTGCATACATTAGTGGACATGCTGGCTGGGGAATTCTGGGAGTTGAAGTCCACACATCTTAAAGTGGCCAAGGTTGAGAAACACTGGTCTAGGGTTACCAGACCTGGGCTGCAGGACAATGGACAACCAGTAGATGGCAGCATGGAGCTAAGGTTTTCTGTATCTCACCATCTTAGAATGCTCATGCTGTTCAAGAAGCAACTATCCTCCTGCTGACTGATAAGGCACAGTGAATTCTACAGACAGTAAACAGTATTTGGCTACATTCAGTGAAACAAAGTCAAATTGATTAGATAGTAACAGATAAAAATAAAATGAATCTGAGTGACAGGGGATTTGTCTTGAACCAGGGATGACAGCTCCTGATATGGAAGAGCATAATGGGGACAATACAGTACAACATGACCCAACCTCTTGATTAGTCCTGTGCCACAAGGGATTAGACTTCACTCCAATGGAATGCCCCAGTATCTCCCCTGAGTAATGGCTGTCAGAAGGGTGCTAAATCTAGCCAAAGAGAAAGACCTCCTAAAATTAGGAACTGTTGTTTAATTGAGGTATCATGCTGGTTGGAATGAATGAGAGAGACTGCTCAAAATGATGTTTTTAGGTAGGCCTGACCAATTCATATGAAACCCCAAATCCAAAATGCAGTGTTTGAGGGTGGTAAGCATATGCTTGTAGCCCATCAAAAGAGTGGACATTCTTCAGATATGTCATCTACACCTACAACCATACAATTGATCAGCATTCTCACAGCCCTAGTTGTTTCGTTTTCATCATTTTCTTTCTTGAACATTAACATTTATAGCATTTGTTTCAGTTCTATTCTTCAACATATCACTATTGTCTCCATACAAATCTTTAAAATATTCCTTCCAGCATTCCCTCATTTCCATTTCATCCCAAATAATTACGTCAGCTTTGTTTTTAATTCCATTCACTCTGTTGGAGCAGCTTGTTTAATCCTCTTCACCCATTCCAAAGCTTTTCCATCTACAGTAAATAGTTTTCCATTTGACTTGTCACTTTTCATCTTAATCATTCACTGCTCTTTTTGACATGTTCTTTGCAACTATCTTTTTTACTCCATATACTATATACAATATCTTCCTCACATCATCACTTTTCACAGAAAACTTTCTCTTACAGTATATGCCTTTTTATAATTCACAGTTTCCTTCACTCCATTATTCCACCAAGCACCCTTGTTTCATATTTCCCATCCTCCAAACTTAATTATTTTCACTCCTTTCCAAGCAGCTGCGACACTCTCTAGCCTTAAGTCCATTTTCATTCATTCTGTTGGGAGATATTTATCTACCAATACATTATCATGCAGGGCTCATATTTTCTCTTCTTCTAGGCATTTTACTTTCACTTGTTTTTTTTCCCTCCGTGTTCATTTTTCCCCAAGATGCAACACTACTAAAAATTGTCTGCCCAACACAGACTCTCTCATCACCCTCATCAATAATTCTCTTAATCTTTCATCATAAGCAGTCAAGTTAACCATGCTTTCAGATCTATATCCATTCCTTTGCTGATTGGTAGTTCTGCTTAAACTATGTATTCAAAACAAACACTTGTTTTTTTGTACAGATAGTCACCAATCACCATGCTCTTAGGTCTTCAAATGGCCCAATTATTTTTCTGTATTCCCTTAACTTGTTCCCACTATCCACTCATCTCACCTAACAGAATGACTTTCCCCCCCCCCCCAATCACGTTCATTCCCATTGTTGCACGGTGTTTCCCCAAATTCATCTTTGGTTCTTCAGTTTGTTACACACGCTGCTCCCAGATTCGGCTTCCCTCATTCACTCACACACTCACAGCCTGTTGAGGCACAGGGATCTGTCTGCCCCCCTTGCTTTCCACCTGGGTTTTCCAGAGAGGTGTGGCTTGAGCAGACAAGACACACAGCCCTGGTCAACAGCTGGGAAATAATTAGGGACACCCACAAATCACTTCCAACTGAACACTGAGGCAAAACAGGTTCTTTGTAATACATGGAGACCCAGTGAATTTAAACTAACAGCAAAACTTTACTGGTTGCAATGTACATTTGCTCTTTCTCACACGCACACACACATTCCTCCACACTTACCCATGTCCTTCTCAACTAGGCTGCCAGGCACTAGCTAGAGCAGGGGTGTCCAACCTTTTGGCTTCCCTGGGCCACACTGAGTGAAGAGGAATTGTCTTGGGCCACACATAAAATATATAATATAGTTAATGTATATAAGTAATAAAACTTCATTTATATTTTTATATTTTTTATTATAAAATTTTAACAAAGAGGGCAACATAAAACTAGTGGGATATTTGACCTTGTTTTTCTGAAACTAATGCATCAGTGTCTGGTTTGATGAATGTGGTTGCAATTCTCAGTGAGTTCTCCAGGTGGCGTTAGCACTGCACTGCCCCCTCCCCTACACAGTGTTCCGTTGTTTCTACCTATGCAGTCCGAGTCACGAAAAAAATAGCAAAATAATGTTAAAAGTTTACTATTTTGGGTGGGCGCATTACTAGCTGTTCAGGGCCGGGGGTTGGACACGCCTGAGCTAGAGGGACAGAAGCCACCAAGTCTGGATCCAAAAAAACAACTCAAGGAGTGGGCAGACTTTTGGGACCCCTTTTATCCCCAAAAGTCCTTGTTTTGTTGATTCACAAGACTGGCAGCTACTCTTGTCTTGTTAATTTACAAGTCTGGTAGCTGTTGATGGGATGGAGGGGGTTTCCATGTGCTCAGGCCCAACTTCCTTGGCTGGTTCAGTTGACATTTTTTCCTTTGTTTCCTTAACGACTTCCTTCCTTCTTATCTACCTCCCTGAAGGGATCTTATAGACAAGATTCCTGGCATTCATTCATTCATTCATTCATTCATTCATTCATTCATTTATTTAAATTTATATAACCGCCCATCTCCCCCAACGGGGAACTCTGGGCGGTTTACAATAAAATAAACCTTTTGTCCTCTCTGCTTACGTGCCTGCTTCATCTTTAGTTATGGCAGCTTCAGCCTAGTCTCACAGGTTATCACCTTTCTCTTAAATGTTTCATGCAATTATCACAACCTATAAATTTCTACTTTCATGTGCACCCATAACAACATAGTGTCAGAGTTCAGCAGACCTCTGCCATTCAGCTCGACAGGGATGTGGATTAAGGGCAGCTAGAAACTGACGCGGGAGAGACAACAGCGCGGAAGGGAGAACCACCCGCAACGATGGATGTGTGAAGTGGAACTCAACAGCTCCGGGAACGACTGTCTGAGCACCCTGGAACCTGCGGGTTACACGTGTCTACAAACATGGACAATGGGGAGGGGATGTTTGAATATACTGTAACCTGCCATGCTCAACCATTCAAGTCTTTGTTCGTGTTAAGCCTTCATGCACCAGGATAAACCCTTTTGCTTCTTAGAAATCTCGCGTCTGTGATTTACTCAAGAGAAAGGGGTTTTGGGGCATCGGAGAGGAGCACCTTACATATAGAGGATACCAAATCATACTTTACAGTATACATTTTGGCTGTTCATTCATAATTAAACCAATACTATGCAAAAAGTTGGAAAAGCAATGAAATGCCTACAGTGGAAGATTAGATTATAAAATTAACTGAACTTGCAGAAATGGCAAAGCTGACCACTTTGGTCAGAGAAAAAATGATAAAGACTTTTTTTGAAAGATTGGAAACTTTTTGTTGACTGTTGTTGGACTAATTGTTGAAAGAAGAAAAAACAAATTGATGATTTCGGGATTTGGGCATTTAAAATGAGATGAAGAGGTTGGAGAAAAGTTTAAGATGATAATTACTCAATAGAAAGAAGGGCAGAAGGCATAATTGTATGTTTTTTCTTTTTTATTTATTTCTTGTTTCTCTGTTATTTTCTATCTTTGTTCTTGTTTTATACATTTTACTACATTCAAAAATTCTTATAGATACAGATACAGTTAACTAAACCAATATTGATGTGTAATTATCAGTTCCACTCCACAAGATCAGATCACCATCATTCAGATATCTGATACCTTATATACCTTCATTCTGATCTCTCACAGATCCACAGCATATTTATTTTTCCTTGTGTCATATTCATTCCCATTTATTCCTCTAACAATCCAAGTTTTCACATAATGCTTTCTAGCAATATAGAAAAGGTGTAAATAGGTTACCCATCTTAGTTGTGTCCGTAACAGATACACATTCCCTCATACTGTAACGATAAGGACAAGCCCAGTCAGTTTGGGCACATTTTGGTCAGTATGCCACAAGCACAACCAAAGCCAATTTTTACCCCAAGTGTGGTCACAGTGTTTTATGCAAGTCAAGCTCTCTAATCTACAGACTCCCTCACAATCTAATTTACCATTACTGCATCCCACTTAGGGGTACATGCAATGGGCTAATAGATACTCAAGTTGCATATTACGTAAATCAGACCCATAAAGTAAAGGTTGGAAAGTAGTATCCAAGTTATCCATTCAAATAGGTTTGTACTTTTGTTCTTCACACATTGTGAATAATCTAACAATCATTAACATGTGAAAATGCAATTATATTCTTACTTTTTATTTGAAACAACTCTGATTCTTTCATGTCGCAGTACAGCCACTAAGATATATTTTTATTGTATCTGGGTTTTTATAATATTACCAGCACTGCTTAATGACTGTCTTATTGACTGGGAATCAAAAATATTACTGTTAACTGAGAAATCAAAAAGACATCCCAGAAGACAACGCTGGAAAACTGTTCCATTCCGTTGCTCTATAAAAGTGTACGAATGTGTTCCTCTTGTCACCAGGGGCTGAATTTACCTCAAGGGCATATTTATCTCTTAAGAAACAAAATACATTTAGATGTTTATGCTTCCTGTAAACCAAATCCTCTGGGCAGTTTCCAAAATGTGTAAATCAGGGCAAATGCAAATTAAACTAAGTTTCCCCTATCCCTAGATAGGCACCTTCTATTCCACCTCATGCCATCAGTGGATGAAAAGGCTGAACATTCCAATACTTTTCAGCACCTACAAGAAACTGGCTAAAGAAGTCATTCAAGAATTAAGGTTGAAAGGTAATCAGAAGACATATACCTTCAATAAATATATGTTTCCCATTTAGTAATCCACATTATCTATAGGAGTTGTCCAGTGTCTCAAGGCAATCTTGGAATGAATGTGGCCAAACAAGCTGAGGCTTAATTATGCAAGTTTCTGAATTTCAGCTAAGGAATATATCTGGCCTTAGATGGGGATGAATTAAGGATGAAATGTGAATTTGGAAACCAACTGAGATAGCTCAGTTGGGTGGCAATCGCCTTGAATATTTTTTCCAAATTTAGGCTGGTATGCTATCCAAGACTAAATCTGAACAGAGTTGATCTTGGCTTGATTATTAAAATTATGGTGACATCAAAGTTAAACTACTGTAATGTATTTATGTGGAGCTACATTTGTTTATTTGTTTAATATATCCCACCTTTTTTCTAGGAGCTCAATGCAATGTATTGTAACACTCTCTCCTCCAATTTCCCATAACAGGAACAACCCCATGGTTTCAAGTTAGTCCAGAAACTTTATCTGCAGAAGCCATCCATCCAAATATTGGGAGTGATTAGCTAGCTCATTTGAAATTAAAGTAATACCATCTGCACTACTTGCTGGTGCAGTTCTCAGCTTTGTTGAAAATACTGTACTTGTTTAAGCTGCAAAGTCTGTAACCGTTTGGGCTAGAGTTATTTCAAGGCCTGCTTTCACTTTTGCTCACAGCACTGTCATGAAGTTACCCGCAGAGGCCTGTCCTATGCGCTCATCACCAACAGCAGTCAGGTTAATGAGGATGGTCCTTTGGGCGGTAACGCCACATTTTCACTTTAAACTTCACATTTCCATCAGGGGGTTGCCAGATTCCTGTTGTATAAGCTTTGATGAAAGCTCTAAAGAAGCACCTATTTATACCGGCTTTTCTTTGAGCTACATTTTGGGCTTCTAGTTTAATTCTCATTGTTGGCAATTGCTGTTTTTATAGATTTTTACTGTTTTCTTGTATTGCTTCTTTATGATGATGCACACCATGGTGTCACTCTTAAAAGTGATCCAAAATGGTTATAAGTAAGCACAAATATAAAATAAACCCAACACAGAATCCACTCAGATCAACAAATATTAGGATTTACAGGATTTGGATAGGAGTATATATGGGTTATGAGTTGTAATTCAAAGAAAGGCACATGGCATAGATATACTCTTAGAGAAAAGAGGATGTACTCATAACAACTTTAAGGTGAATGATGATTATGTCCCATTTAGTCGTTGTCTACTCTTAACAACCACATAGAATAGATAGATTTTCTACATGACCCGGTCCTTCAGCATTTCCAACAGTGCACTCATCACAACTGCAAATGAATCTATCCACTGTGCTGCTGGTCATCCTCTTCTTCTTTTCCCTTCCACCTTTCCCAGCATTAGAGCCTTCTCCAGAGAGCTGGGTCTTTGCATAATGTGTCTGATGTAGAATAATTTGAGCCTGGTCATTTGTGCCTCGAGTGAGAACTCTGGGTTGATTTGTTCAATGATCCATTTGTTTGTTTTCTTGGCTGTCCACGGTATTCTCAGGAATCTTCTCCAACACCATAGTTCAAAAATATCAACATTCTTCCTACCTTGTTTCTTCAAGGTCCAACATTCACTTACACAGAGTGTCACAGAGAATACCATGCTTTGCATGATTCTGATCCTTGTAGGTACAGAAACATCACGGCATCTGAATATCTTTTCCAAGGCCTTCATGGCTGCTCTACCAAGTGCTAGTCTGAGGCGGATTTCTTGACTGCTTCTTTCTTTACAGTTGATGGTTGATCCTAAAAGGCAGAAGCTATCCACCTCTTCTATATCTTCATTGCCAGGTCTAAGGCTGGTTGTTTTACCTGTTGTCATTAATTTGGTCTTCTTTATATTTAATTTTAGTCCTATTTTTTCATTTTGCTCCTTTACTTTTATCACTAGGGCTTGCAGATCCTTTGCATTTTCAGCTAAAGGTAAAGAAACCTGAGAAGTTAAGATCCTAGTGTGGGTATGATAGAAATCTGAGCTACAAGGGAAAGGCAGATGAAGATGAAGAAAGAAGATGAGGGCAAGGGACAGATAAGGGTTAGGAACCCAGCATTCATGTTTGTTAGACAGGCTTCCTTCTTTCAGAAGAAATACCTTTGAACTGACGCTTCTGATTAGACAGGTACATAAAACACTAAATCAGAAACCTTTGATTTGGTAATTTGGTTTTTATTGAATTATTACACATAAGAGCAGAATTTTATTAATTAATTATATTCTAAAATACAAATATGCAGCTGGCTAAAAGTAGGACAAGAATGACACAAGAAATGTACATGGAAAGAAGAAACAAAAGAATCCAAATGTAAAACATTTCTATAAAGGTGAGGTTTGGTAATTGTCAGTTAATTGGTCCTGAAGATAGAAAGTCCAGAGAATATGAGTGACTATGCTATAAAATCAATTATTTGAGAAGGAGGAAACAGAAGTGGGTTATTTTATCAGGGACTTTGATTGGTTTTCATGAGCAGAATAAATAAAATGAGACCTGCTGTAATTTGAATTAAAGCACTAAGAAGATGCAGTGGAAATTTGATATAAACTCTTAACAGGACACCTCTCACACTGTTTCTTGAAGCAGAGAATGTTTAGGAGTTGAAAAGAAGGAGAACTGGGAAAGAGTAAATATTTGTGGGGAGATGGGTTATGCAGAGAGTTTCAGCAGTGCCATTACGATATAGTGCAGGAATAACGCTCTACATGGGGCTGTACCCTTTAGGAGTATGAGGAAGCTTCAGCTGGTGCAAAATGCAGCAGCATGGGAATTTTTTGTGTGCTTCTTGAACAGTACATGTTCCATCTCTGCTCCAGGAGCTGCATTGGTTGCCAGTTTGCTTCTGGGTCCAATTCAAGGTGCTGGTTTTGACCTTTAAAGCCCTTCATGGCATGGGCCCAGATTATTTGAGGGACCGCCTTTCCCCGATTACATCTGCCCGTCCCATCAGATCCAACAGAAGAGGCATGCTGCGGGTCCCATCTCTTAGGGAACTACACTTGGCGGGTCCCAGGAGGTTGGCCTTCTCTGCCATGGTGCCCGCCTTATGGAACATTCTCCCCCCCCCCCAAAGTAAGGTTAGCACCATCTCTACTTATTTTCCGGGAGTCCCTCAAGACCTGGCTATGTCATCAGGCCTGGGGATCCTAGGGGACCGGTGAGATCTTGAAGTGGCTTCATTATTAACATCTAATCTCCTGTATGCCTTATGATTTTTAATTTTTAATATGATTGTTTTTTAATATATTTATTGTTTGTATCTTGTTCTAAGCCACCCAGAGTCACTTTTTGTGAGATGGGAGGCCATACAAATTTGATAAATAAATAAATAAAATAACCAGTCCCATGCTATTGTTGTGAAGTCATAACAATAACAATAACAACAACAACAACAATACAACAACAATAACAATAACAATAACAATAACAAAACAACAACAACAACAACAACTTATTAAATTCTGCCCAACTCCCAGCAACTCTGGCATTAAAATATTTTCTGTTACTCCAGACTATACACACTGAACGCATGGATTCATATTGCACAATAAAAATAATTCAGACTCAAGATTAAGAACTTCTTAGTGGTATGATCTGTCTGTTAGTTAAATTGGCTGCTGCCAGAGGGGTAAATTTTCTATGCAAGATTGTATGTCAAGTAGAGGGTTCCTTCTCACGGCCATGTTAATGTGCATTCTCCCAGTCTGTGAATCTGTCAAAAAGTATGCCAGCCTAAATTGTGTTGCTGCAATTGCTGAGGCCCATTCTGCCCCAGCATTTTAATGATGGACAAAAGAGGAAACAAGTGTTGGATTTCCCTGGTTTTTCCCTCTGACTGAATGTCACCTATCGGTAGGTAAAACAAGCAACAACTCTCCTTAACCTGTGGTAGAGCCGGGTTGGGTAGGTATTGGCAGACATGTGGAACAATGCTCTTAGTCACCTTTCAAGATGCCTGAGTGACTGGCCACAGCCCCAGAAATCTCCATGCCTAGGACCTATCACGTAGGCTATTTTTGAACATAGATCTAGGGGTCCCCTGGAAAAGGGCTATAACTGTGTCCAAAAGTACCTAACTTACACATCACAGTTGTATTGTATGTATACATACATACATTGTATGGGGGACAAGAAATATTAGGGCAGAGCTTTCCAAACTGTGTGTGGCGACACAAAAGTGTGTCGCCACACACAGTCTGGTGTGTCGCCAGACAACCCGGAAGCGCTGATCATCATCATGCTATGCCAACAGCAGCCTGAAATGGCCAATAGGTGCTGGGCAATCGCAACCCTGACACCAGGTCATCAACCACGTTGTGTTATCAGAGAACATATCCATAGCAAAAACTGCATCAGGAGAAGAGGGAAACCGTTATTTTAAAACTGGAAGAGTTGCCTCTTCCAAAAAAGAGTATTTGGGGTTAATAAATTAATAAGCAATGAAACAAAACTTGGAAAAGAAATAGAGCATCAATGGTATGAATTTTAATTTTGTTAGTAGCAGCATCCTAAATATGTTTGCTCAAGATTAATTCTCATTGAGTTCATTGGGGTTTACTCCACAGTGAGTGAGTTTTGATTACAGGCCCAGAACATGAAGCTGAATTTTCAGCTCTACTCTTGTCCACAGTTCTTGGTATCCCTTGGTGACACATGGCAACCCCATGTACAGCATGTTAATGTTGTTGTCAAGCCCCTAACAACAGAGTATAACCCAGAAAGAAAGATTTACAATGTGTCTCATTAACAATCAAAGAAATATTACAAAAAATATTTCTAGCTCAGGGTTGAACTGTGGAATCCTTGGTGCTCTCTGAGCCTTGTTGTTTTCTTGCAGATGTTTCATTGTCAGACATTGTGTCTCATTAGTTAGAAAGTTGAGACATTTGTGTTGGCTTTCTTATGGGTGGATCTCAAAAACTTTTTTATTATTCTTTTCCTAAATCTTCTGCTTGCAATGCATGTAGAAAAGAGGCAGGTGCAGTCATCAACTTGACTTTTTTGGACCCCCCCACCCCATGGACGCAGTTTCAAGAGGCGAAACTATGTCAGGAGACATAGTTGGACAAAACTTTTAAAAGCTAACAAAGCACTAAGGCTAAAACTTGTCTGTTCTAGATCTTCCATGCCATGTTTCAAAGCTTACAAATGGTATTAGTATCACATTGTTCTCTGTCCTTTTGATTTGAAAAATGTTACCTTTTAATACAGTACTCTAATGTAGTATTATATTCTTTATTACTTGCTCCATTTTATCTATAATTTACTTTGCCAATCTGTGCAAATCAGCAAGTAACACAAAGCTGCTTCTTACATTTTGGTGTCAGAAGCATTTAACAGTTGCTATAATCATAGTAGTTCCACCCAGTTTCATGTTTCAATTTCTACACTATATTCAAACTCTCTGCAATCAAATGAAATCATCTTGCAACAATAGGAAACAACAAACAGGAAGGAAGATTGCATCAAACAGGCAATCTAAACTATAAATTTCAGAAATCCATGATTTAGCAGCAAGTGTAATCATTATCTTCCAAGAATATGCTGCCATATTTTTTAAAAAAAACTATACAAAATTAGCAGCACCAAGCGCTTAATAGTGTTGCTAGGCAACAACTCTGCATCATTTCCAGGCTGCCCTGCTCGTATTCATTCCGTATGACTTTGATTTTCTCCCTTGATTGCCTGTTAACATTAAAGCTTGTAATTTAGCATTGCTTGCCCCTGTCCGCTTTTTCTGAAACAGCTTTGTCTTGTCTGAACTTGCCTTCTTATTGGAGGGACTGGATAAGAGACAATTTAGACCCATGTTAACATGTTTCATTATAGCCTTTCCACTTTGATTCAATATAACAGTGGTAAGTGGCTGCAAAGTGTTTTTTTTTAATAGCTATAAAATTGTGTGTGTGTCAGAATTGTACAAAATGGTGACCAGACTTTCTTTGTTCATCTCACAGTAGCTAATATATCTGGATGTCTATGAAGGTTCTCAGTCATCCAGGTGGAATTGTCTGTAGCTTGAATCATGTCAACTGGATTTCTATTTTCTCTGTGGAAACGTTTCGCTCCTTGGATAAGGATAAGCTCCTTGGATAAGGAGCGAAACGTTTCCACTGAGAAAATAGAAATCCAGTTGACATGATTCAAGCTACAGACAATATATCTGGATGTTCTGATAAAAGCAAGAAAACTTGCTTGATCTATATATTTTAGTTTCTCCCACCCAAGAACAGTCTCCTCTTTAACTGAAACTACATAAAACATCAGAAAAATCCTAAAAATCAAGGTGCATTTTCACTTTCATTTGTTTGTTGATTTGTTTCTATGGGGTTTATATCTGTCTTTCAGCTAACAAATGTATTAAATGTACTGTATTAAAAAGTAACATTTCCTTAAGGACTCTTATTTTCAAGCAGCATTCAAAGAGTTAAAAACAGTGGGGCCTGCAGGTATTCTGGACTTACATTTCACCTTTCCTTCAAGATCTCAGGGCAGGGTTTTCCTACAATGACCCCTGACAGGTAGGGCAGAAAGGAAGTGACTGGCCTATAGTCACACAGTGAACTTCTGTCCCTAAGATCCGATAACCCAGTTTGAACAAAATTTGGAACAGAGATTTCTGAGAATAAGCTGATCCCACAAAAATTATTCTAATGGTGTGAAATCCTGGGAGAAAGCAAGGAATTTGGAAGAAAATGTTTTGTTTCATTTTCCTTCCAATGGGTGGGGGCTGTCTTTCACATTCCCTAGGAGTTCCACATTTGGTATAGCTTCTAAGAATATTTTTGGTACTCTGGAGCAAAGCGGTCTCCTCTGCTTCCTTCATGCTTTGGATGCACACAGTCCCAGTTTCAGTTGAACATGTTACGAATATGTAGTTACATTTTATTTTTGTTTATATGATTATATTCAGATTCTCTGCCTATAGAGTTCTGTTGAAAATACCAAAACTCTTCCCAGCTAGAGCCAGCATTTACAGTATTCAAGGCACTTGTGCAATATAGGCAAATTAACACAAAAAAGCATTTTTAAAAATGTGTCTTCAGTGGCTGTTTGAGGTGGTCTGAGCTGCCTGTTGGTCTGGCTCGCACAGCATGTTAAGCTCTAATACTGTTTGCTTGATTTTGGCTTAGAATTTCGTATGAGCCTTGTCAATGAGAGTTGAAAACCATGGATTTACAGGTGACCCACTTCCACAAGGACTCAAGGCAGTTTCCAATCAGAGACCAATAAAAACAGTAGCCCATTAGCCTACTCTAAGGTAACCCTTGTATCATCAGTAGCAATATGGCTTTGGAACAACTATTTTCAAGGCATTGTTACAGGCCAGGAGATTGGGGTTGCTTCTTATCTCAAGAGGCAAATGTTCCAAAAAGCAGGGTCACTACTAAGAAGCCATGTCAAGCCCCCCAACAAGGCTGACCATACGTCCTGTTTTGAACGGGACAGTCCCGTTTTTTTAGCATTTTTCAACCGTCCCGTCGTTTTCATAAAAATCTCAATTTTGTCCCATTTTTCAAACCCGGCGGGAATGGCGCGGAAGGAGGATCTGAGCCGGAGCATGGACCGGGAAGCGGGGTTTGCAGGCGGGAGCCAATCCCGTGGACCAGGGGTGGGGTTTGCAGGTGGGAGCCAATTGCACGGACCGGGGGGTGGGGTTTGCAGGCGGGAGCCAATCGTGTGGACAGGGGGTGGGGTTTGCAGGTGGGAGCCAATCACGTGGACCGGGGGGCGGGGACCCCTGTATTTTTCATGAATATGGTATATTACATACGTAAGACCCCGTCCCATTTTGCCATCCTGAAATATGGTCAGTCTACCCCCAACTCTTGTGAGACAAGGAGCCTTGGGGTACCTTCCCTCAAAAATTGTGTGAGATATACCGAATCTGGGTGGGAAAGATCGTCATAGAGCTACCCAGATACCAAGCTATGTAAGGCTTTAAAAGTTGTAGCCAGCACTTTCAATTGGACCCAGTAACTACTGCACAGGGGATCTCTGCTGAAATTAGGCCCCCCAGTTACAGATGTGTGGCCACATTTTTACACCAACAGAATCTTCCAAGTCATCCTCAAAGGCAGCACCATATACAGCATGTTAAAATAGTTCTCAAGCCAGAAAGATTGATTCACAATGTGCCTCATTAATTAGGATTAGTGTCATGAAAGTTAGGGGTTATTATACTGAATCTTAGAAGTTGAATAAGCCCAAACTCTATTACTCATTTATTAGTGCACTCATTAAGGCAGGGGTTTTGAAAGCCATTTGAACCTCTTTTTCCCAAAATGCAAGACCAAAGGGCTAACCATTCTCTTTCCAGGTAAGACTGATCCTGAAATGGACATTCTCATTAATTATATTTTGAGATATCCTGTTTCTATCCCAGCCCCAGACTTCCCATAGCATGGTTTAGTATGTTGTGGAAATCCAATTAATTGTGGCTTTTTCAGTAAAGCATGATTCAGCATTGTAATGGTATGTGGGAAAGACCTTGGGATACTGGCCAAAGAGACACTGCCAAGGGAAGAGTTAGATAAGAGACAGCATAGCCCACAGCTGGATAGTGGGTGGGGTAAAAGGCTCAGAAGAGATCCTCCGTACTTTCTTGGGCAGTAAAGGAGACGGGGGTGGGTGGGAATTGTACTTTCAGACTTGCAAGATTTATGTCAGCCTTGCGGGGTAAACCAGATAGGAATCATGACTAGATGAGCTAATTCTACCTTATTGTAGCTACATTGACAGAATCTTGCAAGTGTGAAAATATAATTCTCCCCCCTCCCCATATCCTTTACAGCCCGAGAAACTAGGGAGGATGTCTTCTGAGCCTTTTTCCCTGCCCACTATCCAGCTGTGGGCTATGCTGTCTCTTATCTGACTGTTCCCTTGGCAGCGTCTCTTCACCCCATCTCCCAAGGTCTTTACCATTACAAGCACAATGTATGAACGCAACAGTTAAGGCAGCAGTGGGGAGCATTAGGCCCCCATTTTGCTGAACTAACTCTGGGATCCCTCACCACTGGTGAGTCTGGTTAGGGCTCTGGCAGTTATATTTCAGCAACATCCAGAGGGCTACAGGTTTCTCATCCTGCATAAGGAGTCATAGCCCATCTACTTCATAATAAGCTGTGGCATTGTAATAATTCAGAAATCCAGTCATGAGGGCATCAACATAGATTTAATACAAGATTGGTTTTATTACTCTTCTGCACTCCTGAGCCTGAAAAAGAGAATGATTTTCAAAGCTTGTGACATGTTAAATAACTGACTGACTCAATACAAATATTTCAGCTGTCCTATGTTTCTACATTAGCGGTAGACATAATGCATCATGCTGCAGAGTTAATGTTGCTTAGAAACAGTTGTCTTTTTTTCTGCAACAGCTAGGTAACACATTAAAATAAGCTGCTCAAAAAAATAAAGGGAACACTGAAATAAGACATCCTAGATCTGAATGAATGAAATATTCGTATTAATTACTTTGTTCATTACATAGTTGAATGTGCTGACAACAAAATCACACAAAAAGCAATGGAAATCAAATGTAAGCAACCCCTGGAGGTCTGGATGTGGAGTTACACTCAAAAATTAAAGTGGAAAAGAACACTACAGGCTGATCCAACGTTGATGTAATGTCCTTAAAACAAGTCAAAATGAGGCTCAGTAGTGTGTGTGGCCTCCACGTGCCTGTATGACCTCCCTACAATGCCTGGGCATGCTCCTGATGAGGTGGCGGATGGTCTCCTGAGGGATCTCCTCCCACACCTGGACTAAAGCATCCCCCAACTCCTGGACAGTCTGTGGTGCAACGTGGCGTTGGTGGATGGAGCGAGACATGATGTCCCAGATGTGCTCAATTGGATTCAGGTCTGGGGAACGGGCGGGCCAGTCCATAGCATCAATGCCTTCGTCTTGCAGGAACTGCTGGCACACTCCAGCCACATGAGGTCTAGCATTGTCTTGCATTAGGAGGAACCCAGGGCCAACCGCACTAGCATATGGTCTCACAAGGGGTATGAGGATCTCATCTCGGTACCTAATGGCAGTCAGGCTACCTCTGGCAAGCACATGGAGGGCTGTGCGCCCCCCTAAAGAAATGCCACCCCACACCATTACTGACCCACTGCCAAACCGGTCATGCTGGAGGATGTTGCAGGCAGCAGAACGTTCTCCACGGCGTCTCCAGACCCTGTCACGTCTGTCACATGTGCTCAGTGTGAACCTGCTTTCATCTGTGAAGAGCACAGGGCGCCAGTGGCGAAGTTGCCAATCTTGGTGTTCTCTGGCAAATGCCAAACGTCCTGCACAGTGTTGGGCTGTAAGCACAACCCCCACCTGTGGACGTCAGGCCCTCATACCACCCTCATGGAGTCTGTTTCTGACCGTTTGAGCAGCCACACGCACATTTGTGGCCCACTGGAGGTCATTTTGCAGGGCTCTGGCAGTGCTCCTCCTGTCCCTCCTTGCACAAAGGCGGAGGTAGCGGTCCTACTGCTGGGTTGTTGCCCTCCTACGGCCTCCTCCATGTCTCCTGATGTACTGACCTGTCTCCTGGTAGCGCCTCCATGCTCTGGACACTACACTGACAGACACAGCAAACCTTCTTGCCACAGCTCCCATTGATGTGCCATCCTGGATGAGCTGCACTACCTGAGCCACTTGTGTGGGTTGTAGACTCCGTCTCATGCTACCACTAGAGTGGAAGCACCGCCAGCATTCAAAAGTGACCAAACCATCAGCCAGAAAGCATAGGAACTGAGAAGTGGTCTGTGGTCACCACCTGCAGATCCACTCCTTTATTGGGGATGTCTTGCTAACTGCCTATGCTTTCCGCCTGTTGTCTATTCCATGTGCACAACAGCATGTGAAATTGATTGTCAATCAGTGTTGCTATCTAAGTGGACAGTTTGATTTCACAGAAGTGTGATTGACCTGGACTTACATTGTGTTGTTTCAGTGTTCCCTTTATTTTTTTGAGCAGTGTATAATACTGAAGTAGGATACATGTTATAGAAATGTGAGGAAATACTTCTTGATTTTCAAATGTTCTTGAATCTTTAATTCAAAATAAAGTGGGAGAGAATCAACCTTGTCCTGAAATATATAGGGGATTGGTTTTAAATTTATTTCCTGTAACAGTGTTGATGCTTAGGTAACATAAACAGGGATACTGACAAAAGCAGCATGGAGAGATGTACCATATTCTTGGGATAATGTCAATATTGCAGAAATACAGCAACATGTCTTTTTAAAAACTGCAATGGAATAAAATGTTCAGTGAGAGCTTAGCAGGATTAATGATTATGGATAAATTTCAGCTGGAAAAGAAGAACAGAAGACGAGGCACAGGAAATGAAATAGAGCACACTGCAAGAGAGTATGGCTGGCTGGCTGGCATTCTGAATAGGAGCACATCACATTCCTTCGTTTTCTTGTATATTCTTCTTGTGTACTTCTAATATTAGCTTTCAAAAATACAGTTATGGGATTCTATGAGAATTTTATTTGAGGTCTTGGTATACAGTACAACCCTGAAGCTGAAATTAAAGGTTAATATAGAAGAAGAGATGCAGTAATAGTTGAAGCTAAACTAAGCTAGCATATATATTTTTATAAGAATTTTATTAAGTTTCAAGCAAAGATAAAAGCTACAGAAAAACAAAAAACTACAAAGAAAAAAACCTAAAAAGAAGTGAAAACACAAGAGAATTTTTTTTTCAAAGTTACAAAGAAGTGTGACTTCCAACTTTTAACAGCAAGGATATACAAAAATTTTCCATAGTCAATCCCTTACTCTATATTAAACCAAAATCACATTATTTCTATAAATTATTCCACATTGGCACATTATAAATATCACTAAGTACAGTTTCTCAACTCATATAAACCCTCTAAACAACTTCTCCCTCCCCAAAGATAACATCTATTTAATTATTCCCTTCCTACTACTATTCTGTACATTTCTGTCTACTATAATAAAAATCAAACTAAAAAGCACATAAATTGTCGGCCATTATACTTAGTAATACAACAATTTTGATGATCTTAATCTTAATAAACCCAAAACCCTCCAAGTAAACATTTTATACCTTAATAATCTTAATCCAAATCGTTAAAAGATAAATGAAATCAGCCAAACCTTTAAAACAGTCCAGATAAATATTCTTTAACCCTTATCCCACTTCAGAATAAACCAGAGCATGTACATATCCCCACAATGTACACAGAGCTTTTTTCTTAAAAAGATCAAACAGCCCAACTGCCCCCCTCAAAAACTCCAACTTCTCTTCAGGAAACCTCCCATACATAATAACCCCTTCTTTTTCCTGGCATTCCACCAGAAAAGAAATTTCACTTGTGGCTTGCAACTCACTCTCTCCCTTAAATTTCTCCAACTCAACTATCCAATCTTCATCCAGCATTTCAATAGCAATCCATATCTTACGCTTAGAAGAGATATTTCTGTCGCTGTTAAATTCCTCAGGTTCATCCACGACATCCGCAACCAGATGACACATTTTAGACCTCATATTTTTGACAATGTCCTGAATGTTTTAGATAAAAACTTGGTAGGAGTCAGAAAGAATCTGTTTAAAATCTTGGTGGAAGTCAGGGAAAATCTGTTTAAAATCCTCCATGTCTCACGCAGTAGATTATGGCGCTCCCTAGGAGTTTAACCAGCGAAAGTCGAAAATATGAAAGAGTTCCGGAACATGTTTACACAAGCGAAAGTGAGATATGCAGACAGTTCACAAGGGAAAGTAGAAGCAGAAAGCTGAAGGTTCAAATCAGCTGATTCAACATGTAGGAAAATGCTAATATCTTCAAATGTAGTACAAAAATAATAACAGGGAGACAATTATTTACTCTCAATCTTCCTTAATATTTGGAGGGAAAGGAAGGTCCAAAACTTAAAAAGATTTAAAAAAAAATAATCCCCAAAATAATGATAAGCACCAAGAGAGCCCACTTCTCCTTGCTGTAGAAAGCCTCTCTTAGGGTACGTGTACTTGAAAGAAATATAAATTGGGTGATTTAGAAATGGGGTGGCCGGTCTTAATGTCCCTTTAAGGCTACAGTGCAGCTTGGAAATGGTGACGTCCCTGCCTCCCAGCTAGCTCTTACTAGTCGAACGCTGTTTGCGATCTTCTGGCTGCAAGCAGCCATCCGGAGGACAAATGGGGTGATTCCAGGTGTTTTCCTTTTTCTGGAAAACACTCCTGGGCTTCAGGAAAACCTGCCTGAGCCCGAAAAAACTGCTGCGTTGTGAGCTCCACCTGCTGAGCCCGCAGGCACAGCTGTTCAGTCCGCCATGTCCCCACCAGAAGCCCCCAAGCTAGCATATATCAACTGTAACTTCTTTTTCCTTGTCCTGTTTTGGTTCCCTGCCCCTCCTGATACGTGGAGTTTTAAAAACATGTGGTCTTTGGGACAATCTGTAGAGAATTTTTTAATTTATTTTTCTAGAAAATTCTTCAGGGTTTGTATTTTACTCTCCATTTTCATCACATCAAAAAATTCCCTTCAAACTGTTGAAGCCTGGCATGAAATAAACATTATAGCATTTAAAGAAGAAATGTCTGCAAACATCTTATTCTGCTTTCCATCCACTGTAAAATCTATTTAGTATTTTCATATTTTCTTGTATACCAGTTTCTAGTAATTGGAATATATATATTTACACCTGCATTCAAAAGTTTAGGCATTCCTGGAATTGTATGTTTCAGTGAATCCCGAAATAACAGAAGCTGACATAACCTTTACATGCTACAAATTTAAACATTACATCTTTCTACAAATGTGAATAAATACTATTTTTGCAGTTTATGACCCAAAATATGAAAACAATGAATATTGCAAGGACTGAATTTGAGTAAACTTCCAATTCAGTGCTACATTTTACTGCAGAGTTGCTAATACAGGTAAGCCCTCATTTAGCGACTTACTCATAAAGCAACCGTTCGCAGTTGCAATGGTGATGAAAAAGTAACTTTGCGACCAATCCTCGCAAAGGATTTATGTAAGTCATCTTCAGTCTTTGGGACTCATTTAAATGCCTAAAATGATTGGTCATGAGATATCTCCACCAGGACCAAAAGCACAACTAAAATTGCTTCTCCTTTGTACTGACTTAATTGTTCTAGATAAATGGAGCTCCAATGTTAAACAGAGAGTGCAGGAAGGGCAATGTAAATGTCAATAGCCTAACCTCTATCAGTACTCAGGCAGCTGAAATTTTCTCTAGTTTAAGTCTTTAAATGGGGCCCTACATAAAAACACATAATAGTAATTAAGAATGAATGTCACTAACTATTACTAACAGTAGCAAACCTGTTTTGCCAAGGTAGAACAGCAATTGCTCCTAGGAACCACAGCGGTGGCTTGAACTTGTGCAGTTAGTACTGAGTTTTATGGGTTGCGGTAAAGCAAATCATGGCTTAACAATTAGCCTTTTTTGGGCAGTGAGTGCCCCAGGAACAGGCACACCCCCACACACACACTTCTTCTCATTACATCAGATATCAGCTTGTTTATTTACTTGCTGCACCATATGTCAATGTCAGTCTTTCCACTGTATGGAAGTCAGTGGGCAGTAAACATGGAAGGGTGTATTGTGAAACTTAAAAAGCTGAAATAATACAAATAATTCTGGAGATAATATATTTATAAACCCTGAATGAGAAACACTCCTCTATCTGATCATTTCAAGTACCAAGGTTTTATATGTGGGGTTTCGAGCAATTGCCCCATTGTGAGCTTAACTCAAGGTATGACCTCAGCCTTATCAGAAAACACATAAAAAACAGTTTTTCCATCTCATTGCCGAGGCTGCCATTTTGATTTTTTGTCCACACCCTGCAAACACCCTGCTGGGAAAGGATCCCACTGAAGTCTCTCAAATAAACACCTTAAAGTAAATAGATGATTGTGTAGTAAACCAACGTTTTTATTAAAAGAGGTTAAGATTTTAGTGGACCATGTCAGGGAAAATTAAGAGCTAAACTAAAGATTGTTTGGGGGTGTGGTGGCTCAGCGGGTAAGACACCAGGCTTGTCGATCGGAAGATTGCAAGTTCGGAGGTTCGAATCCCCAGCCCTGCGTGACGGAGTGAGCTCCCGCACTCGCTCCAGCTCTTGCCAACCTAGCAATTCGAAAGCATGCAAATGCAAGTAGATTAATAGGTACCACTTTGGTGGGATGGTAACAGCATTCCGCACACGTCATGCAGCCACATGACCGTGGAAGCGTCTTCGGACAATGCTGGCTCTTCGGCTAACAAACGGAGATGAGCACCGGCCCCTAGAGTCGGACACGACTGCACAAATGTGCGGGGGGAACCTTTACCTTTAGTTTTTAAAGATTGTTTGGAAGGACAAACATTAATAAGTTGCTATAATTTAATACCAAAGAAAACATACACTATGTACTTGGGTCTGGATACAAAAACTAGTAGAAATATAATGGATTAAGTTCCAAAAACAAATACTAGTGGGATTAATAAACCACAAATTAATCCCTTCTCTGACTTATTTATATGCATATTCCTTGCTTTCTTTTTTTTTTCAGCTATTTCTCCTAAGGTCCTTATTTGTTAACTTCACAAAAAGCTTAGAGGAACTGTGCCAACAGTTGTCAAGGTGATACTGCAATTACACTTGATACTAGCACTTCAGGTTATTTCAGCAATACATTTTCTGCAGACTGTAGTGAAGGTTAATTATTTTTCTTTTCTTTTTATTTTGTTCCAGCCCACCCACCCCCCAAAAATATTGGAAAGAAATTATGTAAAGGGCTCAGGACACCATGTGTCAGCAGGATAATTCTCTGAAAATTAAACAGAATGGGGCCAAATTTGGTGTGGCTGGAGAAGCCAGCAGAAGAAAGATCAAGTCTGAAAATAGGCTGGATCCGGCCCAGGGGCTCCAGAGGCAAAATCCAGAGAAAAAAAATCCTCCAATGATCTTTATGGGAGAGGCAATTGGCCAGCAGCTTGGAATGGTGGCTATTGTTCCACTGTAAGTGCACCTCCATCTCATGTGATCCAGAGTGTACGCAGCCTGCCCTGAGCTTCCCAATGCAGGTAACACAAACAAACCACAAGGCAAGAACAGAAACACAGATGGATATACATAAAGGCACACAAATGCATGTATGCTAATTAAGCTCTGAAGAAAGTGTGCACGCGCGCACACACACACAGACCTAACACATTACATCATTACATAGGAGAAAACACAGGCAGCTCCTATGTCATTACTGGTAAAGGGGTTGCGAAAAATTGCAGAACCCATGCCGTGTACAATTTCCCTACCTTGTTTTTTCAGGCCTTGAGAGCAGGAGGTTCAGTGATGACATCAGTGGATGAATCAGAATAGGTAGGTAGGTAAACCTTTATTACGGTCTTTGACCAACATGAAGCAGAGTGGAAATGTCAGCCTCTTTGTTAAATAATATTCGTCACTGGGTGCCAATTTGTTTCAAATTCAAAGTTCTAGGACTGAGTTCAGATACTTTTGGAGGTTTGCTTTATCCTGAATGCACCTCCTCATATTTGCCTTACTTTGTCTGCTTTCTATTTTGTATATTTTATTTCATTCATTAGACACAGCTTTGGGATGTGATTTACAGTAAGTATAAGAAATAACATCAGGATAAAGATTCAGTATGCCCACCTCCCAGTACCTCCACTCCTTTCCTTAAAGTAAATCTGCTCATGGATCTCAATTGCCATGCATAGTTTGATCCTTACATCTTGTGCAACAACCTCTGTGAATGCAAAAAGTAGAACATTTTCAACCGTGTCAATTCTTCATGAAATTCCTGGTACCGTGGTCCTTCATAACCCCCGACTTACTAGGTCCTAAGCACACCATTTAGAAGTTCACAATTCAGAAAGCATTTGAACGGGATATACACTTTAAATCACATTCCATGATATTATGGTTTTCCATTTAGCACAGATTTAAGCTGATTATTTATATTCTTTGTTATTGGCGTTACCACACTTCTGCAAAGCTTAGCTTGTCGCAGTCAAAGCACAGCTGCTACTGATGCTGTGTGTTTCAATTAAAAACTCAATTAAAAACTCGTACCTAAATGTTTATGGTAGAAAATTTAAAATTATCAGATAGTGCTCACATACATGCAGCCTCCTGCATTGCCATTTTACCGGAAGCCTCGATTATTTATATGGTCATATTGTTATTGTCTTGCAGAGTTTCCTTTTTTATTTATATCAGAAGATTGAATGTAAATGTTTGAACATAGAGGAGTGAATGCTATATTATTATGTGATCTATTTTATTAGTTGGTAGTATATTATTGTATTTCTTTGTTTTACTTTGTTTCTTTCCTTTTAAATTTTGCTGGTCATTGACTGAGTAAATATAATTGATTGATTGATTGAATGTTTGAATAACTGAATCAATAAATACAATTTTAAAAATTTTCTATAACATTTGCAGATAATCAGAATTGGAAACATAGAAAAGTACTTGCAGAATAAAAAAAACATATGGAGAAGCCTCAGAAATTTTTATCCAGTACTTTGGTTTCTCACTGAAGAGTAAAGATGGAAATCAAGAAATGTCACCCCTTTCTCCATAAAACAAACTCCTAAGCAAAACCCTAAAAATAATCCATCAGTTTACTAGAAGTGAAGATGGAACTATTCCAAGCTAAGAAGGCTAGAAAATCTGCAGAGTGGCAACTTGTTGACCAACTGAGAAAAGATGTTGTGATTCCAGGGAGCTGGCCAACTCAGGGCAAAGAGGCAATGCATATTTCAGATCAATACAGCTATTGTTCTCCAAATGATGAAAGTGACTGAAGAGTTTAACAAATCCACTTCATTGAAAGAAAGCCTCTTCTGTTTGACAGAAGAGATCAAGGGGAGGAACTTTTTTGCCTCTTTTTCTCCATTTCTTACATTGCAGAAGACAACTGTACCTTTTCCTTACCTTTTTCTGCTAAAGGCACCTGCCAGAACCCTTAGTTGGGTCCAGTGTGGGACATGCACTGGGCTTCGCCTAGCTGGTCCAGCAGGTGGTCAATCAAGGCCTGCAGAAGCATTCTGGCTCTGTTTGTTATCCTTATTCAGCCCCCTACAGACTGAATTAAGACTCCTATTCACTGTGGCTCACTCCCAGATAGTTATGAATAAGAAGTCTAGTTAGGCTGTCACAGTAGTAAGATAGCAATAGGAAGGCAATACCAAGATTAAGAAAGCGATCTCTAATAGTGAAGTAGTAACTATTCTTAGACGATGCACAGCTGTGTCATATCAAGCACCATCTTAGAAAAGGTATTTCATCTGTTCAAAGGATAGTTGTTGTCCCAGGTAAGGTTTAAAAGTACTTGTATTTAAAATAACATGTTTGAAAAATAATATGCTGCCCAATGGATCAGCAACATTATGATGTAATTTAAATGTTTTCAGTTAGTGGATTGAACTATATGCAATTCAAATATAAAATCTGCTAATATTAAATGTTATTGATCTCTGCGTGCCTGTTATTTATGTAGATAAATGTTAGATAAGGGCCCAAGCATTACTTTTTGAGCACCAGACAAACATGGAACAAAGATTTTGCTTTAATTTTGAAATTATACATAGTTTCATCCAACATATGTAATTTATTCATTTTTGTTTAATGTTAACATCCAGCCTGAAAAAGAATCTTGTAAAACTTCCTAACAGTTTTGTAACTACCTTTTCAATGAACCTAATCAAAGTACTACCTCGAACACATGATGATGATGATGATGATGATGATGATGATGATGATGATGTCCTAATGCAGGATGGAAAAATTTAGGCCATCCAAATGTTGAACTACCTTTACCATGCCAGTTCGGGCAGAATGGCCCATAGTGAGGGATCCCAGCAATATTTAAAGAACCAAAGCTTCTCTATTTCTGCTTTAATGAAGCAGTATGAATGCAAATATTGTAACAATTAATTTCAAAGCTTTGCTTTTCTAGTGTTTCTTATTTCAAAACCTTGGTGTTGCCTGGCTTTCTTTTGACAGCATTTCATTATGGTCGTGCAGCAGCATTTCTTCATCACTGTTTACTTCAAATGTGGTATCTGTACTGATACCCTAACCATCTTGTGTGGTCTTCTAGCTGTGCTCCTGTCCTCTGAAGATGCCAGCCACAGCTACTGGCGAAACGTTAGGAACCAAAACTGCCAGAACACGGCCACACAGCCCAGAAAACCCACAACAACCATCGGATTTGGGCTGTGAAACCCTTTGACTATCCATCTTGTGTTAGTTCACAACTTCTCTAGTCAGCATTTTGCCTGGAACAGGCTACACTAAAGCCTTGTTTTGGAGAAAAAAAAAAGAACACTGATTAGTGTCCCTCAACATCTTTTAGCTTTCTTGGTTTAACCTCCTTATACAAATGGCTTCCTCATTTGTATTTATCACCCAATGCTGCTAGAGGGAGAGATCCCGTCAAGGCAGGAGATGAGGACATTTTAACAACTTTTGTGCCTGATGGATAATTAGTGATTCCAATTCCCAGATCTCATGAAGTCAATGGGAAGAAATTACCCACACCATTTAGAGAGCCATTTTGTTTAGCCAGTTTTGCTACAATAAAGTTAGGGTTAGAATTCAATTATACAAATAGCAATTCTGATAATTAGTTGTTTGAAAACCAGCTGCTCTGGAGCAACAGCCTAAGAGGGCTAGACTCTTTTCAGTCCACGTTCATGAACTCCCTGAATGCATCTGGCTGGCCACTGTGGGACCAGGCGGCCAGAAGAAGGCCAGACAAGATGGGCCCTTGGTCCGGTCCAGCAGGGTTCTTATGTTCCCCTGAAGCAGCCTGAAATTCTAAGTGGCTGCTGCTGATGATGCTGAATATTTCTTCAATAAGAAAAAATCCCTTGAAATGTTCCATAAGCATCTTTAGAGTTCTTCTGAAAACAATATTCCTTTCACAAAGTTAAACCACTTTCAGAGCAAAACAGTCAGCCCTAGTACTTTTCTATATAGCACTGCAGTTTCTTTATCCTTTTACTTTTTTATCCTATGTCTATCTTGACTACATTGAAGTTTTTGTTGGCTTTGGTGAGATCACTTGTTTATTAAATGGCACAAACAGGGCTATCAGCTTCTGCTACCAGAACTGTAAAATGCAATAGCTACTTATTAGATTTCTTAATTCAGTGTAAGATTCCAGGCTCTGCTCCAGGGCAATGTACTAAAAATCAGAAAAGCATATGCATCTCAGTGTAGGTCAATACTTGATTAATACAGAAATAGTTTACTATTGTCTTCTTCTGGGATGTTATTTTCGACCGGCTAGTCCCTGTGATTTCCTGGTAATCTTCCATCCAAGTACTAATAAAATGGAGTTCCCCTTAGCTTTTTGGCCAAGGTCAAACAATTCAACTAGATGCTGCCATTCTAAGTTTTTAGAAAATGCAATTTAATTCTTTTAAAATTTTATTCCAGGTCTAGCAACATAGGCCCCATTTGAGATTATGTAAACAGCCCCCCTCCTCCCCATTGTCAAGCCTGCAGCCTTTCTAGGTTGCTTTTGATTTACAAAAACCCAAAACATGTCACATATTGTTTCAATCTGCATTTCCATACTTCAAGTGCATGAGGGTTTGCTCTTTTCTTCCTGAGTTAAAACAGCAAATAACATTGCTGATTGATGTTATCACTCCAAAAACCAACAACAGCTTTATCCTGCGGTCCTTCACTTCATCATCACAAAGCCAAAAGGTGTGCAGTTACAATTAATCATCACTAGTGGAGAACTATTCTCATCCATTGTTGACCTAATCTCAATCATTCTTTTGAAGACTGTGGGAAGCCAATATAATCAGCATGTTAGTTGACAAGACATAAAAGAAAAATTGCACCAAGTTATGAGAAGAAAAGGACAGAGCTTAGATAGGGAACTCCAACCAGATGCCAATGGGCACCAGTGTGTTTGGAGATTTGGTGCCTGTTAAAACTCTTTGCTCCTGGTTTTTTAAAAACAGAAAGGGGCATGCTTCATATCAAAATGTTGAGATCCTTTCACTTTATTACCAGGAAAGCTTTTGCAATTATGGGATGATAAGAGTTTCATCCTGAAGCATAGGTAAGTTGGGGATAGTACGACAGTAGAAATGGTGAGAAAGGAGAGCTTTATTTATTCCTGTGCTATGCTGAAGTAAGGGATGATGGGATTTGCCACTGAAGAATATCTAGAGAAGCAGAGATCACACACTAACCAAAGAGAAAGAACTCAGCCCTTGAGTAAAGCATGCCTCATACAAAGACACCATCTTAGGCTCTCCAGATAGTGTTGGAAAGATCCCTGGTAACTCCTGCCACCTGTGTAGACCAGGAGAAAGGAAATCATCTGAGTGAACACACACAAGTGGCAGTGGCAAAAAAGTTGAATGTGGGGAGAAATAAGTTCAAGTTCAGAGCTCACTGAATGACTTTGGACCAGTATTCTGTTCTAATATAACTCACAGGTTCTTAAGATGAAGATAAAATTAAAAATTGTCCCATCGGCGTCTTCACAAATAACTTGATGATGAATACAACAATAATCTTGCAAGGGAGATGGGCAGGGAATAAATTGAAATAATAATAATAATAATAATAATAATAATAATAATAATAATAATAATTAGCATAGGGTTTATAGCTGGGGGTTGGGATTTGTGCCTGTATGATTTCTCCTCTACAATTTGTATCAGCTCCAGGGTTGGCGGAAAGAATTAAACAGAATCAGTGTGGAGGAAAAGTCTTTCTATGCACATACTTGCACAAGAGCTCCAGTCTAAAGTAAAAGAGCCTCAGTTTTTGTAGGAAAAAAAACCACAGGGAATTCCATCTACTGAAGTCTAGCAAAGTAGTTTGAACTGGACCAAACTGGAGAGTCAGTTTGGTCTAGTGGTTAAGGTGCTGGGCTAGAAACCAGGAGTCTGTGAGTTCTAGTCCCGCCTTAGGCATGAAAGCCGGCTGGGTGACCCTGAGCCAATCACATTCTCTCAGCCCTAGGAAGGAGCCAATGGCAAAACAGGAGACTGAGAGTTCTAGTCCCACCTTAGGCACGAAAGCCAGCTGGGTGACTTTGGGCCAGTCATTCTCCCTCAGCCCAACTCACCTCACAGGGTTGTTGTTGTGGGGAAAATAGGAGGAGGAAGGAGTATTAGGTATGTTCACCACCTTGAGTTATTTATAAAAAGAAAGACAAAGGAGATGCAGTAATAGTTAGGTCAGGGTTTCAAAAATGTTTTGATATGGTACTCATCTATAAAATATTTGAAACCCAGCTTCAGAAATATCCTATATTTTGAGCCCTACTTTCTACTTACAGAACAACAAAAATGCAAGACTACACCACCAATAATTCCAAGGTGGGTAGCCATTTGTCTTGTAGCAAAAACAATATAAAAGTTCTGTGCCACCTTAGAGGCTAACAAATGTATTTTCATACAAGCTTTTATTGTGTTCAGCCCATTTCATTTAATGTCCATAAGCCACAAGAGATTGTCTGATAATACATTTATTAGCATTTAAAGAGCCATAAGACTTTTTTACATTTATAGCTAACACCAAGCAAGTTTCTCCTGTACATTTTTTAAAAAAAAATTGCATTACACACAGCTAGTATGTATCTGAATAGAATTTAAAGATGACTGTAGATGTCCTGGTCTCCATTGAAATTTAACATCAGGTTACTAAGGCTGACATCTAACAGAGCTTCAGCTATCAGGCAGTTTAATTTAAAATGAGGAGGAGGAGGGAAAGAAAAAAAATGAAAATAAATAATTCAAAGTAGTCTGTATGTTCTCTGGCAGTATAGGGTTGTATAAATACTACTTTATTTTTAAAACTTTTCTCCAAGACCCTGGAACTGGCATGAAGTGGCGGGGTGGGGACCAACAGCAATCCTTCCATTGATGTCAGTGATAACATCAATGCCTTACATGAAGGTCAGAAAATACAAGAGAAAGCTGATGTAAAGGGAAATTAATTTATACTCAAGTTTGCAATTAAGTTTATAATAGCCTTGATAAAGAATACTGTGAAGGTATTTGGGACTTTTAACACAATGTTATACAAGCGTAGTAATAACAAATTTAAACAAAAATATAGTTCCATCTCTTGTTAAATGAGAGTAATTACATTCACTTTCTATCTGTCTTCTGTGGCAGAATTTGAAATGTATTGCTGCAGGGAAAATCAAGATTAGCATCTCTCTGCTTGGAGGTAATGCAAATGCAGGGTCACAATCAGTACTGTATGTTAAGATTCCACACATATAAAAAAACGGTTGCAGGCTACTACACTAAATGAAGAAATCCACTAATATGTACAATTTCAGTATTTATTTTAAGGTCATACAGAAACTTCCTGAACTGGCCAGTTATGGGACAAGTGGATTTTGCTTTCTAGAAGTCCATGTATTAAACCACATCAGAGGTATCATAGCTAGCTATAGGTCCTTCTCAATCGGTGCCTTCCAGATGAGTTGGACATTAAACTATTGTAAATCTTTAAAGTTCACAGAGAAATTACCAGTAACACAGTTGTAGCCAACTGGGCTTGCAATTTTTCATTTCACAAACAGCTTGGACCTAGAATTGGGGGCAAGTCACACATACACTTGCATGCAAGACTAATGGCTATATGGCTGTAGGGAAGTTATACTGTATATTCATGTTATTCTTACTAATAATAGTAATGGTAGAAATTGTAAAAGAATGTTCAAATAAAACAGCACAAAAATGTTTACAGGATAAAACCAAGTAACAGATTTTGTGTTTTAACCTGTGGGTCCTAAAGGCACGCTGGTAAAATGAAGAGAATAGCATTCTGCAACATCATTTTAAAGGGATTGCCTTTGGAGTCCCTCTGGCCTATAGGGCCCTGGACATAACTCCAACATCTACATAGAAAGGCAACGCTGCAGCCAAGGTATTTTGAGGTTCAAAATTCACTGGTCCCTCCATTAGATTTAAGTAATGGACACAATGTACATAAAATGCTTTCATAAAGAGTCACGTTTAACTTGAAGAAACTTCACCTTTACCTCTGTTGACCAGTATCAGTAGTGCATTAATTTTGAAGTATAGAACTTAAAACTTTGCAATGTGTTTGTAATACATAGATTATAGATATACATTAAACAGCACCAGTAAATAATGTATTTAATAGGATCACCACAAGTTGGGCATAAACCATGAGTTGGGCATTCACTGAACTCAGCAGCAACTTGTGTCTTGCTTAAACTGATGTCACCACTCCTGCCTTCAGACAGACCCTGGAATTGGCTTCTCATCACTCCCTCCACCACACCACTGATCTATACTTACAAAAGGAATGTTTTCAGAACTCTACCTAAAGCTTTCATCCTTAAGAATATGGAAATTCACTCTAATATGGAGCTTTTGTTCATTTCAAAGTTTCTCTTCAAAGTTTTACTGAAACCATTTTTGTTTCATACTCACCTCTACTGTGAACAATTTTTTTTTAAATTGGAGCAGAAATAACATTTTCAGAAAAGACAGACAGAAAATGTAACTGGATAACTTGTTCCTTTTAAACATTTGATTTAGAATATTTACAACATGCTTCTCTACCCTTACCACTATACTTCTCATTTTCCTCCACTAAATAAATCAGAAACTAGAAGAATGCAGGAGAGAGAGGACTCAGCTGAAAGTTCTGCTCCCAAAATCATCTTGCTTAGGAGCCCTTTCTCTTGTGTTTGCTTACTATGTTCATTTAGTTTCTGATGACATGCTAGATAAGATCTTGTTTCTCTTTGCTCAGCAAAATATCAATGGTCAAGGTCATCTCTGGAGAATAAAGAAATGAAACAAGAGCCTGGTCAAATTATTTATTTTCTCTCCAAGGACATTTACACTCTTCCACCATTTCTGAAGAATTCTTCTTGGACAACAGATTTGTGTGAATTGATCATATGGTTTCCTCCCATGGAACACAACAGACACTATGTAACAATTGTTTCAAATCTTTATGAAACCTCAGCTTAGGCTTGTGGTTGCATGACAAAACCCAAAATATAGTGTTCATTAATAAATATTTGTTAATACCTTGTAAAAACAATCTTTCCAGCAAAGGAGAAATAGAATATCCAGTTACAGCTTTATTAATTCACACTTCAAGTAAAAGAAAAAATATTGTTCCTATGTTAACTTATTATTTCCCTATGAAAAAGAAATATTCTATTTTACCAGTGGTTTAATAAATATGTTGCAATTCTTATTTCCATGAAAAAAGGTAAAGTGTTAAAGACTGATCAAACCATTGACCCGTAAGAGAAAATTTGAGGGTTCTGATTTTGGACCCTAAGTCACATATATTCTTATAAGCAGTACTATAGTAAAGGTAAAGGTTTTCCCCTGCACAGTCGTGTCCAACTCTAGGGGGTGGTGCTCATCTCCGTTACTTAGCCGAAGAGTCAGCACTGTCCAAAGACGCTTCCGCGGTCATGTGGCCAGCATGACATGCGCGGAACGCTGTTACCATCCCACCAAAGTGGTACCTATTTATCTACTTGCATTTGCATGCTTTCAAATTGCTAGGTTGGCAAGAACTGGGGCGAGTGCAGGAGCTCACTCCGTCATGCGGCGCTCGGGTCTCGAACCGCCGACCTTCCGATTGACAAGCCTGGAGTCTTAACCACTGAGCCATCGCGCCCCCAAGCAGTACTATAAATTCAGCTAAAAACAATCCCGTACTTAGAATTCTCAGCCACGTTTGAGGTAACAAGGCACTAATAAGATAGTGAAAGTTTTAACCATAAGAATGTGAAGGTTAACATTAAGCACCTGGAAACTGTTAACACTAAACCTCCAAGAACCAAGGCTTTTCAGATAGCAATCTAGCTAAAATAACAATTTAGCTACAGATTCTTAGGCCCTTTGTTCAAATTAAAGGTTCCATTGTGAAGAGAAATATCTAATTTTATCCATTTAATTTAATATGTATATGAATTAACCCAGTCAGTAAGGTTTACCTTATTAACCACAATGACTGTAATGTCCTATGGCATTGTTGCTAATTAACTGTAATTGTAATATAGTCAATTAAATGAAATTATTTGCATAACTCCATAAAGGGGCTCTAACCTCACCTCTCTTTAAGCTTTTGCTTCCTGGCCTTTGGTACTGAACCTGTCAAGATATCAATTTGTGCTTCATTGTAATTGTTTCTTAGTGACCAGTTTAAACATACCCCTAAAGGAAAACATTCTCCTTTAAAACAAACAAGGTTTTTAGATAATCCTCAGGATTTGATGGAAAAATAGTTCCATGCAGATACCTAGTACAAGCATGTATAACACTGACCTATCTTACCAGTTGCCATACTTCCCTAATGTAAATTAGGAAATATTAATGTAAGGATGTAGATTAATGTTCCTAGTGTATAAAGCTGAAGGCTTTATACAAATCCAAAGCAGAATGAAAAATAGGATTATCATATTTCTCAAAATTCCAATAAGAGGGGTAAACCTGGCAAAAATATAATGATGTTTAATTAAAATACTCTATTTGCAACTGATCAACCACACTTCTTACTGTACCTGCTTATATAATCATGTGAAAAAGTACACTCCATTGAAATGTTTTACTTTTTCAACATAGTTCAACATACAGATATTTGATTTTAATTTCAACAACACTGCTAGATAAAGGGGATATAAAATAACAAATATCACATATCATTTACATTTTGTAGTCCATTGTGTAATTTAAATAAACATAAATGCAAATTTCTTATGTGGAAAAAGTAAGTAAAAAAAAAAGGTAAAGGTTTCCCCCGCACATTTGTGCAGTCGTGTCCGACTCTAGGGGCCGGTGCTCATCTCCGTTTGTTAGCCGAAGAGCCAGCATTGTCCAAAGACGCTTCTGCGGTCATGTGGCCGGCATGACGCATGCGGAACGCTGTTACCTGCCCACTGAAGTGGTACCTATTCATCTACTTGCATTTGCATGCTTTCGAATTGCTAGGTTGGCAAGAGCTTGAGCTAGTGCGGGAGCTCACTCTGCACACAGGGCTAGGGATTCGAACCTCCGAACTTGTGATCTTCCGATCGACAAGCCTGGCGTCTTACCCGCTGAGCCACCACGCCCCTTACTTGAACATAAAAACATATACTAGCTGCACTTGGTCACAAGGATATAAGCTATTCAGCCCATCTGTGCAAGGTCACGTTCCTCATTTGAACAGGGAGTACATAAAGAATGTGGGCACTTCAGCTCCATTTATAGGGGGTGATTGCAGTGCTATATTGAATATGGGTAGCATGAAGAGAGATGATGTGAGATGAACTAAAAAGCCTGGGTACCAAAATGCATGAAGATTGTTGAGAGTGATGTTAACACATATGCCATATAATAGAAGTTATGGTAATAACTATGAACAAAGGGTAGGAGTGATTCACTTTATCAACTTTTATAAGTTGGAAAAATATAGGGAGTTTGCAGTTACTGTATATTAGTCCCATAGAATGGCGAATAGAGCAGATAAAATGATATCTTATCGAATATTATGGAAAAAGTAAGTACAACCCTATATTTATCATTACCTAAAATACCTAAAATTAGCATCAGGTGCACCAGATCAGGTGCAAATAATGAGAACATTATTAGAGAGGATCTGGGAGGACACCTCAGACATTCAGTTTGATTTTCTCTCTGTTGTTGAAGTGTGTAGTATCACCATGCCTAGATCAAAAGAATTATCTCAGGCCTTCAGAAAGAAAGTTATAGATGCCTATGAGTCTGGGAAGGGATTTAAAAAGATTGCCAAACAACTGCCAACTTGAACAGGCCAGGCCATCCCAGCAAGTTCAGCCTGAGAGCAGAATACAAGATGCTGAAAGAAGCCTCTAATGTTGGTATGTCCACATATGTTAAAAAAGAAAAAAAACTTTATATGGAATATATATACTGAGAACCTTCATCAACATTTATATGGGATATACTTACAGGTAGTCCTTGTTTAACTACGCTAATTGAGTCTGGAAACCCCATTGTTCAGCAACATGGTTGTAAGTCAAAAAAGCACATGACCATGCTGCGTAGTGATGGCAGTTCTGGTTGCCACCGTTAAACGAGAACTCCACTGGTTGTTAAGCGAGGACCTCACACAGGCACAACTTCCAACTTTCTGCCAGCTTCCCCATTGACTTTGCTTGTGAGAAGCTGGCAGGGAAGGTCGCAAATCGTGATCAGGTGACTGCGGGGATGCTGCATAGTCATAAGTACGAGGTCTGGTCGTAACTATCATTCATTCAGCAGCATCACAAGTTTGAACAGTTGCTGAACAAGTGATCATTAAATGAGGACTACCTGTACTTTTTCACATGACTGTACTGGTTAGGCATACCAAGTTTGACAGAGACACAGAACAGTAAGCTACTTAAATGGATATCAGAGGGTTGATTGTGTAACTACAAAGATCGCTTGAAGGACCAATTTCAGATAAGTTACCTGCCATTATTATTTATGGAGTATATGTAAACTTATCAATCTAAATAGGAGAATGATAAGACCAATGAAAGAATGGCTCTAGCAATTCTTGATAGAGTACTTGATAAATAGCAACAGTGCTAGATGAGTACAGATATATATCACCGTTGTTGTTGTTCAGTCGTTAAGTCGTGTCCGACTCTTCGTGACCCCATGGACCATAGCACGCCAGGCCTTCCTGTCCTCCACTGTCCCCGGAGTTTACTCAAATTCATGTTCATTACATTGGTGATGCTATCTAACCATCTCATCCTCTGCCGTCCCCTTCTCCTTTTGCCTTCAGTCTTTCCCAGCATCAGGGTCTTTTCCAGTGAGTCCTCTCTTCGCATTAGGTGGCCAAAGTATTTGAGCTTCAGCTTCAGCATCTGTCCTTCCAATGAGCAGTCAGGGTTGATTTCCTTTAGGATTGACTGATTTGACCTCCTTGCAGTCCAAGGGACTCTCAAGAATCTTCTCCAGCACCACAGTTCAAAAGCATCAATTTTTTGGCGCTCAGCCTTCCTTATGGTCCAAATCTCACAGCCATACATAACTACTGGGAAAACCATAGCTTTAATTATACGGACCTTTGTCGGCAAGGTGATGTCTCTGCTTTTTAATATGCTGTCTAGGTTTGCCATAGCTTTCCTCCCAAGGAGCAAGCGTCTTTTAATTTCATGGCTGCAGTCACCGTCTGCGGTGATCTTGGAGCCCAAGAAAATAAAATCTGTCACTGCTTCCATTTCTTCCCCTTCTATTGGCCAGGAGATGATGTGACCAGATGCCATGATCTGGGTTTTTTTAATGTTGAGTTTCAAGCCAGCTTTTGCACTCTCCTCTTTCACCCTCATCAAGAGGCTCTTTAGTTCCTCTTCACTTTCTGCCATTAGGGTGGTATCATCTGCATATCTGAGGTTGTTGATATTTCTCCCGGCAATCTTAACTCTGGCTTGTGATTCATCCACAATGTATCACATATATCACCTTACACCAGCCCAATAAATTTCTTGCAGGAATGCATTCCTGACTAACATGGCTGATATGCAAGTTGCCTTGGCAAAACAGCCCTGAGCATTGACAGGGCAGGCGGGGGTGACAGTTGATAAGGCAAGCTGGAAAAACCCTCTATCTGAAGAGATATGCACTAAGGGAAAATAGTAATTCCTGGTTGGGACTCTCAGCAACTAAGAGGCACTCAATCTTGTGAAAGGGTCTAGTAGTCCTGTAAAAAGTGAGACTGTGATCAACATTTAAGCAATAAAGTGTTTCTTGTAAGTCATCCTCAGTTTGCAGGAAAAAAAGGGAAAGATTATATTCTACACAAGCTGTAAGATAAATACTGTCTTTAGAAGAAAGATTGTAGTACAACCTGTCTTTATACCAGTCAAGATAAGAAGAATCCATGTAGAGTTCAAAGTTATCTACAGTGGGGCAAAAAAGTATTTAGTCAGCCACCAATTGTGCAAGTTCTCCCACTTAAAAAGATGAGAGAGGCCTGTAATTGACATCATAGGTAGACCTCAACTATGAGAGACAAAATGAGAAAACAAATCCAGACAATCACATTGTCTGATTCGGAAAGAATTTATTTGCAAATTATGGTGGAAAATAAGTATTTGGTCAATATCAAAAGTTCATCTCAATACTTTGTTATATATCCTTTGTTGGCAATGACAGAGGTCAAACATTTTCTGTAAGTCTTCACAAGGTTGGCACACACTGTTGCTGGTATGTTGGCCCATTCCTCCATGCAGATCTCCTCTAGAGCAGTGATGTTTTGGGGCTGTCGCTGGGCAACACGGACTTTCAACTCCCTCCAAAGGTTTTCTATGGGGTTGAGATCTGGAGACTGGCTAGGCCACTCCAGGACCTTAAAATGCTTCTTATGAAGCCACTCCTTCGTTGCCCGGGTGGTGTGTTTGGGATCATTGTCATGCTGAAAGACCCAGCCACGTTTCATCTTCAATGCCCTTGCTGATGGAAGGAGGTTTGCACTCAAAATCTCACGATACATGGCCCCATTCATTCTTTCCTGTACACGGAACAGTCGTCCTGGTCCCTTTGCAGAGAAACAGCCCCAAAGCATGATGTTGCCACCCCCATGCTTCACAGTAGGTATGGTGTTCTTTGGATGCAACTCAGCATTCTCTCTCCTCCAAACACGACGAGTTGTGTTTCTACCAAACAGTTCTACTTTGGTTTCATCTGACCATATGACATTCTCCCAATCCTCTTCTGGATCATCCAAATGCTCTCTAGCAAACTTCAGACGGGCCCGGACATGTACTGGCTTAAGCAGGGGGACACATCTGGCACTGCAGGATCTGAGTCCCTGGCGGCGTAGTGTGTTACTGATGGTAGCCTTTGTTACGTTGGTCCCAGCTCTCTGCAGGTCATTCACTAGGTCCCCCCGTGTGGTTCTGGGATTTTTGCTCACCGTTCTTGTGATCATTTTGACCCCACGGGGTGAGATCTTGCGTGGAGCCCCAGATCGAGGGAGATTATCAGTGGTCTTGTATGTCTTCCATTTTCTAATTATTGCTCCCACAGTTGATTTCTTCACACCAAGCTGCTTGCCTATTGCAGATTCAGTCTTCCCAGCCTGGTGCAGGTCTACAATTTTGTTTCTGGTGTCCTTCGACAGCTCTTTGGTCTTCACCATAGTGGAGTTTGGAGTGTGACTGTTTGAGGTTGTGGACAGGTGTCTTTTATACTGATAACAAGTTCAAACAGGTGCCATTACTACAGGTAATGAGTAGAGGACAGAGGAGCCTCTTATAGAAGAAGTTACAGGTCTGTGAGAGCCAGAAATCTTGCTTGTTTGTAGGTGACCAAATACTTATTTTCCACCATAATTTGCAAATAAATTCTTTCCGAATCAGACAATGTGATTGTCTGGATTTGTTTTCTCATTTTGTCTCTCATAGTTGAGGTCTACCTATGATGTCAATTACAGGCCTCTCTCATCTTTTTAAGTGGGAGAACTTGCACAATTGGTGGCTGACTAAATACTTTTTTGCCCCACTGTAATTCATTTACTAGCCCAGGGTGCAGAAGTAATTGCAATGAAGAGGAAAAATCTCAATACTTTGAATGAAAGTACAGCAGGTCCCCGGTTTAAGAACAAGTTCCATTCCTAAGTCTGTCCTTAAGTTGAATTTGTATGTAAGCCAGAACAGTTATTTAGCATCAGTTAGTCAAATGTTTGTCTTAGTATATAGTAAGTATTTTACCTTTCTATGCAAACAAAACACTTAAGAAACACTTCCAAATACACTAAAACATCTTAAACAGAATAATACACAAAATAGTATTGTGTATTCAACCCAAATATTGTACTTAACTCGAATTTTTAATATAATAGTCTTATGGCAGTCTGTTCTTAACTAGGAGTCGTCTGTAAAATGAGATGTTCTTAAACTGGGGACCTGCTGCAGTTGCAAAAGGTTAAAAAAACTTGACCACCAAGACACCAAGATAGAGCTAACTTTGGAACTAGAGACACAAGTGATGTAACCTAGACTAAAATTTTTATCCAATGATTGAGGTAAGGTAAAGGTCAAGGTTCCCCCCCCCCATTTGTGCAGTCGTGTCCAACTCTAGGGGCCGGTGCTCATCTCCGTTTGTTAGCCAAAGAGCCAGCGTTGTCCGAAGACGCTTCCATGGTCATGTGGCCGGCACGATGCACGCGGAATGCTGTTACCATCCCACCGAATTGGTACCTATTCATCTACTTGCATTTGCATGCTTTCGAATTGCTAATTGCTAAAAAATAAAATGACTGAGATACAGTAGAATAGTTATGATTTGGAGTGTAAAAGGCAGAAATGGCTGTTAGAATAACTGACATATTCAAATTCAAAATGAAGCATAGTATAACCTGAATAGAGTAGCCCCAAAAGTATTATTTAATTATTAGATTTACGTCCTATCTTTCATTCAAGAATTTAAGGTGGCGTATATAACACTTCCTATTTACGGATCTTAAAATGTGGTGAAGCACTTGTAGCCTCAACATGAGAGTGCTCTTTCCTTAGACAACGTATCTCCTTAGAGGTGGATTACAAACAAGAACTGGAGCTAACTGGACTGCCCATGCTGTACTGATTCTTCTGGTCTCCTTGCCAGAACTACAAGCCCCCTGCCCCCTCATGAGAAGAGAGGTTTGATGACCAAACAGATGGCAGAGAAGGGAGAGCAGGAACTTGATAGTACCCCACCTTCCTCCCCAAAGAGGGAGACACAATTACAACCATCCCAACCATCAGCTAACATGAAACTACCACCCCTGCAAGAATTACCCACCCAGCCTCTGGTTTGCAGTGCAACTGCTTGACATCCAAATGACCAGCATAAGGTCACCTTTCTAACCTGGAATGTGTCTGGGTGGTTTGCATCCCCCAGAGATGCTTGTTTTACTGACTTCCTCTCCCACCATGACATCATATTGATTCAGGAAACATGGACTGCTGATGAACTGCTACTTAATGGATTTCATTCATTTTCAGCTGGGGCAGAATTAGGGGTAATGCACGGAAGAGTGAAAGGAGGCCTGGGGATCCCAGTCTCCACTACTCTATGTGCCACATCAAGGGCCCTTCCCCCATTCCAGTCATATGCCATAGCAATTCAACCACCATGCCCTGTTCGTGATAAATGCTTATATGCCCCCAATGAGGCAGAAACCCCAGATCAGAGCCTTTTGGGCTAAACTGGAAACTTATGCTGCTGACCTTATACTATTAAATTCAAATGCATTTGTAATCCTGGGAGGGGACTTCAATGCTAGATTGGGCCTCAACAACCACACCCTCTATGCACAGCACAAGTGTCCTCCTCCCAACCCTGAGGCTGATGGATTCCTCCTCACCCGTTGCTGAAAATATCAGATATCAAACTTTGCAGGCCTCTGCCTGGCTCAAACAGCCTTCAGACTAAACCTCCACATTTTAAATGGTGCCCTTAAAGTGACCATCCAGCTGAAGGGCTTCAGAATGAGTACAACTGGCTATAAAACTGTATTTAGGGACCTACTGCCTTATGCCAAGACCCTAGAAGTTATGCCTAAATTTGACAGCGATCACTTCCCAATCCTGCTGCAGTTAAAACTCTTCACTCAAGAGACATGTACTGAGGATTGCTATCAACCCTTTATAATGTCAGCAGGAAGAACTTACTGCTGAGCCAAGTGGACCCTCCAACTAAATCAAGTGATAACTGAACTACTGGCCTCAGATCGCCTACAATGCCTTCAGTCTGCCCAGACACCAGCTGAGTCACCTGATGCACTCTTAGAGAACTGTAACACTCTTACCCGAGAGCTCCACCAGAATCTAACCTGTAATAACAGTGTACCCTTGAGGCAACAACAGTACTACTCTAAGCCATGGTGTGACTAGGACTGTGTTAATGCCAAAAATCCCTTGCTACTACTTACCAGGCTTATGCATCCAATATTAAACCAAAGCTGCACTGGACCTCCTCCAGCAGAAGAGATGCTATAAACTGCTGGCACACAAAAAAGGGAAGCTATGAAAAACAACTGGATGCAACTCATTCAGGCAGTCAAATCCAATGACTCAGCCTCATTCTGGCATATCGGTAGCACCATGATCTACTCTGCGGTTCCAAATCCATCTTGGACTTTATTTATTTTATGCTTGTTGTGTTTTTAGATATTTTGTATAGTTTTTAAATTTTTAAATTTTATTTGTTGTAACCCGCCCAGACTCCCTTGTATGGGAGATGGGCGGGGGATAAATTGAACAAACAAACAAACAAACAAACAAACATCACATTGAGCTCCCAAAGCAACGTTCCATCCATGGTGGACTGTCACATCTCCCCAGGGATCTGGGAGGCATACTTTTGGGGACTCTACTTGGACACCTCTGTTGAAAGTGGATGTCCTAGCCCAAGTATAGAAAACCTGCCAATGTGGGCACCAGTGACAGTGGAGCCCTCGGTACACTCTGAGCCTTGTTGTTTTCTTGCAGACGTTTCATTGCCAGGCTAGGCAACATCTTCAGTGTGAAAAGGGAGTGGGACTTGCTGTTTATATACCATGGCTTGTCCTGCTTGTGTTGGTGGGGGTGTTCTTCTCTCCTTAGTAGTTCCTTGATTGCGCTGTTATTTGCTACTTGGTTGATTGACTGAGTCAATACTTCCTTGATTAAGGTATATTGTGCTGTTTGATTGTTCCTCTGGTGCTAATCCTAGTGTTAATATCTGGGTGATGATTGTTGGCACCTCCTTGCCAGCAAACATCACCCAGATATGCAAAGATTAACACCAGGATTAGCACCAGAGGAACAAGCAAACAGCACAATATACCCTAATCAAGGAACTATTAACTCATTCAATCAACCAAGCAGCAAACAACAGCCCAATCAAGCAACTCCTAAGGAGAGAACAACACCTCCACCAACACAAGCAGGACAAGCCATGGTATATAAACAGAGAGCAAGTCCCACTCCCTTTTCACACTGAAGATGTTGCCTAGCCTGGCAAAACCAAGGACTCCACAGTTCAACCCTGAGCTACAAATATTCTCTTCGATTGGTACCAGTGACAGTGTCAGAGGTCAAGAACCTTGTTGCCCAACTAAGACAAGCAAAGACCCCAGGAGAAGACCTGATCCCTCCAGAGGCCATTAAAAATGACCTGGACTTCTGGGTCCCAACTCTGGCCTCACTCTCTACCTGCATTGACACCTATGGCCGAGTCCCCAAGGATTGGGGCTTGTGATCATTGTCTCTATATATAAAAAGGGAGAAAAGGATGATCCTGCTAAGTATAGACCGATTAGCTTCCTCAACACAATCAGCAAAGCCTACTGATTGACCTTGGTTTACTTCATTTAATATGTATGCTACATAAGGGGACCTCACTCAAAGTAAGATGTAACCCCCCAGGGCCATCTCATCAGTGCCACTGAAACTGAGAAACGTGTCAAGCAAGGATGCATATTGGCCCCCCTCTTACTCAATTTCTGTATCAACTCCATGGTGGGCCATCTCCACAACACGGACTTTCACTCCCCCATACTTGTTGGAAGACACATTTCTGTTCTACTCTATGCAAATGATGCAGCAATACTTTCAGGACACCTATTGGTCTTAAAAGAGCACTAGCACAATACTGCAAGGAAAACCAGCTAGAACTCAAGTGATCAGAAAAGCAAAACCATGGCATTCACCAAAAGGCCCAAGAGCCATTCCTGGAGCATAGATGGCCGTAAGACTGAGCAGGTCTCCTGTTTCAAATACCTGGGGGTAATCCTTCATTTTGCCAGCAGTAGGAAAGCCCACAGGAACTACATTGCTGAAAATGCACAGAGGAGCTCATCTGCCATCCTTAAATTCCTTAAGATAAGAGGTGACCACTACATACCTGCAGCTCTCAAATTATTTGAAGCCAAGCCAATTCCACAACTTCTCTATGGTGCCCAGCTGAGCCCCTTCTCCAATTTTGCACCATTAGAACTTGTACAATCCACATTTTTAAGATCAGACCTTCAAGTCCCTAATGGTGTCTCTAATGCCACCCTGCAACGAGAGACAGGCTTCATGAAAGTAGAGGCTAGAGTATGGATGACCATACTCAATTATTTTTCACCCTTGGCCTTGCCCCATTAACTATGAGTGATGATTTTCAATCCACATGGAAACAGGCATTGGCAACTAAAATCTCATCCTTGGGCTTCTCTCCAGGTCTTCTGCTCAGCATGGGATATGATCAGTCCAAAGCACTTATTAAACAGTGTGTTAGCAGACAAAAGTGCCAATTGAATCTAGCCAGGACCCCAAACCCCAAACTTTATTGCCAGAAGATTCCTTACCTGGAGAGACAATGCCCCTGTGATTCTGGACACACAGAAATACAGAGCATGTGCTTCTCCAGTGCCTGTACTACAGAGACATTCATACTAGTCTCATCTCACCATTACTGCATAAATACCTAGAGGACATAGGACAATTTTACATCACCCTGTTGCTTTCAGACACCAATCCTGCTACAACATACAATAGTCAGGTTCTGTGCAGCAGTGCTCAAAATTCGTCAGCTGATGACCTATACTATAAACAAGATTTAATGAGCACCTACTTCTCCATATTAGAGTGCTTTGTAACTTGTCATCGTCTTCCACATACTAACCTTTTATGCTCTCCTATACCCATCTAATGCTCCCACCCTTCTTTTAGATTCTTTCTTCTTTTTGGAGCCAGGTTTTGACTCCTGGCGACTGCCTGGACAAGTCTCTGCACTTTTCTTGGCAAGGTTTTTCGGAAGTGGTTTGCCATTGCCTGCTTCCTAGGGCTGAGAGTGACTGGCCCAATGTCATTCAGCTGGGTTTGTGCCTAAGGCGGGACTAGAATTCACCCCCCCTCCCCATTTCTAGCCTGATGCCTTAACCACTACACAAAATTGGCTTAGATTCTTTTATATTCTCCCTTTTTATATATACTTTTAATTTTTAATTTATATATCTTTTGTATCTTCTAACTTTTCATTTCTTTAGATTTAGATTTTTATTTTTACTCTTGATGTATCCTTTACAGTATGCTTTTTTAATGACTGTACCCCACTTTTCTTATGCTGGTCTATGACTGTAATAAAGATTTGATTTGATGTAGCAAAAGCAGCCTGGAATAAAAACTGCGAGCCTTGCCCCAAGACTGTTCACATTTTTGGATCTTTTGCATAAGAGATCTGCAACTTCTGAAAGCAATGTTGGGGTGAGTGAAGTAAAACACCAAAATGTAAAGGTAGAATAATTGTGGGATAGAAATGCCTACTGTAACTGTCTAACCAGCAGCTTTCCTTTTCTACCAAAGTGCAAGGAAGTTTGGCAATTTGTTTTGTGAAGCCTCCAAGAAAATGGAAGGAAAAGGATGTTTAAATAAGAAAGCACACGTCCTTCTGGACAACGTATACAGTAAATGTTCAATCCTTCTAGATATAGGTACAAATGAATAAGATTTTTTCCAACAGAAAACATGCAGCTCAGAACTGAACTGTTGGGCTCTTGGTATTCTCTGAGCTTGTTTTCTTGCAGACATTTCATTACCAGGCTAGATAACATCATCAGTGGGAGGGAGAGTGGGGTCAGCTGCCTGCTTGCCTTGTCAGTCTTGCTGGGGGAGTGGTTCCTCTTTGATGAGGCCACAGGCAACACAAAGGGCACATTCAGATGCAGAAAACAAGTGGTTGCAAGATCATGTATGAAACAATAAGAATATAAATCATGGAATCCAACAAACTGGCAGGAGCTCCACAGCAGAAACAAGCAGTGGAGAATGTAGAGAAAGCTGAATTTGCACAAATGTAAATAACACCTTCAGATATAACTGATATTGTTGAAGACAGCTGAGTGAGAGGACCCAGCAAGAGGTAGCAGAGCCAAAGTATTTCCTAATACTTTTCTGTGGGAAGATTGCAGAAGAGTCTTAGCATTTCCTCAATAAAGCCACTAAATAAAATAGAAGAACACAACATTCTTTCTTTTAGCAGAAGTAAAAACTTACCATTCCACCTCAATGGTAGCTTCATATGGAAATAAAACAAGAGAAATCCAGCCCAGACCTATGACAGGAAAAAATTAAAGAATAAACTCTCAAAACTACCAAGTAGGTAATAAACATATACCTGAATGTCAGGATTGACTGTTCAATATCTGTTCAGAACCTCAAAGCTCTGAAATGCTCCTACAGTATGAACTACGAAGTGAAAACCTGTACAATAGGAAACAATAAAACCACACTAAGGAAATGAGAATTACCAATAGACCTCAAGGCTGAGTGTCATCAGATCAGGGTGATCTATTCCCACACAAAGTTGATATATTCTTTTATGTGGCTGTGCATGTCTTGTGGAATTTAATGGGACCTTACCACCACAATCAAGTGACCCATACTGAACACAAGGCTCAAACTGATGACAAAGATGCGGTTCATCAGAGTGTAAGAGGGAATCATTGTAGGAAGATCTAATGGTAGGAACATTTTTGCACTATAATGGCTTTCTTCTGAGCATCTTCCAGTCTTCTGCCTGAAGTACTTCTTTTTCTTTCCTTACAAAAAGAGCGTTAGAATCTAAATACTTGACAAACATATTGGTATCTTTTGAAACTGGTACAAAGAAAAATATCAGAAAAACAAGTCAACTCTGGAAATTAAGTCACTCAAAGAATGCAGCCAATTTAAAAATAAAGTAATTTATACGTACAGATATGAGGGCTGCAGTCTGCAGCAAGATAACTTACTGTAATCGTATAAGAATTTCATGCTTGAACTTTTAACAGTGAGCTCAATTTGTTTAATATAGTACATACCATAAAACTGAACACAATGAAGAATACTAACTGAATCTTAGCGTCCAGTCTCTTTATGCATTATTTTTACTGCATTTACTGTATGCAAATCCCAAAGTGTTAGTACATAACATATGCATTATACTTGTATGAGAATAAAACCTAAAAGGTTTAACACATCATCCCATCTGCACTTATTTTCCCAAATACACATTATATTCCAAGAAATAAACATTTAACTTGTCAAATTATAGATTTAATTTACATTAACATCTTATGATTAACTGATGTTCAGCAATATTAAGGAAATATGATCAAACTGTGTTCATGCAAATAAACCTTCAAAAGCCTGTGAACAGTTTCAATATCTGTTTCATACTTCATAAAAAATGGTTTAGATATACTCTGTAAAATGTTGTCAGTGAAATGTTATCAGTGAAGATAATGTCATACATTATGTTTTTATTTCCTAGATATAAAAACTCTTAATTTGCACTGCTAAATTCTATGAACCATTGAGGTTACATTGTGTGGGGAATTTTCTAGTCTTCTGAGTCACCTTTAGCTAATGTTTTTTGATTGTTGTTACCCAAAATTATGGGCATAAAAATACAATATAGCTCAAGAACAATAATTACTAGCTAAAAGAGCTACTAGAAAAAGCACTTAAGTAGAACAGCTTGATAAACACAAACTGTTTGCCTTTGTCTATTGCTGCTGCTTAAAAAAAATCAATACAAATTATAATAAAAAAGCTTAGAAAAAAGTTGGTTATCCTCTGAAAAATATACTTGCAAACATGTTTTCAAATCACCACAATGTCTCATCTTTTCCCAGGATATATATATTCCCTTGGAATTATAACATAGATGTCTTTGTTAATTTATGACAATGCTCCATTATTCCATGAGATACAATACTAATAAGTTAAAACTTGAATTCCTCACATGTACTGCTACTGAACAGGAGGAAAACAGCACGGTAAACTATAAAATGTGCATGGCTAAGCATAAATAGTAACCTATACATTTTGGTTCAAACACAGTTTGCAAAACTGCATACATGACAATGCCTTAAAATAGTTTCTCCTCTATTTTCTGTAATTCTACCCAAGAAACAAAGTTCAATCACTTTAAGGTAAAACATAAATTGGAACGTCATACAAATTTCGAATACCCTGACTGAAATATTTTGCAACTGATCATTCTAATGAAAACACATTTCTTATTACTCCAACCTTCCAACTGCCCATGCTCATACCCAAGCACACAAAAATAAAAATATTGGTTAACCAAAACAAGGTACAATAGACTCTTGGTAAAAGTTTTTTCTCATGAGGCAATGTAGCATCTTCTACAGCCAGATAAGACTTTAAAAATTACATTGCAATTCCATTACATTTCTTTCATAAACATGCAACTTACTGTGATATACAAAACACTTGGCTCTGAAGAAAAAACAGCTTTATAAAGACAGACTGCATCAATAAAATTTTCTGATTAACTTTACACGGTAATAAAACCTGTATTTTCACTAAAGCTCAGATATTAGGTCTCATATTATAACATAATAATTTGTTTTGTGAACATAATGTTCAGGAGGGAATATACACATTGACATACTAGACTATTAAAAATTCAGTTACAGAATTTTATTGATACAGATTAACAAAAACTAATAAGGAAAATATGAGGATCAGCTCTCATTACATTATTTAATAACACATTTTAAAAATTAAAATATTAAATTCTTTTTAAATGCTCAATGCCACAAGAAGTCCAGAGAAGTCTGTTATCAATACTGAGGTGCATAAAAAGACCTTTCTTCCACACATCTGCAGCTGGATGTACTGTTTTATCCCACATTGTTTAAAAGCAATTTGGCACCTCCAAAGACAGACAACTGCCAAAGGTAAACACTGAATTAGATACATGAAGAGAATGTATTTTCTTTTATTTTCTAACAAATAGTGTCAGAGCAAGTGTCACTATTTTGTCGAAGTGATTTTTTTCACAGTTAAATGCCAAGAAAAATAAGAATACAGACACTGACAAATATTGCTTGATACCCATTCGTACTTTTTTTTGTCTTTTTTTTTTTCAAATCAATAGCTCTACCAAACAGTCTGGTACTGTTGTGTAAAGCTGTGATAAAAGCTATACAAGCACTTTAAAGTCAGAAATACTTTTTTAAAAAAGGATTATTTACATACAGGTTTTTTTAGTTCATGTGTCTATATAGCCAGCGTACGTTACATTTCACAAAACCCCATAGTTAATGATATAAACATATGTGTGGATTATGCTCATGACCTAGGAGCTCCAAAAGCAGGGGCAGGAAATAAAGAGTGATTTAATTTCTTCGGCAATCCCATTGTGAGCATCAACAACTTTCTTCAGCCTAAAGGTTTACAAATAATAAGAGCATTCTTCAATGACATCACTTAAAAATGGCAGTTAACATGGCTCTTCATCGCCTTTCCCTTTTAGATGTCCTCCGACGCACCTGAGAAAAACATCAAATCAAGAATTAGATGCCTCAATTCAGGTATGGTTGTCTGCATATATAAATAGTCTTCCACGTACCTATAATATAATCTGTCTAAAACAAAAATTGGATGCAAGGTCAACAACAATTTAAAATCTGCAAATTTTCAGAGCTTATCTAGTTGCATTGCCCTGCTTTCAGTAGAAAATGCATTTCTATCTGCATTTTGACTAATTCATCAAGGAAAACCATCCATTAAATGTGAGCATTATTTAGATCAGAGCTTTCCAAACTTTTCATGTTGGTGACAGACTTTTTAGACATGCATCATTTCACGACACACTCTTACAGCAGGGCATCATTTCGCAACACACTCTTACAGCAGGGCACAAGGCAGGCACTAGGACCTGCGCGGAATCACAGCAGGTTTGGAGGCACAAGGCAGGCACTAAGACCTGAGTGGAATCCTGGCAGAGCTCGGAGGCGGCAGCAGCCGCGACACACCCAGACACTGCAGCTGACACACTAACGTGTTGCGACACACAGTTTGGAAAGCTCTGATTTAGATGAATGCATTCCATTATATGACCAGACAAAAAGTACTAGGCAGAAAAGCTTGCCCCACTAATTACTAAGAAATTTAATTGCATTTAGATGCACAGTTGAATTCAATGAGATCGAGCACAGTCCAGAAAATGATGATCCTGTCAACTGTTTACAAATAATTTTCCACTTAATCTGTATTAAGTTCCACTTAATCTGTATTAAGTTCATCTGGATAAAGGCTGAGATTTAACACTGAGATTTAAAATAAACACAAGAAATACATGTTTTCCCCCCCACATTTTGTTGCACTGCATGAAATGGAACTGCCTATTTCTTCCCAAAAGAAATTGTCTCACTTTTAAAATGGGGAACTGACAATCCTCTTTTGCCATATTTAATAATATTTAAGGTAGCACTTTACTGAAGAACAAACTTTAGGCTTCAACAATATGAAATGCATAACCATACATATGAATCTGTGTGCATAAACATATATTTACTCTGACTGAGGACACTTCTTCTTCCTCCATTGTTACTTCTTGGGGAATATCTTGAATGGGAGAACTACTTTGAAATACATCCATCTCTTCACTAGATTCATTTTCTTTGCTTGCTGTTTGCTTTGATCGTCCAGCTCCTCTAAAATGGAAAGCCACAAACCTAGTGATCACTAAACACTTTAAGTTTAAGCAATGAAGAAAGATTTGGGGAAAGGATTAGAGACCATCTTAACATCTAAGCAATATTAAATTGTTATTTTCTGTGAACCTTATAGTTCTGACAGAATCTTCAGAGCTATGGAACATTTTTAAAAAATTAATTTAATGCACCCCTTGTTAGACTGACATCACATCATACCCTTTCTTCTGCTGAGAAGGTGGAATTTTTGGTGGTCTTCCTCGTCTTTTCTGTGGTGTAGACTGATTGGATTCAGCTGTACTTATTTCTGATGATTCAGATCTGTTTTGGAAGGATATACAAGTCACCTTGACAATTTAAATTTAAAAAGGCTTAAAGTTAAATAGCAGACTACTGAACAAAGGACTTACCTTTGTTGTGATTTTTTTGGTGCTTTGTACTGCCGACCTTTTGACTTCTGTTCTATGCTGTCTATTTGCCTTTCTTCTTCCTCCTCCTCCTCTTCCTCCTCCTCCTCCTCCTCTTCCTCTTCCTCCTCTATAGGTTTAACTGGTGCAGCTTTTTTTCTCCCTCTTTTAGACGTTTTTACTGTTGATTCTTCTTTCTGTGTGCTTCCCGTCGCTGCCTTTGGGGGTCGCCCTCTTCTTCCCTTCTTTGGTGGGCTGTTTTGTTCATCTTCACTTTCTAAGATACTCTCTTTTAATCTCTTTTCCTCTGACCACTGGGGTTCCTCAGACTCTGAAATAACTGCTGCTCTTTTTCTTCCTCGCTGACCACTTCTAAGCTTTGGTTCTTGTCCTAATTTGCTCAGGTCATCTATACCCAACTTCTCTTCAGGATCTGTAATCATTTTCTTTCTACTTCTGGGCTTTTCCATCTCTGACTGAGGAAGAAAGACAACATTACTACATCCATCAATTTTGTCTAGATCTTATTTATAAGAAAATACTAACAAATCATTCCACAGATAAGCTGAAAAAATCCTATATTTTAATACTCAAAAATTGTACTTTTATGACATAATAATACAAAAATTGACCAGAAGGGCAGAATAAAGAACTTTAAGGAAGTATATGTTTTAAGGCACTCTTCCCAAACCTTGTGCCTTCAGATGGATAAGATAGACACATCTCTGATCTCTTGCAATAAAACCTTTTTATTTTTTAAAAAAATAATGTTAAAATTAATTAAAAAGCAATGCTATTCATTCTTACAATTTCAGAATCATCTCTTTTGTCATTCTTCTTTCCTGGCAGAGGTGACGTCATTGTATAGTCTTCATTTTCACTGTGGTCTAGTTCAGTGCTATCAAGCCTATTATATTTGAAATAGACAACATTATTAAAAATTCATTAATTTAGCTGCTTCTACTTTGAAAATTGACAACAACTTCAAGGTAAAATACAAAGCAAAAAAATTAAGTATTACACTTATTTTTATCAGGAAATTGCTTTTTCATCTATATAATTTCTGCCTCAAAAATATCCCTATCATTATGAGAGGAAACTGGGCTATCCAAGGTCAGGGAAGCAGGGAGATTTCCTTACACTGTATTTTCACTGATAAACTGCATTGTCATTGTGGAGTCCGTGGTGCTCTCTGAGCTTGGTTGTTTGCTTGCAGACATTTCATTACCCAAAAGGATAATGAAGGGAGCAAAATGAAGGGAGCAAACTCCATGCTCACTAGCTGATGTTGTTACCTAATTGGGTAATGAAACGTCTGCAAGCAAACAACCAAACTCAGAGAGCACAAAGGACTCCACAGTTCAACCCTGAGCTAGATATAGTGGTGTAGTGGTTAAGGTACCAGGCTAAAAAATGGGAGTTCTAGTCCCATCTTGGGCACAAAACCAGCTGGGTAATTTTGGGCCAGTCACTCTCTCTCAGCCCTAGGAAGAAGGCAATGGCAAACTGCTTCCAAAACCTTGCCAAGAAAACTGCAAGGACTTGTCCATGCAGTCGCCAGGAGTCAACATTGAATCAAAGGCATGCACAAACACACACACACACACACCTCTATTGCAATAGTGTTCTTCTTTCCCTGAGAAGTGAATAACACCAGTCTCTATATAGAAAGCCAAAAAAATGCCAGATTCTACCTTTCTAATAATTCTACATAGAATAGAATAATTATACTATGTTCCTGAACTGTTCTCTCCTTTAAACATCACAGGAATACACTGGATTATCCAACAGTAAATGAACAACAAACTATTAACATACAGTATTTAAATGTGTCAGAAACTAGATGCAAACCAAACATTGTTTAATGTTTTATTCTTCTTTAGCAGATCTGGGGCTCAAATATATTTTCTCCTTGTTTCATACAAATTCTGCCATCTCTTTCTGAATCTAAATAAAGTTATTATACTGTTGCAGTTTATATCCCAGTCAGCTACAAACCCAGTTGCAATCATGATTATTAGCAGGTTTAGAGCTTAGAATTTTTCCATTCAAAAGAAGGGAGGCAGAAGAGGAAGAAGTTTGCAAACCCATTTTGTAATTAACAAAATGTGTAATTAGTAAAATGCAATCCAGATCAATTTAAGTCAGCCAAAATACAGTTTTAATGAACTATTTTGTATCAATTAATATAGCATTTTCTCTTTTAAACAACCATTTTTCATTTACCAAGTTAATTTGGAAAAGAATAGTGTTCAAGTCAACGCAGTAGAGTTTATGGAGAAATAGCTATCTGAACCTATGTAAAAATACAATGGTGTAATACAATGATTAAAACAAAGTAACCATTCATGCTGTATAATTCTTCAACATGGTTAACACAGTGCCTTATTATTACATTATCTTTTGAACTAAAGAGTATCACTTATGCTAATTCATTCATTTTATTTATTTAACTAATGTAGAAATGAAAATCATAGAAGAAACAAATAAAGAATGATATAAAATCAACAATCTACTATAATAAATGATATAAGACCATATACAAATACAGGACGAAGTGTAGGGAGGAAGACAATTAACCAGTTATAGCTATTTCAGATATCATTTTTTATTTCTTGTTTTAGTAGTTTAGCTGTGAATTTTGCTGCATCAAAGGCAAAGGAAAAGGGTGTTCTGTAAGTAATATTAATATGAAGAAGCAAAGGTTTATCTAAAGGCTGTTAGTGACCTTTGTATTACTTACCTTCCTTTGATTCTTCCAGGTGAGCTTGGGTTTGAATTGCTACTGGCATTGCTGACAGTTTCCATCCGAGAAGATTTGGACTGAGACTGCTTGCCTGCTGATGAAAGAGGCTTATTAACTGCCCCAAGAACATTGGCTGCTTTGGGCTGTAAAAGGTAACAAAATAATTATCCATTCAACCTATATTGTCTATATTATGAGTACATAAAAGACAAAGCTCCAAATTCCAAGTTTATAAAATCTTTAGAGTATCTTCTTTAACAGACATTCATAGTTTGAAAAAAAAATTCAGTTTTAGATCAATGTTAGCCAATAGTCTCTAAATTAATGTTGGACAACAAAAGAAGATGAACTAGGGTTTCTCAACCTCAACAAAAGATTAATCAAATAAACCAAACAATTCTGCTCCATTTACAATCTGGTTCAGACTTAGATTCATGAAAATTTATATTAGGAACTAACATACAAAAATCTTACACGTAAGAGTAATTTTCAGCCTTAAAAATTGATTTCTGTATTTAAAATTGTACAATGTGTTTGTGTGTGTGTGTGTGTGTGTGTGTGTGTACACACACATACATACACATATTTCTAACTATAAAATTATGAATTTATCAAAGGCAACTTTTTTTGTAAGCTAAGAAATGCAGTTATCAAGATAAAATCTTCATCTTTTACTTGAGCAAGATATTCCCTTAAAATGCAAAACAGAATAATTAGCATGGCTTATTTCAGAGCTCAAATTACATGAGCGCCATGGAGCCAAACAAGTAGTCAAGGTTTCCATATCATTTAAATGTACTTATGTGCATCACCCTATACATGTACAGTTTTAGAACATCAGCAGTCCAGCAAGACACTGTTGAATTCAAACAGTATACATATTCCTGCAATATCCATTATTGTTAAAAGGCCTTCTTGAAGGTCTGGCTGATTTCCTAAAAATCTTGGTAATATCCTATAGTTTGAACCCCCATCATTATCCCCCATATTCTTTGTATGAGACCAGCTTCAACTCCACTGGATCCTTGCCATGTTGAATATTGCAAATTATCAATCCTGGACTATACTAATCAGAATATTAACAGTGTATCCAAGTTATTGAGTTTTGCCCCCATTAAGTCTTGAAAATCAATCTACTCTTGGGCTTCCATCTCTAACGTCCTTCTATCATTCAAAGACTTTCCACCAGCTAAAGATTGATGGCCCTGCTTTGTTAAACCATGCCATATAATCTCTAGAAATGCTTACTACAATGCAGTATATGTGAAACTGCCTTTGAGAAACTTTAGTTCAGAGCTTTCCAAACAGTGTGTCGCGACACAAAGGTGTGTCGCCACACACAGTCTGGTGTGTCACCACACAACCCGGAAGCGCTGATCATAATCAGCGCTTCCGGGTTTTCCCGTGGCGACACACCAACAGCGGTCCGCAAAAACCCGAAAGCGGCAGCAGCGCTTCCGGGTTTTTGCGCGCTGCCGTAATGGCGGCACTTCCGGGTTTTCCCGCGGCGACACACCAATGGCGGTTGGTGTGTCGCCGCGGGAAAACTTTGGAAAGCCCTGCTTTAGTTAGTGGCTAAGTTACTATTTGATAAGATGTATTTCAGATATATTATAGTCCCATTTAGTAACTTGATTTTAGAAACAGATTGTCAGCCAATGAAGTGTTTTAAAAACTGAAGTGTTAATAGTTTTGAAAACACTTCATCACCTATAAAACTGTTTTTAAAATCCAATCAAATTGCACCTATATACATGAAGACTACCTTTTCTCATACATACTTGCATGAATTAGGTATCTGTCAGGGACCTTTCTCTAGATGTTCCTCATCTTTTAAAAGCTTTCCACAAATAAAAATAACTGTTTTTTGTCCTCTCAGAACAAGGCATTCATTTCTCATTATTGTTTTGGTTTTATAACTGAATTGTTTTATGTTTTTATAACCCGTGAACTCTGAATTTTTCTTGCAGTAAATAGTCAATTATGAATTAATAAACATTCTAATATATAATTTCAAAGTAACTGTTACTGTAAGGATAGTATTTTATTTTGGTTAAACAGAATTATTCTATGCAAGTTCTAAGTAAATATATGCAAATACCCACCTTCCCTGGAGTAAAAAATGATTTCATTTCTGGAGGCAGATAGTTTTTGGTATTACTGAAATTCTGCAAGGGAAAGGAAAAATGTAGATAAGATTCCAGCCTTAAAGATTAAACAGATATTGCGTAATTGATATGCAGTTGCATAACTGACTATAAAACTAATATGAAATTATTTAATTTCATAATTGATACACAATTAAGGGCAGAATAGCACACATGAAAATTATAAATTGCCTTGTGGCACTTCAAAAAAAAATTTTTAATCTTTGTCATGAAAATTTTTGTGAACTACAGTTTATTGAGATCCAGTTTGGTGTATTGGTTAACGCACTGGACTAGAAAACAGACCATTATTTCTAGTCCTCCTTTAGACATGAAAGCCAGCTAGTCCTTTGGGCCAGTCACTCTTTTTCAGTCCACCCCCTTCACAGGGTCTTTGTTGTGGAGAAAATAGGAGGTGGAAGCACTGGATATGTATGTGGCTTTGAGCTGACCCCAAATAAAAGTTGGATAAAAATAAAATAAATAAACCACACAATGCATTTCATGTCACATTAAATTCATAGTCCTTTGGATTACACAGCTACACAGTGTATAATGTTTGTTTTAAAAACACTAATAGTTCCAATTAATTTTCTAAGAAAAAAAATCACATTACTTTGTCAGGTTGAGTGAAATATCGAGCTGGTAGTACAGGGTCTTTGGGAGATTCCAAACTATACGTTGTGCTCTTTGACATAATGATGTTCATTGCTATATCACATACTGTATAAAGTTTCTGAAAGAGAGAGTGATTTTGTATACTGTCAGAAAACACTATTAACGAAACACCTGAAAAGGCAAAAGGCATCATTTGGAACCCTATGTTTGAGTCAAAATTCTACAGTAATATCAAATGAAATAAACTTACCTATTTCCTACTTCAGAAGTATGTTATACTATACCAAATAAAAAAGCTTTACAATTGTCTGGAGAATTAGAGTATATACTATAGAAACATTCTATACTATCACAGCAACTTAGCCAATTTCTGCTGGTTATCATAGAATACAACACCTATCACAGAAACTATCATAGACATTATATTTAATTCTGTTTTATATCTTGTATTCTTGGACAGACGATGTCCACAAACTATGCAGAAGCCCAAATTTCAGAATACAAGAGAACTGATTATTTCTATACAACCAATTTCATTGACCTAATATGTGGATAGATATTCACTATGTCTATATAGATATTAGCAATACTCAATACAACTTACTTCATTCATTTTTGCGTCTTCAGGTCCTTGAGCATCTTTAGTCTGTTTAATATTCTCTACCATTTTTCTGATAAATGCATGACTATTATTTTCATTTTTAGCCATCAATATTTCTAGTATAAACCACAGACATCTGAAGAAACATAAAATAGAGCTGATTTTCCTGGAGAATAAATTAGGTATTGAATCTTGAATAAAATAATTATCTTAGTTGTGCTGAACATGTAGTATAAAATATAAATCAGTGTGTTAATATAAACTGACATAATATTTTATTTTTAACGAAATTCTTACTCTTTAATGTCTTTTAGTTGCTCAATATCTTGGACTTTGACATAATCAGGATCATGTGCCAGAAGATGGATAGTGTATGGAACAACATACTCTGGTAGAAGTGACAAAAGTTTTTCTGAAAGTGCAAATTAAGAAAAATTATAAAATTTGGATGTACCATTATAACAGTAATCAAAGGAGATTTTTACATTAAATATACATTAGAATATAAATTATCTTCAACTGCATAAAATAATTGAAAGAGATCAGGTGCAGAAAACATTTAAACTTCAAGAAAAACTAGTCTGGTGGATACATAACTTCAATGCACAAGCAGTATGCCCTGAAACGTACATGTATTAGTTTAAACATTTCCTTGATTTGAAATCCTATATTTGCCATGAATTGGAAGGAAGGAAGGAAGGAAGGAAGGAAGGAAGGAAGGAAGGAAGGAAGGAAGGAAGGAAGGAAGGAAGGAAGGATTTATGCATGCATGCCACCCAATTTGCAAGCAACTGAAGATGATGTAGAAAAGCTTGAAAACAAGTTACAGAAAATCAAATTGTAACCACATTAAGGTGGTATGAATTTGTCTTAGGCAAATCCACAATATTTTCTTTTAATGTGACTAGGCTTACAACATGTTTAGATGCTAAGAGACACAGCAGGGTGGAAAGCATTCTCACATTCCTGAATAAACAGAGTTAACCTCAGAATTGCTTAATACCCATTATGGATGTTTTTATTGTCACTGAATATTAAGAACAAAACCACTTTAAATAAAAACTAGAGATATTACACAGGAAAGTTCTGCATTGATTCTGAGAAGTTGCATTAAGAAGTGAAATAGCTCAATCGACATGCATTATGCTGTTAAAAGGCATGGAATGCAGAGCCTTGGAGAGAACCAAATTTAAAATAATACAATTCATTGTATTGTCGAAGGCTTTCACGGCCGGAGTTTGATGGCCGTTGTGGGTCTTCCGGGCTGTGTGGCCGTGTTCTGGAAGTTGTGGTTCCTAACGTTTCGCCAGCATCTGTGGCCGGCATCTTCAGAGGGCAGGAGCACAGACAGAAGCGAGATCGCTTCTGTCTGTGCTCCTGCCCTCTGAAGATGCCAGCCACAGATGCTGGCGAAACGTTAGGAACCACAACTTCCAGAACACGGCCACGCAGCCCGGAAGACCCACAACAGCAATACAATTCATGTTTATTTCATAAACTAATGTTATCTTTTTTCCTAAATCGAGCCACCAGGGCAGTACACACTTTAATATAAATAAATATAAATAAATATAAATATAAATATAATATAATATAAAAACAAAACACCAATTAAATAGGAAATCAATGTTACAGTTACAGCACCAAACAAAGAACAAAGATCAAATAGCAGCAAGATCACAATAAACAAGAAACCACTGGACAGAATATTCAAAGTTGTTTGGACTTGCTCTCTGATCTCACACAATAGCTTTGATCATCTTTCATAAATGCAGAATCATAATCTAGGTGCTTCTCGCCGATAAGGCTCTGCTTTATGCATCTCACAAGATAGTGGGATGCAGAAAGAACAGGATACTAGCACTGGGAGGGTTCACACAAGAGAAGACTGCTATCATAAACCCAAAGAAAGCATAGCTTTAAAAAAGAATAATCAGCAGTTTGATTATTAGCAGTTTGGGTTTAGAAGCAAATCAGAACCCAATGCAATCAATATCATTTTGCTATCTCACAACCACATTCTTCCTCTTCCAGAGAGCATTTAAGGCAAACTGTGTATAGCTGGTACAAAAAATGAATGTAAATGTGATGAGGACATGGTGTTACTGTTGCACTTTAAATGACTCTGCTAGTGCTCCAAGATTTCTTACCACTAACCGCTGCATGCTGCTTCAGATATTCTCTTCTCACATTTATGTTTTTTACTAGGCATTGTCTGGCATGAGCTCTTCTCTCCTTTACTGGGTCTTTTGCACACAATGCACAAATAGCCATGTATTCCAGTGGTAACCTAAGTCTCGATAGACCTTTGTGAAGTTTCTGAGCAAATGCTTGTCTAACTTGGTAACACTCATCCTAAAAAGAAGAAAAGGAATTTTATATAACAAGGACTCTTCAATATCTGCTTTAGAAAATATAAAGCCAAACTGCTTGCCATAGTAATTTGAAATTTATGTATAATAAGCATACAGAGGTAGTGCTAATTAACACCCATTCCTTCAATTTTCTTACATTGATGGCTAATGCACACAGTTGGTACTGTTCTAATGTGATGATTTCATGATAACAAGGCTCCTGTGCCAGCTTCACAACAGCACTAGCAGCAGCTAGCCTTAGACGAGACATATCAGGTTTGCTGAAAAATAAATAGAAGATATGGACTAGTTAGTGTTCGGCTAATTTATTGAAGGCATTTTGGCTTATTTCCTCATTGCCATCACTAGGTATATTGAAGATAGTGAGCATTTCTACCTTTGAATATACATAATATTTAAGAAGATAAGTAATCTCATCTTGTTTAACTGAAATATTTTTTTGCCTGTCCATCTTCTCTGCATTCGCTAAGATGAATCAAGAATTTCCCATCAATCACAATATCTAGTTTCATCTCCTTTAAAGAAAATTGTTCTTCATCCTACGTACTTGCACAGTGAAGCTATCACATCATATGGGAAATATTCTCATTTTTGTCCTTTATTTACTACTACAGAGCTTTCCAAACTGTGTGTCGGGACACGTTAGTGTGTCGGCTGCAGTGTCTGGGTGTGTCACGGCTGCTGCTGCCTTGGAGCCCTGTCAAGATTCCGTGCAGGTCCTAGTTCCTGCCTCCAAACCTGCCCTGCCAGGATTCCGCGCAGGTCCTAGTGCCTGCCTTGTGCCTTGCTGCCTCCAAACCTGCTGTGATTCCGCATAGGTCCTAGTGCCTGCCTTGTGCCCTGCTGTAAGAGTGTGTCGCGAAATGATGCTCTGCTGTAAGAGTGTGTCGCGAAATGATGCATGTCTAAAAAGTGTGTCACCAACATGAAAAGTTTGGAAAGCTCTGTACTACTATTTCTAAAGCAGCAAGCCTTTCTGCTGAAACTGGAAACTATAGTTACCAGATTCATCAATATAAACCAAGATATTCTGGTTTAATGCATAGAATGGATCAGAAATATGACATATCTTCATTTCCTGTATTATTTAAAATTGTTTGTAATGCTGTTTTAAAAATATTATTTATATACCTAATTTTCCCCTGTTCAGTAAGGTCTCCATCACTGTGCAAGATTGTTGTTAACAATCTTAATGTAGATGTCCCTGATTTACTGTGGTTATTCTTCATTCCTAGTAACCATCGAACCATCATCTTGATGGCCTGGATCTGAAATAAATGTTAACAAATAATCAAGCCAATTTTTATCACACTTACTAGATCATTATAACATCTCCAGAAACTTCATCTTGAACCAGGATATTTTTTTTCCCCAAAAGCATTATCAGAAAAAATATAACTTGATAAATGTGAAAGTTTAAAATTTATATTTTCCTTAAACCAAACTGGAAGGTGATTCCTGCTCTTTGTTCTACTTTAAAGTAAACTGTTAATATTCTACCTGGATCATGCTGCTACCTTATCATTGGGGAAAGATCCACATCATTAGGGAAAGATCTCCCACCATGATAGCATTCTGGAGGGCCTTAAAGACCTGATTTGCCATCTGCTTTCTATTTTATGCAGACTGTTATTTTTATATTGCCTTTTATTGTAAACCACCCTTGAGTAGGGCGACACCTAAATTGAATAAACAAATGAAATACATGAATTTTAATCATTTATTTGGTGTTATTTCTAATACAGAAAGCATTGCTGTTTATCTTCAAAGCATACCACAAGTTTGAAAAAAGCAGAATACAGTGACTCTGTGGTAGTGTCTGTTTACTCTATAACCAGGAGGGCTATGCAATTGTTTCTACTTAATTTGGAAGAGTGCTATGGATTCAATTCTGAAGAGTATGTTGGAACTTAGGAGATTGAAAATGGAGACTGTATAATAACTGTAATACGTGGCGCTTTTGTGAATAAGGTAGAGCTCTAGTATTACTTCACAAACTACTGAACAAGACGTTACACAATATAGGGTTAAGGGGATCTCACACACAGTCGCAAAACATACTGTAGATCTTTTCATCAAGTTACACTTGTGTTCATCATTGATGGTGATCATTATGTTATTAAAGCAAAGTTTTATCAAAAATCCTAAATTAAATCTGAAAGAACAAATTCCCAGAACAATATAGGCCAAAAATACAGAGCAGTAGTTTTCTGATCAATTTTTACTCTGTAGAAGATGTAAGCCAACAGAACATTTGTAGTTTTCTGTACCTGCAAATTCCATTGTATTATAAGAATCCCAAGGTTAAGGCTAAGCCAGTATACAACTACAGGACAAAAATTACATTGCTCCATATTATACTTTTAGTCATATACTTTTAACTGTGAGCCATCTAACTTTAAAATGGATAATGTCTAGATTTGGTCTCTATAACAAAGACCATATGAAAATAAAATAGAAGACTGATTATTGCTGCAATGACTATTTAAAATAGAAATGCATGCAAATGTCAAATTAATATTTTAATAAAGTATCAATAAGATGTAATTTTTATCAATACATTATACTCTATGTAATATATTATACACAATGTTATTTTGTTTTTAGTCCAAAAAGTAAACCAAAATGTGCTACTGTAGTTACATCATGTTTTGAAAATAAGACTAAAAATAGCACTTTAAATAGGTAAAATCAAGGTAATTATGAAAATATAGGCTTTTATGTAATGTACCTTTACAAGAGTCTCAGGAGAAACTTCTTCATCTGGCACCCATAGCTTAGTTGTTTTCTTCCCTGGCATCTGAAACAAATTATCAGTTATTACTTTAGCATCATAAATAACATGGTTGTTTTTATTATTTATGCATTCTCCCCTGAAAAATGCATAGAAAATGCTGGTGGTTTAGGGATAATTCAAGCTTCTCCAAAGCCTAAGAACTGTCCAAATATCTCCATAACATGTAAGTGGTTTCAAGCAAAGCTGTTTTTAGAAGTTGGATGTTTTAAGGTCAAATTATTCTATTTTCTTCAGCTATTTTGACAGTTCTACTGTTAAAGTTCCTAGTGTTACAATAATAATAATAATTATTTATTTATCCAACTTATATCACCGCCCATCTCCCCCCACAGAGAGTTATTAGTAACCATTAACAATTTTTGTTGTAATTATTATTTCTCTAGTTCATCTTTTGACACAGATTTAATATTGATACTTTATGCTCTCTAATATAGACCGAAATCAGGTATCAAGGAGTTTCGTCTGAATACCTACCCATTCAACAGCTTAGCATAATTTCTTTATGGTTGGAGCAAACCAGCAAATACTCTGAAGATACTGAAACCCTGCTAGACTTTTTACTTTGACCATGAAAATGAGATTTATTTTATGAAATTAAAGATATTTGCATTTGATTTTTGGGATACATACTTACAGAATTAAAAGTTCACCACCAATACTCATCATGTGGTACAGATTAATCTTAAAAAAACTAATCCTCACTTCCTCCAAAAGTAGAAGCAAGTCACAGTAGCAGCAGAATATTCATTTCATATTATGTTTTAGTAAGAAAAGAGTGTGTGAGATAATGTTCAGAGAATCATTTATAACAGTCTTCCCCAATCTGGTGCCCTTCAGATATGCTGGACAACAAGTGATTACAGACATGGCCGAAAGTATTGGTACTCCTCCAGTTTTAACCAAAGAATTCCAATTTGCCATGGAATAAGTTGAAACTGACACAAGTAAATGGCATCTACCATTCTTCATTCCATAGTCCATACAGCAAATACTTTGCTTTTGATGTTTATTCTTGTAAATAATAAAACAAACTAAAATGGCATGGACATAATTATTGGTACCCCAACCTAATATTTCATAGCATATCCTTTTGAGGCAATAACTGCAATCGAGCACTTTCTGTAGCTCTGAATAAGACTTCTATACTTCTCAACTGCCAATGTGTCCCACTCTTCTTGAGCAAACTGTTCCAGTTGTCTTAGGTTTGATGTCTCCTTCTCCCAACTATGAGTTTCAGCTCTTCCCATACACATTCTATTGGATTCAGATCAGGACTCATAGCAGGCTACTTCAGAACACTCCAATGTTTACTTTTCAACCATACTTGGATTCTCTTAGATGTATGTTTTTTACCCTGCTGGAGAACCTATGACTTGTGTTGAGACAGAGTTTTCTAACACCTGGCATTATGTTTTGCTCCAAAATGCTATGATAACCTTCATTGTGCCCTGCACAGATTCAAGGAACCCAGTAACAGAGGCAGCAAAGCAATCCCATAACATTATGGAGTCTCCTCCATGTTTCAAAGTAGAGATGGTGTTCTTTTCTTTAAAAGCATCATTTTCTTTTGTGAATACAGAGCTGCTGTGCCTTACCAAAAAGCTCTAATTTTGTTTTATCTGTCCAAAGGACATTATCCTAGGACTGTGGCTTGTCAACATGTATTTTACCAAACTCCAGTCTGGCTTTTTTGTACCTGGCTTTCAGAAGTGGGGCCTTCCTGGGTCTTTTACCATGGAAGCCATTTTCAGTCAGATAGCGATGGATGGGGTAACTTGACATTGTTGTTCTTGATCTTGGAGGTCAGCCAGGATCTGTTTTGAAGTTTTCCTTTGTTCTTTCTCCACCATTTGAACTATCCTTCTGTTCAATCAGGGATCAATTTTCTTCTTACAGAGACATCCAAAGAGGCTGATGGTGTCCCTACCTTAAACTTCTTGATAATATTAACAACCATGGTCACAGGAACATGAAGCTCTTTGGAAATGGTTTTGTAGTTTTTAACTTTACCATACTATTACCTTCTTCCTTTCCTCCTCAGACAACTATCTGCTTGTCTTTCTCTTGTCCATGTTCACTGTGCCTTACACAATGACACAAAAGTACTTTTCTCCATTCAAACAGGCTGAGTGACTGATTATAAAATTGAAGACACCTGTGATTCTAATTAAATAGTCTGCTTGAGAGATCACTAAAATCCAGTAATATATTTTAATTTCTAAGGGGTACCGATAATTAAATTATGTCCATGTTATTTTCATTTATTATTTACAAGAATATGTTAAGTCATAGCTTTCCAAACTGTGTGTTGCGACACTTTAGTGTGTCGCAACACACAGTTTAGTGTGTCGCGACACAACCCGGAAGCGGCGGCGGGGGCGTGCACGGCGGGGGCGCGCGTGGCGGCAGTGGTGTGCATGGCAGCGGCAGCGACGACAGCAGTGTCGCGTCATCAGCGCTTTCACGGTTTAGCGGAAAACACAAGGCCGCCGCCGTGCGCGCGCCTGCGCGCACCCCCGCCAGCACACGCACCCCCGCGCCGCTGCCACCATTGGTGTGTTGCCAACGGCGGCAGTTGGAAAGCACTGTGTTAAGTCATATATCAAAAGCAAAGTGTCTGCTCTATGAACTATAGAATAAAGAATGGTGGATGATACAAATAAGTGTGGCAATTTCAACAGCAAATTTGGATTCTTTGGGGAAAAGTGGAGGGGTACCAATACTTTTGGCCATGTCTGTATGTGAATCCAAAACAACCGGCGGTAACCAGGTTGGGGCTGGCTGGATTACAATAGGTACTATTATGAATACACATTAATTTATAAAATAGGACTGTATACACACAATGTGTGCACCTATTTTACTAGAAAAAGGAAGGAAAGGAGTAAACAGTAAGAAAAAAATCAATTTAATATTTTTCAAGGGACTTATTATATTCTTGGTTTGTCTTCATTGCCTTCCATTGTCCTTGGGGAAGTTTACATCTTATGGCTACTTAGCTGAGTATTCTGGACATACTGAGAATTGTATAGCTATTTTCTTGTGTTAAATGAACAAAATACAATGTACAATATAGAGACATTTTACTATTTTTTCTTCTCTTTGAATGTTTTACTGCAAAAAACAAGTAAAAAAATTCTTACCCTGTCACTCATTAACAAATCTTTAACAATAAATGTAGCCACCAAAGATTTCAGTGGGGCAGCAAATTGATCAGGTGCCAACAAGGCTATATGGCCAATGGAAACCAGTGGTGTAATCAGATGTTCCAGATTGCTTGGATCGAGACTCTTATGTAGTGGCTAAAATATAAATGATGGTAAATGTTAACATCGGTATGTCCTTAAAGAGCAGTCAACTGCAAACGTTTAAAAATATTTTAACCCCTTCAAAACAAAATTCTTCAAGAATTTTCTATAAATGCACTATAAATATAAAAACTTTTTAAAAATTACCTCAAATATCTGTGCAAATTGTGTTTCTTTACTGGAGAAGATTGCATGGATGCAGTGAATAGCATATTTGGCCTGTCGAGGAGGACCTTTTTTAGCTTTATGGTGCAAAACTGGAAGCAAAGCTCTAAAAGTTAAAATATATATATATATATATATATATAAAAGTAATCACATCGCATGTTATGTTTACCAATCAAAGAGATGTCATGTTTGCCATGACTGGATCTGTTAAAAACATAGTAATTTCCAAATGTTTTAAGGAAATGGGATGACCGCCACATACAAAGATGTAATTTTCATTTCAATATTCATAATACAAATGGTGACCCACCAAACAAACAAGAACTTCAACGATCAACCCATGTATGTATGCATGTATGTAACATAATTTGCTTCAGCTTAATCACTCTGAGTGGTTATCTGTGTCCAATATTGCACTTGCACATGGGCAGCACCTCTCTGCTGATTCTGTGCAAGCCTTACAAAAGATGTGGTTCCTTTAACAAATAGTCAACAGGAGCTCTGCTTGCTCGTTCCAAACCTCTTCTAAATCATTTTTGAAGCATCCACAACCCTAGTCTATAAAAATTTTAACAGGTTAAATCAGTGCTTTCCAAGCTGCCGCTGTTGGCGACACACCAACGGCGGCAGCAGCAGTGGCATGGCGGTGTGTGAACAGTGGTGGCATGGGGGGCGCGCGGCAGCGTGCACGGCGGCAGCCTCGCTAAAACGCGGAAGCACTGATGGCGCGCCGCCGCGCACACCGCCACCGCCGCGCGTACCCCCGCGCCACCGCTTCGCGACACACTAAACTGTGTGTTGTGACACACTAAAGTGTCGCGACACACAGTTTGGAAAGCTCTGGGTTAAATATACAACAATATGCTAACCTTTTAAGTACAATTTTGAAAATCTATGACAGTACCTCTAGTTCCTAAAGATAACTTCATATACACACAAGAAATGATTTCATTCTTTTTAATCGTCATCATTCTTCAGCACTAAAGACAATGTAAATTCCAGTAACAGAAGCCTCAAGGGAAGCAGCTAAAAATATAATGGTAAAGTGAAATCTTATCCACCTAGTGCACTGATCTTGCTAGGCAAACATTTAGGAATGCTATTTAAATATACATAAGTATACTTTAAATATACATATTTGTTTAGCCTTCAGCAGAGTATAGAATTAACTCACGATCTGATGTGTGGAAAATCCTCCTCAATTTTGCTTCCTGTGTTCTTAAAAATCTGTAATGCAGCTTCAGCTACTTTTTCATCATCCATTTTTAAACAGGCCAGGAGAGATTCAAATGTTTCAGCTGAATGGAATGAGATAGGGTGGGTAAACGAAAGAACCTGCAAGAGTAAGGATTAAAGGGGATTTTAAAATCATTCTTATGTTAATCTATGCTGACTGAATATATTTCATTGACTCAATCTTGACATATCTTTATGGATCTATGGATAAACACCAAACACCCCAGTTCCATATTATAATAATATCTAAAAGGCCTATGTACAGATCTAATGAGCTATACAGGCAGTCCTCATTTAGCAACTGACTCATTTAGCAACTGTTCGCAGTTATGACAGTGATAAAAAAGTAACTTTATAGCCAATCCTTGCATTTACGACCTTTGCAGGTCTGTAAGGCAAAGGAAAGCTGCAGTAAGATCATAATCACAGTCATGGTTTCACTTAGTGAATGCTTTGCTTAACGACTGAGCTGTTGGTCCCAATTGGGGCTGCTAAACGAGGACTATCTGTATTTATGAATCCTTCAAGCTTGAAAGGAAAGAGAAGACAAGGACGACCAGCAGCAAGGTGGATGGAAACAGTACTGATGAGTGCACTGTTTGGTAACCCGAAAGGTTAGGGATAGATCGTCATGGAGAAGATCTATCTATGTGGTCACTAGGAGTTGAAAATGACTTGATGGCACATAATCAATCAATCAATCAATCAAGCTTGAAAAATTTCCAAACCGCAATTCTGAATGTGAAGAGGAAATGATTAAATATATGGAGATAAATAATTCTAACTTAATAAATGACTAATTTCCTCCAAATTGGAATATTTAACAATGAACATGCTATTTAAAATACATAAACGCCAGGTCAGTTAATAACAAGACCCCTCTCATTCGTGAGCTGATCATCAAGGAGGGGGCAGACCTGGCGTGCATTAGCGAGACCTGGCTGGGCCCTGAATGGGAGGTGCCCCTTTCGGAAATGTACCTGGCTGGGTTTACGGTATGGCACCAGTCGAGACCCCAGGGCAGGGGAGGAGGGGTGGCTGTTATCATCTGGGAGTCTCTTGTGGCCTTCAGGGGCACTGCTCCACAAATGGCCGGTTGTGAGACCCCGTTTTTCAAGTTGGGTTCCCAAGAACAGCTGGGAGTGTTGCTACTGTACCAGCCTCCCTGCTGCGTAGCAACCTCTCTGCCTGAGCTGCTGGAGGCCGTCTCAGGGATGGCGGTGGTGTCTCCCAAACTTATGGTTCTGGGGGACTTCAACCTACCGTCTCTGGGGCGTGCCTTGGAGGCGGCTCGGGAGTTCATGGCTACCATGGCAGCCATGGGCCTGTCCCAAATTATTCGGGACCCAACTCGAGACAGTGGACTCACTCCAGACTTGGTTTTCTTGTCGGAGCAGTGGCAATGTGATCTGAGGGGAGAGTTACATTTGTCCCCACTGTCATAGTCAGATCACACCCTGGTGGCCTTGAGATTCTCCTATGCCGCCCCCCTCCGCAGGGAGGCAGGACCCATTTGATTGGTCCACCCCCGGCGACTGCTGGACCCAGCTGGGTTTCAGAGGGATCTGGGGGTTATACCCGAGGATCTGCTGCACGGTCCAGTGTAGGCCCTGGCTACCACCTGGAATAGGGAGGTAACTGGGGCCTTGAACAGGATCGCGCCTGTGCGACCTCTCTTGCCCCATCAAACCCAACACTCCCTGTGGTTTACGGAGGAGCTGAGAGTTCTGAAGAGGATTAAGAGACGTCTAGAGCACCGCTGGAGGAAGACAAGGACTGATTTTGACCGCACAGGCTAGAGCTGCTATTAAGGCCTACATTCTGGCGATAAGAGCGGCGAAACGTCAATATTTCTCCACCTTTATTGTGTCCGCAGTATGCCACCCGACGGCCCTGTTTAAGATCACCCGATCCCTTCTGGGGAAGGGGAGTTTAGAAACCTATTTACAGGGCCGGGCTGAGGAGTTTGCTGAGCATCTGGAGGATAAAATCGCTCAGATTCATTCCAAGTTGGATGCCAAGCGTGTAGCAGGGTCTGAGGAGATGCCTGGGGAGCAGACATGCCCGGTTATCTGGGGACAGTTTGATCCTGTTGGACCGAGGAAGCGGACAGGGTACTCGGGTCTGTAAATGCCACCACTTGCCAGTTAAATCCTTGTCCCTCCTGGCTGGTGAAAGCAGTGTGGTGACGTGTGGGTGGGTCCAGGCAATGGTGAGTTCATCCATAGAGGAGGGAGTGTTCCCGGCGGCCTTTAAAGAGGCGCTAGTGCGCCCCCTCCTCAAGAAACCATCACTGGACCCTACCATCCTGGACAATTTTCATCCAGTCTCCCACCTCCCCTTTTTAGGGAAGTTGGTTGAGAAAGTGGTGGCATTGCAGCTCCAGAGGGTCCTGGATGAAACGAATTATCTGGACCCTTTCCAGTCGGGTTTTGGGCCCGGATATGGGACGGAAACAGCCTTGGTCATACTTATGGATGATCTCTGGCAGGAGCGGGATGGGGGCAGTGCATCCATCCTGGCTCTTCTTGACCTCTCCGGCTTTTGATACCATCGACCATGGTATCCTTTTGGGATGGCTCAGGGAGTTGGGGGTGAGTGGCGTGGTCCTGTGCTGGTTTGCCTCCTTCCTCCGGGGCCGGTCCCAATCGGTGTTGATAGGGAGCAAGAGGTCCGACCCTCAGCCCCTGCTCTGTGGGGTGCCACAGGGTTCGGTGCTCTCTCCGCTCCTTTTTAACATCTACATGAAACCGCTAGGTGAGATCATCCGTCGCCACGGGATGAGGTATCATCAATATGCTGATGATACTCAACTACTGTATACATCTCCATCCTGGGTGACGTAAGCGAGGCTGTGACCACACTCTCTCGGTGCCTGGAGGATGTGGGGGTCTGGATGGGGAACAACAGGCTTCAGCTGAACCCTGGCAAGACGGCGTGGCTGTGGATTAGGGTCTCCAGGGTTTCCGGGAACTTGCCATCTTTGGTTCTGGATGGGGTTGCACTGCCCCAGACCGACCCGGTGTGGAACCTGGGGGTTCTTCTGGACTCATGACTCCTGCTCAAAGAGCAGGTGGCAGTCTTGGCCAGGGGAGCCTTTGCACAACTTCATGTTGTACACCAGCTCTGCTCCTTCCTGGATCGGGAGTCCCTTCGAACGGTCACTCATGCCCTAGTCAACTCCCACACAGACTACCGTAATGCGCTCTACATGGAGCTACCCTTGAAGAGTATCTGGAAGCTACAGCTTGTCCAGAATGCGGCCGCACGAGCAGTCTTAGGAGCCCCAAGGAGGGCACATATAACACCATTGCTGCAAGAGCTGCATTGGGTGCTAGTCTGCTTCCGGGTCCAATTCAAGGTGTTGGTTATCACATTTTAAGCCCTACATGGCGTGGGTCGAGTTTACCTGAGGAACTGCCTCACCCCCGTTACATTGACCTTTCCCACCCGGTCAGGCAGAGTGGGCATGTTACTGACCCTGTCCATGAAGGATTGCCAATTGGCAGGGTCCAGGAGGAGGGCCTTCTCTGCTGTGGCACCTGCCCTCTGGAAAAACTTACCCCCGGAGGTGAGACAGGCTCCCTCTCTCCTGGAAGGCAGTATTTATTTATTTATTTATTTAGCGTATGGCACACATTGCCAGGGAGTCTACAATGTTTTTTACACAGTAGATATTCTGGCGCCGGTAGTTGCTAGTCTTTCTTGCACTGATGAACCACAAGAGGGCGAGCTAGCTTTGCTTCAGCTGGCCAGCAGCGTTCCTTTTTAGGGAAGACGGCTCATCCGGGCTTTTTTTTTCCTCCACCGATCCTCCATCAGCACCGGTTCCTGCTCCCCACACAGCGCCGCCAGCGTTTCCCACCACCAAAATGGGGGTACCTATTTATCTACTCGGAGATGATATGCTTTGGAACTGCTAGGTGGGCATAAGCTAGGGATGAAATGACAGGAGCTCACTTCCATCACACGGAGCTGGGCTCGAACTGTTGGGAGTGTCGACCATTTCTGGCCGGCAAACTCCAGCGTAATTAAGCCACTGCACCACCGCGTCCTCCTTTCTGGAAGGCAGTGAAGTCGTGGTTATTCCATCTCGCTTGGGATGGGAGGGGGGATAGCCATTCATGGGGGTGGCTAGCACCGTGATTGTGCCAAGAATAACATTGTATGCCCATCTTGAATTTTTATATTTTATATTTTTGTATCTTTTTTTAGACTTGTATTTGTTTTTATGTGTATTTATATATATATTGAGATTTTATTGTAGTGTTTTAATGACTGTTATTTTATTCTCTGTAAGCCACCCAGAGTCATCGTGTGCGAGATGTGCGGCAGAGAAATTTGATAAAATAAATAAATAAATAAATAAATAAATAAATAATACATATTTAAAATTATAATTAATTAAATTCAAAGTCCAAGTATACTCTGATTTGAAAACAATTACGCATCTCTAATATTTAAGAACATGTTATGGACAGGAAGCACCTGCAGCTTAATTGTGTTCACCAGTATAGTTGATGCAGTAGTCTAAATTTGATTTCAAGTTGTTTAACTGCTTTACATTAAGCTAACCAAGGCTATACTGTTTTCACTTTTCAAACAAAGTATCAGAAATACAGTGAAACAAAACAAGTAGCTATCTTTGTATTGGCTACAGAATTATACTACTCATCTATTTTCTATGCAAGGAACATAAAGATATTAAATTATTCATTTAATATATAAAAAGCCTTAGTAATAACTAAACTGACTCTGATATAACCATAATGTCTAAGCTGGAGTGGAGGCAAGTTATTTTTATTTGCAAAGTGATCACTGCATGCACCAGAAGTTGGCAACATTTTCAGACATTTGGGAGGGCATTTTGTCTGAACTTGCAGATGTGCCAAAAGTAATTTTTAAACTTTAAACATTGCCCAAAATGCTGCATGAAATTTTTGGCATTGTTGCCTGAAACAGGTAAGATTTGGTAAGATATTTACCATGTTAATTTCAGTGTTCCAGGAAACTAGATCAGTTTGGTCTAATGGTTAAGGCACCAGGCTAGAAACCAGGAGACTGTGAGTTCTAGTCCCGCCTTAGGCATGAAAGCCGGCTGGGTGACCTTGGGCCAGTCACTCTCTCTCAGCCCAACTCACCTCACAGGGTTGTTGTTGTGGGGAAAATAGGAGGAGGAAGGAGTATTAGGTATGTTCCCTGCCTTGAGTTATTTATAAAAATAATAAAGGTGGGATAAAAAATCTTTAAAAACCCTAAGTTGGGTATCTCTGCATTGTATTGCTGATCCTGATATGTACACAAAGCTTCATGGCAACATTGTTCATGGCTAAAAAGTTTTTACTTACGTTTGAACACATTCAACTTTGTACAAATTTGTATTCTATCACCTTGCTTAACTTATTACTTCCAATTCTTCAGAAAAAATGAGACAAACCAGAACTGCTGACCATATGAGCCAGAAAAATCTTAAGGTGAGAAAATAATCTGGATTTCTAAATATTATGCGGCAGGCCACTCTAATAAGTGCCTATGACTCCTGCTGGATAGAGGCGATTGCAAAGCTAGATGTCAGCCTATAAGAGATCAACTTCAGAATTACTTCCTCTCCTTGTCCACCATTTCATGAAAGTCACTTGTTATTATACTTAACAGCATTCTTAATATTTTTCAAGAAATAGTTATCATATTTATAACAGAAAAATTATTACAATAGTGCTTTCTAAATAGAAAATTTTACCTTAAGCAATTCAAGACCTGCTCTGATTGCCTGATCAGTAGGAACACCTTCATCTTCATCATCTGCTGTTCCATCTATGGATTTGTTCACTTGTTTAATAAGGGCACTAATAAAGGAATTAATAAAGAATCAACTTGAGCATTCTATTTAACAAGTGATCATCTGTAAGCAGTATAATTGAGCAAGACATACTTTTTCCTTCTTTAATAGAGTAATAGCACATATTTAAGATATACATTTTTCTTCTCACTAATACTATATGTGTACATAATTAAGTAACTCTGACTCTGAATTGATAGTTTTATCATTCTGTGTGCTATTGGGCTCAGATTGGACTCAGAATCCAGAAGATCCAGGTTCAACTCCACATTCACCTATGGAAATTCATTGGGTGATTTTGTGTCATGTACTATTTTTTAACCAATCTACCTCGCATAACTGTTGCTGTGTAGATAAATTTGGTAAGAGAAATGTATACTGCTCTGAACAACTGAAGGAAATCAGGATATAAATCAAATCAATCAATCAAATCAGCAAACCATCCAAAGAACTAACGTTTTTAATTGTGAAAGTCTTTGATCATCAAATCAATGTATTATTATCTATTTCATGTTATGATTATTTTGGATAATTCTGCATTATTATTTAATATTAAGGAATAAAATCCACCCTAATCTCCAAGTGGTTTGAGAATTTAACTTTGAAGGTTATGCTAAACTTTTCTAAGAAATGTATAAAGAAGTTCTTAACATGAAGCTTTCACTGATCAATCCAGTTCTCTTTGACACACAGCAAAGACAACTATTTGGATTAAGGCAGTGGTTTTCAAAACTTTCTCTCTTTCAGGAATCTTGCCTCATTGATTTGCCTGCCAAGACCCTGTAGATGGGAAGACTTGAAAGCCATTTACAACTCTTGGCAAGACTGAGTGAGTTTTAGGGCCTTCTGAATCTGGGACTTTACCATCTTTGGTACTGGATGAGGCGGCACTGCCCCAACAGACCCGGTGTGCAATCTGGGGGTCCTTCTGGACTCACAACTCCTGCTCGATGAGCAGGTGGTAGTCGTGGCCAGGAGGGCCTTTGTGCAACTTCGTGTTGTGTGCCAGTTGCACCTGTTCCTGGATCATGAGTCTCTGCTCAACATGCCCTGGTCACCACCCAAATGGACTATTGCAACACGCTGTACATGAAGCTGCCCTTGAAGAGTATCCAGAAGCTTCAGCTGGTGCAGAATGAAGTGGCATAGGCAGTTATGTGTGCCCCCTAGAAGGGCACACATTACAACTCTGCTCTGTGAGCGGCACTGGCTGCTGGTTTGCTTTCAGGTCCAATTCAAGGTGCTGGTTTTGACCTTTAAAGCCCTACATGGCATGGGGCATGGTTACTTGAAAGACCACCTCTTCCTGATTACATCTACCTGTCCCATCAGGTCCAGAAGGAAGGGCATGTTGTGGGTCCTGTCTGCAAAAGAGTTTCATCTGATGGGGCCTAAGAAATGAGCCTTTTCTGCAGTGGCACCCACCCTCTAGAGGATCATCCCTCCTGAGGTGAGGTTGGCCCCAACCCGTGACCTTCCAGAAAGCCCTTAAAAGTTGGGTTTTTCCAACAACCCTGGGGATCCCTTGGTGAGAGGGAGACTGTGTGCTGGCTATATGTAATATCTTCCCTCTTGTGATCTTGCTTTATTTATTTTGTTTTTATATATGTTTATTGTTTAACTGATTTTATTGAATGTTTTAATTTTGGTTTTATTGTACGCTGCACAGATTCACTTTGAGTGAGATGGGCAGCCATATACATTTGATAAATAAATAAATAAATTTCATCCAATTGCGTGCGTGATATAGGAATTCAAAGCTAAGATAATGAATGGTTGCTTAGTCTCTCTGAAAGACATGTTCAATTCATGTTATACTGGCTAGTCCTACTGGATCTCTTCATCACTTACTGATTTACTTCTTTAATGATAGCTAAGATTAAGGTATACTCTTTGTCATGTTCAGATTTTTAGTTCACGTGTAAGACTTAAATTCTTTAAAATCAGTTATAACTAATTCCCCACCACCAATAGTTGAATTTGGAGGTTCACCTACTTGGTATCTGTTGAACCAAACCTATTTCACAGCACTTGAGAGGAATGCTTAATGAGATGGTGAGTGATAACATCTGTTTTCTTTAATTTTCTTGTCTGGTATGATATAGGGTGTCATTACCAGCAAGAGAAATGTAGTTGAGTTACCCTTACCATTCCTCCCCCGTCAAACCCTAATATATTTCCAGAAAAATTGAAAATACAGAGTATCACACAGCAGCCAAATATTTTTCTCTTTCTTAACTAAACTTTCCCTTTCCTTGTCATTTTGACAAAAGTGAAACAATGTTAGAAAAAGGAAGCTAATGCCCTCATAAGCCCTCAAACGATATCAAGAATATGTTTGGCCCTCATCCCCAGAATTTCCCCAATTTGTTTCCTTCGCTAATTACTTAGATCATTTTTGCCCCACCCTATAAAACACATTACAATATAAGATTCAATAAGGGAAACACTACACCTTGTTAACAATGTTAAGCCATTTTTACAGAATTTTTTTCTTAGTTTCACTTAATTTTAACTCCAACATAAATGAAAAGAAATACCTGATAGATTCGGTATCAATGTGTACAGGAGCTATCCTCTCTAAAAGGAACTTTATCATTTCCAGAAAAGGGTTTGTAGGTTGCTTGGGATTGCCTAACTTCTTTGTAATTTCACGCTGCAATAGTAATTAGGAGCACATTAAAAGACAGACAATTTAATATCTCCAAATAAGTTATATTTTATAGTCTATTCTTACCACACATCCTTCAGCTTGTTTGCATGAACAAGTTGGGCTAACAAGCATTTCCAACTGATGTCTTATTTTGTCGTCATCTTCCAGAACTTGAGTGAATTTCTTCATGAAATCCTGTGCTTTGCCAGGATCTGGCAAATTTCCTTTATGGAAATAAAACAAGGTTATGTTCAATAGAAGAAAAAAGCACTTCTACTACAAGTGGTATTCTTTACTGATAGAATACAACATAAAGTAACTCAAAATAAATCACTAGAGGTATACCAAGGCACAAATATGTATGCAATTATCTCTTAATAAATTCAAGAATAATTCCATAAAGTGAAGAGAAGTGTAAACTATTTCACATAGCTGTGAAACAAGACAAGGGTTCTGGTGCTTTTAAAGCTTTTGCCACAAAGCAAGCAAAAAAAGATCCATGCTTAGAGTTGTATGTGACTGAAGCAGCATAAAGAACTAAATAAATAGATACAACATGAGAATGGATTATACAAACAGAGAATATATTTTGCTAGATTATAATAATCCCAGAGGCCTGTGGGCAGGTGGGACAAGCTAACATAACATTAAAAAGATGTTAAAATATTGTTTCTTAGCAGGATTTACCTAATCAATTGCTATCCAATATAGATTATATCTGCCTTTGTTAAAAACAAAACAACCTCCAACAGAGGAATATGTAGTACAATAGATCTATAGCCTAGATAATTTTGCCTAGATAATTTTGTTAGTAGTTCTAATCATAATATTCAAAACGTGGAACACAATGTTGAATACCTTTAATAATTCCACACAAGATATCCAAAACATTAGGAGACAGATCCTGAAAAAAACTTTCTCCTATCTCTCAGTCCCATCCAAACCAACCAAAAACTCTAATCATATTAGTGCTTTGATACATTAATTGTATTAGGTCCCGAGATAACATTAGTTTTTATACAACTTGCTTTAATCCATTTCAAAGGTCACTTCCTCAAAGTTAGAAAAAACCTGAAAGAGTGAAAGTATCAATACAGAAGTAATGTTTTCTCAAATATTAAACTTAAAACAGAAAAAAACTTACTTGTTATAACCATCACTTTGGAAAATATAGCTTTACTACTGGCATCTGTCTGGAAATTAAAAGAAAACAATCTTCAATGACAGAATTTATAATACAATTTAACACTTCACACTCTTAATAACAGGTAACATCATTCCTTTACATTAATAACTAAATTACACAGAACTAGAAGTGTGTAACAATTTAGGTTTGATCTGTATTTTCAAGGGAACCAGACTGATCTGCATTTGTAACTCATACAAAAATCAATTATCTTTACTGCAATTTTGAAAAACAGTTCTTGGCTCAAAAATAGCAGAAAATATCTAGTGCAGAGCTTTCCAAACTTTTCATGTTGGTGACACACTTTTTAGACATGCATCATTTCGCGACACACTCTTACAGCAGGGCACAAGGCAGGCACTAGGACCTGCACGGAATCACAGCAGGTTTGGAGGCAGGAAGGCACAAGGCAGGCACTAGGACCTACGCGGAATCCTGGCAGGGCAGGTTTGGAGGCAGGAAGGCACAAGGCAGGCAACTAGGACCTACGAGGAATCCTGGCAGGGCAGGTTTGGAGGCAGGAAGGCACTAGGCAGGCACTAGGACCTACGCGGAATCCTGGCAGGGCAGGTTTGAAAGCAGGAAGGCACAAGGCAGGCACTAGAACCTACGTGGAATCCTGGCAGGGCAGGTTTGGAGGCAGGAAGGCACAAGGCAGGCACTAGGACCTACGCGTAATCCTGGCAGGGCAGGTTTGGAGGCAGCAAGGCACAAGGCAGGCACTAGGACCTGCACGGAATCCTGGCAGGGCTCGGAGGCAGCAGCAGCCGCGACACACCCAGACACTGCAGCCGACACACTAACGTGTCCCGACACACAGTTTGGAAAGCTCTGATCTAGTGTATTCATTGATAAACAAAATTTGCATCCTTTCCACAGAAAGCACCAGGCTAGTCTACAACAAAAATCAACAATAAAAGTATCCTAAAGTATGTACTCATCTAAAGCAAGCCATTATGTATACAATATTGAAAAATAAACAAAACGACACTCTCAAGTAAAGCTTGACTTTCAGTAAGTATATCCATGTGATTTTCTTGGCACCATTATGGAAGTGGTTTGCCACTGCCTTTTTTGGGATGCTATAATCTAGCCCATAGCTTTCCAAACTGTGTGTCGGGACACGTTAGTGTGTTGGTTGCAGCGTCTGGGTGTGTCGAGGCTGCTGCTGCCTCTGAACCCTGCCAGGATTCCGCGCAGGTCCTAGTGCCTGCCTTGTGCCTTGCTGCCTCCAAACCTGCCCTGCCAGGATTCCGCGCAGGTCCTAGTGCCTGCCTTGTGCCTTGCTGCCTCCAAACCTGCCCTGCCAGGATTCCGCGCAGGTCCTAGTGCCTGCCTTGTGCCTTGCTGCCTCCAAACCTGCCCTGCCAGGATTCCGCGCAGGTCCTAGTGCCTGCCTTGTGCCTTGCTGCCTCCAAACCTGCTGTGATTCCGCGCAGGTCCTAGTGCCTGCCTTGTGTCCTGCTGTAAGAGTGTGTCGCGAAATGATGCCCTGCTGTAAGAGTGTGTCGCGAAATGATGCCCTGCTGTAAGAGTGTGTCGCGAAATGATGCATGTCTTAAAAAGTGTGTCACCAACATGAAAAGTTTGGAAAGCTCTAATCTAGCCTATAGCCTTGAAGTTCTCAGGTGGTCTCCCATCCAATCCTGCTTAGTTTCTGAGATTAGCAAAGGTCAGCTAGGTGCTGCCACCTGCTGAATCAGTTTTAAAAATGATGAAAAATGCTGAAAACTATGGTAAATTTTCATTTTTATTTTACATCACTGATGGGAAACATGATGGAACAGACATAAGAAGGGACATGTAAAAAATTGATATGGATCAGATAGAGATTGATCTAACCACAAACTGAATACAATATAAAGTTAGGGTTTTGACAAAAAGCAAAACCTTACTCCATAGCAGCAGTGTTGAGAAACACTTGGCAATTTTAAGATGTGTGGACTTCAACTCACAGCATTCCCTAGCCAGTATGCTGACTGGCGAATTCTGGGTGTTGAAATCCACACATCTTAAAGTTGCCAAGATTAAGAAACACTGCCATAGAGCATGCTGTTGCACTTCAAACCACTGAAGATCTATAGATACTACAATCCTGTCTGTCTGTCTATTTTTGAGTGAACAGGCTATCTATCTTTTTATCTATCTATCTATCTATCTATCTATCTATCTATCTATCTATCTATTTTTGAGTGAACAGAAGTTCAGTAGCTAAAGACAGATAGAATATTTTTTTATAATGTGGCCATTGACAAAATCAAAGTACTTTAAGAAACTATCATGGAAAATATTTAAAGGTAAATATTAAAATATTGTTAAATTCTATAATGAAGTGCATAACAGTAAAATATCATTTAAATCTAACAGTTTTCAAAATGTGGGTAATCTAGAGTCTTAGTAGCTAGCTGATAAGATTAGTAATCTTCCTTTTATCTTTTATTATACTTCCTTTGTTTCACAATAGTAAAGTACCTTGAAATCTTATGCAGGTTACCCTTTCAAGTAAGTGTGTGTGTGTGTGTGTGTGTGTGTGTGTATGTATGTATGTCAGTCCCCTGAGTATGTTAGTACAATGCTTTTAACTCCTAGTGAGCAAAAATATACTGGCTTGCAAGGTAGTGCTTAGATTAGAGATTGGATCTTACATAGAAGAGGATGTAGAAGCTGCTTGGCACAGAGTGCCACAGAAATCTGTGGTGTTACCCTAATGAGAAGTATGAAAAAGGATACTTGGTGGAATACTGAAACAAATGAGGCTGTGGAGCAAACAAGGAGAAACAGGTGTTTGTCAGGGAAGATTAAAAGGAGGGGCTGTTAATCAGCAGAATACAGATGAAATGGTATCTTGACCTGCAGAGAATATTCCATGTGTGTTTTCCTTCACAAAAAAACTACAGATGCCAGAAATACAGACTGACTGCATTCCCAGAATGGAGACAAAATTGTCAGGGAAGATGGGGAATTCTTTTTTTATATATATATATTTTATTGAATTTTAAATATACATAGATAAAAGCTTGAAAAGGAAAAAGAAATACAAATACAAATCAAAGAAAGAAAAGAAAAAGTAAAGTAAAGTAAATAGAAAAAGAGAAAGATGAAACATAGAAATTGGTCAACTTCCGATTTATCTCTGGTCTTAGTAATTTAAATATTAATCTCTTTCATGCTAGTACTATATATAACATTGTAAAACATTTCCTGTCTAATATATCAATTTATATATGTTTTAATCTTCAAAACCCCATATAAGCTTTGCCCCTCCTGCATTTTGCAAATAGTCCGTTAATGGTTTCCATTCTTTAAGAAAGTAATAATTTGTATTTTCTTTTAATAAACATGTCAATTTATCATTTTCTGCCATGTCCATTACTTTTAACATCCAATCCTGTATTGTTAGGTATAATCTGATTTTTCCAATTTTGTGCATATATAAGTCTTGCTGCTGTAACCATATATTGCATAATTCTTGTAAATTTCTTTCCTATTTGTTCTTCTAATATTCCCAATAAAAATAGTTCAGGTTTAAATGGAATTCGTATTTGTAGAATATTTTGCATCAATGAGTGTATTTGAATCCAAAATTTCTTTGCTATCTCACATGTCCACCACATATGGTAAAATGACCCCTCTTTTTTTTTTACATTTCCAACACAAGTTGGAAACATTCCCATACATTTTAGCTAGTTTTTGTGGGGTCATATACCATCTGTACATCATCTTGTAGAAATTTTCCTTCAAATTATAACACAAAGTAAATTTTAATCCTTTAATCCACATATCTTCCCATTGTTGCATTTGAATATTATGACCAATATTTTTGCCCATTTAATCATACAGTCTTTAACTTGTTCCTCTACCATTTCACCTTTTAACAATAATTTATACATTTTAGCAATTAAATGGTCATCTGTCTCACATAATTGTGTCTCAAATTCCGATTTAGTTTGTTCAAATTCAAGTTCTTTTTTGTCTGATTTAAATTTTTCTACTAGTTGCATATATGAAAGCCATTGAAAAATATATCCTTCTGAGGCCAACTCTTCTTTTGATTTAGTTTTATATTGTCCTTGTTCTTTTTTTAAAAAGTCTTTATAAGTTAGCCATTTATATTTAACTCTTACTTCTGTTCTATGAAATGCTTCTTGTGTGGAAATCCATAAAGGTCTTTTATAACATAAAGTTAATTTATATTTATTCCAAATTCGTAACAAAGATCTTCTGATATAATGGTTTTTAAAGTCCACATTAACTTTCACTTTATCATACCATAAATATCCATGCCATCCGTATCTTAATTCATGACCCTCCAAATTCAATAGTTTTTCATTTTTCAAAACTATCCACTCTTTAATCCATACCAAACAACAAGCTGCATAATATAATTTCAGGTCCGGTAGACCCAGTCCGCCTCTTTCCTTTGAATCTTGTAAGAAGATGGGGAATTCTTGAATCAGACACTGGAAGCACTTGCAGAGGGATATTACCAGAGACTCCCAGAATTAATTAATTAATTAATTAATTAATTACGTTTATATCACCGCCCATCTCCCCCACAAGGAGGAACCCTGGACAGTTCAGAATAAAACAATTTAAAATTCAATAAAAGTCATAAATAAATACCAATAATCAATAAAAATATAAAATACAGTCAAACCCAAGTAATGGTAGTTCTACTTCATCCCATGAGCAGGTCAGCGGTCCCGGGCAGGTCTAAGGAACCAGCCAACCCCAAGAATGGCTATTCCCCTCCCCACTCCAAGCATGGTGGCAGAACCAGGTCTTCAGTTTTTTTCTGAAGTCCAGGAGAGAGGGGGCCAACCTCACTTCTGGGGGAAGAATGTTCCAAACGGTGGGAGCTACTGCAGAGAAGGCCCGCCTCCTGGACCCCGCCAGATGGAATTCTCTTACAGACGGGGTCCATAACATGCCCTCTCTACATGACCGGGTGGGATGGGTTGATGTAACAGGGATGAGACGATCCCTCAGGTAACCTGAGTACAGAATACAGAATAAAGAATACAGAATAAAGATATGCATAGAGGACATAAGATGGAGGAATGTGACACAAATGCCCAATCATGGGAGCTCTTACATTCTGGAACTTCAAAACAGATTCTGTGGTCACATAGTTCATAATGTCTATGGACCCCTGGATGGAAAGCAGTTGCCATAAGATTCCTGCCTCTGCCCCAAAGAAGAGGGAACAATAACTGGTGGCAGAGATTTCCTACTAGAAGGGAATAAAGCAGCAATCTGCTGGCCAGACATTTGTCAAGATAAGATGTGTTACTTCCCTGAGTCATGTCATCTGGATGTAATGGTAATATTCTGAAGACACTTTAAGCCCACTGAGAAATATCCCTACGTACTGATCCACATGGGAACAAACACAAACATAGCCATGAAGACACTGAAAGGGTGTTATCAAGAACTAGCAGGACGGTGAAAAAGGTGAAAACAGAGTTTCTTTTAATATTCTTTCTTATCAAAGGACATGATCTAGAAAGCAAGAGAAGAATCTGGAATTAGCTATGCAGATGATGCTAATGGGAACACTTTGAATTCTCTGATAATAGGACTTATTTGAGATGAAGGATTCCTGACAAGAGATGGGCTGAATTCATAAAGAACTAGGAAAATGTTTGGAAAGCACCTTTCAAATCTGATCCAAAGGTCTTCAAACTGAATTCCGGGGGGGGGGGGGGGGAGAAAGAAGAGAGTACATAAAATAATATGACACCAAGGACAGGAAATGGGACTGGGAGTGGTAAGCAGAATGTGGAGTAGCCCAATAACAAGCATGTAAATATAGGAAGGAATAGATCAAGTTACATTGGCTCCAAAGATTTCAGTGTTTCCATAAAAGTATGGAAAGTATGGAAAACAAACAGAAAAAAATCAGAAGCCTTAACGCAAATATTTTTGCAGACATTACTGAAACTTAGTAGAATGAAACTTATGAGTGAAATGCAAGAATTTAACAATACTGTATAACTTAAGAAGCAGGGTAAAGAGAAGAAGGTATAGCATTGTATGTGAGTGAATGGTGTGTTTTGATGGATCACAAGCCAACAATGTGATGCTTTCCAGAAACTTGAATGCAATTCTAGGCTGCATAAACATAGCATCAGGATCAAAAGAGGTTATCATTCTTCTCTATTCTGCATTGGCCAGTTTTTAGGAAGAACACTCACAAACTGCCAGACAGAAACCAAGATGAAAGGGGCTTGGCAATAAAAGACTTATGAAGAACAGTTGGAAGTATATCCTGGGAATACAAGACTGCGGGGGGAAGGCATGATAGTTGATTAGTTAATTAATAATGAAGTTTTATTACTTATATACATTAACTATATTATATATTTTCTGTGTGGCCCAAGACAATTCCTCTTCACTCAATGTGGTCCAGGGAAGCCAAAAGGTTGGACACCCCTGGGTTACAGCGACAGTCTGAACTGCAGATTATAAAGAGAGTTGTTTTTCTGGGAAATTGTTATGTCTTTCTGAAGGATTGTTATGGGAAAGAAGACAATATGTTATGTGGGAGGTTTTTTGCTGAGAGGATTGGATTTTCAAGGGGGCCAGTTGGGCTTGCCTTGGGTGTAATTGGGAGGTATGTAACTGTTTTAGTTTATTTTGAAGTAGGGTAAAAATTTAAGAATGTATAATTGGATTGATAATGAGGTTATGATGATTTCATTTTCTTTTAATGACTTGGATTAAGATATATTGGAATTGTTTTAAGATTTGTTTGATTTGCAAGATTTATTAGATATTTATAAGATATAATAATCATTGTTTGATTTTTAGGTTTAATAGAGTTAAGATTATTACAGTATTATTAATTATAAAAGCAGACAATTTATATGTATTCATAATTTGATTTTTTATTATAGTGGACAGAAATATAGAGAATAGTGATAGGAAGGAAATAATTAAATGGATGTTGTCTTATGGGGGAAGGAAGTTGATTTAGAAATATATATATATATATATATATATATATATATATATATATATTCTTTATATAAAGGGAAGGAGCAACTGCATTAGTGATTTGTATATGTGCTAATGGAAGGATTTATAGAAATGATGTGATCTTGGTTTGATATACAGTAAGAGACTGATTAGAGAAATTGCTGTATATTCTTGCTGTTGAAAGTCGGAAGTCACTTTTGTATGTAATCTTTAAAATTCTTTTTTCTTGTGTTTTACACTTTTTAGTTTTTCTTTTTTTTTAGTTTTTCTTTTTTTCTTTTTGTAGTTTTCTTTGTTTCCTTGTGTAGTTTTTATCTTTGTCTTAAAGTTAAAATTATGTATACTAAAATATTTCTAGTATTTAGGATAGAAAACATCGGCATATAGCAAAGTTTCACTTTAATATTATCATAAAAAAAAAAAAAGCTCAAGAGTTACTTCCATCAGTGCAACAAAATTCAAACCAAAGTCTTCAAAATATTTTGCTACATGTACAATTTCCTAAGGAAATAAACTTACCTTTGGCTGTTTGATTAAGTCAACCAAATCTTTTACTTGATGCCGCAGTAGATTTTGACATTTCCACATTTCATTCAGTGCCCTAATCATAAAAAAAAGTAAACAATAATTGATATAATGATAATTTTTGCAACTCACTAGATTGTATAAATTCTGTAATAGAGAGAAACTCCTAAGAAGCAACTTAGACAGTTATGGAACCAAAGTTCTCCTGTCGCAAAACTGATAAAAAACTTTGTAGATAGATTAGCAAATTCACCATTAAACAGAACAAAATTATACTGTTACTGAAACAAATGCCCACTATTGTTACCAATCAAAACCTTCCAAACTTTTAAATATTATCCTAATAATTAAAATATTATCCTAAAAATATACTGTTGTGAAAAATATTGAAAATAATATTAAAACATTATTGTAATAAATATTCTAATAGCTAAAATAGTAATTATTAATAATTAAAATATTACTATTAAAATAATTCTAAGAATTAAACATTATAACTCAAATCAAATACAGAACAAAATGCTGAATACTTTTTATTAATTCTCAATAATAGATCAATACATTAGGACATAGCTTTCCAAACTGTGTGTCGCGACACAGTACTGTGTCACCTGCGGGGCCCAGGTGTGCCGCGCAAAAACCTGGAAGCGCTGATGGCGCTGACCACTCAACCCACCACAGCAAAACCAACAGAAGCTATGAAACGGATTACACTGCCATACATCAGAAACATCTCAGAAACTACTAATAGACTGTTACAACCATACGGCATCACCGTAGCACACAAACCAACCAAAACCCTTCAGAACATCGTAAGTAACCCAAAAGACCCAGTAGCCCAAGAAGAAAAAACAGGTGTTATCTACAACATACAGTGTAAGGCATAGCACTAATGTGTCACAACAAAACCCGGAAGTGCTGATGGCGCGTCGCCGCCGCTCCTGCGGTTGGTGTGTCACCAACGGCGGGAGTTTGGAAAGCACTGGTATAAGGACTGTAACAGCCACTATGTAGGACAGACTGGCAGAAGACTAGCAGAACGCATCCATGAACACCAACTAGCAGTAAGAAGACACGATGAAAACTCCTTAATCTCACAACACATGGACAGACTTAACCATACTTTCAACTGGGAAACTGTGAGCATCTTAAACCAAGCCAAATCCAAAAACACTAGAGAATTCCTGGAAGCTTGGCACTCAGACAAAGCAGCCATCAACAGACACACAGAGGTAAACAACATTTACATACCATTCATAAGAGACAATAGAAAAGCCAGAAGACCAGAACACCTCCTTGCCAGCAATCATCACCCAGATATGCAAAGATTAACACCAGGATTAGCACCAGAGGAACAATCAAACAGCACAATATACCCTAATCAAGGAACTATTAACTCAGTCAATTAGCCAAGTAGCAAACAACAGCCCAATCAAGAAACTACTAAGGACAGAACAACACCTCCACCAACACAAGCAGGACAAGCCAGGGTATATAAACAGAGAGCAAGTCCCACTCCCTTTTCGCACTGAAGATGTTGCCTAGCCTGGCAATGAAACGTCTGCAAGAAAACAACAAGGCTCAGAGAGCACCAAGGACTCCACAATTCAACCCTGAGCTACAAATATTCTCTTCAACTGGTACATTAGGAATTGGCACAAAATTCGTGTCATATTAATGCTTGATCATAACATAGTATGAAGTGTTATACATAGACTAAGGTCGTAACAGACTGTGTTGTTTCTAAATCATGAGAAATTCAGCACTAGTCAGACCTCAATGGGTTTTTAATTCTAGGCACTGCGTTTTTTTAAAAATGAAGATAAACTGGATAGTTTCAAAAGAGAACAAAATAGGTAATTATGGGTGTTGAAGCAAGCCCTTCAAGGAGTGGTTAAAGACGGCTGATAATATTGTGAAGGGTGTGGTAACATTCTTCAAATCTTGAAACGTTATCACACAGAAGAGCATGAGGTGTATTCTGTATTGTCCAGAGGACAGTACTCAGTCCAACAGGCTTCAGTAACAAGTAAGAAACTTGAAGCAATCCTGGTTATCATACGTGCACATGCATTTCTGAAGCACAATTCAGAAATCTCAAACAAAAGAAAGTGTGATTCACTATGGATAGAGAAGAGTTACAAGATATATTTCATGTTTGCCTCCTGGGTGGCAAAAGTTTTAAAAAACGTATCAACTGCATTAGACGTGGCTCTTTGTAAGAAGTACAAGTAGTCCTCACTTAACCATTTGTTCAGCGACCGTTCGAAGTTACAGCGGTGCTGAACAAATGGTACTTAAGCCCAGTCCCCGAAGTTACGGCTGTGGCAGCGCCCCTGAGGTCACATGATCAAAATTCAGGTATTTCTTAGCGGCGGCGGCAGCACTGGGAGTGAAGAGGCCCAGGGGTTGGGGCAGCCGGCTAAGACTGCTGAAGGCCCCGGGCCTCTATTTCAGCCCCAGTGCTGCTGCTGCTGCTGAGGAGTGCCGCTGTGCAGGGCGGCCAAAAGGGCAGAGATGGGGGGGATAGGTGGGTGGGGGAGTTGAAGAGGAGCCAGAGGTGGTAGTCCCTTACCTTACCAAGGCTCAGGGCTGGGAGGGACCAAGCCGGGAATGGCTTGGATCGGGGTGGGTTCTTGCCTAATGACTGATGGAATTCAGTTAACGACAGCAACAGGGACTGCCGGGATTGCTGTCGCTAAGCAATGCAGTCACATGACATCGCGCTTTACAACTGCATCGCTTAGCAACGGAAATTCCGCTCCAAATTACTGTCTTACTACAGATATTAGATAAAAATACAATGACTCATCTCTAATTTCATTTACTACCAACCAAATCTCTTTAAAAAATCTCAACATATGCTGAATTGCTGTTCCCATAATAGTGTGGCCAGTGATACAGACCATATATGAGGAGTATAACAGGTCAGAGTATTCTACCTTCGAATAATAAATATTGTCATCTTTTCAGGCTTACATATTTAATTAACAAAAAAAATAATTCATAACTTAGGTTGCTTTACTTATAGACAAATATGATGCCTAGAACCAGTAGAATGTTTTGGAACAGTGCTGGTAAAACAATGTTTTTTGCCACTTCAGAAACAGTAGGACATACTCTTAAGGCACTTGTGTGGAGATATCAACCTATCTCATCTGGCAGATATCTCCATCTTTAGAATTACAGTTCATTAAGTGAAGCATACCCAAGATGCAAGTTACCAATTAAAGTATAGCTTTCCAAACTGTGTGTCGCCAACGGCGGCAGTTTGGAAAGCACTGAATTAAAGAATAATGAATGGTTTTTATTTTAACCATATAACAGAACTAAACTGAAATGAAGAAGTGGGTGATAAGCAACTATGTATGTTCAGTGGTACAACATATCCTACTGGCAAAAATAGATTTTCAATCTACCACAGCTCTCTACCATCTCCTTCTCTCCAAATCTGTACATAACGAGCAAGGTTGAATACAAAATGAAAGAGGTGGAAAGAGATTTTTTAAAACTGTGAAGAGACAAGTGCATGATGAAGATACACCATACTTTTATCAAGACATTTTATTCACTAATGGGAACTAAAATTTAATACCAAATAGAAAATACTTGTTTTATAATAAGGAACAATTGAAAGACAAGATAAAGGCCTTTATAAAATTGACATAAATCTATTTTCCTCTTAATCAAAATTATCGTTAGTAATGAAAAAGTTCCATAGCTTCATATTTGTTATGGGATACATACTTAACAGCATTAGAATCAAGTGTTGCGTAAAGGTAGTATAAGCATTTCATTCTTTCATTTGTTTCCAAATTGTGTGGAACCATATACTGAGCAAAGATGCGCTCCACCAGCAATCTAAAAAGAGATTACCAATAACAAGTTTCAAAAATATCAAAATCAAAATTAAACTCAAAACTTAGGTCATGATCAACTGCATAAAATCAGTTTATCCCACACAGACTTAATTAAGTCATATTCATTCTGCTATAAATAAAATGATTAATGAAAGTTACAAAATTGAAGCAGTTATATCCCACTAAATTATTTTGCATGCAGAAAACAAATGTGAATGAGTTTTAATTTCCATAAGTTTTATTAAACATGTATTGTATTTACAGTAACCCAGTACAGTACAGTTCAGGCATAAGAGAAACTGCATTAACCTGTAGAATTTGCTAGTTACAGCAACTATCAACTTGAATAGCATGAGAAAGGGATTAGATAAAAGTAAAGGATACCAGTGACCAATGGTTATTATGGTCCTACATTAGGATTCCAGTCCTAATGACTCATGGGCCCTCATTTTAACTCTGCTTTCACTCAACAAATAATTAAATCAAAAACTTACTTTTCTAAATAAGCCATAGTTCTCAAAGACTTTAGGACTGAATAAATTGTTTTTTTAAACTATAGTTAAAAAGAACAAGCCATTGTCAAATAATGATTTCACTGAATTTCAAATTCTGGCTTGTTTCAACAACATGGTAAATTAGAGTTCCTTCAATCGTAAGTGGAAAAATAGATAGTTGGCATAAATGTAAACTTATGAACTCTGGTATGGAAAAGGAGTTACAGCACACAAGCTCAGGGGTTGGGCAGCCTAGTTCATGCATTGCAGCTGGAAACTTTAAGAATTCTATGGCCTAGTTCAGGTCTATTTATTATTGATTTTAAAAAACTGTATATATATTTAGAATAGCATTATAATATCTAGTCATATGAATGTCAGGAATCCAGAGACTTACTTCAGTAAGGTCTAATTTCTAGGGTTCTAAAATAGGTAATCATGCATTTCTCAGAACTGTTGTTCAAAAATAAATGAAATTCATATGAATTAAATGACCCCCTGAAAATTTCACTACTTATGTTTTTTTCCTGCATTATGTCTCAACTTTCCCTTTTTTGTCATTATTATTCCAAAGTAAACTCTGGAACAGAAGGAAGGGTCTTTTTAGTTTTAAAAAAATGAAGATAACTTACCGATCATCAATACTGTTTTGATAATATATATGCAACAATTTGTCCTTTATCCAAGCAATTTGTTTGGCAGCTTCTTTTCCAGCTTCTGACTGTAAAGAATATTTCTTGTATACCTGTGCAAGTCCCATCATAGCTTCTTTTCTCACCCTCCACTAAAATAATAATACATATTGAGACCCCAAAAATAATTTTTTAAATAGGCTACTATAAACATTCAAAACATACAGCAATATTTTTACTAAACGGATAAAAAGAAGCGTGCAAAATGGCCAGTTTCAAAGTTCATTCACTGTTAATTTCAAGGTCAGAGCATCTGTTTTCACCATTGACTTTTTTGCATACCTCTAGTAAACAGTGTACTTTCAAATTTACCATGGCAGAGTTTCAGAAAAACTGAATCAGGGAATGCAACAGTATGCTAAGAGTAAAAACAAAAGTTGATGATCTTTTACTAATGATACTCTAAGAGAATGTACAAACTGTAACATAAAAAGTGATACACAGTTAATACAACTTATTCAGTGTCAATTAAAATAAGATTTATACATATAAAATAATACCTTGCTACTTTGATATACTATATATGATAAAGGATATAATTGTAAACTTTGCTTAATACATACAAAATTCATAAACAGAAGGCCCTTTTGTATTGAACTGCAAAATATTCCTGTACTGGTCAAAAGTCTGTAACTGTAAGAAATACTTTACTGGGTTTTATCAGTCTGTAATTTCCTGTTATTTTAGTACAAAAGATGTCCAGACAGAGTAGATAATCAAAGTATATGAATATGCTATTGGACAATTCTTTTTGAAAGATCTTAATAATAAAGGATTTTTTAAATAAACTGAATTAAACTGACTACCCTTGGACTAGCAGTCTGAGTAATTAACCAACAAACTTACCCGTTTGTCAAGTGTTCGCTCTCTCACAAAATTAAGCAGATGATCATTCACAAGTAGGAGATCTTTCTTAGCAGCAGTAACTATTGATACAATAACATCATGCCTAATAGCTTCTTCAGGGTCATGAGATCTCACTTTAAGATATTCTGTATATAAAATATACATTAATTAAAATGTTAATGATATTAAGTTGAATACCTGCAATATATACTTATGAAGGTTACTTGCTTGCATACTAGTCCTAAAGAACAGAGAGTCATATATAATAAAATATGTCACCGTAGTCATTTCCTTTTTCCTCTAAGTAAAATCATGCTTGGTTACTGAATGATTACAAAAAACGACATCGTTAATGGGAAAAATAATTTATGCCATTTGGAAGGAATTTTCATTCTCTCCCTAATAGTTATAAGAACAAGGACCTTTTAAAGGACTTGTGTGTTGCATGGTGACTTCCAGCACTAAGAAAACTAATAAAGCAAAGCACAATATTAAACCTTCCTCTCCCCTCTCTCCCAATAAACATTTAGATTTATAGCTCCACAATTTACAGCTTGAAGCATGTGGTACTTGTTCTTACAAGAGAGAAAAACACAGTGTCATTGTGATATTATCATCTTTGTGTTTAATACAAGGATCACACACACACACACACACACACACACACACACACACACACACACACACTCCTGTTCTGTTATTACATTTTTCAAACAGGGAAACTCTACTTATTATTGATTAAGATTTGTTTAATTCTCCCAGGCCAGCAGTTTGAAACATTTGTATCTGTATTTGCCAAGCCTAAGATTTTAAAGTACAGGAGGATATTCATGCTTACATGTCTCAATGTACTATCAGCAGCTTATTTATTTGTGACACTTAGAAAAATAGTTTATGCTAACAGATTATGTTCTTGTGGTTCAAAGGAATATAGTAATCCATACATTTTTCTGTTAAACATTTACTGAGATATGCAGAAACAGTTAATCCACTGATTACTCTGTATCCTGAAATATCATTTGAATATTACTTTATTTTTCTTTCTTGCACAAAATAGTTTGTCACAGCAATATTTAGTTGCGGTTGTCAAGAGAATCAAAACATGAACTAAAACTGCATCCAATTAAACAGTTTGTTTTTTGTCATTGATTGTATTAAAATTTAATTTTGTATTTTAACTGTTCTACAGGTAGTCCTTGGTTAACAACCATTCGTTCAGCAACCATTTGAAGTTACGACAGTGCTGAACAAGGAGACTTATGGCCCGTCCTCGAAGCTGTGGCTGTCGCAGCATCCCCACAGTCACGATTCAGGCACTTGGCAACCAGCTGGCAATTACAACAGTCACAGCATCCCACAGTCATAAGATCACCATTTGCAACCTTCAATGCCAGCTTCTGACAACCAAAGTCAAAGGGGAAGCTGGCAGGAGGTCGCAAATGGTGATCACATATGTTGCACTTAACGACTGCATGGGATTCGCTTAATGACTGGAACTGGAACTGCTGTCATAAGTCAGCATGGTCACATGATGACATCACGCTTTATGACCGCGTTGCTTAGCGACAGAGTTGCCAGTCCCAATTACCATCAAATTACCACAAATTTTTATTGTTTGCAAAATGCACAGTGCATTTATGAAATAATGACTTTGTACTTCCTAATATATATCACTTGGACTGATTACTAAATTTTGTACTTAAAGGGCTAAAGTCTGTTATGTCATAAACTGACATTTTTAGTCTCATTTTAAAAAATAACAAAGGATGCTCTGGTAGCTAGAAGACAACAATGCCTATCTTTAAGGAAATTATTATATGTATTTCTGACTAAAACATCTAACTATATCATAGTTACTTACTAACATGTAGTCTACATAAGATCTATGTCAGGGGTCCCCAACCCCTGGGCCGCAGACTGGTACCAGTCCATGGCCTGTTAGGAACCGGGCCGCCATGCCGGTCTCCAAACCCCACCCCCGGCCCACACAATTGGCTCCCGCCTGCAAACCCCGCCCCCGGTCCGTGCAATTGGCTCCTGCCTTCAAACCCCACCCCACCCAGTCTGTGGAAAAATTGTCTTCCACGAAACCAGTCCCTCATGCCAAAAAGGTTGGGTACCCCTGATCTATGTAATAAAACTCTATATCTGTATGTCTGAACAGCATGATAAGACAGACAGACACTGTATTTACACACTCATATTCAAACCCTGTGTCAAACCTGAATATCTGATGGCCTTAGGGGCAGAGACTTGTAGGTGAAAGATCAATAATGAGTGATCAATAATGAAGCACACTCTTTGTGAAGATTCCACCATATTAAAGTATTTTGATATTTTAAAAACCATAGTGATTTTGCTATACAATTAAAAACAGAAGAAACAGGAAAGATTCCTTTCTGAAGACTATGTTTACTGATACCTGTTAGATCTTTCGCGAGATCTGGATGGTTCATAAGGCAGTGACTGGCAAATTTCACACATTCAAGACGGATAGGTACATGGATGTCATTAAACCTGTTTTAAAAAAATAAAAAACTTTAATAACCATGTTGTCTCTTATTTCAATTTTCACCAAAATATTGTGGCCAAGGTTGGACCTAAGGATACATATATAGGGAATATTTGAGCAGAGATTAGCTAAACTTTGCAGAAAAGGACTCAAAAGAAACTTAAGAGTTAAGTTTCTTCTGAGTCCTTTTCTGCAAAATTTAGCTAATAGCCAAGTTCCATGCAAGAGAATGCATAATACACTGTGATAGTGCTTTTGCTTAATTGGATTTTGTTTTTTTCTCATCCAAGGAAGTCATACTAAATCTATATCCAGCCAATTATTAATAATGTTATAATAGGAATCAAGGTCTTCTCTTTGTGTAGTTCATGTTGTACTGACCTTGTATAATTTTTCTGATAGCCGAAGCTACTGTTGATGTTTGCTGGAAGATTCATAGAATAGCAACTAGCAAATTACATACATACATACATACATACATACATACATTTATTGTTCACATTTATATGGCCGCCCATCTCACAAAAGGCAACTCTGGGCAGCGTACAACAGAGAGGCAAATGTCATTTGTCATATCAAAATATAGTATGTTAGATACAATTACTATGATAAACAAGTGTCAAAATATACAAAGTTTCTGGGTAAATGCAATTCTATTATTTTAGTACATGGGAAATACTCGTGTTACATTAGTATGATATCTATCTTACATTACATAGATCAGCCTTCAACCCTCTGGATTGAAGTTCCCCCCGAGATCTGGGTGGTTCTTAGCCTACCAGTGTTTTAGAGGGCCTGATTCTTCACCCAGGCCCTTGGCTAGGGTGGTTGAAGCCCCTTTGGGATAGTGTGGGTATGTTTTTTGTTGTTGCTCAGTTTTTGCCATATTTTGTTCTTCCCTTATTGTGGTACTGTTATTTTTCTGTGCTTTTACTTTGTGAAACACCTAGAGTTGCTGGGAGTTGGGAAGTGTACTAATTAATTAATTAAATAATTAAATAAAAAATAAAATCTGTGCTTTTTTAGCCTGGATTTGTTTAAAAATTGGGAACTATGAATCACCATTCCTTCAATTTTAACCGAAAGAAAAACATAATGGAAAAGACATGTGTATTACTTTGCATTAATTTTTTACTGTGAAATGTATTTGTAACCTATTTCCAATTCTACCAGTTATTTTCCAATGTTATCTTTGGAAGGCATATTAATATTAATAAAATGCAATATATAAACTGAATTATACAATGTTTTAATTTAATTCTGTTGATAAAGAACTAGATTATTCCAAATTATCCAGTAAAATGAAAGACACTTGGTATGTTTATACATTGCTTGAACAGGCAGCAGCAACACAGAATCAGTCTGCAAATGAGCTAAATAATCATGGTTTGTTTTGTCCATTTCTTATTTTCTTTGCCTTTTTCTGACACTGTGACTTGAAAGAAATGCTTAGTGCCTCAGGCAAGGCATAAAAAAATCAGGAAACCACAAATCCTCTCAAGCCACGGATGCAAGGAGAAAACAAATGATTTCAGAATGTGGTTTATTGTGCTAAAAGAAACCATGATTTATTCACTGACTTCATTAATATATTATATTAACCAAAACCAAGCAAACCACATGATGGTTTAGTAAAATGTACAAGCCCAAATGTTACAATCTAAAAACTAGTATAATTAAGGTGGATCATAACTGTTATGTCTATGCAGCTTAAACTTTTCCTATGACAGTTTTAGATAAGCAGTATAACAGATATTACACATATTTATGGCTCATACTGATATTAAAAATATATTAAATGTTGAATAATTACAATACATGAAAACTAAATAGTGAATTGTAATTTAGTGGGAAACAAAGTAAAACAGAACATACCTCCCCAAGTAGCATTGCCAAAGGGGTTTGTTCTGAGCTGCCAACTCTGAATCCTTTGCTCCAAACATTTTTGCAAGTAGTTTTACAACCTGCAGTCGTTCCTCATTGTCATTGCTCTAGAAAATATTTTTTTTAAAAAAAGAGTATAAACCTACACAAACAAGCTTTGGAAAACTGTTTCTTCACATAGTAAAAGAAAGAAAATAAGAAAAAAGAAATGAACTAAAATCACAGATACATATACAGAGTATAATAGAAATTATCTTGTAAAATAAAACGGATTAACAAATCAGATGTACCATTAGGTACTCATAGTATAACTCACTCAGGGTACAAATTATATGTGAACAACTTATAAACAAATGCAAATTTACAACAGTTTTCCTACCCCTAAACAACTTTCTTTGTGATGGAACATGCACCATTTTGTTGATTTAAGTTAGGACTACCAGATCTGGATTGCAAATAAGAATTTGTTTTCTGTATCTATTTTCTGGTAGTTCTACTTTAGTAGAAGTATCAGCAGCTCACACTGGAAACTAGACAATTAAACAAAAGTCTACACATATCAATATGATATGTGTATACGTATCAATAACATTCATTGATAGTTGAAAAGAGTAGAGCACCAACATACACTGAGATATAAACAAATGTTTGAAATGAGGAGCATATAGTGAGGGATGTTCATCAGGAAAAGGAGTTGAAACAGTGGCATTTCCTATAGCATAATTAAAGTTCTTGTTGAAAAACAGTGCATCATCCATGCCCACTACACAGATTTATATCTTCAATCAATGATCAACGCTGCCTCCGAAAAATTCTGCAAATTACTTGGGAAGATAGGCGGACTAATGTTAGCGTATTAGAAGAAGCGAAAACCACCAGCATTGAAACAATGATCATCCAACATCAACTTCGCTGGACCGGTCATGTTGTTCGAATGCCTGACCATCGTCTTCCAAAACAGCTACTTTACTCCCAACTTAAGAATGGAAAACGGAATATTGGTGGACAGCAAAAGAGATTCAAAGATACTCTCAAAGCTAATTTAAAAAAATGTAATATCAGCATTGAGAACTGGGAAGCCCTAACTCATGAGCGTTTCAATTGGAGGTCATCCTTTATTAATGGCGCTATGGGCTTTGAAGAAACATGAGTACAGGGCGAAAAGGAGAAAAGAGCTAAAAGGAAGGCACGTCAGGCAAACCCTCATCATGACCGTCTCCCACCCGGAAACCTATGCCCTCATTGTGGGAGGTTGTGCGGATCCAGAATTGGCCTTTATAGCCACTTACGGATCCACCGTTAAAATTTTACCTTTGGAAGACAATCTTACTCGGCAACGAGTGATCGCCAGTGATGATGATACATATAACACTTACCTTAAGTTTGAACTCAAGCTGTGGCAAAACTGAGAGCAAAAGATGGCTATCAATATTATATAGCTCCAAAATTAAATCAAAAACATGCTCTGAGAGATCACTGATGGATGTTTTTCCAAGCATAAGCACTTGATTAAAGAACTGTAAAAAAAAAAAAAACCCCGGAATATCAACAGCAGGATAAAAACCACAATTTCTTCATTTATTTCAGAACAATTATAATTTCCTAACAATACCAAGATTCCCTATAAAAAGTTGTTATTTTCACTATTACATTTAATTCCATAATTCTCCATTCATAAAACTGGAAACTAACTTTTCAAATATTGTTTAACTCTCAATAAAACACTGTTAAAATACAGGAAGGTTCAGTAATTCAGCATTCTTCCAAACCATCTACTTTGGTTGTGCAATTAAATCAACTAGAGGAAAATTAATATATTAATGGCAATAAATATACATACGTAGAAAGCTAGTGTCAATTGGATTCTAAGTATGTACTTAAACTCACAATTTACATCAAAGAAGCTGACATTTAAATATCTAGAATTAACTGTTTGTATGTGTGTATGCATAAAGTTTCCTAATGGAAGCTGGTAATGAATGTTCAAAATTGAGCTACAATTCAAAATAAAATGTAATACATTACTGTATCACTAATAGAACAAGAATATAAATGTCAATTATTCCTGTTGAAGGTTTGTATACATAATACATTTTGAAAAATCAATCCTTAAAAAAATTATTACTGATGTTATTAAGTACATTCTTAGTTCAGAAGACATATAAGCCTTTATAAATTGTAATGCCTGATATGGTGAAAACTAGCTACTAGAGGAGACTTCCGGTGGGGACATGGCGGACTGAGGTGTGCCCGCGGGCTCAGTGGGCAGAACTGACAGCGTGGCAATTTTTTTTGGGCTCAGGCAGGTTTTCCTGAAGCCCAGGAGTGTTTTTCCAGAAAAAGGAAAACAACTGGAATCACCCCATCTGTCCTCCGGACGGCTGCTTGCAGCTAGAAGATCGCAAACAGCGTTTCGCATTCGACTGGTCAGAGCTAGCTGGGAGGCAGGGACATCACCATTTTCCAAGCTGCGCTGTAGCCTTAAAGCAGAGCACACCAACGGCAGCAGCGGTGTGCAGGTGTGTTGCGCGAAACCTGGAAGCGCTGATGGCCCCCCGCCGCCGTGCGTGTGTTGCGCACAGCGGCGCACCATCAGCACTTCCGGGTTTCCATGCAACACACCTGCACACCACAGGCGACACAGTACTGTGTCGCGACACAGAGTTTGGAAAGCTATGCCTTAAAGGGACACTAAGACCGGCCACCCCATTTCTAAATCACCCAATTTATATATTTTTTAAGTATGCGTACCCTAAGAGAGGCTTTCTACAGCAAGGAGAAGCTGGCTCTCTTGGTGCTTATTGTTTTTTTGGGGTTGCTTTTTTTAAAAAAATATTTTTTTTAAGTTTTGGAATTCGTTTCCTTTCCAAATATAAAGGAGGATTGAGAGTAAATAATTGTCTTCCTGTTATTATTTTTGTATTAAATTTGAAGATATTAGCATTTTCCTACATGCTGAATTGGCTGATTTAAACCTTCAGCTTTCTGTTTCTACTTTCCCTTGGGAACTGTCTGTTTATATCACTTTCACCTTGTGTAAACATACTTCTGAACTTTTTCACATCTTCGACTTTCGCTGATTAAGCTCCTAGGGGGCGCCATAATCTACTGCATGAGACATGGAGGATTTTAAACAGATTTTTTCTGACTTCCCTCAAGATTTTAAACAGATCTTTTCGGACTCCTATCAAGTTTTTATACAAGACATTCAGGACATTGTGGAAAATATGGCTTAAAATGTGTCATCTGGTTGGGGATGTAGCGGATGAAATTGAGGAATTCAACAGGGATAGAAATGTTTCTTCTAAGAATGAGATGGGGATTTCTGTTGAGATGCTGGATGAAGATTGGATAGTAGAGTTGGAGAAATTCAATGGAGAGAGGGATCTGCAAGCAATAAGTAAAATTGACTTTTTGGTGAAATGTTATGAAAAAGGAGGAGTCATTAGGTATGGGAGGTTTTCTGAAGAGAAGTTGGAATTTTTGAGGGGGGCAGTTGGGCTGTTTGATTTTTTCAAGAGAAAAGCTCTGTGCACATTGTGGGGATATGTAAATGCTTTGGTTTCTTTTGAAGTGGGATAAGGGTTAAAGAATGTTTATCTGGATTGCTTTTAGGGTTTGACTGAGGACAGGAAGGCCTGGCGTGCTATGGTCCATGAGGTCATGAAGAGTCGGACATGACTAAACGACTGAACAACAACAAACAACAATTTGTTTTTAAGGATTTGGATTAAGATTATTAGGATATAAAAAAAATTATTTGGATGGTTCTAAGAATTTGATTTAAGGTCATTGTTTCGAATTGCTTTTCTTTTTTGGGTTTATTAAGATTAAGATTATTAAAATTGTTGTATTATTTAGTATAATGGCAGACAATTTATGTGTTTTGACTTTTATTATAGTAGACAGAAATGTATAGAATAGTAGGAAGGGAATAATTAAATAAGTTTTATTTGGGGAGGGAGTTGTTTAGGTGGTTTATATGAATTTTTTTTCTTTATTTTAATATAAGGGGAGGGAGTAGCTGTACTTAGTGATTTTTATAATGTGCTAAAGGAGAATGTTTTATAGAAATAATGTGATTTTGGTTTAATATAGAGTAAGAGATTGATTATGGAAAAATTTTGTATATCCTTGCTGTTAAAAGTCAGAAGTCATATCTTTCTGTAATTTGTTGTAAAAAAAATTCTTTTGTGTTTTCACACCTTTTTAGTTTTTCTTCTCTTTTTTGTAGTTTTTTTTTTGTAGCTTTTATCTTTCTATTTAAACTTTATAAAATTCATAATAAAAAAACTAGCTACTAGACAGTACTTCGCTTAACATAACACAGATCTATTCTATGAATTATTTTGAAATACTTTGGTTTTCCTGGACCAATTCCAAATCAAACCAAGCTGCATGAAGAAAGAGTAGAAGAAAACCCTATCACCAAAAACTGCCTGACTCTTTCAAAAGATCATCCATATATTTATATTTATATTTATATTTATATTTATATTTATATTTATATTTATATATGACATGGATTGGTATAAAATGTGAAATAAATGATCATGGAAAAGCAAATGGCAATTTCTGTGACTTGAACTACTTGGAAAAGCCCAGCTGCAACTATAGAGGTAGTTGCCAGATACATCTTTTATCATCCATTTCCTAAGTTCACATCTTCCAGCAGATGCTGGAAGAAAACTAAACTGTGTTTGTGGAAAAACTATATAGCATGAATGACAGTATTTAATTCACATATACTTGAAAATGTCCCCTTAGTTCAGTCAAATTTATTCTCAAATAAGCATATACAGTTTTGCAGCCTATGCACTGGATACAGATTCAAACAGAACACACAGTGGTACTCCAGTCAGTCATTACTAACTTCTCCTACTAGGTTCAATTATTACTAGTATTATTAGATTTTTATCTTGTGTGTGTGTGCGCCTGTCCATCCATCTCCATCTCCCTCTCCCTCTCCCTCTGTGGCGAACATACCTAATACTCCTGCCTCCTATTTTCCCCACAACAACCCTGTGAGGTGGGTTGGGCTGAGAGAGAGCGACTGACCCAAAGTCACCCAGCTGGCTTTCACATTGAAGGGAGGCCTAGAACTCACAGTCTCCTGGTTATTAGGCCAGCACCTTAACCACTACACCAAACTGACTCTCAATAATAATTTGATATTCACTATCAGTAAGTCAACATCTAGTTTCATGTCTTCAAGCACATCCTTAAAAGTATATGTTACAGAAGGACAGTCAACACAGAAACATAGCACAAGATAGTCAATGCATCCAACAACTGATGTAATTAGCAACTGTTAACTTTAGTTTATGAATGATTCTAGTACTAAATAAGAATGTAGTCAACTATGATTTGATTGTCCTTAACTATTCAATATGCAATATAAAACTATATTAACACTAATGCTATCTTATTCAGTTTTTTCTGCATGGTCAAATTCTCACTTACATTAGTAATATATGGTTCAATAGCCTGGGCTGTTCTCTTCAGTAAAGCTTTTGCCAGGTCATATGCTTGTTTGTTTAAATTCTGAAAAGAATATTTGACACAAAAATTGTAGGTTTATTCTTAAAATTTTATACTCAATACAAATAAGTGAATCAACATAATTGGCTTTTTTCAAAATTTTAAAGAACAGGATGGGTAATATTGGTTAAAGATATTACAACTACAAGCATTCCAATTACTACACTTTCAGTACATAAAAATAAATATGTACATTAGAGTTAATGTTGTGTCCAACTTTTAAAGATAGCAGTATTCAGGCTCCATATCTCACGTTACCTACTCCTTCATGGTACCCCAGAGGACTCAGTAGGATGTACATCTGATTAAGATGCAAGGATTCCACTGTCAATCATACAGTTTTATTTTTATTCCCCCTCCCTCCTCCTCCTCCTTTATTACAGCCAAGGGTCAGATTTTTATTGTCTTCCATTTCACAATCTAATCCAGGGCTTTCCAAACTGTGTGTCGCGACACAGTACTGTGTCGCCTGGGGGCCCCAAGTGTGTCGCGCGACAACCTGGAAGCGCTGATGGCACGCTGCCGCCACTGCGCACAACAGTGCATACAGCACTGCCAGCGGCCCATCAGCACTTCCAGGTTGTCGCGCGACACACCAGGATGCCACCACTGCTGCCACAGTGCGCAAAAACCCGGAAGCGCGGTGGCGGCAACCTGGAAGCACTGCCACCGGCGCTTCCGGGGTTTTGTGTGCCGGCCGGTGGTGTGTCGCCAACGGCAAAAGTTTGAAAAGCCCTGATCTAATCATTTGAATTCATTCATTTTAGACTCCGTGTATATACCTAATGATAATGACAATATTCTACAATGTTATTTATATACACACATACACATTGTATATGCACAATTCAGACTAAAGTCAAGTTTTCTAATTTTAATTATAGTAAGCATCTCTTGATTAACATGGCTTAAAATAAAACCTGTAATGCAAATTAATTAAAATGTGGAGTCCTTGGTGCTCTCTGAGCCTTATTGTTTTCTTGCAGACATTTCATTGCCAGACTAGGCAACATCTTCAGTGCGAAAAGGTAGGGGGACTTGCTCTCTGTTTATATACCATGGCATATACATTATAAACAGAGAGCAATTCCCACTCCCACTCCCTTTTCGCACTGAAGATGTTGCCTAGTCTGGCAATGAAATGTCTGTAAGAAAACAAGGCTCAGAGAGCACCAAGGACTCCACAGTTCAACCCGGAGCTACAAATATTCTCTTTGATTGGTAATTAAAATGTGTCCAGATACACTGCTGTCCTGCCTTCTCACTCCTCTCCCACTCACTGCCATGGCAATGACAATATATTTCAGATTTTAGTCAGGCAACTAACTATTTGAGAGCAGAAGAGAAAGAATACAAGTATGAATATAATTTGCCTAGTGATTCCCCACATTAAACTTAGATCAACATAAAGTTCTTCTATTTCATGCTTTAGAGACACTCTGAGAAATAGGATAAAATATTGGCTAATTTCACTGTTTCAAATAATCAATCTACTCATGTTATAAACTAATGAAAAGCAGTATCTTTTGCCAAATATACTATGTTTCAACAGAATTTACAATACTCTTATGTTAAAAAATGTTAATTCTTACCTTGTGTGCAGGGACCAGATTAACTAAAACTGTATCCAAAAGCTCTTGAGACACTGTATCTCCTTCACAAATGATAGAACTCATCAAATCTACCATATGCATGTGAACCTTCTGGTTATGACCATTGCTAAAATGAGATCAAGTGTAACAGCTCAGCAACACAGTATAATTTATTATTAATAAAAGTAAAGGTTTTCCCCTGCACAGTCGTGTATAGCTCTAGGGGGCAGTGCTCATCTCCGTTTCTTAGCCGAAGAGCCAGCACTGTCTGAAGACGCTTCCGCGGTCATGTGGCTGGCATGACACATGCGGAATGCTGTTACCATCCCACCGAAGTGGTATCTATTGCTCTACTTGCATTTGCATGCTTTCAAATTGCTAGGTTGGCAAGAGCTGGGGCGAGTGCGGGAGCTCACTCCGTCACGCAGTGCTCGGGTCTCGAACTGCCGACCTTCCGATCAACAAGCCTGGCATCTTAACCACTGAGCCACCACGCCCCCATAATTTATTATGGTACATCCTAAATTAGAATTTGGGTAATTAACTATTTGTTTGGAGGGTGAGAAAACCATCATCCTCATCTGGCCCTCAAGGAGTTTCCTGCAGCCACTTAGTTGTTGTTCTCCTCTTTTCATTGCTGCTCTTCCACCTGTCCTAGTGAAAAGGTGCATGTGCCATCTTCTTCATTCTGACTGGACTTTCAATAGTCTGTCCCAAACATCAAGCTTACTGAGAACACAACACAAGACTAACACCTCACCCTGGTCCATGAGTAATCCTAATAAGATTATTGCTACCTTGCTGCTAGTAACAGTCATCTCACCTGTATTTAAATTACTGGCCAGAAGAGGCCTTAACTTCTACCCTAGAAAACAATTCAGTCAAGATTGCAGGGCAGAGAAACATTTTGTGGGGTTGAAAAGTTACCCATCCATGCAGCACACAAACTTCTTTCACCTCTGTGCTTAAGCATTTTAAGCCCACACCTAACAACTTAAATATCCTTTCAGTCCCATCAATATTAAAATTGCTGTTAAAGGTATACTCACTTGATTACAGAAAACAATGTTCTGTACAGTTGTGTAAAAATTTCATTGCTATCTTCTAATTCAAAGCATATGTTGTAAGATTTAACCCACGCAATATTCTATTTAGGAGAAAAAGATATAGTAACTATAATTTAACGAAGAATCAGTAAAATCAGTACTGAGTAATATTTCACCATAAACACAGATGCGTTTCTGATATACTTAAAATACTATTAGTATTTTATGCAGAATAAATATTTGACTGTCTAAAAAGTAAAACTTTAACTGATCAAACTAATATGAATACTAATGATAAATTGTTCAAATTTACCTCTAATAAATAAAAATATCTGTTGAATTGTGGGCTTTTTGTATCTTCTAATCCTTTCAATTGCCTTGTGATGAACATAAATATATCCTGGGGAAAAACATAGTATATGTTTGGACCTGAAGTAAATACTTCCTGCATAATCATTCAGTTCAACCCCCCCCAAAAAAAATTCTCAATACCGTAGTGAGCATTTAATATGTTTTAACTAACCTTTTCTTTTTACAATCCAATGGTAGCAGAATATAAGCTTTTGAGTTTCCCAAGTCTGTTACAGAGGATATTGATAAAAGTAGCAGCTGACCATTTTAAAAAGTAGCATATTTTCCCCATCTTAACTATTCCAAATCACAACCATACAAACATGATGCTTTTAATATGATCCCATGATGGATATATTAAAAATACAACATTCTACATGGATTTTGTAAATAACCAAGGTGGACAGATAAGCACTGGTTCTCAATATGTTCCAACATTTCAACAGTAAGTACTATTTGAGGGGATGAAAACTGCAACAACCCAAAAACTAGCTAAAATTGGCTTGAAAAACAATTTCAGGTTACTTTGCAGGGGGGTGTTGGAAATCTTTAAGGATGAAATTGGGAACAAGTAGTTCTTTGGAGTCCTACAACTTTTATTTCTTTCCTCAATTACCGGGGAGGGGGAGGGGAATCCATAGTTAAAACCAAGTGAATCAATCTCAGGTCACTTAAATTACCTTACGTTTGAAAGTACCTGGAATTCTTCAAAGAATGAACATATTCCAAAAAAAATTACATTCCAGGTAATCAACATTAAGCATAGAAATACAAACTTTTGTATTTTTTAACGTATCTTGATCTGATAAAACATAATCAGTAACCAAGAAAATTCACAGCCAATTATCCTTAAGATTCACCTATTAATACACTTGATTTCATTTTGTAAATTCAATTAAATTATCTGCGTTTTTTGTTGTTGATTCGTTCAGTCGCTTCCGACTCTTCGTGACTTCATGGACCTGATGGGGTATATACTGGCTTAAAGGGGAAAAACCGAGGCTTGAGAATAAACAGACAAGAATGCAGCTTTTTAGGGCCAACAGTGTTTACTGATAGGCATAAGGCAATAATGCAGATACAGTCACATTATCGCAATGATGAAAAAAAGATGAATATGAATATGAATATACAGGATACATCATTGTAAAAGGAAAAACAAAACTAGAACTTATAAGCAGAGTTCCGTGTATTAATCCCAGGGCCAGAGTTCCTGCCATGGCCTATACCCAAAGCCAGGCATAGCTCACTCTGCCCAGTCCACGGGAAGTGAACACGTGAAGAACTACATGGCTAAAGACACTAGAAATCAAGAAGAATATAGAACACCATTTTGCATGGTTGTATATTCAGTTCTTCCAGGTTTCTAAGGTTGGTAAGGAAATTCGAAAAGATAGAAACATATTTAGGATTCCCTTACTAACTTTGCTCAGACTGAAGAAGCTCCTTGGATAAGGAGCGAAACGTTTCCACTGAGAAAATAGAAATCCAGTTGACATGATTCAAGCTACAGACAGCAATGATCAGGTATTTTACTTGATGGTACTAATAAAAACATTTAACCTAAGAATAAATTCAGTGTTTTTCTTTTGTAGGAAATAATACATATAAATACTAATACTAATTTTATTCCTACAATTTGGTAGGAACAAATACATATAAAATACTACTTTACAATGGCAACAAAAAAGGATAAAAAGTTATTGATCTGTTCAATTAATGAGTTATAGAATTTAGACATTGTACTGTATACCAAAGAATAATTTAAATGATTTATGAAAAATGAATAAAATGCATTTATGAATCTGTAGAAAACAAAATGGTCACTCCAAGCCTGGCTGGCAGCTCGACAAGTCAGAGTTTCTCAGAGCTCTGAGCTCTGAGACCTGGCTAACTTTCTATCTTGTTTGCAGGGGTCTACGGACCACTGAAGTTTCCCCCTGGAGAAGGGGGAACCAGAAGATTGCTCACAGAGCCATTGTAATTGCACACTCCTGTTTTTCTTTGTTGTTTCCACCGCGGAGAAGAACGGGGGGTGGATGCAATGAAATGGCCGAAAGAGGATCCTAGCTCTGCAGAGAACAGTAAGTCTCTTGGGAGACACAAGAGTGACAGCCAGCTTTTAGACCACCTTATATTAGTTTTCTTTTTTAGATTAGTACATTTTTATTATTCTAAAATTTATCTTTGGACTCCGTTCAAAATGTTGGCTAATTTTGTGTTTTCTTTGCTATAATTAATTTTGGTGGAAGTTTGATAGATTTTATTTTGGCAACATAGTGAACAAGTTTTGTATTTTTCTGCCTTTCTTTTGTATCAGAGAAATTGGGACTTAAGAAACTTTGTTGGTATTTCTCACTCGATAAACTAACTGACTTTTGAGAAATTGTTTGTTTGGGTTAAGCAGCTTGCAGCCTGAAGAATAAAGAAGAATAAAGAATAAAGTATAGAGAATGTGTGCCTCTTTACCTTTTTTTTTTTCTTTTTCTACTTTTTTTTAGAAAGGACTATCTTTCATTTGGAATATATTTTCATCTTTCCTTTTACAAACTGTTTGAAATACTGCTCTGTGGAATTTTTTCATCTCTTACTTTAAAAGCTTTTCTCACTTAAAGAAATAGACATTATTGATAAATAATAGAACAGCTGTTCCTTGCTCCCTGAGAAAATTTTTTGTTTTGACTACGGCAGTTGATTACGCTTTGAACAATAAATAATGGCCTTTCTCACAGTACTTCAGGATTTTAAGGAAGAAACCAGCAAAATTTTTTTGCAAATTAAGAAATCCATAGAACGTATATTAATAGTTTTGGTGGCTCAGGAACAGAAGATACAAGGGACAGATTTAGAAACAGAGGAAAGATCTTTCGAACCAGTAGAGAAACAGGGAAAGAGGACTTTGAATGTATTGGTACAGAAGAAGATTATGATATTTTACAGGAAGTGGTCTATTAAATGTTTGGGCATAAATACATTGTGGCAGCTGAGACAGGAAGATTTTAATATGCAAATTGACAGATATGGCAAAATAAACATTTTGATATCCCACATGAGTTACAGAAATAAACAAGTTGCATATTGTGATATTGGCATAACCTAAACAGGAGATTTATTGATATTGATTTGGAATGCAAGGTGAATGAAAATGCGGATTTGGTATTGTACACAGAGTAAGCACAGATATGAGAAATTTACAGATGCATAAAAACATGATATTTTAAGTGTAAGATACAAGATTATAAATAAATATGTTGATATTATATATTACTCTTTCTGGAGACACATTTATGAGAAGACAATGAGATGATGAGATGGAATTAGAATGTAGGTTATTACAAGAATATGTTGTATGTATTAGGTTATATGTTATGTTAGGTTTTGTATTTTTGCTATATTATGTATTATGTTATGTAATATGTTAGATTATGTATTAATGGAATATATAGTCATAACATGAACAGAATATACTGTATTTTATTAGACGTAGATAAGGCCTTTATTTGTTATACTAATTGGACTTTATTGAAGATATAAATATAGATGTAAAAATGGAAAGAGCAAATGGAAAACATTTAATTGATGAAACAATGAACATTTGATTACTATTCTAAGGAGTAGAAACCAGAGATGGATTGTTGGAAGATATCAAGAAAGGCGAAACCTATATGAAGAACAGAAGATTGGATTATAGAAATCAAAGGGTATATGACAAAGAAAAGTTTCTGTGTATTGTATTAAGGACTAACATTTAAAGTTAATTGTTGTACTTAAAGTTCAAGGATAAATTGGAGGACATCTATTTTCTATATTTTTTCTTGTTTGTTATTTTTTGACTTCACTTTTTCTTTTCCCTTTTCTTACTTTGTATTTCTATTTCTTTTCTTTTGTATTAGCTTTTAATGTGTATTTTAAAATTAATAAAACTTATGGAAAAAAACAAAACAAAATGGTAATAAATTACATTATCACACTTCTTTAAAATTCACAAGAAATATTTCTTAAATCAACATTTTCCAGAGACTGCCACCAGGAGGCTTTATTTCATAACCCTTGTTCATCCAAGATGCCAAACAAGTCAGTATTGTAATTCAAGAGAAGAAAGCAGGTATAAGGGAATAAGAAACAGAAGAAAAAACTGTGGACTAAGAAGGAAATGGAAAAATAAATGAATATATGGATGGAGGACTTGAGAAATGAAAGCCTTATCAGATCTACAGATATGGTATCATTCTACACATTCTACACTACTTCAATGAACATCATATGAAGCATTCTTTTGAAACTACTTTGCAAATCAATTATCTGTCCCTCTATTTCTAAAAGAAAAGCTTCTGAGGTCTCCTCCAGCAATTCCAATAACCAGAATTCCAATTCTACAAATCTGTGTGAATGCGCAGAAATCTTTTCTAATGGAGTCAAGGCTTGAAGGTGAAACAAAGTATTTCAATCAAGCACATTGAAGTTGCTTTGCACACTCTTGGTAAGAGCCCTAAATGTTGGGGGAAAACAATAATTGCCTGAAAGTAATCAGATTAACATTTTTAAAAACACATTTATTAAATTAGTTGCTAAACAATCTATATGGACAATCAATACAAAGGGACTGCGAAGACTGAAAAGATTTTTATTGACATATATAAGGCAACAGTGAATACATTATACAGTATACAGATTCACCTAAAACTTTTTACTTGAAAAACAATATACATAGCTATTTACAAAGTAAAATAGTAAAATAAGAACTGTCTAAAAGAATACACTGTCTAAATTTCAATATAAGGTCAGAACACCAAGAAATAACGGCATGAACAAGCACAGTTTTAAGAGTGTAGGCCTTGGATTACTATCTATTTACCAATTTAGATTAATAATACTTGGTCACCAACCCCCAATCCATTTACTAATCTACTAGAATGAAAAAGATTTATTAATCCTACTCATTATGCAAAACATCTTCCTTAACTGAGGTATATACATTTCAGGCAGAGATGATTCTCTCTTACAATAATGTTAACATCTACACTTAACTGGATTACAACTAACTAATCACTAAGATGAACTAGGAGACGTTAGACATGTCTGTTGCTTCTTAGAGGCTCAGTTTTAATGTAGCGGCAAATCATTGTTTCATCTGCTAAATTACAGATGAATTATTTGTATATCTGAGTTTACTCATCATATTGATCAGCCACAAAGATTTTAAACAACAGGGTAAAAAAGTATACAAATTTAAATTTGTGCTAACTGCAGTTTGTCATGCTTGTACTTTTTATCGTCATTAATTCTAGTTTGTTGCACCAACCCATCCCTCTTGCCTACCTGGTTAAGAGGCAAAAAGGAACAATGGCTTAAAAATAAAACTAATTGTGTACACTCCCTCCTCCCTTCTTCTTCTTCACTCTATATCCCTATTGATAAGTGTTCCCTCTCCAGCTGCTTCCTACTTCTTCAGTGAAACTCTATAAGGAAAGGGAAAACAGTTTAAAATGTGCTATAGTATATGTCACTGCTGTAGAACTAAAACTTTAATTGACCACTTTCCCCTTTTTTGCAAATCAAATGTCACACACACACATATTCTAAGAGCCTAATTTAACCCGAATAATGAAGGGCTCCATCTCCTCAGGAATATAGTGGATAAATTATCCCTTGTTGTTGTTTATTCGTTCAGTCGTTTCCGACTCTTCGTGACTTCATGGACCAGTCCACGCCAGAGCTTTCTGTCGGCCGTCACCATCCCCAGCTCCCCCACGGTTGAGTCGGTCACCTCCAGAATACCATCCATCCATCTTGCCCTTGGTCGGCCCCTCTTCCTTTGGCCTTCCACTTTCCCTAGCATCAGCTTCTTCTCCAGGGTATCCTGTCTTCTCATTATGTGGCCAAAGTACTTCAGTTTTGCCTTTAAAATTATCCCTTATCCCCATCAATCTATCCTTTATTCCTATGAAACTAGCTTTTCTTAATGGCAGGACATATAGAAGGCCCTCCAAAGTCACCCATAAACTATATCCAGTTTTATATGGAAGATATTAGTAATCCTAGCTACCGAATTGTCTATTGCCTTCCTGCATTCACTAATCAGAATAAGCTGATTACCTCCGTCTGCTGTCCCCCCGTGTTCACTATCAATGAACACTATCAAGTGGGCCAGAGCCCACTTACTGCCTGAGCTCCAGCACTCTACGACGACCACCAGTCTTGAAAAATAGTATAGAACAGAACTGCATAACATTTGGCCTTTCAGTGGTATGCCAATAATAACCCTTCACAAAATGGACAGGAAGGAGAGAACAGGCAGGGCTGGGACAAATATTAAGTTTAATTTACTTGGAAGACAACTGAAATATTTATTTCATATACAGTCTATAACTTTATTTTCTATCATATTAAATATTACAGTTTGGTAGTATTGTCTGAAGGGGTTTTAGCTTTTGATGTCGCATGGTCCTGCTGCCTCAGATTCTAAATTCTAAAGTTCTGCTCAGCAGCAGATTCATATTAAGAGGGAATGGAACAGAAAAATCTTCTCAGTGTACCTACGCTCTCCCCTCCCCATTGAGAACTCATCAATTATTTTAAGAAGGACCTTCTTAAATCCATCTGTCTTATCTTCAAAATTCTGCAAACCAGCTACAACTATATATTTTTGTCTTTATTTTTATTGCTTTTAAAAAAATAACAGAAAAAGACAAAAAAACACAATTATATAATATTATAATTAAATTAAAATTATATAATTATAATGTGCATACATACTTTTTCAAAGAAAAAAACTACAAAGTGCTTTTAAAAAGTAAAACAGAAAAAAGAAAGAAAAATACCAGTTGTGACTTTCGCTTCCGGGTGCTGGACTGAGTGGAGCGAAGAGCTGATAGCTCCGCGGTTTTGTCTGCGGCGAGAAAATCGCTGAAAAACCACCCTCGAAGAGAGGGTGGGCAGAAGATTTATTACAAGGGTCGTCGAACCTGCTGCTCTATCCTGACCCCTGTATACCCACTACAGGGGAAGAGAGATTTGAGTGGTAACAGACGACTGGAACTAACATGAAAGCTCTGCAGAAACCGTGAAACTAAATAAGTTAAGTAGCTCCTCATCCAGCCTTTTAGTTGCACTTTTTTTTTTTTTAATATTACTGGATTTATTAAGCACTAGGATTGATTTCTGGACTGTGATTTATAGATGCTGGTGTTTTATTTTTCTTTCTTGTCAGAGGAGTGTTTGAACGGTGGGTTTGGAAAGATAATTGACTCTGCCTGGAGTGGGCTGAGTGACTTTCTCTTTTGATTCTAAATATTTCTACTCTTGTTTTGCTTTCATCCTTATTGCAATTATAAGTATTTTTTTTTCCTTTGGGGACTAATTTGTCTGGATTTAAAGTTTTTATGGATAAATGAATTACTGATTTGATATTCTTTCTTCTACCTGTTTGGGATTTTTATTATGAAAGAACTCTTTTTGCTTTTCTCCATAAGTGTTTGAATATTTTTTGAATTATATAAGTCACTTTATAGAATTTTTATGAATGCCTTGGACTCCTTCTGTATATAAATTAGACGACTTATTCATGGTTGGACTGTGTGGATAAAAGCTGCCGTGAGAAACCTTGGGATTGTTTATCTTTTTTGTTATTATTTTGACTACAATAAAACCTCTCTGTTCTTTTTTTATCTTTTATTTACTTGCTCTTACGCTTGGACATACAATTTTAATGGACTAGATTTTTTGCTATTCTGATAATTACATTTAAAGGACTATTTTTATTTTTAAAAGTTTTTTTATTCTCCTATTATTAAAGGGGGAGAAGAAGAGAGGTTCTTTGTCTTTGTCTTCCCCCTCTCCTCTCCTTTTTTTTTTTTTTTTCCTTTTTTTCCTTCTTGCCTTTTCTCTTTTACAGGGAAACTATCTACATTATGACAATCATGGCATTAACACCTGGAGCGTCGGTGGAGCCTCTTCAGTCAGAGATGAGAAAACTTCTGGAAGTGATGACATCATTTAATAAAGAAATGAGAGAGAAGGAGTGCATTTTGAGACGGAGACAAGTTCCAGAACAGTTGAATGAAGATGTAGGAGAAAGGACTGTTTCTATATTAGATAAACCCTTGGAGATAAAAGAACAAGACCTAGATTTGGAAATAGATAAAATTTTTAGAGAACAGAAAGTGTTTAAAGAACAAAAGTTAAGGATAATTTTTACTTTAAAAGTTAAAACATTTTTAGAGAAATATAAGACAGACATGAGGGAGGCACCAGGAGAACGTAAGAAGCATTTCATAGAATAGAATAGAATAGAATAGAAGTAAAGGATAGAGATAAATGGCTGACCTATAAGGACTTTTTATTGTTAAAATTGATGGATTGGCAGAAAAGGATAAATTGACACGTTTATTAAAAGAAAATTCAATTATTACTCTTTTAAAGATTAGAAATTATTAATGGACTATTTGGAAAATGTTGGAGGGGCAGAGCTTATAAGAGGATTTGAAGATTAAATTATATATAAATTGATATATTAGATAAGAAATGTTTTTTAATGTGATTTACAGATTTAGTATGTAAGATGCATTTTATAGAATAGAATAGAAGTAAGGAATAGAGATAAATGGTTGATTTATAAGGACTTTTTATTATTAGAATTGATGGATTGACAGAAAATGAGAGATTGATATGTTTATTAAAAGAAAATTTAAACTATTATTTTTTTAAGAGTAGAAACTAATAATGGACTATTTGGAAAATACTGGAGGGGCAAAGTCTATATGAGGATTTGAAGATTAAATCATATATAAACTGATATATTAGACAAGAAATGTTTTTTTAATGTCATGTATAGACCTAGCATGTATGACAAATTTTGTAAAGTATTGTGACCAGAGATTAATCGGAAGCTGACTACTTTCTATGTTTCATTTTTTTTCTTTTTTTTCTTTGCTTTACTACACCTTTTTTTCTTCTTTCTTTGATTTGTATTTCTGTTTCTCTTTCCATTTCCAACTTTTAACTATGTATATTCAAAACCCAATAAAATATTTAAAAAAAAAAAGAAAGAAAGAAAAATACCAGTTGCAATTCTATATATAGCTTAATGTAAATAACATTCAAGTACATATATATTAATTTCTAATACATTTATATAACCCTAATTATCATTTCTTTTAACTGCTGTATTTTGTATAAATGAGTTCCATATTTCATTAAACTTGTCCATACAAAGTCTACGTCTATAGGCAATCTGCTCACAGGTGGCAGGTGTAACCAGGTCTTCAATCCATTGAGTGAATGGGGCCATACATTTATCTTTCCAATGTTGCAATATCAGTCTTTTAGCCATAGTAAGGGCACGGAGAATCCATTTACATTGTCCAGTTGTCAAATTCCATGTACTAGGTATGTAGTTCAAGAGAATATTATCCTCTGAAAATTTTAGTTTTTGTCACACAATCATATTTATATAGTCTGCTTTCTCTCAAAACTTAGCAAGTATAGGACGTTGTAAAAAACATGTGTTTTAAAGAAGCATTATCCTTATTACATCTCCAACAAAATGCTGTTTTTGACCTTTTCTATACAAATGTAATGTAGTCCAATAAATGCTAAATATTTTTTGTTGTATAAGTCGTAATTTGAGGTTCATCGACACTCTTGCTAGAGAAGTTAAGACTCTCTCCCATTGTCTAGGTCAGGGGTGGGCAACGTCAGGCCCGCGGGGCTCCCGCAAACCCCACCCCTTCCACGCGACTGGCTCCCACCTGCAAACCCTGCCCCCCAGTGCTTGTGATTGGCTCCCGCCCGCAAACTTTGGCCCCCAGTCCGCAGAAATCCCAGAAACCCCGCCCCCGCCCCCCCGGTCCCCGGTTATAAATATCCAAATGGCCCTTGGCAGAAAATGTTAAGGTTATTTGGTTAAAGCATTCTATGCAGAATTAAACGCATGGCATTTTCTTCCACTGTGTCTGGCCAGAGAGTGGAAAAATACAAGTGAAAACAATCTACATTGTTTTCCGCATTGTAAGTTTGGTTCTCAAAACATCTGAGACGTAGATGGCAGGTGGTGAGATGTAGATGTCCCTTTAGCTAGACATAATAAACATTTAATCACGGTAGTTCTCAAAACAACTATAGCCAAAGGAAAGGCCAATACACAACACTGCCATCGTGTGACGCTTTATAGTAAGTACAATTACTACCAAAAATGCTATGCTGAAAGAGATGCCCATGTTTGAACCAATCAGATGTGAGCTATGAACCATGGGTATTCCTTTATACTTATGTTCTCACTTATGTTCTTCACATATGTCTTCTGTTCTTTATGTAGACTGCTATCTACATGTACTTGTATCTGAACTGTAACTATGCCTGGTCTTTGCACAGACCATGATGTTTTTCTTTCCTCACTTCTGGTGATGGAACTCTGCTTATGCTTTGATTTTACCTTTTTGCAATAATGCACTATACATCCATTATTGCCTTATGCTATCAATAAAGATATTGTTAGCCTTACAACACGTTGTTTGGATTACTTCAAGCCTGAAACCCCGCATAGTTAACCATCACCTAACAGAAAAAAGGTTCCACACCCCTGGTCTACGTAATATAGGAACAGAGGTTCCTATAAATAAATTCTTTATTCTACTCAGAATAATACTTAGAATCTGCATATCAAATTGATTTATTGATAACAAATATCTATAAAAATTAATAGTAGGTTTTTTAGTTTTGAAGGATTTAACAAGTTGCTCTAGTATCTCAGGTGTCTCAGAAGCTGAAAATGCTGCTGGTCCAAACAATGTTGTTAACGAACGTTGTAGCTGTAAATTTTGCCATTGGGTTACATCTGATAGATATTTATTTCTTAACACAGCGTAAGTTAAAAATTCATCTTCATCATCTATCAGTTGGTCCAAAGTCAACATCCCTGCTTCCATCCAATTTTTCCATATCACCATCTTTTTCCCAATTTTTAAAGTTGGGTTTCCCCATAAAGTCAATTTAGTATGGGAAAAAACAGTTGAATCTTTGTTTTAGATATTACATTCCCTAATTTTCTAACTGAAATAATTGTTTACAGAGATACTAGAGTTTTAGTGTATTTAGATCCTAATGCTGTCCATCCAGCCAAAGGTGCTATATTCAGCGGTCCCCAACCTTTTTGGCACGAGGGACCGGTCGTGGAAGACAATTTTTCCACGGACCAGGGGGCGGGGTTTGCAGACGGGACCCAACCACGCGCACCGGGGGGCGGGGTTTGCAGGTGGGAGCCAAGCGCACACACAGGGGGCAGGGTAATCACATGCACCAGGGGGCAGAGTTTGCAGGCGGGAGCCCCACGGCCCACTTCCTAACAGGCCGTGGCCCACTAGTGGGCCGTGGCCCACAGGTTGGGGACCCATGCTATATGTGTATATTCCAAAGTTGCCCAAATCAGAAAATTAACCCCAATTGTTGGCTTCCAGTATTTAATACTTGACAATAGGTAAGCATGATGATATAGCTCCACATTCGGGAAACCGAATCCTCCCTCATTAATTGGTGATTGCATTTTCTGTAGAGATATTCTTGGAATCAAAGAACCCCATAGAAATTTTCTAAACAATGAATTTATTTTCTGAAAATATTTTCCAGATATATGACTGGAATTCCTCTCAGAATATAAATTACTTTGGGAATTATATTCATTTTGAGAGCATTCACCTTTCCCCAAAGGGTGAGGTTTAAAGATTCCCATCTATCGATATCTGAAGAAATCTCTCTATATATTTTATTTATATTACATGTTACTGAGTTACATCTCTTGGTATACCTAGATATTTAATGGATTCAGTACAAATACTGAATTGATATTCCTTAAATGGATGGGTAACCAAATTTTCACCTATCGGCATTAATTCTGATTTGGACCAGTTAATACAATATCCTGCTATTTTACTAAAGGCATCTATCATTTGCATCAGCACTGGAATAGTAGTGTGAAGTTAAGAAATAAACAAAACAATGTCATCTGCAAATAAAACCAATTTGTGTTCAACTGAGTTATGTATTACTCCGTAGATCTCCCTATATTGTCTAATAACACAAGCCAAGGGCTCCACGCAGATATTAAAAAGCAAGAGTGAAAGCAGACATCCTTGTCTAGTTCCTCTAAATAGTGGGAAAGTAGGAGAAAACATGCCATTAACCTTTACTTTAGATGTGGGTGACTCATATAATATCTTGATCCATTTTATGAATTCCAAAGGAAATCTGAACCTGTTTAGTACAGCAAATATGTACTGTTTATATATTTTTTCAAAGGCTTTTTCAGCATCTAATGATAAAATTACAAATTGATCTCTATTCAAGTCTATTAGATCTACAACTAACCTAATGTCTGCTGCTTGAGTAGTTTCTATAAACCCTGCTTGATAACGAACAATATCACTTGCTGTAATCTATTTGCTAACACTGCTGTTAAAATCTTTGTATCAGCATTAATCAATGAGATTGGATGATAATTAGCACACTGAGTGTGATCTTTACCTGCTTTTGGTATAACTGTAATATAAGTCTGATTAAAGGTCACTGATAAAATTTCCTTATCAAATATCTCTTCATATACTTGACAATGTCTTGGCACCAAAATGTTTTATACCACTCAATAGGGAATCCATCTAATCCTGATGTTTTATCACTTGCCATTTTTAAAATTATTTGTTTACCTCAGATAGTGGAGCAAATAAAAGTTGTTTTTGTGTATTATCTAAATGTAGTAGGTTAATTTTATTTTAAAAGGCCTCTATATCTTCATTCGATACATTCTCTGGTTTGCTATATAATTCTGAAAAAAGTTTTAAAAATTGACAATTTATATCCTTTGAAGTTTTATATATTTCGTCTCTTTCACCTCTAATAATAGGAATCATTGCCCTATCTTTCTTTTGCTTTAAGCAATTAGCCAAGATCTTACCGGGTCTTTCACCGTTCTCCCAGTATCTCTGTCGTAAACATGTTAGCGTGAATTCTGTCTGCTGTGATATTATAGTATTTAATTCATTTTTCCCCCGTATTTCTCTGTACAAAATCATAGATGGGCATCTAACCATCTGTGCCCATAAATGTTTCAGTTCATCTTTCAAATTATTTTCCCTTTTATTTTTAATCTTATTTTTGTATGATGCATAAGCAATAATTCGACCCTGAATATATGCTTTATATGCTTCCTATTCAAAAATTTGAGCATTCCCATTCAAAAAGTTGATTTGAAATGAATTCAAATCAAAATATTGTAAGGATCTGGCCCACATTTGTTGTACAAATTATCATTCAATAGGGAAACACTGAAATACCAATTTCTCATACATTAACCGGTCTCTGAAACACACATTCCAAGATAATTGCACTATGATCACACACATAACAAACATCAATATTACATTCTCGAATTTGGTGATATAAAGTCAATGATATTAAAAATAATAATAATCAAAAAATAATCAAAAAAATTCTGGTGCACACTTGAATAAAATGTATGTTCTCTTTTAGTTGGATACATCAAATGCCAGGGGTCTATTAATTCAATTCTTCCATATAAATCTTAATTGTTTCCCTCACTAATTATTGCTTTTTTGTGCTGGTGTATTTCTATCAAGCCCAGGATCCAATATATTTCATTGAAATCTCCTCCTATTATCACCTTATAAATACACTCAAAAACATTAATAAAACATAATTTATTTTTTGTCTTTAAAACAAACTTTAGCTAGGTCTGCAAACAAATATAATTCATTAATTAGTAGTTGATTAAGCAATCAAAGTTTTCTATATTAGCTGATAAAGACAGCATTTCAAGAAAAAGAACATTCTGTTTTTATTTCTTTCAAGAGGATTCTTGCATTCTGCATTTGTGCTCACCTTATGCGTTTGACATGTATAAACAGAAATATGGCAATTTACTGAGAACACCTTTTAATTTAATTACAATTTTTAAAAATGTTTTATTGTTTAACATTATTTAAGTAAACATTACCTATTTGCTTAAAATTACCTAGCTTTAAAGTATTTGAAGTCACTAGGAGAACCCACCTTAAAACAGGAACCAGATATTTAAGAAAGCAATCAGAGTCAGATATCTAGGAAAGGTTGAAGTTATAGTGATCACGATGCACAAAGGACAGAATTTTCTGCCTTCAGGTATTATTATTAATACAGTAGCATTCATCTCTTCATCATCTTGGAATTATTGCTTTTGGAATACATGAATAAAAAGAAATTCTGCTAACTCTAGACTAAACATAAATATATAATGCTCCCATTTGTATTCTGTCATAAAAGACTTAAATTAAATTTTGAAAAGGCAGAACAACTCTGATTATCATTTTTAATTTTATAGTTTTGCAGGGGGAGGATTGAGCCACCTATTATTTAAAATAAATATTAGGAATTTGGCACTCTATTTTGTAGTATGTGGCATACAAATAACATCAGATAATAAAGAAAGCAGTGTGTGTAGGACTGAGTTACATTCCCCATACGGGTTATACAATTTGCTAAATACTATGCAAAAATCTACTAAATTGAAAAGGGAGCACAATTTATTATTTAATTCATATTAGTTGCAATATACAACACAAATATGTATTATAGAACTTCATATGCAAGTGAAAAGCTTGATCTACTAGGCAGTTTGCTTTTAGTTGTTTAGAAATAAATATAATATAGCATTATTGCACACCCAGATTCCAAGAAGGTAAGGAAGTCACACAATCTTACCTTAAGTTTATCAGGTGAAGTATATGGTGCTTCAGGAGCATATATCCTAAAAATATCAGCAAGACAACACGCAACAAGCAACCGTACATCTTTATCAGGATGCTTAAGAAAAAAATCAGAAGCAAGATGTAAAGCAAGATTTAGATACAACTCTTTTTCCTCTTCAGAGTCCTGGTCCATATCCATAAACGTTTTTACAACCATCTGCCAAAATAAAGTTCTGAAGTTAGCAATATATTATAAATAAGATATCTGATATAAATACATATGTAGGCTCAGAAAATCTACATTCTACCTTTAATCAATTTGTAACATCAAAAACAGTTATACATCAATGTCTTCATTATATTTTCAGTTATATATCATTTTATATTTCCCTATTAAGATGTAACTGATGTAGGCATCTGCAACAAAAAATAGTTTATGCCCTGAAGATCAAAATAAATGTGAATGAGGAAGTAAACTGGTGCTATAAAATTCATGTTTGTTATTTTAAAGGTGCTACAAGCTTGTGCTGAAGGACTACCATCACTCTTTTTTAACAAACAAAATCAAAATGCAACAAGAAGTTATAATAAGGATTTGTTTTCAGGAAATGATTTGCTTTTTAATACTCATATTTATTATATTTCTACTCAGCACAGTATTAAATGTGTTAGTGTATTCCATTTTAGTCTGATAGCAACTATCCTATGACAGGGTAAGAGAGCAACTGGCTCAAGGTCAAATAATTACTTAGAGACCCTGAGTAGAGAGGGGTCTAAATTCAGGTATTTATAGTTACCTAGTTCAAAATCATGATTTTTTTTTTTTTTAAAAAACTTAGTTCACAACATTGTTGAGGAATTGTGTACAGCCTGGTGTTTCTGCATAAAAAGTGTGTATTACGTTAAAAAACACTAGGTTGGCAACTTTGTTACTGGTATCCTCAAAGACAGCAATGAGACTCAGTTTCAACCCAAATAAAAAAAGTAGCCCAATTTGATGGAATCCAAACTTCCATGGCTGTCATACAAAATCAAGAAATGGTTTTAATGTTTTTGTTTGCCCTGATAATTCACAATTTCATTGACATATTCTATTTCACTAGAATATTAAGGTTATTTTTTCGTATTTAAAAACACAATTACTGAATATCTCTTAACGTTCATGCAAATATTCAGTTCGTTTTCAAAGAAGCAAAATAGAAGATACAAATAACATGAAAGGGCTGCTTTTTAAGCAAAAATACCTAATTTAGTACATAAAAAATCCCGTAACAGGACCAAAAAACCACACACACTCTGCCCCATGCAGAAATCCACTACTACCAATCCCTGACTGGTGGCCACCCAGCCTCTGTTTAAGCACCTCCTGAAGTAGTCTGTTCCACTGCTGAACAGCTCTACTTTAAGAGGGCTTTTTCCCCCGATGTCCAACCAAAATCTACTTCCTTGAAATTTAAACCCACTGTTTCTTATCCTGTGTTCTGAAACAGCTCTGAACAATACTGCCCTGGCTTTTACATGACAGCCCTTCAGATACTTGAAGACAACTACCACATTTGCTCATGGTCTTATCTTTTCCATGTTAAACATACCTAACACCTTAGGTTTTTTTTAAGAGAACTTTATTAATTTTCAGAATATAATTAAAATACAAAATATAGAATATAGAACATACAGAATACAGGACTAAAGAAAAAAGAAAAACTATAAAAGTGCGGAACAGAGAGAAGAGAAACAGAAAGTGACTTTTGACCTTCTCCAATACAGATAAAAATACATTTACAAATATAATCTCTTACCATTAGATAAACCTTAGTATCATTATTTCTATCAAATCAAACCGTTTAATCATTAAAACCTAAAATTAAAACTTCATTTTTTTCTGATACAAGCAAGTAGTCTAAAATTGGTTGCCAAGCAGAAACAAATCCAGAAACGGTATTTTCTCTTAGCAGCACTATTAACTTGGCCATTTGGGCCAGCTCCATCAGTTTGATAATCCAGTCCTCCACTGTAGGTATTTGTGGGTCTTTCCATCTTTGTGCATATAAAATTCTTGCTGCTGTAATCATATATAAAAGCAAAGTCCCATGTTGTTTCTCAAGCTGCTTCTCCATCAGACCCACTAACACTTTAGTTCTTAAGTTTCAATTAAACTGAATATTCAGTGAATTAAAGTGAATTGCTAGTCTCGGTTCGCAGCTAATATTACCTCTCAGAAGAGGAAAGTTTTGGTGGAGTCAGTTAGATCTGGAAAGTACACTACTGGATGCTCCCTCTGAAAACGCTAGTTATTCCAAGTCATTCTGCCTCTACTGCTGCACTATCCTATTGCACTTTTTGTTATTTTAGTATCAATTGTGCAGGAAACAAAATAAGTTCTTTAAATCATAACTTTCCTACTTTCTGTAGCTATTCTGACGTTTTCCTGGTTCCCTACCTAGAATTATATTTTATAATTTATAGGGGCGTGGTGGCTCAGCGGGTAAGACGCCAGGCTTGTTGATCGGAAGATTGCAAGTTCGGAGGTTCGAATCCCTAGCCCTGCATGCAGAGTGAGCTCCTGCACTAGCTCCAGCTCTTGCCAACCTAGCAATTCGAAAGCATGCAAATGCTTTCGAATCATAACTTTCCTACTTTCTGTAGCTATTCTGACGTTTTCCTGGTTCCCTACCTAGAATTATATTTTATAATTTATACCATTGTCAAAATTGCTGGAGGTGACGGACTCAACCGTGGGGGAGCTGGGAATGGCGACAGCCGACAGGAAGCTCTGGTGTGGGCTGGTCCATTAAGTCACAAAGAGTCGGAAGCGACTGAACGAATAAACAACAAACAAAATTGCACACACGCACACCCCAAAAAATCAGAGAGATGGGAAGTATACTATTCCTTCCCCCTTCTCCAACAGAACACTTCTCTTTGTACCTAGTATGGCATTTTGTGTGCATTTAAACAGGCCGACCTTTAGGGTCTATACACTATCATCTTATTGCTGTGCTACTGCCACAAAAATATGAGAAGAAAAGTAGATTTCTCTTCCCTTCCCCAATTAAAAAAATCAAGGAATCATATATATTTACTTAGAAATATTGGGCAAAACATAAACATTAAGAGAGAGAGCATGAGGCAGTTTAAAAGTTCTCAAGAGATAAAAGACATGCTCTACTTATTTTAGGCAGCAGAATGACCATCACAATTCAGTTCAACAAGCAACCAAAAAAGAGATGCTTATAAGGAAGTTTGTGTTCACTGAATTAGCTCTGCTAACTCATCAGCAAAGCTTCAACAACTTACTATTATTTACATCATTAGCCTTTTTGTTTGAAGATAAACAACTTCACACATATCCAATTCTGAGCTGCCCAAATAAACTACCCAATATGTAATAAGCTACCCACTCACTTTTAATCGTCGTACCATCTCTTCTTTTGAAATTTTGTCAGATATTTCTTTAACTCCTGGAGGATATGTAATTTTTCCATCATTGGCTCTTGTCTTTGAATGAGCCATAGTGCTATTTTAAACCTAGTAAAGAAAAAATAATAATTAGATATCAATCAAAAAAATATCAATATTTTGAAAAACCACAGAAATAAAATAATCTTTTTTCAACAACCCTTTCTCAAATGTTAAAATTTTAGGCTTTCTCAAAAAAAATTAGCTGTTAAAAAAAATGATATACATATATAATAGAGTACCAATAGAAATTTAACTATATGTGAACCACTACTTCCAGGGACTCCAGCAAAGGAGATCATTACCTTCTCGTGGTGCTGGAGCTTGAGCACCTCAATGAAACCATGAACTAAACCGTGAAGGAACACCCAAGACAGGAAGGTCGTGGCAGAGAGGTCAGACTAAATACGATCCCTGGGGAAGGTAATGGCAACCCACCCCAGTATTCTTGCCGTGAAAACTAAATGGATCAGTACAACCAGAGATATGTCAGTATACCATCGGAAGATGGGACTCCCAGGTCGGAAGATGGTCAAAATGCTACTGGGGAGGAACAGAGGATAAGTTCAACTAGCCCCAGATGTGATGACGCAGCTAGCTCAAAGCCGAAAGGACGGCTAGCGGCTGACGGTGCTGGTGGTGAACGACGAATCCAATGTTCTAAAGATCAACACACCATAGGAACCTGGAATGTAAGATCTATGAGCCAGGGCAAATTGGATGTGGTTATTGGTGAGATGTCAAGATTAAATATAGACATTTTAGGTGTCAGTGAACTGAAATGGACTGGAATGGGCCACTTCACATCAGATGACCACCAGATCTACTACTGTGGACAAGAGGACCACAGAAGAAATGGAGTAGCCTTCATAATTAATAATCAAGTGGCTAAAGCAGTGCTTGGATACAATCCGAAAAACGATAGAATGATCTCAATTCGAATTCAGGGTAAGCCATTTAACATCACAGTGATCCAAATATATAGTACGCCCCAACCACAGATGCTGAAGAAACAGAAGTAGATCAGTTCTATGAGGATCTGCAGCACCTACTGGATAATACACCAAAAAGAGATGTTATTTTCATTACAGGAGACTGGAATGCTAAGGTGGGTAGTCAGACGACCAGGGCTTTCCAAAGTGCCGCCGCTGGCGACACACCCGGCGGCAGTGGCGGCGGCGGCGACACGCGCGTGCACGGCGGCGGCGTGGGGGGCGTGCGGCGTGGCGCGCGCACGGCGGCGGCGCGGGAGGGGCGTGCGGCGGCGCGGGGGGGTGCGGCGGCGCGGGGGGGTGCGGCGGCGCGTGCGTGCATGGCGGCCGCCGTGCACGCGCGCGCCGCCGCTTCCGGGTGGTGTGGCGACACACCACGCTGTGTGTGGCGACACACTTTTGTGTCGCCACACACAGTTTGGAAAGCTCTGCAGACGACACCTGGAATTACAGGCAAGCATGGTCTGGGAGAACAAAATGAAGCAGGACATAGGCTGATAGAATTTTGCCAAGACAACTCACTGTGCATAACAAACACTCTCTTCCAACAACCTAAAAGACGACTTTATACATGGACTTCACCAGATGGTCGACACCGAAATCAGATTGACTACATCCTTTGCAGCCAAAGGTGGCGGACATCTATACAGTCGGTAAAAACAAGACCTGGAGCTGACTGTAGTTCAGATCACGAACTTCTTATTGCAAAATTTAGAATCAGACTAAAGAGAATAGGGAAGACCCACAGATCAGTTAGATATGAGCTCACTAATATTCCTAAGGAATATGCAGTGGAGGTGAAGAATAGATTTAAGGGACTAGATTTAGTAGATAGGGTCCCGGAAGAACTATGGACAGAGGTTCGCAACATTGTTCAGGAGGCAGCAACAAAAAACGTCCCAAAGAAAAAGAAAACCAAGAAGGCAAGATGGCTGTCTGCTGAGACACTGGAAGCAGCCCAAGAAAGAAGGAAAGCAAAAGGCAACAGTGATAGGGGGAGATATGCCCAATTAAATGCAAAATTCCAGAGGTTAGCCAGAAGAGATAAGGAATTATTTTTAAACAAGCAATGTGCGGAGGTGGAAGAAGACAATAGAATAGGAAGGACAAGAGACCTCTTCCAGAAAATTAGAAACATCGGAGGTAAATTCCAGGCAAAAATGGGTATGATCAAAAACAAAGATGGTAAGGACCTAACAGAAGCAGAAGAGATCAAGAAAAGGTGGCAAGAATATACAGAAGATCTGTATAGGAAGGATAATAATATTGGAGGTAGCTTTGACGGTGTGGTCAGTGAGTTAGAGCCAGACATCCTGAAGAGTGAGGTTGAATGGGCCTTAAGAAGCATTGCTAATAACAGGGCAGCAGGAGACGACGGTATCCCAGCTGAACTGTTTAAAATCTTGCAAGATGATGCTGTCAAGGTGATGCATAACATATGCCAGCAAATTTGGAAAACACAAGAATGGCCATCAGATTGGAAAAAATCAACTTATATCCCCATACCAAAAAAGGGAAACACTAAAGAATCTTCAAACTATCGAACAGTGGCACTTATTTCACATGCCAGTAAGGTAATGCTCAAGATCTTGCAAGGTAGACTCCAGCAATTCATGGAGCGAGAATTGCCAGATGTACAAGCTGGGTTTAGAAATGGCAGAGGAACTAGAGACCAAATTGCCAATATCCGCTGGATAATGGAGAAAGCCAGGGAGTTTCAGAAAAACATCTATTTTTGTTTTATTGACTATTCTAAAGCCTTTGACTGTGTGGATCATAATAAATTGTGGCAAGTTCTTGGTGGTATGGGGATACCAAGTCATCTTGTCTGCCTCCTGAGGAATCTGTATCACGACCAAGTAGCAACGGTAAGAACAGAGCACGGAACAACGGACTGGTTTAAGATTGGGAAAGGAGTACGGCAGGGCTGTATACTCTCACCCTACCTATTCAACCTGTACGCAGAACACATCATGCGACGTGCTGGGCTTGAGGAATCCAAGGCTGGAGTTAAAATCGCTGGAAGAAACATTAACAATCTTAGATATGCAGATGATACCACTTTGATGGCTGAAAGCGAGGAGGAGTTGAGGAGCCTTATGACGAAGGTGAAAGAAGAAAGTGCAAAAGCTGGGTTGCAGCTGAACCTCAAAAAAACCAAGATTATGACAACCAGATTGATTGATGACTGGCAAATAGAGGGAGAAAAAGTGGAGGCAGTGACAGACTTTGTATTTCTAGGCGCAAAGATTACTACAGATGCTGACTGCAGCCAGGAAATCAGAAGACGTCTACTTCTTGGGAGGAGAGCAATGGCAAATCTTGATAAAATAGTTAAGAGCAGAGACATCACACTGACAACAAAGATCTGCATAGTCAAAGCAATGGTATTCCCCGTAGTAACCTATGGCTGCGAGAGCTGGACCATAAGGAAGGCGGAGCGAAGGAAGATAGATGCTTTTGAACTGTGGTGTTGGAGGAAAATTCCGAGAGTGCCTTGGACTGCAAGAAGATCAAACCAGTCCATACTCCAGGAAATAAAGCCAGACTGCTCACTTGAGGGAATGATATTAAAGGCAAAACTGAAGTACTTTGGCCACATAATGAGAAGACAGGATACCCTGGAGAAGAAGCTGATGCTAGGGAAAGTGGAAGGCAAAAGGAAGAGGGGCCGACCAAGGGCAAGATGGATGGATGATATTCTGGAGGTGACAGACTCAACCATGGGGGAGCTGGGGATGGTGACGGCCGACAGGAAGCTCTGGCGTGGGCTGGTCCATGAAGTCACGAAGAGTCGGAAGCGACTGAACGAATAAACAACAAAAACTTCCAGGGATCTGTGAATTTATATATCCAGAAACTAATGTGCTAGAATGAATAAGCCTACACAAATCTCTTCTCTCCCTGCCAAGCCAAAACTTTGCAGAGAGGATAGTTTGCAGGCAAGGATCTTGAAGAGAAGAATGGAAACACTTTGCCAATTTTAAGAATGGCTGACATATTTTTACATTAGACTCTTGGGAGGGGGCAGTTAAGTTAAATGGAAAAAAATTAGCCTAATAATTAGAAACATTTAAAATTTGTTGACAAGAAATAGTACACATGCCAAGCAATTATTGTGGAATAACACAATTTGAAAGAAGAAAAGAAGATTCCCATTAGAAGCATTTTTGTACTCCCCCAAAAAAGCACATGCAAAAAAAAAAAAAGAGTGAAAAAAACTTGGTAATAGCGAAGTTAGAACAAAAGAGAAGCAGATTAAAAATGTACCACAGTCTTATTAAAATACAAAATGTATTTATAAATCTTTATCATATTCCTTAAGAAACATCTAACTACCACACATTTATGCTTTAATATAGTCTTTCTCAACTTTTTTACCCTGGAGGAGCCCTTGAAGAAATTTTCAGGTCTCAGGGAACCTCTGCATAAAAATCACAAAAAATATGAAAACTTCACAATACAATTCACTTCTAATCTGCACAATCCACGTGTTACAATGGTTACAACAGCAGCAAAGGAGCAAGTCAGCAGCTGAGTCATGGTGTGTAAAAATTTCCATCACTGTGAGCGCTAGCAATTTTTTAAAAAATCACAATCTCTTGTGGAACCCCTAGTGATTTCTCTCAGAACCCTAGGGTTCCATGGAAGACCAGCTGAGAAAGGCTGCTTTAAGACTACCATGCATTCACAAGGTCATCATTTACTTCCTTAAACCAGCACAATGTTGCATTCATATACATCAGTATTTCACAGCCAATCACAAATTGTTGGAATAGAGGCACATAATGGGAAGTAATTAGCTTCCATCATTTCCAAGATGCCAAGGCAAGACACTATGTAACAGTTAAGTTGCATTTACCAAACAAAAGGATCACAATTCCACCTGAAAATAACAAGAAAGCTATTAAGAACAATCCCTTATGGTTATGTATACAGAACTTTCTTTCTGCATTCCTCTTAATTTTCTTGTACTGTACAATGCAAATGTTAAAAAGCCTTTCCGTATGACTGTGTTTTATAATATTAAATACAATGTATTGTAGCAGCAAAGCAATACCAGTGCCAAAGTAAACAATGTTACTAGACTATGCAGTGATTCAGATTCAGTTCCAAAAAAGTGCTTCAGAGCATGTGGGGATACGAACGAAGCACCTGTCTGCAGTTTGTTAAAACATCTGTGTGTTTTCTTGGAACTGCATGGCAGCAGTGGAGGGCAAGTGCTCATGCCTAGGAAATGGTACAGATCCTTTAAAAAGATGCTTAAATTCACACTCCTGTATTCCCTGAAGCATCTTTACTGAATTGGAAGCGCTGCACAGTACTATTACCCATTATTTTGAATTTTGGGAACTACAATTAAAAAAAAAAAGACTTGGTTCAGGATAAGCCAAGATCATATTTTTAAGAAGCTGTACTTCTCGAGTTCAGATACAAAAATTGAAGTTTCCAACCTCTTCCTTGCAGCCTTTCAAAAGGAAGAAAGAGAAAGCCCACTAGTCCAAGGGGTGTATAGCTTGAAATTATGGTCTATAGCAGGGGTGGGCAACGTCTGGCCCGCAGGCCATATAAGGCCCGCAAAAGCAATTTGTATGGCCTGCGGCAGCGGGTATAGCAAGGGCAAGGGCATGGCAGGCATGGCAGCAGCGGGCGTGGCGGGTGCGGCGGTGGGCGCAGTGGGCGTGGCAGCAGCAGGAGAGGCAGCGGGCATGGTGGGCGTGGTGGTGGGCGCATCAGCGGTGGGCGCAGCAGCGGACGTGGTGGGGGCAGGCGCGGCGGTGGGCATGAGCGGGCTTGCTAGGTGCAGCGGTGGGCACGGCAGCAGGCATGGCGGGCGTGGCAGCAGCGGGCGTGGCAGCGGACGTGGCAGGGGCGGCAGCGGGCACAGCGGGCACTGCAGCGGGCACTGCAGCGGGCATGGTGGGGCGGCGGCAGCAGGCACGGCAGGCATGGCGCCAGGCATGGCAGCCCCCCAGTGCACAAACCCCACCCCTTCCGTGCGATAGGCTCCTGCCCGCAAACCCCGCCCCCTGGCCCTCAAGTGATGTTATAAATGTCAAAATGGCCCTTGGCATAAAAAAGGTTCCCCACCCCTGGTTTATAGCATAATGTACCCCATTTGGTGGAAAAGTTCAAAACCGGTATTTCTACTTCTTTTTCTAAAAATGCAAGGCATGAATTCCAATGCAGAATGTAAATGACTCCATAAAATCCAGCACATATAAAATCTAATATTGGGCTGCAAGAGTTTACCTTTCACACCCTTGAAATAAAAGCAATTTCAGGGAAGGGTTTTTTGCAAAATGTGTCAAAGGATATTTCTACTTGCAGAATTGCACAGTTACTAAACAAAAACATAAAAGTACATACATGTTATATTAAGTTATAGTCTACATGTGAAAAGTCATTCCTAATACTGCATCTCCCCAAAATTTCAACAGCCATTCAAGCCTTTCATAACATAACAAATGGAGTGTTTATTGCCCCTTTGTGGGGCTCAACACCCTCCCTGCTCTATTTAACATCTACATGAAGCTGCTGAGTAAGGTAATTTGACAGCATGGGATGAGATATCATGAGCATGCAGATGATACTCAGTTGTACATCTCCACTTTGGGCTGACCAAGTGATGCCAGGGAGGTCCTGTCCTAATGTCTGAAGGCTGTGGAGGTCTGGTTGGAGAGGAACAGGCTTCAGCTCAACCCTAGCAAGACTGAGTGGCTATGGGTTTTAGGGCCAGCCAGGTCTGGTGAGGTTCCATCTTTAGTTCTGGATATGGTTGCACTACTCCAGATCAAACCAGTGCACAATCTGGGGGTACTCATAACTCCTGTTTGAGTAGGTGAAAGCTGTGGCTAGGGCGACTTTTAAACAGCTACATGTTGTGTGCCAAGTGTGCCCTTTCCTAGAACAGGAGGCACTGCACATGGTCACTCATGCTTTGGTTATCTCTTGAATGGACTACTCTAATGCTCTACATGGGGCATCATACATTTCTACACTGAAAAGCATCCAGAAGCTGCAATTGATCCAGAATGCAGCAGTGTGCACAATCATGGGTATTTCTCAATTCACCCATGTTACATTTTTGCTAAACAAGCTGCACTGGCTCCCAATAGGCTTCCGGATGCAATTCAAAGTGCTGGTTGTCACCAATAAAGCCCTTCATCGCACCAGTTGAAGAATACTTGAAGAATAATCTTTTTCCAGTGGTCTCTACCCACCCTATTTAATCCAGCAGGTGGGGCATGTTTTGGGTCCCGTCAATTGAAGAATGCCATCTTGCCATCTAACCCTTTTGAGTCATGGTGCCTGCATTTTTGGAACACTTCACCAACTGAGATCAGATTGGTCCTCACCCTGCTGGCCTTCCAGAAAGTGCTGAAAACCTGGCTATTTGCCCAGGCATGGAGATCAAACAGTTAGTGAAGTCCAGGTGGTTTAATATAGGAAGGCATCAAGTTATTTTTTTCATAAGAATTTTATTAAATTTCAAACAAAGATAAAAGCTACAGAAAAACAAAAACCTACAAAGAAAAAAAACTTAAAAAGTGTAGAAACACAAGAGAAAATTTTTCAAAATTACAAAAAGAGGTGACTTCTGATTTTTAACAGCAAGGATATACAAAAATTTTCCATAATCAATCCCTTACTCTATATTAAACCAAAATCACATTATTTCTATAAATCATTCCATTGGCACATTATAAAAATCACTAAATACAGTTGCTCCCTCCCCTTATATTAAAAGAATATAAATAAAATTAAAAATCCCCTTCTCACCCCTATGGGTGGTATGTGTCTTCCTCAACCTCGGGTCCTCTACCAGAGGCCTGGGAGTTTGAGGGTTCTGCGCAGTACCTTAGCTGTTCCTAGCACTGCACTCTGCTCTTGTTAGCCAGTCTGGGTGGGAGCCTGCTGCTAGCAGCTGGTTCATCTGTGCTGCTAGGCGTTCATGCACTGCTGTTAGTTTCTTTAGCCAGTAGGTGTGGATCGTGTCTGGGCCAGGTGCTGTCCAGCTCTTCATGTTCTTGACACGCTGTTGGATATCTGCTACTGTGATGGTGACTGGTTCCTGCTCTGGGAGATTTCTGTGGTCTGCTCTCAGGTCCTGCAGCCACTTTGCACTGGTGTTATGTGTCTTCTCTTTCTCCCATATGTTCTTCCAGTACTGTTCTGTTCCTGCTGTTGGTGGCTCTGCTGTTACTGTGTTGCTGCACTGCAGCTGGGAGTACACCTTGGATGGTTCTTTGGTGAACAGGGCATTTATCTTCTTGGCCTCTGCTTCTCTAGTGTATCTCCTTAGCCTGGTAGCCAGTGCTGTGAGCCTTTGTTTAGCAGTCTGTAGGGCTTCAGATGGAGTCAGGCCCTTGTATTTTTTCAGTAGCCAAGTCTTATCCTTAATCTCCACACTCTTCTGTAGTTCTACCAGCTGAATAACTTCTCTCCGAGTTGCCTTGAACTTAGCCTCCAACCTCATTTTCCAGGGGGGTATGTAGTGCTGTTCTTCTTGATCATATAGCCAAGCATCTCCAGGATTACAGTGGCTGTAACTTATACCAGTTCATTGGTTTGAGATATAGTGGTAGTAGGGATTGTCGTGAGGGCTCTGTTGGCATCTTCTAGCATACTATCTGATGGTACTTCTCCACTGAGCCTTGGTAATCGGTCTCGAGAGTTGACTGTAGCTACAGTGGGGCAAAAAAGTATTTAGTCAGCCACCAATTGTGCAAGTTCTCCCACTTAAAAAGATGAGAGAGGCCTGTAATTGACATCATAGGTAGACCTCAACTATGAGAGACAAAATGAGAAAACAAATCCAGACAATCACATTGTCTGATTCAGAAAGAATTTATTTGCAAATTATGGTGGAAAATAAGTACAGTATTTGGTCACCTACAAACAAGCAAGATTTCTGGCTCTCACAGACCTGTAACTTCTTCTTTAAGAGGCTCCTCTGTCCTCCACTCATTACCTGTAGTAATGGCACCTGTTTGAACTTGTTATCAGTATAAAAGACACCTGTCCACAACCTCAAACAGTCACACTCCAAACTCCACTATGGTGAAGACCAAAGAGCTGTCAAAGGACACCAGAAACAAAATTGTAGACCTGCACCAGGCTGGGAAGACTGAATCTGCAATAGGCAAGCAGCTTGGTGTGAAGAAATCAACTGTGGGAGCAATAATTAGAAAATGGAAGACATACAAGACCACTGATAATCTCCCTCGATCTGGGGCTCCACGCAAGATCTCACCCCGTGGGGTCAAAATGATCACAAGAACGGTGAGCAAAAATCCCAGAACCACACAGGGGGACCTAGTGAATGACCTGCAGAGAGCTGGGACCAACGTAACAAAGGCTACCATCAGTAACACACTACGCCGCCAGGGACTCAGATCCTGCAGTGCCAGACGTGTCCCCCTGCTTAAGCCGGTACATGTCCGGGCCCGTCTGAAGTTTGCTAGAGAGCATTTGGATGATCCAGCAGAGGATTGGGAGAATGTCATATGGTCAGATGAAACCAAAGTAGAACTGTTTGGTAGAAACACAACTCGTCGTGTTTGGAGGAGAGAGAATGCTGAGTTGCATCCAAAGAACACCATACCTACTGTGAAGCATGGGGGTGGCAACATCATGCTTTGGGGCTGTTTCTCTGCAAAGGGACCAGGACGACTATTCCGTGTACAGGAAAGAATGAATGGGGCCATGTATCGTGAGATTTTGAGTGCAAACCTCCTTCCATCAGCAAGGGCATTGAAGATGAAACATGGCTGGGTCTTTCAGCATGACAATGATCCCAAACGCACCGCCCGGGCAACGAAGGAGTGGCTTCGTAAGAAGCATTTCAAGGTCCTGGAGTGGCCTAGCCAGTCTCCAGATCTCAACCCCATAGAAAACCTTTGGAGGGAGTTGAAAGTCCGTGTTGCCCAGCGACAGCCCCAAAACATCACTGCTCTAGAGGAGATCTGCATGGAGGAATGGGCCAACATACCAGCAACAGTGTGTGCCAACCTTGTGAAGACTTACAGAAAATGTTTGACCTCTGTCATTGCCAACAAAGGATATATAACAAAGTATTGAGATGAACTTTTGATATTGACCAAATACTTATTTTCCACCATAATTTGCAAATAAATTCTTTCCGAATCAGACAATGTGATTGTCTGGATTTGTTTTCTCATTTTGTCTCTCATAGTTGAGGTCTACCTATGATGTCAATTACAGGCCTCTCTCATCTTTTTAAGTGGGAGAACTTGCACAATTGGTGGCTGACTAAATACTTTTTTGCCCCACTGTAATTTATCCATGATCTTTTGCCTCATATCAGCTGCTGTGCTCTGTAATGGGGTAGCAGTGACGTTCCAGCTTCAGGTGTTGGCTGCACCTCCAGTTGTTCTTCCGTGTCTTCTTGAATCTGGGATATAATGTGTAGTTGGTCTATCTCAAGTTGTGAGAGCAGCTTCCTCTTCACTATGTTGAAGCGTTGGGTAACTAGCTGTTTCTCAGTTAGTGTGGATGCAGGTCTTCTGTCCATCCATAGTTCCCTCATACATTTCATATATCCCCTCTCATTAGGTCTACTGTTGTAGTAGCATTCCATCAATTCCAGGTTCTCTTGTCTTGTCCATGTATGGTTTGTTCCAGTAGCCCACTTATCGTCAAATTGCCCTGGTTCCCAACATCTGACGCGGACCTTGTTAATCCGGGCATCTGCAAACCCCACCACCCCCGGTGCACGCAATTGGCTCCCGTCTGCAAACCCCGCCCCCCGGCAAGCGCAATTGGCTCCTGCCTGCAAACCCCGCCCCCCCAGTCCGCAGAAAAATTGTCTTCCACGACCAGTCCCTGTTGCCAAAAAGGTTGGGGATCGCTGTTTTAGGCCATATTTATACAGAAATATTGAAAATTCCAAAGGGTCCACAAACTTTTAAGTACCACTAATTGAAAATATATATACATCCCAACCCATTGGAATTAAAAAACTAATAAAGAACTAAAATCTATTATATGTCCCCCTTCCCTGATGTCAATTTAGGGTTTCAGAGGAAAATATCAAGTGCAATACAACAAAACCACAGTATTCCACATGCCTGCAAAATCCAAGAATTCCAGTTTCATCTGAAGCCCTGTAATTATTTAGACATTACTGATAACAAAACGCTGATGATACCCAATTATACATCTCTGCCCTGGTGAATTAAGTGATGCTGTTGATGTCTTATCCTAGTGCCTAGAGGCTGAAGGGATCTGGATGGTGAAGTCCTTGGTGCTCTGAGCCTTGTTGTTTTCTTGTAGACGTTTCATTGCCAGACTAGGCAACATCTTCAGTGCAAAAAGGGAGTGGGACTTGCTGTTTGTATACCATGGCTTCTCCTGCTTGTGTTGGTGGTGGTGTTGTTCTCTCCTTAGGAGTTCCTTGATTGGGCTGTTGTTTGCTGCTTGGTTGATTGACTGAGTTAATAGTTTCTTGATTAGGGTATATCGTGCTGTTTGATTGTTCCTCTGGTGCTAATCCTGGTGTTAATCTTTGCATATCTGGGTGTTAATTGCTGGCCTTGTGTTCTGGTCTTTTGGCTTTTCTATTCTCTCTTGTGAATGGTATGTAAATGTTGTTTACCTCTATCTGGATGGGGAACAACAGGCTTCAACTGAACCCTGGCAAGACTGAGTGGCTCTCGGATTTGGGGCCTTCTATTTTTGGGACTTTTATTCTGGATGGGGTTGCACTGTCCCAAACAGACCCAGTGCGCAACTTGGGGGTTCTCCTAGACTCGTAACTAGGAAGGCCTTCACACAGCTTTGTGTTTTGCTCCAGTTGCACCCGTTCCCAGATTGGGAGGCTCTGCTCATGGTCACTCATGCCCTGGTCACCTCCCAGATGGACTACTGTAATGGGGCTGCCCTAGAAGAGTATCCGGAAGCTTCAGCTGGTGCAGAATGCAGCAGCATGGGTAGTTATGGCACACGTTACACCTCTGCTCCACAAGCTGCATTGGTTTCCAGTTTGTTTCTGGGTCCAATTCAGGGTCTGCCCATCTGGCAGAAGAGGTATGTTGCAGGTCCCATGTGCTAAAGAGCTACATCTGGTGGGACCCCAGAGATGGGTCTTTTCTGCTGTGACACCCGCCTTATGGAACATCATCCCCCCCAAGGCCAGGCTGCCTCCATCCCTGTTAACATTTTGCAAGTCCCTCAAGACTTGCCAATGTCATCAGGCTTGGGGGCCCCAAGGGAATGGTGAGTTGTTGAGGTGGCTCCACTGTTGTTAATATTCATCACTCTCTCCTTGCCTTTTTAAAATCGTAATATTAATTTTTAAACTGTTGATTTTTTATTATTGTTTTTTAATTTTTTTATTGTACACCGCCCAGTCACATTTTGTGAAATGGGCAGCTATATAAATATGAATAAATAAATAAAATAAATGCTAGAGCAAACTTTATATGAATTCATTAGTTTTCTAGAACTTATACAGAATCAAATATGTTCAATCCCAAGAATTTCACATACGAATTCTAGAGTACTGAAATGAATCAGAAAATTAAATATATGCTTTTACTTCCCTAATGATCCACATTATGCCATAACTACACTTGAAGGAAACCTGCATTTTAAATAACCAGAAGCAACATACTAATATATCTTAATATATAAAAATAAAAGGTAGCTAGTGATTTTTCTGCAATATTTTCAATATCACTTATGAAATATTTAAAACAACTATGATTTATTTCCTCTTCCAAACTCTCAATAACTGAAAAACCTCTCTTTAAAGGGAAAGAAGCAAAATTACAAGATCCATAAAACAAATGCAAAATGTTGCCATGTATGACTTGGTATTCACAATGCTTATTGACATATACAAATTAATCACAACTTTCTGGTCAATAAGACTTCCAAGGCTTTAAAACAGGGGTGGGGAACTTTTTTTATGCCAAGGGCCATTTTGATATTTATAACATCACTCGAGGGCCGGGGGGCGGGGTTTGCGGGTGGGAGCCAATCGTGCAGAAGGGGGCGGGGTTTGAGGATGGGAGCCAATCGCGTGGAAGGGGGTGGGGTTTGCGGGCGGGAGCCAATCGCACTGACTGGGGGGCTGCCGCGCCTGCTGCCGCAGCGCCCGCCACTGCTACGCCTGCTGCAGCGCCCGCCACCACGCCCGCCGCAGTGCCAGCCACCGCCACGCTCACCATGCCTGCTGCCGCGTCTTCCCCCACCACGTCCACCCCTGCCCCCACCGCTGCCGCACCCACTGCCGTGCCTGCTTTTGCCGTGCCCGCCGCTGTGCCCGCTGCCGCCACGCCCACCATGCCCGCTGCTGCTCCTGCCCCCTCCACATCCACCACTGCGCCTGTCACTACACCCACCACACCCGCCCCTGCTGCCGCGGGCCAGACCAATTGCTTTCGCGGGCCTTATACAGCCCCCGGCCTGACGTTGCCCACCCCTGCTTTAAAAGGTTGTCAATTCATCACTCTAAAATGAGATATCATTAGCCAGATAAAATACAACATAATGCCTTTAATCTAAAATAAAACAGTGTATAACTTTAATAAAGGAATGGGAAGCTCTCTACCTTGTAACAGTAACAACTTCAAGTAGCTAACTACAAAACATATTTCTGAAAACATGTGTAAAGCAGCAAGCAAATATTTATTTATTATTTATTTATTTGTTTTTCAGATTTATCATCCAGCATCTCTACAGCAGTAGACTCTGGGCGGTTTACAATAATATTATAAAAATTAAAACCTATACATCTAAAATACAATATAATAATAAATAGAAAAATCCAGAAGATGGTGAGATCTTAAAAGGAGGATATTACTAAGCTAACCACCCCCAGGAGGAACTATTACTTCCTTCGTTCCAAGCAAGGCGGCAGAACCAGGTCTTTAAAGACTTCCTGAAGGCCAGGAGGGAGGGCGCCCGCCTCACCTCTGGGGGCAAGATATTCCACAGGGCGGGTGCTATCGCAGAGAAGGCATACCTGCTGGACCCCGCTAGATGGAGTTCTTTTATTGATGGGGTCCAAAGTATGCCCTACCTGCATGACCGGGTGGGGTGGGTAGATGTAGTCGGGATGAGACAGTCCCTCAGGTACCCTGGCCCCATGCCATGTAGGGCCTTAAAGGTGATAACCAACACCTTGAATTGGACCCGGAAGCAAACTGGTACCCAATGCAGCTCATGGAGCAGCGGTGTTACATGTGCTGATCTTATAGCACCCGTGACTACCCGTGCAGCCACATACTGGAACAGCTGAAGCTTCCAGATACTCTTCAAGGGTAGCCCCATGTAGAGCGCGTTGCAATAATCTGTATGGGAGATGACATGGGCATGAGTGACTGTTCGGAGGGCCTCTTGATCCAGGAAGGGGCGCAACTGGCGCACAATCCGAAGCTGTGCAAAGGCCCTCCTGGCCACAACTGCCACCTGCTCTTTGAGCAGGAGTCGTGAGTCCAGGAGGACACCCAAGTTTCGCACTGAATCTGCACGGGGCAGTGCCACCCTATCCAAAGTTAAAGATGACAACTTCCTGGAAGTTGAGAGGCCATCAATCCACAGTCTTACCAGGGTTCAGTTGAAGCCTATTGTTCCCCATCCAGGCCCCTACAGCCCCCAGGCACTGAGATAGGGTGTCGACTGCAACACTTACTTCACCCGGGACAGAGATATACAACTGAGTATCATCAACATACTGGTGATACCTCATCCCGTGGTGACGGATGATCTCGCCCAGCGGCTTCATGTAGATGTTAAATAGGAGAAGAGAGAGAACCGAACCCTGCGGCACCCCACACAAGAGGGGTTGAGGGTCAGATCTCTCCTCTCCTATTACCACCGATTGGGAGCGGTCCTGGAGGAAGGAGGTGAACCAGCGCAAGACTACACCACCCACCCCCAATTCGAGCCGCCCCAAAAGGATACCGTGGTCGATGGTATCGAAAGCCGCTGAGAGGTCCAAGAGAGCGAGAATGGATGCACTCCCTCCATCTCGCTCCTGCCAGAGATCATCCATAAGTGCGACCAATGCAGTCTCTGTCCCATATCCCAGCCTGAAACCTGACTGAAAGGGTTCTAGATAATCCGTTTCATCCAGAATCCTCTGGAGTTGCAATGCCACCACCTTCTCAACCACCTTTCCCAAAAAGGAAAGGTGGGAGACAGGACAAAAGTTGTTCAAAACAGTGGGGTCCAGGGAAGGTTTATTGAGGAGGGGGTGCACCAGCACCTCCTTAAAAACTGCTGGGAACACCCCCTCTCCCAAGGATGTATTAATCATCCCCTGGACCCAACCACGTGACCTCCCGAGCTGACTTCACCAGCCAGGAGGGACACGGGTCTAGATGGCACGTGGTGGCGTTTACAATCCGGAGGATCCTGTCTACTTCATCAGGCACAACAGGATCAAACTGTTCCCAGATAACGGTAAGTATGTACCTCTGACATCTCCCCAGATTGTGCATCACGCTTAGAGTTAAACTTGGAATGAATCTGAGCAATTTTGTCCTGCAGATGCTCAGCAAACTCTTCCGACCAGCCCTGTAAATGGGTCACTGAGTCTTTACGACCCAAAAGAGATCTAGCAATCTTAAACAGGGCCGTCGGGCGGCATTCTGCGGACGCAATAAGAGCAGAGAAATATTCACGTTTCGCCGCTCTTACCGCCACAAGGTAGGCCCTAATAGCGGCTCTAGATTGTTTCCAATACAAGACAATGAGGACAAACTATTGTTTGGTTTTACAATTAATTAATGGTTATATTTTTCCATTACATCTGGTTGTCACTGATCTACTTCAAGCTATAACCCTATTTTAAGAAAAAAGTAGATGTTACCTTAGTTCCTCAAGTTACAGTAGTTAAAATAATGCCTACAATCTGTATATGACTGGCTTGCATACAATGTATCAAGGAGCAAGCACAAGCACCTATATATAATTCAGATTTTGAAGTTAAAAACAGAATGCAATAGCTGCTGTAGCAATCTGCATATCTTTGACCATAAGACTGTTGTATTAAGCCTTTTTAAAGCCTAATCAAGCATGATGTGGCATTCCATATTTAGTAGAGAAAGAATGGTTTGACTTATTTACATGATCTTCCTTCACTGCATACTCTAGCAACGAACTAGACATTTTTCTAAGCATTTATTTATTTTAGCTTTTTGTCATTTTGCATAACCACTGCTTGCAGGAATGACCTTTAAAAGGATTGTATGGCAGAACATAAAATAAAGTTTTGAGCCTGTATTTCAAATATGATCCCTAGCTACTTTTCCAGGGATTTGACAGCAATACACTCTAACACAGGGAACACAGCTTCGCCTGAAGGCATCTGCTGCCTGAAAAAGACCATCAGAGCTTATATAGCTAGCAACATTATACACTGTATGTCTAATTATATTTTGACCATTTTATGCTTGGAAAGTTAACTCCCAGTTTGAAACTCCTTTTACATTTAACAGTACTATACAGTTTTGGTTGTATTCAATAGAGAATTATATGGAGGGGAAACAGATGCATGTCACCAAAGGAAAAAGTACAAGATCAACCCAGTGAACTGGAAAGGCAGAGTAAAGCACCAGGGATAATTTTAGAGTTAAAGCAGGGAAATAAGAATTGTGCCCCCAGGCTGGAAAGTGATGGCATTATTCATGTTTCCCTCAAAATGTTTATTCTATCTTAGACTGATATTTCAGTTCTTTCACAACAAAATTTGTCACTTTTCAGATATAGCATTTACATAAGCCTTTAATATAAATATCTATTATGCATTTGTTTATTGCTTAAAACTACATTTTGCATACAGTTAATGAAAAGCTTTTCTCTTCCAACTCTCCATGCAACTTCCTGAGTTTTTCCTGGTGGCTATGAAGACTCATGGGCAAAACACAAATAAGAAAAAGAAACCAAACTCATATAGAAACAGCTTCTGCAATCATTGTCTACCCATTCTTGCTGATTACACTCTTGCTACATTCCATCAACTCCTTTAGAGAAATATGATAATTTGGAGAGGCTTCATAAGGAATACACAGAGCTGCCATGGGGAATAGTGGCATAAATACTAAGTTGCATGCAGGTAATGTGAAAATTTACATATAGGTCAAGCCATCCTGTAAGATAAATCAGGATGAACTACTTCTGCAGACAATTAAATCCTTGTTTACTTGCTCCGAACTTTTTCCCTTATTGACAAATGCATTAAAGGTAAAGGTAAAGGTTCCCCCCACACATTTGTGCAGTCGTGTCCGACTCTAGGGGCCGGTGCTCATCTCCGTTTGTTAGCCGAAGAGCCAGCGTTGTCCGAAGACGCTTCCACGGTCATGTGGCCGCATGACACGCGCAGAACGCTGTTACCTACCCACCAAAGTGGTACCAATTCATCTACTTGCATTTGCATGCTTTCGAATTGCTAGGTTGGCAAGAGCTGGAGCTAGTGCAGGAGCTCACTCTGCACGCAGGGCTAGGGATTCGAACCTCCGAACTTGCGATCTTCCGATCAACAAGCCTGGTGTCTTACCCGCTGAGCCACCACGCCCCTCGACAAATGCATTACAGTTATATTATTTACAACAAATGACCACAGCATTTTATCATTTTAGTCATATACAGTATTACTGAATTTTGATTACATTTTCAGAATCTGTATTGTGAATGAAATAGTGTGTGATATGAATGCTTAAATAAATAAGCTGCTCAAAAAAATAAAGGGAACACTGAAATAAGACATCATAGATCTGAATGAATGAAATATTCGTATTAATTACTTTGTTCATTACATAGTTGAATGTGCTGACAACAAAATCACACAAAAAGCAATGGAAATCAAATGTAAGCAACCCCTGGGTCTGGATGTGGAGTTAAACTCAAAAATTAAAGTGGAAAAGAACACTACAGGCTGATCCAACGTTGATGTAATGTCCTTAAAACAAGTCAAAATGAGGCTCAGTAGTGTGTGTGGCCTCCACGTGCCTGTATGACCTCCCTACAACGCCTGGGCATGCTCCTGATGAGGTGGCGGATGGTCTCCTGAGGGATCTCCTCCCACACCTGGACTAAAGCATCCCCCAACTCCTGGACAGTCTGTGGTGCAACGTGGCGTTGGTGGATGGAGCGAGACATGATGTCCCAGATGTGCTCAATTGGATTCAGGTCTGGGGAACGGGCGGGCCAGTCCATAGCATCAATGCCTTCGTCTTGCAGGAACTGCTAGCACACTCCAGCCACATGAGGTCTAGCATTGTCTTGCATTAGGAGGAACCCAGGGCCAACCGCACCAGCATATGGTTTCACAAGGGGTCTGAGGATCTCATCTCGGTACCTAATGGCAGTCAGGCTACCTCTGGCGAGCACATGGAGAGCTGTGCGCCCCCCCTAAAGAAATGCCACCCCACACCATTACTGACCCACTGCCAAACAGGTCATGCTGGAGGATGTTGCAGGCAGAAGAACGTTCTCCACGGCGTCTCCAGACCCTGTCACGTCTGTCACATGTGCCCAGTGTGAACCTGCTTTCATCTGTGAAGAGCACAGGGCGCCAGTGGCGAAGTTGCCAATCTTGTGTTCTCTGGCAAATGCCAAACATCCTGCATGGTGTTGGGCTGTAAGCACAACCCCCACCTGTGGACGTCGGGCCCTCATACCACCCTCATGGAGTCTGTTTCTGACCGTTTGAGCAGCCACACGCACATTTGTGGCCCACTGGAGGTCATTTTGCAGGGCTCTGGCAGTGCTCCTCCTGTTCCTCCTTGCACAAAGGCGGAGGTAGCGGTCCTGCTGCTGGGTTGTTGCCCTCCTATGGCCTCCTCCACGTCTCCTGATGTACTGACCTGTCTCCTGGTAGCGCCTCCATGCTCTGGACACTACGCTGACAGACACAGCAAACCTTCTTGCCACAGCTCGCATTGATGTGCCATCCTGGATGAGCTGCACTACCTGAGCCACTTGTGTGGGTTGTAGACTCTGTCTCATGCTACCACTAGAGTGGAAGCACTGCCAGCATTCAAAAGTGACCAAACCATCAGCCAGAAAGCATAGGAACTGAGAAGTGGTCTGTGGTCACCACCTGCAGATCCACTCCTTTATTGGGGATGTCTTGCTAACTGCCTATGCTTTCCGCCTGTTGTCTATTCCATGTGCACAACAGCATGTGAAATTGATTGTCAATCAGTGTTGCTACCTAAGTGGACATTTTGATTTCACAGAAGTGTGATTGACTTGGACTTACATTGTGTTGTTTCAGTGTTCCCTTTATTTTTTTGAACAGTGTATTATACTCCCATCACACCTACATGGCTAAGACTAAGGCTCTGAGTGATTGTGAATGGTGGGGTATTTAATACCTCACATCACCTTACTTATGCACAGGGTAGAAAAGTATGCAGTGTGGAAGTCATTTTAGTACTGTTCCACATAGAGATGCTACAAAAATCTGTCACACAATATGGAAAGAGACCATATTATAATTCCTTGTCCATGCCACAATACCCAACTACTTGTATACAGATAGAAATTGGAGCATTGCTAGTATGGGGAAAACCTGGGTCTGGATCACTCCCACTCTGACAGAAAGTTTCACATTACTGAAGTGATGAGGGAAGCAGCCACATTAGAGCACTTTTATTCAAGCTACAGGTAGGTCTCAATTAGTGCAGTTAATGAATCCCACGAAATGGTCACATTATTCAAATTCATACTATTCAAAGTAACATTTCTAAGGAAAATATGGGAATTGGTTCCAGCTTGATGGAAATAGGCAATGAAAAAATGTAAACATAAATTTTTATATGTATATTAATGAAATATTACAGTAAAGGATAAAAAGAATATACTCTAAATTTAGCAAAGTCACAGAGTAGTTATAGAAAGCAAAATAAAAACAAAAAAAAATTCTACTGTAGATTCAGGCATTCCAACATCTTGCCTTATTTTAGCGTTGCTATGACCATGTTCATGTCATTCAATTACATCAATTTTTTGCTCTAATGAAATGACGAGCTTCTTCTTTTTTAAACTTGTACTGTTTTCCTCTGACGGAATCTTCCTTTTCTCCATTTGCACACAAGAAGATTAGCAATGTCTAAAATCCCAAGCACAACTGCACATGCACTAGCCTCAACTGCAGACATGTTAGCCTCACACTAACTGAATTTTGGGTCGCATTAAATGTGACCTGGTAGCAATTTACAATTTGCACTAAATAAAATATTGCATTATTCAAACTCGCACTAACTGCGACCTACCTGTATAATGTACAACGGGTTAGGGTTTTAATAGAAAATAGAAAACATGTTAAGAGTTCTTACACCTGTACAACAGCACTGTGACCTCATTTATCCTTCTTCAGAGAGTAGTTATATAATACCTCATTATAAAACATTTTAATAGTATAAACATTTTACTTTTTGCAACCTAAACGTCCCAAAAGTTGATTACAATTCCTATAATCCTCAGAAAGTCCAACCAGTGGGAGTTGTTTAATAACATGTTTGGTAATATGTCTCCCAATTCTTACAGAAGTAAATTGTCCACAGGTGAGAAAGCTGTGACTGTCTCAGAAGTGCAAAACGCAAGAAAAAAAAATCCAGAATGGATCTTATCTTTCAAATATTTCTAAATCCCTTAGACAGAATCAATTCAACACTGATTAATTTCTCAAACTAGAACTTTAACATCAAGCTCCAAATTTGTTTTACAAAAAACTGTTATACCTTTTTATGCTTACAGATCAAAACTAAGATAAACACTTGTGCTCTGAGAGTATGTTCTGAATTTTGAAGAAATTATTTTTATTTTATTGCTTAATGTTTACTTGCCTTGAGGCAGTCACAGGGGAAATTGTGAAGTATTCTCTCAGCAGCGTTTGCACTGGCTGCAAAAGTTGTGGTTGCCTTAAGGGAAAAAAATCTGGAAAAGGCTGGTGCAAAATGTATTTCAGAGTAATGTTGATGGTTAATAGATACATTAAAATGCTTTATAAGGCATTCCCATTTCTCGTTTCTCCTAACAAGACACACAGGGGAGATCCAAGAAATTATAGGTTAGTCAGCTTAACATCTGTTCCAAGCAGAAATGGTAATCAAAGAGAAAATAATGAGGTACAGAGAAGAATAGGCCTTGTTGAAGAAAATCAGCATGGATTCTCTAAATGTAAATCTTGTCTCACCAACCTTCTAAAAATTTTTGTTTAAAGTGTCAACAGGCACATCGGTGAAGGTGATCCCCTACTGACATTGTATATTTGGATTTAAAAAAAATAAAACTTATTCAATTCCTAATCAAAGCCTCCTAAGTATACTTGACTGTCATGGAATAAGAGATCCTTCCTTTTATGGACTGCCAAGTGTTTAAAAAACAGAAAGCAAATAGTAGGACAAGATGAGCAGCTTTCTCAAAGGAAGGAAGGAAGAAGTAGAGTTCTTAAGGTTTTGCATTGAGACCAGTGGTTTTTAACTTGTTCTTTCATTATCTTGATTTAGAGCAGGGGTCACCAAACTTCTTCAGCATCAGGGCCATGCCACTGATGCCACTTCCTTTTCCTTCTCTACCTCACGGCTGGCTCAAGCCAGCTCCAGGCAGGGTACCTGTTGCTCTGCCCACACCAAGGCAGCTAGTAAACCTGTCACAAAAATGGCGACCTGAGGATGCAGTGAGCGCTCACAAAAGCAGCTGAGTAAATGGCTGCTATCTCCCTCTCTCTTACAGGACAGGTGGATATATTGTTATGGCTTGGATGACTTTGGGTGGTGGGCCAGATGTGGTCCACAGGCCGCAGGTTGCCAACCCCCAACTTTGCAGTAAACTGGGCAGGTTTGCAAATGATATCAAACTATTCAAGGTGGTGAAAACCCCAGAAGAATCCTTTTAAACTGGAAAAATGCCCAAAGAAATAGAAAATGCAGTTAGATTTAATTTTAAAGTGATGCACATTGGAGGGAAATCCTAACAATATATACACTAATAGGGTCTGAGATTCTATAACTAAGAAAAAGTTCTTGGGCTCACAGAAAATAGCTCAATGAAGATGTCGATTCAGTGTGCAAATTCTATGCTAAAGTTCATTAAAAATGCTAACACTATAAGGCTCTTATATAAATAAATAGTGCATCCACATCTGGATACTGTGTATAGTTCTTGTTGCCATTTGAAAAAGGATATAACAGAGTTGGGAAAAGCGTAGAAGAGGACAGCCAAAGTGATCAGGAACTTGAAGAACTTCTGTACAAGAAAACATTACAAAATGTTAAGACTTTTCAGCTTGGAAAAAAAACAACAGAGGGAAAACATAATGAAGGTGTATAAAATAATGCATATCAGGGAGAAAGTGGGCAGATACAAGTTTTTTCCCTGCCTCAAAACCCTAGGACCAGGGGTCATCCACTGAAGCTGAATGGAAGACTTAGAACAATCAAGTGAAAGAATTTCTTGTTAAACTCTATTACAAAATATGAGGATGGCCACTAACTTGGATTGGAGACTGAATAAATACATGGAGGACTAAAGGATAATTTTGTGGGTTGAAGGCAACATGCTGCCAAATACCAATTGCAGAGGAACTACAGCAGGTGGAGGTATGCGTCTATCTCTTGCTTATAAGCACACTAAAGGCATCTAGTTGGCCACTGAGAGAAGCAAACTGCTGGATTAATACAGGCCTTCTATGATCCAGGAGGGCTATTCTAATATTCTTACATCTCCAGGAAGCAGCTGTTCCCTAATGGTGCCAGTCTGCTGTACTGCTATCAAAAAACAGGGCTTCAATTTAGCTACCACTGCTGAGGGATGAGCTACATGTGCATGGAACAAGAAACCAGAATTCTTTTCCACCTTGATTGGTTGGGAATGAGCTGCAGTTACATATAATCTATTTAATTCTCCCTGCTGGTGTGGCTGCTAATCACTGCCACTAGTTTTACACACCAGGATTTTTTAAGTTAGCAATTTGCTCTTTAATATTTGTCTTTGCTGTACAGTTAACCAGCATTTGTCTTGCTGAGTTTCTGCTCATTTTATCTTTCTCATTTGGGTAGTGCTTCATTTGAAGATCCTTTAAGTAAGACATAGTATCTTTTACAGCCTACTTGACTCTATCATTTATCATTTTAGGAGAACATCTGTTCTAACTATAAATGAACTTTCTTGACAATTTTCCAGTCAATTAAATGTTCCCTAGTGTTGTGGTCACTGTTTCTAAGCAGTTTGATATCATCTTACATCAAATCCTGGACATAATTTAGGATTAAACAAAGCCTCTTGTTAGATCTAATCTACATAATATTTATTGTATCAATGTAGACGTTCTACAACTATATTGCCTCATATTTACATTTCTCAGTCAATTTCATAGAAACAGTCTTATTTTTCTACTTCTGTATATACATTCATCTCCTTTAGCAGTTCTATTTTACTGAATTGTATTTGTGTCATACAGAGCAGTGACAACATTAACACAACCCTATGCAATTCTTAACAGTTTATCATTTGTATAAACCCATAATGTGTTATTTCAGTTTCAGGAGTCCCTATTTTTCCATTCTGACTCTCTTTTACCATCAGGATTTAGAAATCTATTCCTCCCTAAATGTAAGTATCCCTGTAATTTTAATTTTAGACTTCAGCACCTTTATATACTTATCTGGGATTAAGTCCAAATGAACTCAATGGGGCTAATTTCAGAGTAGACATGAACAGAATCCTAAATTCAATATGCTCCTCAATCTTTTCAGACTTGCTCTCAGTTTCTCAGAACTAACTGCAACTTCTATTTATCAAACCTTACTCAGAGGAAATTTAATGTCCTTGAAATATGTATTTTCTTTCTCAGCTGGACATTCAACTCTAATAATTTTCCCCGAAGTCAAATTAAAAGTTGCTTTATAACTCTTTATTTCAAGCCCAAGATGTCATTATAATTCATAATGAATAGTTGATACTTCCCAAAACATTTTAATTGCTTAATCAATACAATTTCTTCCCCTACACGCAGATGGAATCAATGCATTTTTTGCACATGTGCATGTACACACACACACTTTCTTTGAGGTTTTATCTTTAACATTCTAATGATGTTTTTCCAGACCTCATCACAAAGGCCAATGTCACCTGTAATAAGAATGGGGAATCGATTCTTCAGATGTTGCTGAATTCCAGTTCCCAGTGTTGCTGGAGGACAGCAACATCTAGAAAACTACAGATTTCCCAATCCATAACTATTGACTTTTCTTCAGCCAAATTCAGCAGCCTATCTATACATCTTACAATGCAACCTATACATCTTCACAGAAAAAAACCTATGCAATCTATAATTAATCTTAATATAATTAAATGGATCTTCCACTTCGGGGCTCGTATCAGTCATTACAAGAACTCAATAATTATCAGAAAAATTGTAAAGTCACAGTCAAATCTAACACTTCTGTCATATTTTTTTTATCCTTTATAATTAGACAAACTTAAAACAAACAAGCACAAGGCTGTACTTTATGATTTTAAGTTTCAGCAAGCAACAGCTGTCAAAAGAAAATTCCATAAGCTAACAGCAATATAAAGGAAGTGCAATGAAAACATCTGAGAACAGCAGGAGTTTGGTACTGTATACTAAAAAGTGAAGTGTTTTCAAACATAATTTTTTAAACATTCCCTTTGCAGAATATTTAAGTCTGGAAATGCTCTTTTATCTGTGGCTGCCATAAAAGTCAATATAGTATGGTGGCTGTGGCAAAGAGTACATTGCACTATTAAATCTAGTGTGCTAGTTGTATCTCTTCCTGACTGTTGCTTGGATTTGGCAACAGTTATCCAAATCTAAGTTACAATTTGTCTCAACTACTGCAACATGCTGCATTTGGAGCTACCCTTGAAAAGTGTTTGGGAGTTGCAGCTGGTACACAATGTGGCAGCTAATCTACTAACCAGTGAAGATATTAAGAACATAATATATATGTACTGAAAAACGTGGACAGACTGATAATTGTTTACTGGGCACAATTTAAGTTACTGGAATTTACCTTTATCACTCTAAACTGTTTAGAGATTGACTATCTAACAGAACATTTCTCTTCTTACAAATCTGTCTGGTTATTAAGATCACCAGAAGAGGCTCTTTCGGTGATACCTCCATTCCAGATGCCCGTTTTTCTGACATGCATTGCTCCTGCTCTCAGATTTAGACTCCACTCTTTCAGGTTGTGGAAGATCTAAACATGCATCTCTTTTACCAGGTTCTCAATTATAACATTATTTTAGATTTTATTTTTAAAATTAATGTTAACCTATGTTTTTAATTTTTTATATTCTATCTTTAAATTACTTTAGCTGCCTGGAATGCTTGCCAGAGCAGGAAGGCAGGGCATAAATAAAATAATCAAATAAATCTGACCAGAAAAACAAATATCATCTTATAGTTTATATCTGTTTAACAGAATAGCATATTTTTATTTATTTATTTTTAATTAATTTTTATCCCGCCTTTATTATTTTTAAAAATAACTCAAGGCAGGGAACATACCTAATACTCCCTCCTCCTATTTTCCCCACAACAGCAACCCTGTGAGGTGGGTTGGGCTTAGAGTGTGTGACTGGCCCAAGGTCACCCAGCCGGCTTTCATGCCTAAGGCGGGAGTAGAACTCTCAGTCTCCTGGTTTGCCATTGGCTCCTTCCTAGGGCTGAGAGAATGTGATTGGCTCAGGGTCACCCAGCTGGCTTTCATGCCTAAGGTGGGACTAGAACTCACAGACTCCTGGTTTCTAGCCCAGCACCTTAACCACTAGACCAAAGTGATATAATAAAATGCATCATAGGCAAATTCTCTACAACTCTACATACTTGTAAATTTGAGTACTTGCATACCGTCACATTTTGTTTACCCATGTAAACAAAGTTTCAACCAATATCACTTGATATTTTTAACCACAAAGTATGAAAATGCCAAATTATTCCATTCTTACTTGATACTAAGAGAAATAGAAACTGTTTGGAAAAAAACTTAACTTGATTCCCTTAGTGCAGTTCAAGCATGTAGCATTAATTTATGATAAAAAGAAGCATGTAAAATGTATAAATAATAGAGTTAGAGATAATTACAAAACAAGCTTAACAACCAGACTATACCTCTATACTCAGAAAGGGGGATATTATATTGCTAGCTTCAAGGCTTTAGCAAAAAACATTTTCTTAAGGATTTTCCCTCCATTTTTCAAAATAAAATACAATACATAATAATACATCAATAACATAAAGATTAAAAGCAAAAAGGTAGACAAAACAATCCTATCAGCAATTAAGAATGCATTAAAATTTCTTGGAGAATAACATGGGATTTATATAGCCCTGGAAAGTAGTAGTGAATGCCAAGCCACCACTACCAAAAAGCCCTCTTTTATGTTGCAAGAGAGAAAAAGCTCCATTCACAATCTCCATAACTGCAGTTTCAATTCTGTTGTGTTTTCTCTGCCAGGCAAGTACAACAATCCTTGCTATAATCATATTTGCTCACATATACATCAACTAACAAGTAGAAAGGGAAGAAAAACATAAAAAGCAAGATTCCCCTTCACAGGTAACCAAGGATGGAGTATGTATGTACAGTCCACTCTGTAAAGGCTTCCACACAATTTAAAGATTTCAAAATATTTTGGAATCTTTCCAAATTAAAAAAAAAACTAATTATCCTAACTTCTGATGAGTTTTGAAATCATGCATTAATTTATAGTTTTCACTCATGGAATTTATAACTATATAATTAGCATAAGGTTACACTGAATGAGGGGAAGTAAACCCTCCACAAAGATCACATTTCTTGCTCAAAGCCTGTAGATACACAAAATATAGGTCCTCAATAACATGTACACAGCTTACACGCATACTATGGGCAGAGAGAGAACCTACACCACAATCTTACCCTCCATTCAATTTATCTTGTACATAACTACCCTCATGGGTTAATATTCGACTTCATAATGAACATATGATTTCAGAAAATATGGGAAGGATCTAAATGGAATAGCAAAGCATTCAGTGAAATGCATTAACTTTGAGTTGAGTTGTTGAATACTTCTAGCTCCAAATTCTCCAAAACTGTGAATTCCATCAGTTTTAACAGCAGACCCACGCCTACAGAAGTCGGTACCACTAATTTTACTGTTGGAAGCTTGGTAAGCCACCAATTTGCTTCTCTCCACTCAACAATGAAAAGCGATCCTGAAAGACTCTGGTTTTTTAAAAAAAACCTCGTCTTTCAAAGAAAAGCCCTCTGGAAGGAACTTATTGTCACAATGCTCAAAATGCTGGCCCAAAAGAAAAAGTGTGGGAGGCCTTGTTTTAATAATTAAAGCAACCCCCAAACTGCACCATTAAATCCAGGAGAAAGGTTGGGGTGTGTTATGTTCCAGGCGGTCGGCAACCACTCTCCCCCCTCCCCGCCGCTTACTCCGCGAGTGGAAAGAGACGCCTCCAACGCTTGGCAAGTTGAGAGTGTATAAAACGGGGACGGGGGAGCGGCTAAGTCTAGAGCCCCCTTTTCCTTTCTCATCTCCAACAGGCCCCAGCCAATGGCAGCAGGCAAGAGGTTGAACTGGGGCAGGGTGCCCGTGCGAGGGGGAACTAGGCCAACTGGGGCAGGCAAGGCTCCAAGGCTCTTCGAGCCATTCAAGTCTTTGCAGAAAAAGCGGCTCCAGGGGCGGGCAGGGCAGGCGGGTGGAACGAAGGAAGGCCGATTGCAGTAGCGCCACATTTGAGGGAAGGAAGCGTTTGCCTCCTGTCGCCGCCGCCACTGCTCCACCTCCTCCTGTCTTGCTTTAGGAGGCTTCAAACGGGGACCCCGACGACCAACATAGAGCGCCCGCGGGCGGAGAGGAACCCCTGCATTTTCTGAAGGAAAAGAAGGGGCTTCAGACAAGGTCACCCCCGTTACTTCTCGCCCGCCGCGGCTCAGAGCAGCCCGCACACAAATACCCACAACCGCACCGCGGAGGAAAGGGCGGCAAGTTCAACATGCTCACTACGGTTGAGCGAGGCAGGGATGGCGGCGTAGGAAGAAACGGCGTGAGGGAAAATCAGGCGGTGGTGAGGAAAAGCACCCGGGCCACAATCCTCCTCGCTTTCCGGATGCCTGAACAACGAGGAGGCGGAGACGCGCAGGGGGCTCCTGCCCAGAGAGGTTCTTCGTCCCCCTTACCTTACTGTGGCTGACTGCCGCCGCCGCCGCTTCTACTTCTTCCACGAGCGGAGACAAGGCAGAGCGAGCCCGTCTGCTCCTCTCCGGCCCGCCGCGCTAGGCTAGGCTGGGCTAGGGCAGCAGCCGCTACCGCCGTCGCTCGCCAACGCAGCCAATCGCCTTCCGCAGCTCGCCGCGGTCCCCCCCTTTCCGTCAGCTTCAAAATGGCGGCAACGAGTCCTCCGTTCCGCGAGACCCCGCCACCGAGCGGCGGGGAGAGGCCGTCGTCAAAGTGAGGTAGCAGCGACCCCTGCAGGATCCGAGGAAAAAGTAAAGGGGGCGAAAGTGCGGGGAGATGAAAGAATGCGCGCTGTCCCCTCGCCCCAAGACGACGACGACACCGCCGCCGTAAAATAGCGGGAGACAGTTTTTCTTCCCTCCTTCCGAGTGAGAGTAAGTGGTGCTGCAAAGGTAGCATTGCACAATAGTAGTTTGTAGCACATGGAAAACTCTGGGACTGGGATTGTTGCCCCGCAGAACGAGGTCTGAGGGTTAATAGGAAGTGGGTGGTAAAGGAAGAAGAAACCGGGGTATCAAAAGTTTTAGGACGTTCCGTAACATCATTCGGTTCTTAGTAGTCTGACTTGGAAACCAACCTTCCTCCTTCCAGTGCGGATTATTCCCAAAGGCATAAGATTGCAGCTCTATCCTATAGGTGTATTTCCTTGGGGAGGAATTGAAATGTTTAATGTAATACCTGAACGGATATCACTCGGAGGAAGGGAAAGACCTGTTCCCTCTACTCCCAAAGTACAGGGGGGGGGAATAATGGATTTAAGTTAATTGATCAGTGGAACCAATTTCCTAGGGAGGTGGAACTTCAGGAGGAAGCTAGGCTGACACCTGTCAAGGATGTTTAAATTTGGATTCCTGCAGGGAGTAGGAGATTGGACACTAACGCCTTCATGGAGTTTTTCAACTCTATCATTCTAAGGAGGAGCGTATTAAATACTTGCCAAATAATCACATTAACTATGTTTAATTAATTTCACTTAAATGTAATATAAATGAAATATCTGTAAACTACCCAGAGTTGCTGGGAGTTGGGTGGCATATAAATTTAATAAATAATAATTAATGAGTATAATAAATAATTATTAAGGCAAAATTGAATGGTGGAAACACTATCAAAGCCATCAATACCTGGGCCATACCTATTATATGATACACTGCTGGAATTATTAACTGGACACAAGCTGGACAGTTTGGACTGAAAAGCAAGAAAAGTCATGACTATACATCACTATGCATTATATCCCTGTAGTGTTACTCATAGATTATACCTGCCTTGCAGAAATGGAGGCAGAGGTTTACTTCTAGTCAAACAACCTGTCAAAGAAGAAAATCATGCATTGGCTGATTATGTAAAAGACAGTCAAGAACAAGCACTGATGCAAGTTAAAAATTGTAACGTACTGAATGTACAGGAAACAAAATGTGAGTATAGAAATAATGTAATAAAAACACAAACAGAATGCTGACAAGGAGAAGCATTACATGGTCAGTTCCTACAAAAGATCGAGGGGAAAGTGCATAAAGATAAAACCTGGCAATGGCTTACAACTGGAACATTAAAAAAAGAAAGTGAAGGCTCAATTTTGGCTGCTCAAAAGGATGCTATTCGAACTAATGCAATCAAGGCCAAAATTGAAAAATCATCAAATGATTAAAAGCGCAGATTGTGCATAATAGCAGAAGAAACAGTAGATCATATACTCAGCTCGTGCAAGAAGACCGCACAAACTGACTATAAACAACAACATAACACAGTCGCCAAAATGATTCACTGGAACATCTGTAAAAATTATCATTTGCCAGTAAGGAAAAATTGGTGGGAACATACAGATGAAAAAGTAGTTGAAAATGAGGAGGTTAAAATACTGTGGGATTTCTGAAAACAAACTGATAAAGTTTTGGTGCATAACATGCCAGAGTCCCTTTTTTGAGGGAGATGGGTAGTGATGAAATTTGAAATATAAATATAAATATTTAACTGTGGTGAAAAGAAGAAAGTATGGATAATTGATGTGGGGATAGTAGAATAGAAGACAAAGAATTGAAAAAGATCATAAAGTATCAAGATCTGAAAATTGAAGTTGAAAGATTATGGCATAAAACTGCAGTGGTGGTCCCAGTGGTTATTGGCACACTAGATGCCATACCAAAAAACCTTGGAGGGCACTTGGAAAATCTTCGCATTGACAAAATTTCCATCTGTCAATTACAAAAGGCCACACTGCTTGGATCCATACATATACTATGCCAAAACATTACAACATCCTAGGTTCTTGGGAAGAACTCGATGCGAATGAAGGCCAACACCAGCAAAAGAACTGGCAGCTGTGATTTCACGTTGTTATGTATATAATAATTAAAATACAAATCTATTTTTGTCCTAACTGCAACCCACTTTTTTCTTCTTAAAAACCATGAATAATTTTGGTATATAGATCACGGCAAAGTGCTTAAAGACTATATGTGGCCTAGAAAAATACTACACAGAGGGTTATTTTTTTATTTTTTTATTTGAAAGATTTGTATGGCTGCCCATCTAGAAACACAACTCTGGGTGGCTCACAACAACAATAAAATCCAGAACTATAAAAATCATAAAACATAAAACCAAAAAACCCCCCCGGCATCTCAATCATCCCCTTGGGATGCCTCACAACCAACTCCAGACATCCTCACATATGGCAGAAACCCAACTGGCATGTATAAAATGTTCAGTCATAGACCCTTCTGAGTGTCCTGGAAATTGCCTGAGCCCATTATGAGGTCATAATGAATGCTCTACAATAGAACATTTTGCACATCCCTAGAGCTTGCTTGCCTGGTTACCTGTACACTGGCAATGCTTGAAAAGAGCACAACCCAACCAAAAGGAGACAAGTAAGTTGAGATGATTTTGGCATCTTGTGTTTCTATAAACTTTAATATGCAAATGTATGGGCGCATGCCTCTGACATTCTATTATTACCTCCACTACAGGTATGTAATGATAAATTTCTAGATATTCTACGTAGCTAACCATCAAGATGAAAATAATTGACAGAAATATACAAAAAGAAGGATGCTGGGTTAGGCTAATTGTGCACCACGGGATTGCCTGGATATCCCATGAACAAGTTCAACTACTTCAGTTTACTTCTTGGAAATTAATGACAGGAGAATAAATAACTTTTTGTTCTGCTAAAACATATAGGTATGATTACAAGAGCACTTCAGATTTGACATGCAAAAGCTGCTTTGGAGCGTGCAGGAGTGAAAACATTACACATGTCGGCAACATCTTAAAGTAGCAGCTGCCTAATCTGGGAAAAGATGCTTTTAAGGCATTGCCCTCAGGGGTTATACTCACACTCTGGGGCGCATTTGGAAGACTGAATCTGAAGTGCTTTTCATTCCTAATAACTATATCAGAGCAGGGCCGTAACTAGGGGGGGCAAGCGGGGCATGTGCCCCGGGCGCCGCACTGGGGGGAGGGGTGCCAAAATGACAAAAGAGTATTTGTATACTGAGTGTTTCCTTGGAGGACGCAGAATCCATGTTTGCCTCGGGTGACACAGACCCTAGTTGCCCTTCTGTATCAGAGTACAGGTAGTCCTCGGTTAACAACCATTTGTTCAGCAACCATTCGAAGTTACGACGGCACTGAATGAGTGGTGCTTACAACTGGTCCTTGAAGTTCCGGCTGTCCCAGCACCCCCACGGTCACGTGATTGTGATCTGGGCACTTGGCAATGGCTCACATTTACAACGGTTGCAGCACCCTGAAGTCATGTGATCTAAATTTGTGACCTTGCCTGCCGGCTTTCCATAAGCAAAGTCAATAGGGAAGCCGGCAGGGAAGGTCACAAGTCCCCAAGTAAGTGTCCCGCACCCATGCGCCCTGCCCCTCTGCACTCGCACCACCCTGGCCACTCGTGTACCTCCCCAAGCCTTGCCATGCTCATGCCACACTTCCCCACCACCCGTGCAGCCTCACGCACCCTCCTGAAGCCTTGCCACACCTGCGTTGCACTCGTGTACCCTCCCCTAGCCAGCAGCAGCCACCCCAAGCCCCACCACACTCGCACTGCGCCTCCTCGGCCACCCGCACACCCCCTCGCTCCCTCTCCCACCTGGCAGCAGCCACTTACCTGCCTGCCAGCTTACTTGTGAGCCACCTGAGACTTGCAACTTCCTGCCAGCTTCCCCACTGACTTTGGTGTTGGAATCTAGTAGGAAGTTGCGAGGATGTACTCGCTTAACGACCCACGATCCTTGCTTAACAATGGCAACGGAGACAGCAGGATTGTTGTTGCTAAGTGATGTGGTCACGTGACATTGTGCTTTACCACCACATCACTTAGCAATGGAAATTCCAGTCCCGATTGCCGTCATAACTCGAGGACTACCTGTAGTATTGATGTTGCATATCAGCTTGAAGATGGGGAATATCTGACAGATGATGATCTATCCATGAAGTTCGATGAAGTTTCTGTTATGCAATCTTTTTGTCTTATTTACAGATTTTTCAAGGAGTCTAAATGATGCTGTTCCTTTTCTGTCATTTTCCTGTTTTTCTCTGCTTTCTTCAAATTATTTTCTTATCAGGAAAAAAATCCATTCCATGATTGTACTTGATTTTCTCATTGGTAGTGGTAGAAGCCTTCAATCTAAAAATGCCCTTAAGTAGCTACTCCAGACCAACATAGGCATGATGAAAATGAGAATTCAATGGATATGGTCATGTCTAAATCTGCAGAGGGTAGGACTGGGAAGAATTTAATTATGTAAAAAAAAAAATCCTGCACACTAAGCTTTAAAACAGAGCTTTCCAAACTGTGTGTCGGGACACGTTAGGGTGTCAACTGCAGTGTCTGGGTGTGTCAAGGCTGCTGCTGCCTCTGAGCCCTGCCAGGATTCCTTGCAGGTCCTAGTGCCTGTCTTGTGCCCTGCTGTAAGAGTGTGTCGCAAAATGATGCCCTGCTGTAAGAGTGTGTCGCGAAATGGTGCATGTCTAAAAAGTGAGTCACCAGCATGAAAAGTTTGGAAAGCTCTGCTTTAAAAGAATGGTAAAATGAGGAAAAGGCATAATAAAAAGAGGGAAATATGTACTTTAAAATTAACAGACTATTAACATTTTAATGCAGTTCATATTTCAAAATGACTTGATATATATGATGACAGTTTGCTGTTTGATCTCTTTTAAAAACATTTGGGATCAAAATAAGAATATTAAATTGTATCCATCCATCAGAAACCACATTTCACATTTTGTGATAAGCTCAGCCTTTTGTGATAAGCTGCAGTCTTCAACATTTTTATATAACAGTTTGTGAAAATGCATTCTGTCCCTTTCAGATGTTCTGAAATTTTGGCCAATGAGTGATTTCTGGGCTTCACTGTAAGTTTTATATTACAGCTGTATTTGTAATGTAATTATAATTACAATCATCTCTGCATTTCATTCTAACTTAGACCCTAAACGTAAGTATATTTTCTTGAGAGCAAAAGCCATTGATTTGGGGATGTTGCTCCCAAGAAAGATGGCATGCATGAAGTAAGTAAAGGTTCCCCCCGCACATTTGTGCAGTCGTGTCTGAGTCTAGGGGCCGGTGCTCATCTCCGTTTGTTAGCCGAAGAGCCAGCGTTGTCCGAAGACGCTTCCACGGTCATGTGGCCGGCATGATGCACGCGGAACGCTGTTACCTACCCACCAAAGTGGTACCTATTCATCTACTTGCATTTGCATGCTTTCGAATTGCTAGGTTGGCAAGAGCTGGGGCGAGTGCGGGAGCTCACTCCGTCATGCGGGACTAGGGATTCGAACCTCCGAACTTGCGATCTTCCAATCGACAAGCCTGGCGTCTTACCCGCTGAGCCACCACGCCCCTAGGACATTTTACAAGAGCACTTGGTTTTTTTTAGTGCCTGAAAATAATGTTAAGTCTGATTCCAAGTGAGTTAAATCCAAATAAAATATACTGAACATTCCCCAATAAACGTGCATAAAATTATGTGGGGCAGATATTCCCTCCTGAAACCTGCCACCTTCTGGAGATGATAGAACTGTAATTCATGTGAATTCATGGAATTACAGTCCCAGCACATCTGGAGGATACCAGGTTGGGGAAAGCTACTTCAATGAAATTTCTCAAGATTATTAAAACAACTAGTATAAAAATGAGAAAGCTATGAGCATCAGTGGAATAATGTGACCTTCAGTTAATGTTTCTGTACAGCAGTTGTGATACTATTTACAATACACCTTACCTTCAGTACTTAGCTAACAGACATCCATTCTATTTTGTGGGAAATTAACCTCTAGAGCAGGGCTTTCCAATCTTTTCTCATTGGCGACACACCAACAGCGGCGCGTGAAAACCCGGAAGCACCGCCATTGTGGTGGTGCACAAAAACCCAGAAGCGCCGCCACTGTGGCGGCGTGCGAAAACCCGGAAGCACCACAGCTTTTGGGTTTTCGCACAGCACGGCGGCGCGGGGGCATCCTGGCGTGTCACGTGAAAACCTGGAAACGCTGATGGTCCGCCAGCGGCGCACCATCAACACTTCTGGGTTTTCTCGCAACACATCTGGGCCCCGCAGGTGACACAGTACTGTGTCGCGACACACAGTTTGGAAAGCTATGCTCTAGAGCAGAGCTTTCCAAACTTTGTGTCACGACACAAAAGTGTGTTGCCACACACAGTCTGGTGTGTCGCCACACAACCCGGAAGCGCTGATCATCATCAGCGCTTCCGGTTTTTCCCGCGGCGACACACCAACAGCGGCGCGCAAAAACCTGAAAGCGGCAGCAGCGCTTCCGGGTTTTTGCGCGCTGCCGCACTGGCGGCACTTCCGGGTTTTCCCGCGGCGACACACCAACGGCGGTTGGTGTGTCGCCGTCGGAAAACTTTGGAAAGTCCTGCTCTAGAGAATAAAAATAAATCAACTTTCACTAGTACAGTTCAGTCCTTCCAGCTGCTCACTAATTAAAATGTTTTAAAATGGATAGGAATGTTATTTTATAGAAGACCATCACTGCCTGATTATCAGCAGCCATTCTGCTTTAGGTTTTGATATTTTGAAAAGAAATCAACTCATTTCTGGTCTAAAAGAGGTGTCTCTATATTATTTCTCTTTTATATAACATCCATTCCTTCCTATTTTATTAAAAGAACTTTCTGAGAGTTCAGTCCCATACTATTGGTTTAAATCCTACATTTTCTCAGTGAAGCAGAGTAACCATGCTTGCACACGTGTGGAAATAGCCAGGAACAGTTGTTGAGGCAGCCACCAGTCTGGAAAAGGACATGCCTGCTTTAATGATTCCAAAAGGAGTGCTTCATATTTGTTCCTGTAGGTTCCAAAGCACTTCTTTTGAAGAATATTTATAGCCCTATTGCACACCAGTAACAAGCTGGCTAATAATTAAATAATGGGGTGCCACTGAAATAACAACTTGATTTTTACTAATAAGAGATGAACTAAATTATGAAACAACTACATGGGAGGGCTTCTCTAAAGACTGAAATCTGAAAATAAATGACTAGCGAGAAATTATTGACAAACTTGGTCTCCATCTCTTGCATTAGAATTTTAGACAATCCTCTGAAACTAAATATGGATAGATTTGGGCAAGGGAATGTGCAGCAAACCACAATGATGCCAAAATAATATCAATATCACCATTATGCAAATGCCATCATTATGTACTTGCATCCCCACGTCTGACATGGTATTTGTCATGACACCATGATACATATATTGTCATTTCCCCCTTTCCAGCCCCCTCATGCATACCCATGGAGACAGGACAGATATATTTTGACTCTATGCATAATTAAACTCTGGAATCTGCTGCCATCAGAGATTATGATTCCCACCTAGTTCAATGGTTCCAAAAAGGAAATAGCAAGTTTAGCCTCTATGAATCACTAGTGAGCAACAGTGGAAGAATATTCACCATCACGCTGCTTATGAATTTCCTGAATACATGCTAGACTAGGGAGGCTTTTGGCCTGTTCATATACTCATGATCTTAATTATGCATGAAACTGTTCAGTTCATTGTTTTTTCATCATGTGTTGCTGCATTTTTTCTATACTAATTTTAAAGTGTATTCATATAATTTTAAGGATATACCACAGATATATATTCAAAGATATATATTTCAAGGATATACTGTACCAAGCTATCATGTATTCAGTATACTACTAAGAATGTACATATTCCTGAACATCTAATGCTTTTAAAAAATTGCTTTGTTGCTTCCTGAATTGGTTACAAAATATTTACATGACAAGTAAATATACAACTACAAAAAATATATACAGGTAGTCCTTGGGTTACGATGCCAATTGGGACCGGAATTGCCATTACTAAGCGATGCGGTTGTAAAATGCGACGTCACGTGACCACATTGCTTGGCGACAATCCCAGCAGTTCCAGTTGCCATCGTAAGGCCAAGACACAAGGGTCAAACGGGAAACGGCTGGAGTCTCAGGTAAGGAGCACGGGGGTGCCGTGGGGTGGGGGAGGCCCTGGGAGGCCTGACGCAGGCCGTGCATGAGCACAGGGATGCCGGGAGGAGGAGGCTGCAGCTCGGCGTGAGTGCAGGGAGGCCAGGGAAAGGAGGCCATGGTGCCATGCGAGTGCAGGGAGGCCAGCGGGACTTACCAGTATGACTTGCAGTCTTCCTTGCCAGCTTCCCCATTAACTTTGCTTGTGGGAAGCTGGCAGAGAAGGTCGCAAATGGCGATCACATGACCATGGGGTGCTGCAACCATAAGTGCAAGCCAGTTGTCAAGTACCCGAATCACGATCAGGTGACTGCAGGGGTGGTACAACATCTGGAACTTTGAGGACCAGTCGTTAAGTACCACTTGTTCAGCACCGTCGCAACTTCAAACTGTTGCTGAACAAGTGGTCAGTAAGCGAGGAGTACCTGTATCTACTTAAAATATACAAGTATATATAACAACTATACAAAGCATACATTACCAATAAGTTTATTTGGGACTCGTTTTCATTGAATTCCAAATTATTTATTATTTATATGGCCCCCCCATCTCATCATTGTGACACTGGGTGGCTAACAAGGCTTTAAAAATGCAACCAAACAACAGCATAACTATACAGGTAATCCTCGTTTAACATCCAATCATTCAGCAACCAAAGTTACAGCGCTGAATGAAGGGTACTTACAACAGGTCCTCATAGTTACGGCCATTGCAGCGTCCCCATGGTCCCGTGATCACAATTCGAGCGCTTGACAACTGGCTCGCACTTATGACATCGCAGCATCCCGCAGTCACATGATCACCGTTTGTGACCTTTACTGCCGGCTTCCGACAAGCAATGGGGAAGCCGGCAGAAGGTCGCAAATGGCGATCATGTGACTGCAGGATGCTGCAACTGAGCAGAATTTGCCTAACAACAGCAACGGGGACTGCCAGAACTGCTGTCATAAGTTGGTGCGATCACGTGACATCACGCCTTACAACCATGTCGCTTAGCATTGGAGTTCCCAGTCTCAATTACCGTCAGTGAGGACTACCTGTAAATACATAGTCAGCAGCCAGGATAAAACTATAAATGAACATCCAAAATCCAACATCAACATAACCATCTCATGGACTCTGCCCTACATTCTGACCCTCGTACCCAGTGACACAGCCACATCATCAAGGCCTTATGAAAGGCCAACAGGGTTGGGGGTAGTCTTATCTCTGAGGAGATGATGTTCCACAGGGCAGACACCCCAACAGAATTGCTCTCTTCCTGGGTCCCACCAGATGGCACTCTGTAATGGACAGGGCCCATGGCATGCCTCTCCCACTAGATCTGATGGGATTGCTACATACCCCGAGAGGCTATCCCTCAGATAACCCAGCCCCCATGCCATGAAGGGCTTTTTAAGTCTTTTTAACTTCTGGCTAACAAAGTGAAGCATAGCTCAAATTTGATTGCCAATTTTGATTCCAGCTGTCATCTTTTCAAATCCTCCTATTATATTTGCTGCATAAATTAAATAGATATGATGAAAGTATGTATCTTTGTTGTAGTCCATTCCATATTCTGAAGCATTTGGTTGATTTAATTGCAGCAAATGGAGATGATCTTAAAAGGAAAGTAAATATACTTCTCTAACCAAAGTAAGATCAAAACTATTAGAATATGTTAAGCTTTCCTTTTTAATCTTTTCAACAAACTACAGATCAGAATTATCATATTGACCAGATAAATGTAGTTTCATCTCACTTCCAGCAGAGGAGATTTGAGTATTCCAGAAGTCATTGGTTTGACATAACAGCAAGGTTTTTATAGAAATGTTTTGAAAGGGGGCTGCCTTGCCACAGTAATTAGTCAATGGAGAACCATGGATAATGCAGATTTGAAGATCTGTACATACATTTTAGGTCAACCTATAAACAAAAAAATTACATGAAATTAAATCTGAACATTATTAAACCTTAACTAATTTTATTTTAAAATCTACTCTTTTTTTTTCTTCTGAAGTCAAGGCAGCTTACATGGATAATTCCTTTCATTTATCTCCTATTTCCTGTGTGAGGTAGTTGGTGAGGCGAATGTGATTTTCCTAAAGTCACTCTGAGTTTCCACAGATGAAGGTGGACTTGAACCCAGATGTTACCAGTTCTAGTTCAATGCCTCATCCACTATGCCACACTGAATTTACATGTAATAAATTAAAAGATAACTTATTTTTCAAGCTCCAGGCAGCTTTCAATTATGCCTATTGTGGAAATGCAACAATGGAAAAAGAATTTCTGCTTGTTGCATATGGAGGATGCTGTAGGCATGAAGGCTAGTATAGAAAGCCTAAACGAAGGCACTTTTAGGAACACAGTAAAAAATAAAATGTTTAAAATAAACGAATGTATGTGTGGCATAGCAAAAATTATAGTATAGTATATCTACTTGTTAGGATTAAGCTCAACTGAGTTCCATGGCATTTACTCCTATATGGTCCATGAGGTCACGAAGAGTCGGACACGACTAAACGACTGAACAACAACAAACTATGTGGAACTCTCTAAAGCGGGTTCCGAAGCTGGCTGGGAATTAAGCCGTTTGCAAAAGTCAGAACGAAAAGTAGACGTTTTGTATCTCGTTGCTGCCAATTAGCAATCATCCGAATTTTTGCAAGTGATAAATGGTAGGTAGCACTAGGTGGTATGCCAACACACGCAAAGGACTTTCGCGGGGACGGCTTCATATATTGGATTCTGGATAGCAATCAGATTTATTATTTTAAAGATCTTTCGAATTTACGACCGTTATACCTGCTACATCAAGGTCAAGTAAAAATCGAGAATTTCTTTTTTATTGTTTCACGTATTCTAGGAAACCTGCCCCACGACAACGCCTTTCTCAGCAATTCAATACTCCGCTCTCCCCAGGTTCCGGCCTTCGCTTTTCCTTTTCTATGATGTCATATTAACTCTCTAGGAATGTTGGGAAATGTATTTCATCCTTGTACGCAGTAAAAACTACAGAAAGCGCTATTCACGCATGCGCGAAGTTGTGGAAGGCCACCATTTTGGAAAGAGGCGATTTGGGGCTCTGCTGGGTTCGGGTTTGCTTCTGTGGGGGAGCCTGGCGGTCCCCGGTTGACCTCCGGAATGCTTGGAGAACGAGTGGCCTATTTGTTTTGAGGTTAGTCTCCAGATGCGGATAGAAAGTTTGTTTTGGGAGGGCGGTGCTAAGTAGTAGTGATGAGGCAAGGACTGCGAGGAAGCCTCTGAATTGCGCAGGCTGTGGGAGAACGGGGGTAGGCGGCCGTTGTTTTCTGTGCGACGTGTGTTTACGGAGGATATATCCGCCGGCCTTCGCCAATCTGGCCCTCTTGGACTACAACTCTCATCGCCCTCAGCAGTAAGGGCAGTCGCTTAGCTGCGGGTGGTGGGACTTGTAGTCAAGAAGGGGGAGGGGGAGAAGGCTGTTGCAAGTCCTTCCTTGGGGCTCTGCTTTTTCTGTCTGAGCTCCTGTCACTCGCTGGATAAGGGTATTGAGAAGGTGTAGGATTGACATGCCCAGTGATGTTGGGGCGCCTGATGTGTAAAAACAAGGGGAAGCGTATCTTGGCCTTGGTGAAGAATAGATAGTGTACACACAGGCACCACGTGGGGAGATAATTGGAGGGGCTGCCATCCCAAAATCCAGATCATGAGTCTTAGGTAGCACGTGGGACCTTTTTAGAAAAGGGCAAAGCTGAAACCATACCATTTAGGATCTTAATTCTGAAGTGGCAAGGGCTTACTTTTCTTTTGAAGATTACTATTATTTCCAAAATAAGCTTGAGCCATTTTGTTGTTGTTTGACCTCAGCTTCTTCACAACTTTTTTGATATTTTTTCCCAAGGCAATTTAAAATTAACATATATAGCAAATGTATAGTGTACTATCATTAAAAAAAACACCTTGATGCTAAAGCATTTTGTAAACTGAAGAATATGTTTTACCTTTAGGCTGCTTTTCACAATCTCTTACTAACTTTACAATGCACTTCTTTTATTATTATTTATTTATTTATTATTCACAAAATATATTTACTCAGAAGAAAAATCTGTTGGTTTCAATGGGTATATTCTCTGTTCAGCATGCTTAGCTTCAATCATTGCATGAGTAATGTGTGGTCAAAATGAAACATAATTAAGATAATGCTTTAAAAATATTTTATTTTTTTAAGATGCTTCATGCTGTATGTAAGCCAAGATACTTTGAAAATCAGGATGCCTCAGTAGCTGAGCCCTCTTCTAAAAGGATGAAATCTACAGAAGAGCCATATGGTAAATCCTATGATGGATTACAAAGACTTCATGAGGAAATACATATTAAAAAAAACCATTCTGGCTTTATTCCATTGTCGCTATCTGATGATGAAGAAGAAGAGGAGGAGGAGGAAAAAGGGAGGGGAAAAAATGCAGAAGTGTTAAATCCATTTAACCAAGCACCCCCTGGTAAAAAACCAAGTTCAAAAGAACGTTCAGATTTAGTAAACAAAGCTGAGATTACAGGAAATGAATATTCTTCTGTTACTAATAACAGCAATGTAGTTCATAATGGAGATAAGAACAGTTTTATCAGGGAACATAAGAATAAAGAGACGGGACTGTACAGCACAAGCAAAGCATTTATTGGACCCATTTATAAAAGAGAAGGTGATTGTGAACATAATCAAAAGAAAAAGTATATTGAAAACATCTGCCCAAAGAGATCAAATATTGGTAGAAATTCTCAGAAAGAAATAGTGCCAGCTATCTCCTGTGATATGCCAAAAATAGAATATGAATTGTCACAGTTCTACAGGGAAATTGATCAGCTTGAAAGTAATGAAAGTTGTCTGGATATTCATTTACAGGGGACAAAAGCAAATTCACCTCATCAACCTCTGGACTGTAGTAAATCAAATCAAGTAATTTATATGAGCTCTCAAGAATGGCCTCATAAGACATTACTTAAGCATGATGAGGGACAGTGTTTTTATAATGAATCAAGTGGTTATAGAACTGGCAAAGAACAATACATCTGTAATGACCTAAGTGGTCACAGAACTGGCATGGGACAAAGTTATGACCATGGAAGAGATGCATGGGAAGCTGAACAACCATGTAATAAACAAGAAGATTCTAGATTCTGGAATGATTCTGTGCCTCAGTTTAGGCATAGTTGGCAACAGACCCATCCATTTATAATACCTTACAGCCCACCACCTCAATTTACTGCTCACTTTAATTTTCAGGACTCTAATTCCTTATCACTTTGTTCAGATGGTTTCAATTCTTCAAATGCGGAACAACTTAAAAATTTTTTTAACATGAACAGTTCAGCATGTGATCGAAGTAATGCATACAGTAATCATTCTAATATTCATAGTATGCATACAATCAGAAATGAATGTAGTGTACCTTATGGACATATAGTTAATGGTTTATGTGAAACCCAAGCAAATTGGAAAGACAATAAAGCTCACCATTTTGAGGAATCAAATAGTGTCCCCCAACAGCATCTTCAGGACAAATTATATGAGTTTAAAAAGCGGCTTTTAATATTAAGAGGGCTTCCAGGCTCTGGAAAGACAACCTTATCTCAGTAAGTAAATCATGAATTTATTTTAAGAATAAAATACAAATATTTTATGTCATAGGAAAGGCTGTCTTGTATAGAGTTAAATTTAGTGAGCTAGATCCAATGTAACAGGTTTCCACTTCTATAGTGCTACTTCCTCTTACTCTCTTCCCCCTCTAATTCTTATTCCCTCTCCCCAGATCTGTTCTAGATCCAAGTCACTCAGGACTCTTCCAGTGGTTGGCAAATGGTCTTAAATTACTCATCAAATGTACTCTTTAACTTGCTTGTTTAAGCTCAAATATTAACCCAAGTGTTAACATTTTAGAAACAAAAATACCTTGTTTTTAATTATCTGAAGATTGTGAGCTCTGGACAATTTCAGATCAGCTAGTTCTTGTTTGTATTTCCTTGTTTAAAATAATGAAAAAAACTTGTATGTGAGTATGAACAAATTAGCCAAGCAAACTACTTGTTTGTATAAATATATTTATATGTGCGAAAATGTTAAAGGTAAAAGACTGTGCAACAGTAGTCAACCTAAGGTGCCCTAAAGGCTGGCAAAATCATCTTCAACAAAGAAAACTTTAAAGCTGTTGAAATTATTGAGTTTTCAGATAATTGGTGTTAGTATCAGGTTTTCCATAACTTTAACTTCCAACCAACAAAATAGGCCTTTGGACATACAGTGACTGGATTCCACAAAAGGCCAGTATGAATCTTTAGAAACCAGCCCACTTTTTAAGGGTAAATCATGTTCTCTTGTTGTTAGACTACATTTTCATGATTATTTCTTTCATTAATTAAAATATTCTATAAGATTTGGGGGATAATTTGAATTAATATAGCCATAAATATTTATATTCTAATGTAATTAACATACACTATTTTAGTAGTATGCTTTAGGGGATTGAGAAAAGGTCAAAACATTTTTGTTGAAATATGAGTAAGTGGGCTGGTTTCTAAAGATGTTATAGAAATAAGACAATTTTGAGGACTTGTTAGAAATGTTTATATTATACTATCCGGAGTATAATTTTTAATATCACCGCATTTTAACTTGCATGTCTCATGCAGAATGTTCTCATATTTACCAGAATTTAAACTATTAATGTATGTACATTGGCTCTTTATTGGTTGTCTTTATGGGGGCTGAATTTTAAAAAATTACTGATGGATGGATAAAGGGGTCTTTCAGAGTAATGCTGATTGGTAGATCTTGCAGTAGTTTTGCCCTAAAAATCAAATATGAATGATACCTGTTGGTTCAGCAAGGGTAGAAAATAATGATTAGTATTCTTTGGGACAGCTTCTTTCCATCACATGAAGACAGAAAGATAGGTGAGAAAACAGAAATAATAATCAAGTAATAACTTAGTAAGCTATCTGATATGGAAGTGAATAGATTCTTCTTGTGAAATATTATTATGAATGGCTTATTCTTCAGGAAAAAATATGAAAGGTAGTGAGAAATTAGGTTTAGGAACTTTCATGGTCTTAAGATGTCTGCCAAAAATATATTGGAAATACTTTATTAAAATTTCAGTATAAGATTTTCTGTTTTTCAAAAACAACATTTGGCTATGTGGTAATAGTCTTGCTTTTTATTCCTTTGACAGTATTCTTCTTTGTCACAATGGCATTGTGTTCAGTACTGATGATTACTTCCATCAGATCAATGGATTTTGGGCCTATAATGTTTCTCAGCTTGGTGCTGCTCACGAGTGGAACCAAAATCGAGGTGTGAAAATATTAAGATATGTTAATGTAGAAATATTTACAATGAAATGTGCACTTAAATAGCTAATACAACTCTGAGAGTTTATGACAGATTCATTGGTACATGCAGCAGTATCCGTATAAACATCAGGCAAATTTAAAATTGAAATTTGAGCATGGTTCCTTCCAATTTTTCTCTGTTTTGTTGTGAGGGGAGAAATTTTGGTAAATGGAAACTGACTTATGTCTGTCTTCTCTATAAGTATAGACAAATCCAGAATGTTAAGGGTAAAGATAAACTAATTTAGGCTTACTATTTTGTCTTGTAGATTCTACTTTCTTAACACTTGTTCTGTAATTTTCTATATGAAAAATTACCTGACCATTTATCTATTAATACAGATTTGGGGCATCTTTGGATATTAGTGGGAAGGGTGAGACAAGATAGATGATGATATTATACAGAAAATATAATGGCTATCAAAACATTTTGCTAGATCTTATGAAATTAGAAAATGTTTATTATACAGTATTAGTCATAGTTTTAAGAACCTAAGAAGAGCTAGATCAGGCCAATGGCCAGTCTAGTCTAGTCAAGCATTCTGTGCCAGTGCATGATCAACCAGAGAAATTCAGGGAGCTCACAAACATGAACAGGCAGATGTTAGGCCTCTTCAACTTTTGCTGTCTAGCAGGAGGTTTTCGAAAGATTAATTGTTTCAGTTGCTATTTGTATAATTCGTATAATTCTTACTATAATATGTATTGCAGCAAAAGAAGCAATGGATCTAGGAAGATCCCCGATTATTATAGACAACACAAATACACAAGCCTGGGAAATGAAGCCTTATGTGAAAGCGGTAAATAAAATAGCAACTTTTAATGGAGAGTCACTTTTCTGTCTTCATATATAAATCTAATTTCTGTAAATGTATTAGTCATTTTTGTCATAAGTTACATCTGGTGTTACCTTTGTCTTATTATGATCTATATAAATCTCAATAAATCTTAAAACTTTTACTGGAATAAAAAAATTATTGTGTTAAATGTGCTGAAATTGAAGTACAATCTTATACATGTCTTCTTAAAATAAATCCCACAGTTTAATAGGACTTACTCCCAAGTAAGTGTATACAGGATTGCAGACGAGATCAGAAAAGCTACTATTTGATGTTCTTTTTATAACTGTAGTTCTTGTTTGCTTAGGCTCTAGAAAAAGGCTACCTTGTGGAATTCCATGAACCAGATACATGGTGGAAGTTTAATCCTGAAGAACTAGAAAAGTAAGATTTACATTGTACTTTACTCTTTTGGAAAAATGTATGAGACTTCCATCTAATATTTCAGTTACTCCATTGTTGTCCTTACATAGGCAACTTGCAAATTTGGAAAATTCCTACGTCAGCTTACAATTGTCTTTCTCCCTGCTCCAAGACTAATTCTACTACTAGGTTTTGTGAAATAGAACCACAGCCTGTCTTGAGAGCTAATCTGTGCTCTGTCTTAGATATTTAATTAATTTCTAATTATGCTGATGCCTTGTAACTAGGTAAGGTGGGTGGGCTCAGTTACAGTGGCAATGGTAGCAATGGGTGTACCATTGGAAGACCAGAAGGACCATGTTAGGGACAGGTCATCATGAAGAAAATCTGTCTAAGAGTCAACACTGACTTCATGGCACATAATCAATCAATCTTGTATTTAGGGTTCCCTTTCATGCTCATGGGGTTCCATTCACAAGCCTGTTCTATCTACTTGATTCCTCTGAAAGTTCACCATTAAACTCACACCTAAAAAAAACCCTTTGTTATTCAGTTGTCCTGATCCACAAACTCCCTAGGACTTGGATACATACAAGTCATATCAATAACTTGCTCAGTGGTTCATTTCAAATAATATAAGTCCAATACATAAGTGGTACCCTGTGCCAGGATACTTGGTAGCAGTTAGGCAAAGGAAATGAAGACCAGTAAATAAAAAAATATGTGTCAAACTGTTCAAGAAACTATTAAGCAGCAGCCTCCAACAAAAAAATACTAATTTGTGCCCCCCTTGACCTCTTCATTGTATAAAAAATCCTTGTCGGTACCTGCCTATTTGTTTCCTCAGGATAATTATAAATATGCAGGAAATTGTGAGGTTTTAATGTATTTGTTTTAAATGAAAAACACCCACAAATAAGCTGTATATTTAAGGCAAAAGAAATGCTGCTTCTTTCTTGAACATCATTTATGTTCAAAATCACCGCTCAATTGCCATTTTTCCACTTAAGTATATATTGGCCCTTGCAAGTTTCTTGAAGGACACAGTCTGAAGGCATTCTAGGAGGTACTTCAAGATGATCAGACTTGAATCTGTTTAAATTATTTTTTTTTATAGGAGGAATAAACATGGGGTCAGTCGTGAGAAGATTGTGCAAATGCTGGAAAGATATGAATATCAAATCTCAATACCTATTGTTATGAATTCAGTGCTTCCTTTTCACAAAACTTCACAAAGACCATATTCACAAAGAAGACAGAGGTGGGGAGGCTGTTTGGTCTCGGAATACTTTTAGTGAATCACATAACTGAGGATACATTTAAGGTCAATTTTCTTTACAAGTGATAGGTTGCAATTTACTACACAATTAGTAGAGTTAAATCTATTGAAAAGACTTAATTCCTTGAACTGTTTTAAATATTCAATTAATTTCTTTTGTGACTAAAATAGATTTAATGCAGATTAAATCTCTTGGAGATTGTTTATAACTATGTAAATGTTTAATATTAAAATGTTAAATATTTTCACATTTTATATTTGTACTAATCTTGATTTTACTGAAACTTGTTATAATGCAGATACATTAGTCACTGGTTTTTAATATGACATTTTACTTATACTGTAAACTGCTGAGCAGTTTCTTTTTCTCAGTATAACATAATGGATTTTTAATAAGCAAATAACAGAAGAGTAACTTAATATAGGAATTACATTTGAACCATTTCTTTTTACTGCTTTTAGTAGCATTTCAAGTTCTGCCAATCTGTTGATAACAGTTATTTAATAATGAAGCTTATCAATCAAACACTGCCATTCAGCTGAAGTTCTTATGTTTCCATTTTCTGATCTGTACAGAAGTTTGTCTGTGCAAATAGTAAGTTGCAAAAGCAGCAGCAAGATTCTGCAACTAAAATCTGTGACTTTGACATATCAGCATGCAGCATGTAGTTTTGTGTGAAATCAGTTCTTACATGGAATCATCTTATATTGTCAAATTCTGAATTCACACTATTATGGTATGTTAAATGTTGTGCCTTTTGGTATGGGTACATAGTATTCTTACAAAAGAATTAATACATTTAAATATGTTGAAAAAGCTAGAACTGACATTAGTTACACCGTATTACATTTGGTTAGGATTATGATATACACAATATCCAGTTCATCAGATGTTTGTGGCTGAACTCACAAAAGACCTTTGTGCTAATGCTGTGTAGTAAATTCACTGGATGCCTCTTTTCTCTTTGCATTTTCTTGTACTACTGCTTCAGCAATCCAGTCTCAGTGAAATCTTACAAATATCAAAGTGATTTTTTTTTTTAGGGATCTTCTGTTCTCGGTTAACAGATAGCTGTGGGGAATACATGTCAACAACTTGTAACTTTAAAATAACCTTACTTGTCCACTGTTTTAAATAGATAATAAAATATTTCATAAAATAGTCGTTTTCAAACTAATATTAAAGATAAATGTTTGGACACTAAGAAATGATTGGGAAGAACTGCTTCAAAGTACACCACCTTTCTGTTATTCATTCCTTTTTTCAGGTTCAAAGTTTATGTAAATTGAATCTGAGAAAGTACATTGTAGTTCTACAGTAACAATGCTTGTGCTTTCTCTTAGCCTTATAGGATAGAGGTGGGTTAGGGTCAAGAATTCACTTGCTTATCTGGGAGCTTGCACTCCCTAGCTGAGGGATGCAAGCAGATTTCCATCTTCCTGACTGCCTGTTTATGTTGCGTAAGGCGAATCACTTGATTGGCAGGCACATTTCTGAAAACTTGTTTAATTATACCTCTGCAGGGTTTAAAATAAAAAGCAATGTTATCTAAACATTGGAATTTTTAATTACTATTTTCTTGTATGGAACTTAAGAGTAACTTAATTTACATCTGATTTAATCAGGAGACTTTTCTACTGTATTGTAAGATTTTAATTTCTATAACTAGTATTGCACCTGGTTCCACTTCTCCATGGGAGCCTTTTGGCTTTCTCATTAAAGAGTAGCATGCCCTGTAGAAAAAGTTCCTATAAGTTATTAAGAACTATCAGCAGAAATAATCTGGCCTCTCATACATGACTGGATTTTTAAAAAGTAAACTTATACAGTGGCTAATATCCATGCTCAGTGATGAAATCTGAAAAGTAAAGACATTTGTTAAAGCAGCAGCCTGAAAAGCTTATTTGGAAAATGCTCTTCTATAATACTGAGTATTTCTCAGATAATCAAATTATTAATGGAAACATTCACTTCATCTCTCATGCCCAGGCTGGCATATTGTTTATGAATGTACTGACTCAACCATATAGATAACTTTACTTTTATTGTATGATTTTGCACTAAACCTTCAGCAGTGACCTGGATGTCCACATGATGGAATGGTGGTTCCATTATTCTTTGCCCCTTAACAGTGAATTCAAGCGTACGATGGGTAGATCATTCTACCCATACAGAACTCTTATGACAACTTCACCCTCAGGTGTGTGGACTCAAACTTCCAAATGGTCACCAAGGACCATGCGGGCTGGGAAGGGAATTGAAATCAGCACATCTGCAGGGCACCCAGATTGAGGAAAGTTACCTCATACGTTACCTCATAAGTTACCTCAAAGCCAGTTTGGTCTAGTGGTTAAGCTGCTGGGCTAGAAACCAGGAGACTGTGAGTTCTAGTCCCGCCTTAGGTATGAAAGCCGGCTGGGTGACCTTGGACCAGTCCCCCTCTCTCAGCCCAACTCACCTCACAGAGTGGTTGTTGTGGGGAAGAAGGAGTATTAGGTATGTTCGCCGCCTTGAGTTACTCATAAAAATAATAAAGGGATAGAAAATAAATAAAATAAAATAAAAATATATAAAAATAATGTAGGTGGGATATTTACTGGTCAGAATAGCTAAGGGTGACTTTTTTCCACCTAGTCATATTCTAAGGCCCCAAATCTCTTCAACATGGCTATATGGTAATATTTAGCAATATTATCTACTGAAGTGCAGTTTTGATTAGTTTTTTTCCCTACAACTCTACTTTTGTCTAACTTTGAAGTTTGTACAAGCATGGCTTTATGTTTCATGTGTTCCTTTTTCTTTTAAAAGATAAACATATAGAGGATTAAAAGCATCGTACAAATGAGGCTCAAAGTCCAGATTGAATTCTGGATATTTGTTGTTAACTTTTGTGTGTCCTAATTTTTAATGTATTGTAAAATATGCATGTAAATACTACTAAATAGAAAGTTCATTAAATAGACATTTTGGATAATTTATTGTTTAACTTGTTTGCTCCATTGCAATTTCCTTTTTATTTTTTTAAGTAGCAGAGGTTGCTGTGAAAGTTCAGTAACTTTAATATATTAAACTTTGCATTTAACAATGTGTGCTTATAACTATAAATCAGTGCATCAGTATTTTGTAAATTAATAATACGTATTTTGTCATTAGAGAGTAATATGAAAATACTGCCTTTGCTCATCTTACTCAGTATAATGTAGCTGTGCCATGATATAGAGAGAGCTATGGAGATAAACTTGAGGCAAATATTCAGAAATGGTTAACTAAACAAAAAGGGCAGAAGCATTCCTTAAGGAGGTACTGTAATATTAGGATGAGACTCAGGTTGGCTCCTCCCTGACTCACTGGGTATAAGAGGGAGGGGCGGAGAAACACTATCAAACTCGCAAAATTCTGTTGCTATAGTCTATCTCAATAAAGTATAGTTGTAGACTTACTGTGGAGTTGGTTTCCTGATCTGGTCTACCTCAGAAGGCTGATATGATATGTGGGTGGCTTTTCCTTTCAAAAGTAGACATTATTTGTCACAAATTAATTTGTACTTGTTCCTTATAGCAGACAAGGAGCTCCATCTTGCTCCCAAAAAGGTGACACAAGTAAGAAATACTTGCATATGAACAAACAAGGCAAGTGTGCACCTTGTTGGTGTGATGTCAGCTTGAATGGATTGGATTCCAGCTCTTATCTGGAAAAAAAATCAGGAATACATAAATGTTTATATCTCGGTGCATGGAGTTGGACTGAGGAAACTCACAAGGCACAATTTGGTTCTCAAAACTATTTAACAATACTACCTGTGGTTATTAGGTGTTTGTGGACTGGGTATCATCAATATGTTGATGACACTTGAGTTCTCTTTCTCCATAACATCAGAACCAGGAGAAACTGAATATGATTTGAAACCGGTGTCTGGGTGCATTTAGGGAATAGATGAGGGCCAATAAATTGAGGTTGAATCTTGATAAGACCTTGTTGGTGATTCCCAAATAAGGGAATTAGGAACTTACCTGTGGGGTTGCCCTCATTTAAGAAGAACAGGCACTTAGTTTGGAAGTCTTTCTAGGGCCATCATCATCAGTTGAGGTACAATAGCCTCTGTGATCTGGGGAGCTTGTAACTTTAGTTCTATGCCAACTGCTCCCTTTCCTGGATAGGTTAGTTTGGCCACAATTGTTCACATGCTGGTAGATTACTGTAATGTTCTATGTATGGAGCTATCATTGATCTTGTTCCAGAAGCAACGGTTAGCTAGTTTGTTCAGCAGGACACCTAGCCATGCACTGGTTCTACAGTGACCTTCGGTTAGTTACTGAGCCAGGTTAAAGGTTTTCCTTCTGACATAAGCTATTTGGAACCACATATCTGACAGACTTACGTTGTTTGTTAAGGTTGTCCAGGAAGATCTTCCTGCATGTGCTGAGAACAAAGAAGTGTTCTCTTGCAGTTACTTTACAGGTGGGCCTTCCCTGCAAATTTGTGAGGCACCTACTATTATATCTTCGTTATACCTGTTGATAACTCACCTTTTCTTCCAAGATTTCACTGATTGAATGCTGTATTAATGGTTCTTTTTTGTGTCCCTTCTGTTTATAATTAATGTTACTTTTATATTGTTTTAGCTTAGTGGCTGTATTATGGTATTAAAATTGTTTTATTGTAAACTGCTTTTAAGATTTACAGGAAGGAAAAACAGTTTATACATATTTTTATAATATGCACTTCATTTATTTCCAGTATTTATAGCCTAATCCTACAGGTAACAGTAAGATATTTTTGCAGATTGATATACTTAACAATATAATACAATTAAAGTTTAATATATTTCAAAGTTAAACTTTTTCTTAATTTAAATTTATTTCAGTCCTGCCCATCTAAAATACGTTGTATAATTTAGAAATCAAATAGTGTAGAAACTTTAAAAGTGGAACATTAAAAAGTAAAAAAAAAATAAAAGAGCAATAGATAAAATAACAAACTGTGCTGGAATCAATACATCTTTTTGAAATGGTGGTATAGTGGCAGGCAGATCTAAGGCAGGAAAAAGGCACTTTTTATTTATTTATTTATTTATACGTGTGCACGCGCACACATATATATACACACACACTTATTTATTTAGCGGGGGGTCAGTTTGTCTTTTAAAAAATTCAGCTTCCAAGAGACATGGGGAATGTGGCAAAAATGATTGTGGAGATGAAATATAACTGACAATGCCAAGTTACTCACTTAGGAAGCAGAAATCAAATGCAAAGGTTTATCATGCAGCTTGGTAATAGTACCTGTGAAAATATATTGGAATAAAAGATTATTACAGACTGTGAGAAAACAGTGAAGTATGACTGCAAAAGGATACAGTAAATGTAATTTTAGGAAACATGAATTCCAAATCTCAGGAACAGTAATTCCAGTTTATGCTGTTTTAGTCAGACCCTGCCTTGAGTATTATGTCCAGTTCTGGGCCCCACACTTTAAGAAACAGTGTTAGATAACTTCTGTCCAATTTCCAACCTTTCCTTTTTAGGGAAGGTTATTGAGAAGGTGGTAGGCACTCAGCTTCAGAGGGCCCTGGACTAAGCAGATTATCTGGACCTTTTTCATTCAGAGCTCAGGCTGGGTTACGGCATTGAGAAGGCATTGGTGGCACTAGTGGATGACCTGTGGAGGGCTCGGGACGCGTGGTGCATCCGTGCTGACTCTCCCGGAACTCTCTCCGACTTTTGATGCCATTGACCACGGTGCCCTTCCGTACTGGTTCCAAGGGATGGGAGTGGGAGGCACTGTTTCGTTCTCCTTCCTCTGTAGCCAGTTCCTTTTGTATAAGAGCTTTTATTAGATTTAGAACAAAGAAAAAAACTACGAAAAGAAAAAAGAAAAACTGAAAACAAAAAGAAGAAGAAAATTTTTTTTTTAAAGCTTACATAAAGAGGTGCCTTCTGACTTTTAACAGCAAGAATATACAACAATTTTCCATAATCCCTTATTCTATATTAAACCAAAATCACATTATTTCTATAAATCATTCTATTGGCACATTATAAAAATCACTAAATACATTTGCTCCTTCCCCTTATATTAAAAAAAGAAACAATATAAACCTCCTAATCAACTTCTCCCCCAAAAATAGCATTTATTTAATTATTTCCTTCCTACTACTATTCTATACTTTTCTGTCTGCTATGATAGAAATCAAACTAAAAAGCATATAAATTGTCTGCCATTATAATTAATACAACAATTACAATAATTTTAATCATATTAAACCTAAAACCAAGCATTTCAATCAATCAAAACCTTTATTGGCATTAAAAGAACAAAATACAAAAAACATGACATGTCGTCAGAGTAGCCAGAGAAAAAGCCATACTCATTGGGAGATTTGTTTACATTTTCTTTTAAGTACTTCATCTAAGAATTTAGCTACTATTCTGGTGGTTTCAAATACAACATCACTCAGTAGATATTGGCAAGATAATACAGTATTTACAGAGCATTTAACGGATATTTACCCTGAAAAGGGTTTAAAAGTAATTCATACCGAAGGGACTCGAATAAGTGGCAAAGATTATGTGGTGAATTGTATCTGGACTACCACAAGAACAGAGCCTCTCATGGCTGGGGATACGTTTATACCTTCCGAAAAGTACCTCGGAAGGAAAAGAATTAACTCTAGCCAGAAAGAAGGCCATACGCTGAGATGGAACCACAAGATCATGCAAATAATGTGCCATCTTACCCAAATGATTTTCTGTACCTAACATAGCAGGCGAACAAATACGAGGTTGGGCAGGTCTAAATTTGTGGTATTCTAGATCCATAAATCTCTAATAGTTCTGAATACGTAGATTTCATCCGATAAATATAAATCATCAATTGCAATCCTAACTTGCCTAAGCTTGGACATAATATGTTGAGTCCAAAGCGAAATATGTTTATCTTTTTTAAGATATGATAGCAAACTTCTAGGAGCAGCTCTAAATGAAATTCTAAGCCAATATTTAATTGTCATTAACCAAGCTTTAGTTTCAACTAGGCTTTGACCAGTTTCTAAACAAATTGTAAAATAGGAGACACAGTTAGGAACCCCTAAAAGCTGCCTCAAAAAGGTTGCCTGAATACCCTCTACTTTGTGATTAAAAGCTCCCAACCAAATGGGAATACCATATAGTATTTGAGAAAGAGGTTTGGCTTTAAATATTCTAATCGCTGCAGGTACAAATTGATTGCCTCTTGTGAAATAAAATTGTTTAATCTGAGCAGCTGAACAATTGGCCAAATGGATTGTCTTGTTGCGATGAGTAACCCAAGAAAGATTATAATTAAATGTAATACCAAGATATTTGAAGGTTTTAACTTGTTCAGTTTCTGTGTTACCCATGAACCATCTCTGCGAGCGCCATCTTTTGGCAAATGGTATTACCTTTGATTTAGAGAAGTTGATAGTGAGAGAGTTGCGTTGACAGTAATTACAAAATGCCTTCAAATATCTTTGAACCAAGCATTTATTATTACATCTTATTAAACTTAATCCAGATCATTAAAGAGAAATAAAGTCAAACAAGCCTTAAAAGCAGTCCAAATAATTATTCTTAAACCCTTACCCCACTTCAAAATAAACCAGAGCATTTACATATCTCCACAATACACACGGAGCATTTTTCATAAAGAAATCAAACAGCCCAACTGCCCTCTTTAAAAACTGACTTCTCAGCAGAAAACCTCCCATAGAGAACAACCCCTCCTTTTCCATAACATTCCATCAGAAAATCTCACTTATGACTTGCAATTCATTCTGTCCCTTTAATTTCCTCAAGTCGATTTCCCAATCGTCATCTGGCATTTCAACAGAAGCTTCAATCTCACTGTTAGTAGAAACGTTTCTATCATCGTTGAGCTCTTCAATTTCTTCCACAACATCCCCAGCCAGATGACACATTTTAGAACTGATGTTCTCTACAATGTCCTGAATATCTTGCATAAGAACTTGACAGGAATCGAAAAGAATCTGTTTATGCTCACAATGGAAATCCGAGAAAGTCTGCTTGAAATCCTCCATGTTTCATGCAGTAGATTATGGTGCCCCCTAGGTACTTAACTAACAAAAGTATGAGTTAACAGAAAGTTTCCAAAAGATGTTTACACAAGTGAAAGTGCGATAACAGGCAGTTCCGCAGGGAAAATAGCAGAAAGCTAAAAGTTCAGAACAGCAGATTCAACGTGTAGGAAAATAGTAAAATCTTCAAATGTAATGCAAAAATAATAACAGGGAGACGATTACATATTCTCAACCCTCCTTAATATTTGGATGGAAAGCAAAATCCAAAACTTAAAAAAAAAATCCCAAAAATAACGATAAGCACCAAGAGAGCTCGCTTCTCCTTGCTGTAAAAAGCCTCTCTTAGGGCACATAAACTTAAAAAGAAATAAATTGGGTGATTTAGAAATGGGGTGGCTGGTCTTAGTGTCCCTTTAAGACTACAGCGCGGCTTGGAAATGGTGACGTCCCAGCCTCCCGGCAGCTCTTACCAGATTAGTGCGAACACTGTTTGTGATCCTCTGGCTGCAAGTCGCCATTCAGGAGGACACATGGGACAATTCTGAGCGTTTTCTTTGTCCGCGAAAACGCTCCTGGGCTTCAGGAAAAACCTGCCTGAGCCCCAAAAAAAACCTGCCGCGTTGTCAGTTCTGTTCGTGGAGCCCGCAGACACAGCTGATCAGTCTGCCATGTCCCCACCGGAAGTCCTCTGTAGCCAGTTCCTGTCAGTGTTGGTGGGACGGGATAGATTGAGCCCTAGGTCCCTGCAATGTGGGGTGCCTCAGGGCTTGAGTCTTTTACCCCTCCTTAATATCTACATGAGACTTCTAGGAGTGGTCATCTAGTGACACAGGGTGTGGTATCAATATGCTGATGATACCCAACTATACATCTCTACCCAACTGGCCAAGTGACATTATCCAGTGTTGGCCCAGTGCCTGGAGGCTGTTAGGGTTTGGATGGGGAGGAACTGGTTTTGCCTCAACCCCAGCAAGAGAGTAGCTCTACGTTTTTGGTCCTCTTTGACTCTTGCTGGGGTGCTGGTGTGCAACTTGGGGATCCTCCTGGACTTGTGGCTCCTGCTCGAGAAGCAGGTGGCAGCCATGGCTGGGAGGGCCTTTGCACAGATCCATCTTGTGTGCCAATTGTGCCCATTCATGGATCAGGAGGCTTTGCACTCGCTCACAGTCATTCACATCCTGGTGATTTCCTGGTGGATTACTGTAATTCACTCTACATGGGGCTGCCCTTAAAGACCATCTGGAATTTACAACTAGTTCAGAATGTGGCAGCGCATGCAGTTCTGGGCACTCCACGTTTTCTCCATATTACACCTCTGCTGTGTGAGCTGCACTGGCTTCCAATTTCTTTCCAGGTGCAATTCAAGGTGCTGGTTATCACCTTTAGAATCCTAACTGGCATGGGACCAGGTTACTTGCGAGACCGCCTTGCATATACCCTCTCCCTGAGGGTATGTGCCCATTTCATCAGGTCAGATAGGGTTGGTGCACTCCAGGTCTCGTCCCTTAAATGTTGTCATGGACTAGGAAGCATGCCTACTCCATAGCTGCCCCTGCCCTGTGGAACACCCAGAGATCCAGCAGTCCCCCACACTCCTTGCCTTCTGAAGGCCTTGAAGAGCTGACTCTTCCCACAAGCATTGGGGTAGCACAAGGCTGGATCCCAGCAAGATTGCCTGTTGATGTGTGGGAGAGTGTTGCCCAGGGTCACCATGAGTTTTTATTGAGCTTTTGTTTAGTTTTTATTCTGATTGTTGGGGGGGATGGTTTGCTGTATTTACTATTTTACTATTTTTTGAGCCACCCAGGGTTGTGGTTGTGGATGTTTTAGTTTGGATTTCTACACCATAATAATACATAATAAGGGGCGTGGTGGCTCAGTGGGTAAGACGCCAGGTTTGTCGATCGGAACATCGCAAGTTCGGAGGTTCAAATCCCTAGCCCTGCATGACGGAGTAAGCTCCCGCACTAGCTCCAGCTCTTGCCAACCTAGCAATTCGAAAGCATGCAAATGCAAGTAGATTAATAGGTACCACTTCGGTGGGATGGTAACAGCATTCCGCATGCATCATGCCAGCCACATGACCGCGGAAGCGTCTTCGGACAACGCTGGCTCTTCGGCTAACAAATGGAGATGAGCACCAGCCCCTAGAGTCGGACACGACTGCACAAATGTGCGGGGGGAACCTTTACCTTTACTTATACCATTTAGTTGCATTCAATAATTCATGGTAAAAACTAATAATCAAATAGTGCTGGGACACATTTCAATCAGCTATAATCTAGATTTGAATTTGGAGGGCTTTGCATTAGATCATGCATTTGATTATTGGCTCGATTTGTTAAGAACTTAAGATTTAGCTGCCTGGGAGGACAGCCAGGTCTTGAAGGCCCTCCAGAACACCATCAGGGTGGGAGCTAAGGATAACTAACTGAATAGCTAAGGAACCGCCCAGGGTCCCTCCTTGCGGGGGAGATGGGCGGGATATAAATATGTTTATAAATAAATAAATAAAAAATAATGCTGTTGAAGACATTAGACTCTTCAAGTAATAAACATTTTTCATTGTAGCTTTCAGAAATCCCAGCTGTCTTTTCCTAATATTTGAACCAGATACTGCATCTCTTTTTGCCTATTAATATTGCATAGAAAGGGACAAAATAAATTTTCATTTAAGATTTTTTGTTTTGAAGAAGTATACCTTGACCTACGTACTTACATATGACAGCAAAGCAGAGCAAACCTAAGTTGATTGTAAATACTAAAGTAACAGTGATTAATAATGCAGTCCTATACATGTTCACTCAGAAATAAGTCCCATGATACTCAATGAGAGGAGGCTAATCTCCCTATAATTTACATCATAAATATTGGGCCTTAGTATTGCCACTATTCACCATGTGTGATACAATGTTTTGGATTTAGAGCGGAGTGAGAGAAAATGCAACTAGGTCAACATATGTCTAGTGGTTAAGGCAATGGGCTAGAAACCAGGAGTCTGTGAGTTCTAGTCCCTCCTTAGGCATGAAAGCCAGCTGGGTGACCTTGGGCCAGTCTCTCTCAGCCCAACTCACCTCACAGGGTTGTTGTTGTGGTGAAAATAGGAGGAGGAAGGAGTATTTGGTATGTTCACCGCCTTGAGTTATTTATAAAAATAATAAAAGCGGGATAGAAAATAAATTAAATAAATAAATATGTGGCAGAATAAGCTGCTAGGGAAAAAAATTGCTACCATTAAGATTATAAATAGAAAATGCTAGTTTTGAATGACTCCCTACACACAAAGAGAAAAATGGCAGATGAAGAAGAAGTGGTCTAGAACAGCTTTTAACTTTCATTTCCAATGTTCTACCCTCTCTTCTATTGCATGTTTAGATCTATCCTTGGTATATATTTTCATATGACTGCAAATAGACAAATGGTTCTGTTCACATGAGGAAGCTGAAGAGCTGGTTAGAATCTTGATTTTGCTTTTGCCGAGAAAGACTATACACACATACACATAGACTGTGTGTGTCTGTGTGTGTGTGATAATTTAGCATACATACACTAGCTTGTTACAATGTACAAGAAATTCCTACTCTGACATACTTGCAATCAAAAATCTGTCACAGGAAATCATGTAGAGAAGTGAAAGTGGGAATAAATAAGGAATGTATACTTTATGGACCGAAGAACATAAGAAGAACCATGCTAGATGAGACCTAATCTGTTTCAGCATTCTGTTCCCATAGTGTCCATGCATAGGTTCAGTTACAGAATTCAATATAAATGGATGCATAAATTAGCAGTTTGATGTCAGCTAACATATTTTATGTGCTTTGTTCTTCATTTAGGGATTATCCATAAACAATTTGAGAATAAGATGAGGTGAGGTTAAATAACATTTAAAAAAATACTGTGATATGTTTGGATAGTATTCATAATATGTACATTCATGTTAATGAGATAGAGGAGGAAAATGATGACAACTCTTACAGTTTTAAAACCAACTTGATAATTTATATTTATGTATTTTATGTCTCTTTTCAGGGCACAAAATGTCATTTCAAGATCCTACTATAAAAGGAACTAAACTATGTACCTAAAAGTAACAAATTTATTTTCCTCCAGACAGTAATCCACCATAAATTTAAATGATATTCTATGGATATTACTACAGCCTAAAAATACAGATGAGCATCATATTTCAGTTAAAAGCAGACTGGAGCAGTTTGGCCTTCAATGCCCATTTTACAAAGGATCCAAACACACATCTTGTAGGAGTTCCACGATGAGACCATAACCGGAAAGGGCTCGTTTCTTATGTCTTCCATAACTAACTAGAAAAGAGTCATGAATTCTATAAAATTAAGTTATAAGTTTTACAAGCTGAATACATCTTCTCGCACTAATTTTATTTTCTGGTTAGAAATGCCTTGTCATGTAACAAAAAAATTATGATAGGAATACTTCATGCTGCATATCATGCCAGCACAACATCCTGTTCTGTGTTAAGCTCAGTTATCAATACATTCTGTTCTTGTTATCTGGGGTTTAAGTACAAAATATTTTCTGTGGAACTTTTGAATATTTAAAAAAATGCTGTAGATCTGTTACTCAGCATGACTAAAGTTGGAGCACTCCATAGCTGTCTTAAGGGGATGCTCCATATAAATATGGGTTATATAGTGGGTCATTAAATTTATGCCTGTATTAAGAGCATTCTTAATCATTTGTTCATATTTAGTTCTTTATTCCATTTAGGGAACTGGTTGTAAAGAAGAAACACAGATTACACAAGATGAAACAAAGAAAGAAACGAAGGAAGAACAGAAAAATGAAAAATGTTGTTATTACATCAGTGGACATAAAATCAGATGGACACTTAATTCCAAGTGATGGGGATTTATCACAAAGTGGGCAGGAAAATTCAGAAGGCAATGGAAAATTGGAATTAGTAACTAGCCATCTAAATGAAGCTAAAGTTGACAGTGAGAATGGCTCAGTGAACTATAATTATTTACAGCATTCTGGATTGCAAAAAAAAAGTTTCCTTGTTTCTGGTGTAAATCCAGTGTATTTAGAGAAGTCACTAAAAGCAGATGTTGCTGAAGATATGTCACTATCAATTACTCTAAATGAAAATATAGCTGAGCAATTATCCAGTTGTCATTTATCAAATCAGATCAAAAGCATATCATTTGTAGAAAGTGACAGTAACATTTTAGATCATAACAATCAAAATTCATCTCAACAATCAGATCAAAATGATGCAGGAAAAAATACTGTTTTGACTGATAAAGAAAACAAAAATATATCTGTTGAAGATACATATGACTTGATCCAAGAAAACCAAATGTTAAGCAATGAAGAGGAAACAGCTGTTCCACATCCACATGGGACTGCAGAAAGAAATGAAATTAATACCTGGGTTTTCTTTTCCTTTGATTTGGCTGATGAACAGTTTCAGACTAAGATAGATAAAAGAGAATCCCATTTGGCTTGGCCTGAGGAGGTATCTAAGATCATGTTTGAGCAAAGACCAAAGAAGATAAAGAGGCCTAAGAAGATGCTTTCAGATGCAACAACAGAAATAACTTATTATAATTCTAATAAAGAATTAGTGAAAGAAAGCAGCCGGGTACTGTTGCATGAAAATAATGATACAACAGATAGTTCTCTCTCATTATTGCTGATGGAAAATAAGATATGTGATAATGCTGGTGAATTTGCCAGAGAAGGTGGAAGGAAAGCCAGTTTCACAAGTGATGAATGTATATTAGCTTTACCAAAGAAAAAAGAGAAATACAAAAGGATCTTCAAATTGGCCCCAAACTTTGATTTACCACGGCATATTCCTCCTAAAAAGAATCAGAAAGTGCTAAACGACACAGATACAATAACAGGGAAAGAAGATATTTCAAATGAAGAGATTAGAGAAAAGAACAAACAATACTGTGAATGTCTAGCATCTAATTACAATGTAGTACTTGCATCTTCTCATTTTGATGTAGAACTTCTCTTACATAATGGTTTCAATCAACTTGCAGAGGAATCGGTGAATATTTCAACAAAAGAATCCAATATTCCAATTCACTCATGTGCTTCTGCTGCTTCTAAAGCTTCCTTACCAAGTGAAAAAGAATTTTTTGAATTTGATGAAACTGTAGAAATTAAAGCAAAGAAAAAGACATCTCCAGATGTTTCAACTACCCAGCCAGATATTTTGCATTCAGTTAAACTAAGTACTGAATGCCTTACAAACACCATGGCTGAAAATTTTGAAAATATAGAACAGATTAATGAAAGTGAACGAACAGTGTATTCTCAGATCAAAGATGTTCAAGATTCCTCATGTGCAAAATCCAATAATTTGGAGCTTCCTTTATCACTAGGATTTGTAATTCAACTAGTAGAACTTTTTGGTTTTCCAGGAGTTCCATTCGGTAATTATTACCTAAAACAAAGAAGAGAAAAATATAGAATTTCATACAATTGAATTTTAAAAATTAGTTTAGTAGTTTAAATTTAAGTATGCATTTTTAGCATTCATTGCTTGGATTGTCTTTTTTATGTAGAAGCTTAATCTTATTGCTTGCTTTGGAGTAAGAGTGCAAAGTTCAAAAAACTGAAAATCCCATTTTTGTTGCAAATGATTAGGATATACCTTCATGAACTAAGAGTCACCTCATAATAATCATGTGGTAAATTTAATGTTTGGATTTCATGCCTGCCAATTTTCAATTTAAATTATTTTCTATGTATGGTTTCTCACCATATACAGTATATGTGGTGCATCAGTTCCACATTTGCTTAAGTAATGCCATACCTTTTGGTTTTCAAACTATTCTTTCAGGTGAGAAGCTTGATATTTTAAAAGTATTCCAGCCTTGAACTTGATGCCTTTTCTCTTTGGGGAAGGTTTTATAGGTAGGATTGTTCAAACCATTCTGGGAGTGTTTTGCTTATAGGAACAATGTGAACAAAGCACTACTACAAATAGTTTGCACTGTCTTGTTTACAGGTATTCGTTACTCTGTTCATATGATTGTACAGTTCAAACTGTTGAGTGGGTGCTCACCATGCAGACAACCAGTAAATTTTGCCAGTTAGTGATGCTAGGACTTTTAAATGAGACTCTCTACATTTAGATTTTTTCCCACATAGCCTTACAAACTACACAATATCATCTGTAGTTTATTAGTCTTTCTATAATCACATGGTAAATACTATGATTCACCTCATGTCATGTTGCCACAAGATGTAGACTGTGAAATCCAACCCATTGTATTGAACCAACACTTGGCTTCTACTTTAAAATTCAATTTACCACAGCGGGATCAACTACTCCTTGGCTGGAGGGAGGGTGTGAATAATTGGTGAGGGTGCAAACCCACCCTAACCTGGTGGTGCCACTGTGATGCCACCTTGCAGTTGCCTAACTCGGTTTTCTTGGCCCAGCGAGCAGCAACATTCAGAGCTGTAGCCGAGCTCCAGTCTAGCTGCAGGCCATTCTCTCTGACAACAATCCCCATTTTAAATCTCCTTTATGCTCCTAAATGTGCTTCTCATTTCATCCAAAGTGGAATGGCATTGGCAGCAACTGTGGAAGCTTGGATTGGGCTTGTTTGCTCCTCACAATCCAGATAAAAGGATTCACTGAGCCTCAAAAACCAATTATCTCTGTCCACAGGAAACTGCCAGAGGAACCCCAACTATTTTGTTTGTTTGTGTATTTTAGAATGAAATATGCTGCCCGCTTCCAAATGGTTCTGGTGGCTTACAAAAAAAACACCATAAACATTTTTTAAAAATCCACACAGCATAAACAACTTGATAAGGCCTGGGAAAATTTAATATTTCCAACTTTCTCCTAAAAGTGTAGTAAGGAAAGAGGCAAGCCAACAGCAATTTGTCCCACAATATAGGCCCCACCATGGAAAAAGGAAAAGGTGCCCCTGGCAGACCAGAACATGCAGGGTGGACTGTACTGCATTTTGTAAGGCTGTGCAAACTAAACAGAATGTCTTCCTTTAGGTTTAGGAAAAAGCACTAACCAGTTGAAACATGGGGGTGATGTGGCCCCTCAGAGAGGGGCCACTAATCATCTTCACTGATGCATTCTGGACCAGCTACAAGTTCCAGCCCAAGTTTGGGGAGCCCCATGGAATGCATCTTTTTTTTTACCCTCTCCTTGCCTAAATCTACCAAGAACTGCTTGTTAAATTTACAGTAGATCTAGCTTACTCATCCAGATTATCTTTCCCCTGTTGTTTTGTAAAGTCCATTTAGATATTATGGTTCCTAATTGTTCATTTTTTTTCTTTAATTACACCTTCTCCTTACATCATGGCCATATCTGTTGCAGTGAATTTAATGTGTGTTAATGATGTGGTAAAGAACAAACAGGCCATAGTTCAGAGGCTGGATTCAGTCTACTTTGAGTGAATCTTGATCATTGGCTATATAGAAAGGCCTCTTCCATTTGGAGAGCTGCTGCTGATGGAGTAAGGATATGCCTCAGGATAAAGCCATCCCAGATGTTCATAAATAGAGAATTTTCTCCTGTCCAATTTTATACATTATTTCATTTTATCTCTGGCTGCTGCAACTATATTGTAACAAACTTTTTCTATCCTGGGTAGCGTATCTTCATTTATGCAGTTGCTCCAACAGGCCTGGTATATAAATTAATGACTTCAATAAACTATAAATGAAGTTACTCTGCATATTTTATTTGCATCGCTTCCAATATAATCTCTCAACTCATTTTTAATTTTTAAAACTTGTTTTAGTTTTTACTTCATTCAGTACCAGACCCACTTAAAAGTTAGCAAGTCTTAGTAATAAAGTGATATGTGCAAGTGTGAATCAAGTTTGAATAGCTCTGTTATCTTGCACACACAGTTTGTGCCATTAATTCTAGCCTCATAATTAAATAACTAAAAAAACTCAGGCTTGTGCTACCTGCAATCAAATGACTGTCACACCTATTTAATGTAAACTTTCAAACATGTGTGTAGATTAAAAACACTTTGTGCAATCTTCTTTTGTAGATACATTATTACCAGATGATTACGTAGTTCCTCTTGACTGGGCAACATCAAAAGAGATCTATCTACAGTGGAAGACATCTGTGGAGGTATGGGCATTACTCCCTTGTACGTTATACAAAATAATTGATGGATGTTAGTCCTCTGTAAATTATACCAAGTAATTTATGCAATGATAGATACACAGCAGTTATTAGATAAAATTGATGTGATGCTGGAACATGCATTGCTTATTCCTTCTGTCAGGTCTTACTTTGCTGAAGAATGGTTATGTTTTCCTATGGACAGAAGAAATATAAGATACACATAACCGCCCAGAGTCCCCTCTGTGGGGGGAGATGGGCGGTGATATAAGTATGATAAATAAATAAATAAATAACATTCTCCTTTATATTTTATTTCAACAGGAAAATAACCTATTGAAAGAGAATTCCTTGCTCGGTGAGTACAATTTTGTGCCTCTTTACCTGATTTATGACTAGCAACAAAATATTTGTCAGAATACATTATTGTAATAAGGTTAAAGTGGAGATACTACACCAGAGCTTTCCAAACTGTGTGTCGCGACACAAAAGTGTGTCACCACACACAGTCTGGTGTGTCACCACACAACCCGGAAGCGCTGATCATCATCAGCGCTTCTGGGTTTTCCCGCAGCGACACACCAACGGCGGTGCGCAAAAACCCGAAAGCGACAGCAGCGCTTCCGGGTTTTTGCGTGCTGCCGCAATGGCGGCACTTCCGGGTTTTCCTGCGGTGACACACCAACGGCGGTTGGTGTGTCGCTGCGGGAAAACTTTGGAAAGCCCTGTACTACACCAACGTGTACATAGCCAGGTAAGCATGAAACCATAGGCTGATGCTGGAAGCTTGGGAACTGGGAACAAGTAACACTGTCCTGCTCCTTTTGGTGAAAGATCCTAACCAGCACAGGAAAGAAAGGCTGGGTAAAATCCCTTGCTTATGCTGTTTATATTGTCTCTTTATCTGTAGCTGGTGCAGCTGCTCTACAGGGTTCAAATAAGGATGCTCAAGAAAGAAAATCTTCAGAAATAAACCCAGAAATGCCTTTGGAAGAACCATCGTTGCATTGACAGATTGTTTCAAGATACATAATCCAAGCAACAATGTTGGCCTTTCTGAAATTTTATTTAAAAAACAATCAACCTGTTTTTGCAGAAAGGTAACATAAATATGGAATTTCTTCCTGTCTATGTTTTGATTTGGTTAGCTCTAAGCTTTGACCAATTCTGAATATGAAATCCATAGACTGGACCCCATAAAGTAGACATGGTTGCTTCTGGTTTTGCTTCATCTTCAGTTGTTGAGGTGAACTTTGCATTGTAGAAGAAATGACGGGGGATAAAGAGAAATGAATGGAATGGTTTGTTTTAGAATATTAGTGAGAATAAAAAGTGGTTGTACCGTGAGTAGATTATTATTTAATATGGAAGATTGTGGCAGTAGGAGACTACCATATATTTTTAAAAAGCCATTAATTGCTGAAGATGTTTACTATTCAGTTGATGACCCATAGTTGAGGATGAAAATCCTCAAGCATCTTACCACTCTGTTAAAGAGGAACATAGTATTGCCCTAGTCTTTGACTCCTCCATCCCATTTGTTCTCTGTAGGCTCTGCAACCAAATTGTGCCGTAACTCCCTTTACAACAGCAGTGTGCAACCTTTTCCAGGCCTAGGGCACCTTTGACTTATCAATGGCATAACAGAGGCTGTACTCAAAAAGTAGGTAGTGTGAAAAAGAATAGATAAATCTGGGATGAAATCTAAATTGGATTAATTTAATTTACTGTATTTTCCGGCGTATAAGACGACTGGGCGTATAAGACAACCCCCAACTTTTCCAGTTAAAATATAGAGTTTGGGATATACTCGCCGTATAAGACTACCCCTCTTCAAAACCTGCAGCTTGCTCCGCCCCGGGGTGGAAAATATCCACGCCAATCAGCTGTGTGGTGGGGAAGCGGAGTAGAAAGTAAAAAACTGCAGGGAGAAAACAGGGAAGCGGAGTAGAAAGTGAATACCGTAGTAATGCGAAGCGCAGCAGCGTGGGGTGTGTGTGTGAAGGAGAATATTGTGGGGAGGGGTCAGAAAGCTTTAACGATTTAAAGAAAGCTTTAATTACCTGGGCAAGGCAGAGGGGTGAAGAATACATTTCCAAGCTTTAGCGGAACAAACCAAGGAGGAGGAGGAGGAGGAGGAGGAGGAGGAGGAGGATGGGGGGAAGTTTGAAAAAGCAGATCCAAGCGCAAAAGTTACTGAGTGAGTACTGAGCAACTCCACTTCCCCGGCGCACAGCTGATCCCCGGCGCACAGCTGATTGGCACCGAGATTTTCCACCCTCCGCTACCTCCCTCCCTTGCCGTTTCCTCCCTTCCCTCCCGACCCCCCCCCCCCCCGGCACTGATCCATCACCAGGGAAAGAGAGCGAGAGGGAGGGAGGCTGAAATGACTCACTAACTTTTGTGCTTGGATCTGCTTTTTCAAACGTCCCCCCATCATCACCACCACCCTCTTCCTCCTCTGTCGTGTGTAGATGCAGAAATAACACGCCGAGGCCAGGAATCTAGTCTCTAGTGTTTATTGCATACCTACAAGCAAAATCCTGCTAAACTAACAGTGCCTGAAGATTCCCCAGAATATCCGTTCACCCTAGGGCGGAGCTTTCTTCTGACGTTTGGGAAAATAGGCTAGGCTCTCTGAGCTACGTGCTTGCTTCTTATCTATAGTCCAGCCTTCTTCTCTGCTCTGTAGAGTCTCCCTGACACCACCCCCCTCTCCTTCCAAAAACTCCATAGCAACCCCCTCCCTTCCTTCGTCCTTAGTGTCAGGCTGGATCCCGTGTGAAAATGTGTCCATCTCCTCCTTTTCCTCCTGGGAGCTGGGCAGGGAAGGGAGGTCATCCACGAAAGGAATGTCAGGGGAGGGCTCGTGGCTCTCTGTTTGATATGATAGTCCGGGTGCAGCTGGCCTCTCCTGAAAAACAGCTAAATCGTTAGAAAGGTTCTCCCTCCCCCCTCTTGGGAACTGTAAACCAGAGGTGGAGGGATGCGAATCCTCCTCCTCCCCCCTCACTGGTCCTGGCGGAGGGAGCAGGAATGGTTGCTGGCAACTTACGAAACTCTCAGGCTGGCCGGACTCCTCGTCTTCCTCTGGTGGCTGTAGCTCTGGGAGTCGCGCTGGCCGTGGCTTGTGAGGGAAAATCTGATGAAACCTATGCACTAGCAAGGGTGCGTGAACGTCTTTGGCATTTTCCCAGGAGCGCTCTGTCTGAGAATACCCCTTCCAGTGTATTAAATACTGAATTCCCCTGCCCCTCCTTCTGGAGTCCAAAATCTCTTGCACTTTGTACTCTGGTTCCCCTTGGACAAGTACCGGAGGTAGGGGGGTGGTATGCAACCGCAAGGCACTTGGAGGGGAATCTTTGACTAACAAGGACTTGTGAAACACCGGGTGAATCCTCATGGAGTGTGGAAGCTGCAAACGATAAGCCACAGGGATTATTTGCTGTAGCACCTGAAAAGGGCCAAGAAACTTAGAGTCCAGCTTCTTGCAAGGTCTGTTAGTGGGTAGAAACTTTGTAGAGAGCCAGACCTTGTCTCCTGGTGATATGGGGGGTCCTTCCTGTCTGTGTTCATCTGCGTTCCGTTTATAGGCTGCCTTTGCCAGCTCCAGCTGCTCTGCTAACAGCTGATGGGCTGCCTGTCTTTCTGCCAGGAAATCCGTGGCTGCAGGCACAGCTGTTTGTTGTGAGGAAAGGGGCAACACTCTCGGGTTTGTGCCATAGAGAGCCTGGAAAGGGGACATCTTGGTTGAGGAATGTACTGCATTGTTGTAAGCGAACTCTGCCATGGGGAGAAGTTCTGGCCAATTGTCCTGTCGGTAGTTAATGTAACATCTGAGATATTGCTGCAATAACTGGTTAGTTTTCTCTGCTTCGCCATTACTGCAAGGATGATTCGCAGAAGACAAGTGTATTTTAACCCCCAACGTCTGGAAAAGCGCCCCCCAGAACCTGGATGTAAATTGCGAACCGCGATCTGAGATCAAGTGGTTAACCATACCTCTATATCGGAAGACATTGTCCAAAAAGAGCTGTGCTGTAGTTTGTGCTGTTGGTAGGCCCTTACAGGGAATAAAATGTGCTATTTTTGTAAAGCAATCTACCACCACCAGGATGGAAGTGAAACCCTGTGCCTGTGGCAAGTCAGTGATAAAATCCATGGAGACAGTGTCCCAAGGTTGGGGGTGTGTGGGTAGGGGTTGTAAAAGGCCTGCTGGTTTCCCTGGAACAGTTTTAGCGCATCTACATACGTGGCAAGAGGCCACGTAAGTCTTAATGTGTGCTGCCATCTTGGGCCACCAGAAATCTCTGAGTGTTCTGTGCAGCGTTTTGAACACACACACACACCCCATGTCCTGCCGTTGGGCTATCATGACAAAGCTGTAGGACTTCTTCTCTCAGGGTCTTGGGAACATAAAGCCGCCCACTATGCCAAAGGGTCCCTGCCTCCGCTGTGAATGGGGACGGTGCTCCGCTCTGGGCCCCCTCTAGGTCCTCCAGCCTAGCCCGTGCGTAGGGGTCTTGTTGCTGCTGAGCCTTGATTCTTACAAGGAGGTCGTCTGCTAGTCTGACTGCTGCCAAGGTCTCTCTTTGGTCCCCTTCGGGAGGTTTCTCAAAGTTTTGAGGTTGCAAGATCGTGGCTTGGGTGACTTGGTCAGGTTCTGCCTTTTCCTGCGGCTGCCTAGACAATGCGTCAGCCAGCTTGTTTTGTTTGCCTGGCAAATACGAGATGACGAAATTGAAGCGTGAAAAAAATTGACTCCATCTGACCTGACGGGGGGTGAGGGATGCGGAGCTCTGCAAAAGCGCTAAGTTTTTATGGTCTGTGTAAACCTTGATTGGCAATGCTGCTCCCTCTAACCAATGCCTCCATTCTTGAAAGGCTGATTTTATGGCAAGCAGTTCCTTGTTGAATCGTAATTCCTCTCTGCTGGTGACAGCGTGCGAGAGAAATAGACACAGGGTAATAAATCTGCCCCTCTTCCGTCCGCCGCTTGGAGCAAGATGGCGGCGACGGCAAAGTTAGATGCGTCACACTGGACGTGGAACTGTTTTAAAGGGTTCGGGTGCCTCAGAAGTGGCGGAGAGGCAAACAGCTGTTTAAATTCTTGAAAGGCAGCTTGCTGCTGTTCCCCCCAGCAAAAGCGTTTGTTTTTCTTTAAAAGCTGAGTAAGGGGACGCGCTTTCTCCGCATATGAGGCAATGAACTTGTGAAAGAAATTAGCATACCCGAGAAATTGCTGGACCTCCTTGACGTTACGGGGAGTCTTCCATGACATAATTGCTTGGACCTTTGCAGGATCCATGGCTACGCCTTCTGTGGAAATCCTGTATCCCAGATAGTCTAATTGAGTTAAGTCAAAGGCACATTTTTCTAGCTTCGCAAACAGCCTGTTCTCTCTTAGTCTCTGCAAAACGTTACACACATGAGTAATGTGGGAGGTGGGGTCCTCAGAATAAATCAGGATGTCATCAAGATACACGATTACATATTTATCTAACAAGTCTGAGAAAATGTGGTTCATGAACCTGGAAAACACTGCTCCACAATTACTTAGTCCAAAAGGCATGACTAAATATTCAAACTTACCATATCTGGTGTTAAAAGCCGTTAAGTATTCATGGCCTGGCTTTATTCTGATCAAATTGTAGGCATTCCTGAGGTCCAGCTTGGTAAAAATACGGGCTTTTTGCAGGCGATCTAGCAATTCAGATATAACTGGAAGAGGGTAGTGGTCTCTAACGGTGACTGCGTTGAGTGTGCTGTAGTCATGCACCGTGCGCATGGGGGGTCCCTTATCGCCAGCCTGTGCCGCCGGGGTGAAAGGGTCGGGCTTTTTAGGCACGAAGAAGGTAGGGGCCGATGCTGGTGATGTCGATGGCCGAATGAAACCCTTCTTTAGGTTGGTATCCAAATATTCCTTTAGGATAGCTAGCTCCTTAGGGGACATTGCATAATGCCGTGCCGCTGGGATCTTGGCTCCAGGCTTCAAATCCACTGTGCAGTCGAACGATCTATTGGGAGGCAATGCTGTGGCCTCTTGCTCTCCAAAGATGTCTGCATCATCTCCATACTTTGTTGGCAGGGAAGCCCTCCCTGCTTCCCTGCTTGCAGCTGCCGGTTGGGCTTGGGTAATGCCCTGCAATTTGTGGTGCCAACAGTCCTGAGAGGGAAAGGAAATTGCTCCGGTCATCCAGTCCAAATTGGGGTTGTGGAGTCTCAACCAAGGTGCCCCAAGAATGACCGGGAGTTGCAAACCTCCGGGTTTGGAAGTGCAATTGTTGGAATTTGAAAACTTTCCACCGCTTCACTATCTATAAAATTGGTTGTCGCACCAGAATCTATCATTACGTTTACCGGTAATAGGTGCTTGGAATCTGTAGTCAGCATGGCTGGAACAATATAAAAATCTTGGCTGTGATCTGCCGCCTGAGCCCTTCTCAATTTTTGGATGGCCTCCCTATGGGGCTCTGGCAAGGGGGGCCCCTTGCTGGGAAGAAGCGGCTGGTATGCGGGCCTGCTCTGTGCCTTGGGTTGTAAATCTCACCGGGGTTGTCTGGCGTCTGGTCGGGCACTCTCTTGCGATGTGCCCTGGACCTCCACAATAGAAACAAAGTGCACTGTCCCTTCTCCTTTGCCTCTCGGCTTCAGAGAGTCCCTTACGTGTCGCCCCTATCTGCATAGGTTCCTCTGTGCTCAGGGGAGCAAACGTGTTAGAGGGGGTAGCAAAACCTGGAAAAGCCGGTCGGGTTCCTGCCCTGTTTCTCCCTGGCCGAAACTGTCTTAACTCTTCCAATCGAGCATCTATGATGACTGTTAACTGGTATAGGTCTTCCAATGTAGCTGGCGTGCCCTGCCGCACTAACTCCGTCTTAATTTCTTCGTCCAGTCCTTGTTTGAACTGATCCTTCAATGCCACCTCATTCCAACCCAAATCTCCTGCCAGCAGTTTGAAATCTGCGATGTACGCTCCTACTTTCCTGTTCCCCTGTCGGAGCCGTCGGATCTCTCGGCTGGCAGTGACTTCTCTGATTGGATCATCAAAATGGGCTCTGAAACGGGCCATAAAGTTCTGGTAGTTGTCCAGAATTGGGTCATTAGCTTCCACCATGGGGATGGACCATCTTGCAGCTGAGCCTTTCAGCAGACTTAAAATGAATGTGACTCTGGACCTCTCCGTCGGGAACTCGGCTGGTCTGCTGTCGAAAAACATAGTGCACTGGGCGACGAAGGTCCTGAGCTGTGCCGTCTCTCCCCCAAATTTCTCTGGTAAACACCCTGGGGATCGCAGGACGACTGGTGGGGGTGGTGCCACTGGTGCCAGCTGCTGGGCTCCTGGAGCTGGTTGTTGCATCTGCTGAAGCATCGCCGCCTGTAAGTTATTAATCTGGTCGTCGACCTGCTGCTGATGTTGTGTCAAGGCTGCTGCTAGCTGGATTATGGCCTGCTGCAACTCCTGTGTCTGAGAAGCCATTCTCCTGGTTACTGTGTTCCTCCCTCTTTCGATGGGAGTTGAGGTTTAGCAGGATTGTCGTGTGTAGATGCTGAAATAACACGCCGAGGCCAGGAATCTAGTCTCTAGTGTATATTGCATACCTACAAGCAAAATCCTGCTAAACTAACAGTGCCTGAAGATTCCCCAGAATATCCGTTCATCCTAGGGCGGAGCTTTCTTCTGACGTTTGGGAAAATAGGCTAGGCTCTCTGAGCTACGTGCTCGCTTCTTATCTATAGTCCAGCCTTCTTCTCTGCTCTGTAGAGTCTCCCTGACACCCTCCTCCTTCATGGTTTGTTCTGCTAAAGCTTGGAGATGTATTCGGGGGGGGAGGGCCCGGGTGGAAAATCTCGGCGCCGATCAGCTGTGCGGCGGGGATCAGCTGTGCGGCGGGGAAGTGGAGTTGCACCCGCCCTATAAGACGACACCCGGCGTATAAGACGACCCCCGACTTTTGAGAAGATTTTCCTGGGTTAAAAAGTTGTCTTATACGCCGGAAAATACGGTACATTGTATTGTAATTTAAATTAATTACATACAGTTAATATGATTATTCCCCATGTATTTAATAATTTCTCTCTTCCATCCCATTTAAAAAAATGCAATTTTGCAGTAACTACTAGAGAGGTTTGGGCAGGCATACCCCAAAGCTTTCAGGGACCATATGCAATTTAGATTTAAGTTGTGTATCTTTGCTTTAAAGCATAACAAAAATGCAGTCATTCTTATCTTTCTCCTGGACAAAAGGGATTGTTTGTGCCATCTACTTCAAATTCCTTTATTCTGCTGTTTTGAGCCCTCGTATTTATCCAAAGTTTTGTTGACAAAATTGGTTACCTTTCTTGGGTCTCTGATCCCAATATGCCCTCCTTAGACAACTACAAGAGTTTCTAGTGTCCTTCAGGATCTCACACAGATGTCTTTCCTTACCTTCAAACTCCTCCATGGCCATCTCCCTCGTCTCTTCACTCATCTCTGGATGCATCCCTGCCCACGAACTTTGCTTCTCGGTTTCCACTATCCTCCACTGACAGGACCTCATTCCCTCAGACTCTGTTTTTGATATCCTGTATGTTTGGAACTGCTTCTTCAAATCCTGCCGTGATGATACCTCTTTTATTTTCTACTTTGGAACCAACCTTTTCATTAAACCCTTGGGACAGGCCCTAAATTCTCATGCCATACTGTATCTAAACCTCAGCTTGTGACACTGAAACCACCACATTTTTGTTTCTCCCTGTCTCCTATTTTCTTTGTGTTGAATTTTAAATTGTAAATTCTTGCATACTTTAAAATGTCTCATTAACGCTATATAATGAGTATATTTATTTTATTGTAAACTGCCCAGAGTCCCCCGGTTGGGAGAGAGGGGTGGTGATATAAATTTAATAAATAAATAAATAAATATTTATATTTATTTATGATCAGAGCATAACATTTGGCTGTAGGTTAAACTATTCTGTGCAAAACAGATACGAGAAAGGTAATTGCCCAGAGTGAAAGGTCATTTAACAAAACTACCATTATAATAATGTGGAGAAATGCATTAATTGGTAGGTTAAAAATAGCTAACATTTTTCTTTCCAACTAAAACATAAAATTATACAAATTTCCCAGTAAAAAGAGATGTCAATTTTAGCTAATTTTAATTGTTAATATGTGGATTATACTTTGGGTAGATGAGATAGTTGTAAGACTTTAACACTTAGGTTTGATCTTTCACTAGATTTTATTATTATTATATTACAAAATGTGCTCGCTTTTCGGCTTTCCTATGGGTGGATTCAAATTAACAACCATCTATAAAAAAAAGTAAACCACAAGAATGAGGAAAAATACAAAACACCAAAGTTTTTGAATCCATATCCTAGTCATCTGCTGCGTGAATGAATGTGAATGTGCCATACGATAAATAAATAAATAAATAAATCATCTGCTGCTTTTGAATTTCATTTTGAAATAAAAATTTGAAGAGTGATTGCCATTGTTAGTTTAAGGGACAAAGTAAAATAATTGTGGCTTCAGCTGTTTAAGTCCTCTATGTATGATGCAAAAAATTAAGGGATATAATATCATAGATTTGGAAAGGGCCGTGTAGGCCCTCAAGTCCATCCTCCAGATGAAAGCCATACCAGACTATGATGGCTATCTAGCCTCTTCCTGAACACATCCAGTGAAAGGGAGCCCAACTCCTCCCTAGGAATTACTGTGGAACTCCTCATACCACTCGAAACTTTCTGCTAACGTTCAACTGGAATCTGCTTTCCTGTATATTAAGACCATTATTCTATGTCCTGCACCCTGGAACAAGAAAACCGGTCATGATATTCTTCTGTGGGATACCCCTTAGGTACTAGAAGAGTGCTATCTTATGCCCATCAATAAGCATTTTGCAAAGCTAAACAGTCATATCCTCATACAACTTAGTATATAATCCCCCGATTATCCTTACTGCCTTCCATTCCATCTGTTTTGGTTTGTCTGAATTCATCTTAAAGTGTGGTATCCAGACCTGGTCCCCATGCCGAAGGCAGAACAGAGCAGAACGCTTGATTTCTATTTCAAAGCTATATTTCCATTAATTTAGTCTAGGTTGTAAGTATGTAAAGTGGTAAATTCCAACTCCTACAATAAAAAGTGAGACCTACGTACACATCCAAATAGAACTGCAACTTGACTCAATGTGCATTTAGTTGTAGTTAACTTTCAGGTTAAATCGTAGTTGATTGGTCTGGTACAACGCAAGTACATAAAGAGATAACCAGCCACTTCATTATAAGAAAAGGAAATAGAAGTCTATGGGAACAGAGAGAGGGAGGAGGAGGAGGAGGAGGAGGAGGAGGAGGAGGAGGAGGAGGAGGAGGAGGAGGAGGAGGAGGAGGAGGAGGAGAAAGGGAAGAGGCAATAGTAGTAGTAGCTGTTAACAACTGGACAGACAGACAGACAGACAGACAGACAGACAGAAACCAACAAACCAACAATATATAGTATAGAAAAATAAGATTGGCACACTAAACAATTATTCTATAAATAAATGCATAAGTTTCTTGATGTACTGTATATGTTTAAAAATAACATATTCTACTGTTCTTACATTGTAATTGTTTTTTTTATTGTTCATAATCAACTAGTCCTCTGAATAAATGAGAAGCAAAATATAAACCCCCATGTCTAAAATATTACACTACCAAGAAAAGAGCCAATATGAGAAGATATAACTACTATATAAAAACTCCTTAAGTTCATCATTTTGAGGTGGGATAATAATATTTTAAAGAATTTTCCATCCCCAAATTAATTAGAAGAAATTACCAATTCTGGCTAAATTAGCATTGTTTTGCTACAACACCAACTATATTTGTCTATTACAGCAAAAATAACAAAATGTCTTAAATGCTAGTAAGTTCATTAGTCTTTAGGGTAACAGAAAACCCTTTCTGTTTGTTTTCTATTCACTCAAAATTACCCCGTTCCAAATATTTGATAGAGACAGGCAACTGCGCTCCTCAATTGCGAAATCAGCAGCAGTGAGCCTTATTTAAAATACTGTATGTGTAAAAATTTTGGAGGTAAAGACTAATTGATTGACATGGGAAAAAATAAACCCTAGGATTAAATGACACAAACTACAGATTAGTTGTGCAAGCTGAAATGTATGGTATACAGAAACAAGCAGGCTGACTTTTCATAGTAATAATTGCCAAGAACACATTCAAAACTAGCATTGCTAAGTCAAGTCAGTGAATTATACCAGCAATCGTCCGATGGCAGAGAACTTGACGAATAGGTACGCGAATATTAGGGATATTCAGCACTTGTCAGTAGGGCTGCATTCTTCGGCGGCTACTTCACCTTATTGCCACTTTATTGTTATATTCCTTATTCACCTAATTGCCACCGCCAGGCTCCGGAGCGGGCCTTTACTCCCCATGAGGAAAAGCTTTCTGTCAGTGGATCTACCGCGTCTGGCTTAACGCAGCAAACATATAGAAAACTCTCTTTGCCACGTAATTGTTGCCCGGATTTCTGCAGCCAGAGCTGGCGGCTCTAACGTCCGACTATCGGAGGCTGCCATCCTATCCACCCGCCTTGCCCAACCTGTTGCAAGCCAACTGCTGCCTGGTTACTGCATAATTAGCTTGGTGAAGCTCCAAACCCGCTCAACTGCGCGATCCCACGGATCGTGACCAATCTGACTTTCGCATAAGCCTCAATCGGATTGGACCGTTCCTGCCCGACTGAGGTTAGTATGGGCAGCGCTCTCCTTAGCGTGTTTACACGTTACTAGCGGGACTGACTCTGGTTCTCCGACAGAGATGAGACGCCACGCTCCGCCCTTCCTGCGAAGAGCCGTGCGCGGAGGGAGCGCCCAACGCGCCACTTTCGCCTTCAGCTCGGCTCCTCTTGCGCGGCCCTCGGATGGGCAGGACCGGAGGCCCTGCTGGGGGGGCGGGGGGGCGGAGCGAGCCGGCGCTGCCCCTCAGTCACGCGGAGGGAGGGCAGTGTAAACACCAGGTGACTCAGGCGGGCTCCGCCGCGGCCGTCGGGGAAGAGGCTGCTGCTGCTGCTGCTGCGCCACTATGGAAGATAGCCTGGTCCGCGCCTTCGGGGGCCTGAGCCTCCAGCAGCCCCGCCGTGCCCAAGGCAGGCCCCCCGCTCGCCGCTTCAGCAAGCGCCTCTTCTTGCTCCGCGGCCTGCCCGGGTCCGGGAAAAGTACTCTGGCCAGGTAAACAACCCCCAGCCGCAGCCATTCCCGCATCCTTTGATAGGTCGCGCCGGTTCTGGTCCGCGAGGAAACCCAGTGCGGGTCAGCGGAGAGACGCCGGGCGGTGAGGGCGGGAACTTGGGGGTCTCCAGGAGCTGCCTGGCGTTCAGGACAGCTGTGGCTTTGCAGCAAGCACCTCCTCAGCCGAAGCCTTCCTGGCCCGTGTAGATAACGCGGCAGGGGGTTGGTCAGGTGGGGTGGTGCGAGAAGGAAGAAGCTGCTGTTCCGGGTTTTTTCCCTAGCTTAATCTGGTGGAGTTTATTGTTTTAAAGGAACAGGAATGTTGGGGGTGGGGAGTGCCATTAAAGGTGGTTAAGAGAGAACTCCAAAGCAAATCAGGGAAACCAGAGAATAATTGGGAGAGGGGTGGGAAGGGTACTTTTCCCTCGGAGACCCGTCCCTTGTACAAACACACAAGAGCAGTGTCGATGAAGGTTCTCAGTCATCCAGGTGGAACAGTCTGTAGCTTGAATCATGTCAACTGGATTTCTATTTTCTCAGTGGAAACGTTTCGCTCCTTATCCAAGGAGCTTCTTCAGTCTGAGCAAACTTAGTAAGGGAATCCTTAAATACGTTTCTAGGGTGGCTGTGGGACCTTGCACCTGGGGCTTGGTCATGGTTATATTGAGATGTTATTTTAAGTCCTTTTATCATCTAAAGGAGGATCGTTAAGATCACCATGCTGCTGTTGAGCTTGTGAAATGGTCTTAATCTTCCTAGGCACAGAAGACAAAGCAGGAAGGAAAATAGGGGAAAGATTGTGCCTGAGGCCCCCACCTCTATTCAAGGAAGGATTTTCCAAGTTGGCATAAATGGATTCCTTGACCCCTGGATATTTCAACCACCTGAATGATTTCCCCCCTTTGCCACATTAAACATCATAATCATGCAGCAAATTGGACGGACTCTGGTGGCAACACGGAAGACTCTGGGGAGAGGAGCCTCAGAGCGTGTACCTCTGCCCTACTATAATGTAGCTGTAGTTAATTATAAAAATGCATATGGTCGGCTCAGGCACTTGCAAAAATCAAAGTATTGCATCTGACAGTTGCACAAAATGGCATTTTCAAAGTGGTGGAAGTTTTTCTCTTGCGGCCTTACGTTGCTGGATTCAGTAATGATAACTAATCTGCGCTTAGTTCTTTTTTTTTCTTGTCTGTCAGGCAACTGAAACGTGAATTTCCTAATGCAGCCATTTTTAGCACCGATGAGTACTTCACCACAGAGGATGGCACCTATGAGTTTAGTCCTGATTGTTTGGGAGAGGCACATAAGTGGAACCAGGAAAGAGGCACGTATGGCTCTCCTTAACATTTCTCTTTGTCTACTGTATCAAAGTGGCTCTCAAAAGTTGGTTAGAACAAAGCTTCATTTAATAGAATTAAGAACAGAATAATTGTAATCCTGAAGTTAAAGTTGACATACTTAACTGTTTAAAGACTTTCTGATATATGGACGCTAAAGACTACATTGCATTATGGTGTTTTCTAGCATCAATATCATGTCTGTTCTTTGCTGCTGTTAGCAGCAATCTAGAAGATAAATATATGCCTTGAAGGGAAATGTTACTCTGTAAATAAGCATGCCCATTGCTATTAAACCAATAACAGTTTATTTGCATATTACTTTTCTAATGCTGAATCCTCCCATGGGTTTTCTTCTCTGTATCATTTCTTAGAAGAACTTAACATTTTCTGGCATGGCTCTGGAAGATTGATTTGCTCTGCCAATTCTATGATAACTTCCAACTGGCTCCTAGGTAGATATTGGGAAATGTTGGACAGAAATATATACAAGTGAAAAATAACTTGGAAATCCCCCTTCTCTATCATTTCCATAAATTGTAGGACAGAAATGGCCATCTGGAAACCTGAGCCTAGAACCAATGTGAAAAATAATTATTATATGTAGGGTTTGAAGACTTGCCTGAGTCTACTGACCTGTTTGATCGTACTTTTTTTAGTTCAATCCATTTGTACTTTGACCGCCAGTGTACATTATCCTTTCACTCTTTTCTTTTCAACACAGTGCAATTAACCCAGGTACTTTACAGTTAGCAATACTGGCATTTTCTGTTACATCATGGGAAGGCAACTGTGATCGATATGGGGACAAGCTTTGGACCTATTTTTGCAGTCCCCAGGCTGCAGTGCTGAAACCATAGATTTTCAGTGGTAGATTTGTCACATATTGAAATGCAAAAAGATGCAACATATTATTTTGGTATCTTAAACCCTCTTACCTGTTCAAAATTGGTCTAAGCTAATAAAAAATGGAAAGGTGAAAAATACATACAGACACCCCAGCTACAAAAAGACTGCCTATCTCCATATTATACCCTAAACATGAAGCTTGCCAGAACTGGAACTAGCTGATATATTATATCAGCAACTAATGTACTTGCTGATTTCAAATGTAATGTCTATAGTTTTCTGGTTCAGATGAATGAGAAACTGTAGATAATGAAAAAGCTTCTGGGTTAATTATGGCAAGTTGAGAAGGAAGGAAAGTAGGAGCAATGTGAGGATAGAAGATATAGGCATGACGCTAGTGTTGTGTTTGTTGGCTTATATATAAATTATATAAATTTAACTGTGGCATTGTTTGGGCTTGCCCATAACTTCCTGGATGAAGAAAAAAAATATGAAGAGTACATTTACTTTTAACATTTTTGTACATGGGAATGCATATTTCTACTGCATATGTTTTGAATTGTATATAGAAGCATTAAGACCAAGCATATTTATATGTTTTAAAGCAACAGTTTAACTGTTCCTTCATCCACAACAGTTTCCAAGCCAATATACTTAGCACTAAAACAAATATTATCATGACAAAATCACAACAGGTAGAAAAATAAAAGATATTAATAATAATTAAAAAGTCTGAAATTAGTGGAGGTCAAACTCACCCTTCTACTGATGGTTGTTGTGGGTTTTCTGGGCTGTGTGGCCGTGTTCTAGCAGTTTTGGTTCCTAACGTTTCGCCAGTAGCTGTGTCTGGCATCTTCAGAGGACAGGAGCACAGCTAGAAGATTCTCTCTGTGCCCAGGTGGAGGGTGTGTGTGCCTGCTGGTGTTTATAGCTGCTGAGAGGGTGTGTGTGTTAGGAACCAAAACTGCTAGAACATGGCCACACAGCCCAGAAAACCCACAACAACCATCGGATTCCAGCCATGAAAGCCTTCGACTATACATCACCCTTCTAAAGTTTTAAAATACATGGACAAATATAAGTGTTTTAAAGAGCAGGAAAAAATCAGTGCCAATTATATTTCCCTGAAGAGGCCTCCATAATTTAGAAACATAATCGCTGCTCAGTGGCAGCACTTCTTACAATATAACCAGTCGTGGTGACCCCACTTTGCTATGTGTATTAGAAGCCAGGTCTACTGCTAAATATCTGGGAGCTGGTTCATTAGACTGGTCTTCCAGTATCATAGGGCACCGTTAAGAGGTTGGGAATCTTTTAGTTGCAAATATACTTCCTCAGTAGAGTAACTAGTAAGATGACAGTAGTTGGCTGTCCTTCCATTAGAGAGAGCTCAATTCTGTCCAGCTTTTCTGTACTACAGTAACATTAATTATTATATCCAGTCTTAATGTGTTCTTCCTTTTCTGTTCTAATTTTGCAGTATTTTTTCTCCATATATGGGATTATATGGGAAATAACAATCTAAAAATACAATGCAGACAAAATATGAAAGGAATAAAAGCCTGTGTCTTGAAAGTCCTTTGCTAATTATATTTCATATTTATTTGTAATATAAATCACCAATACTTCTGTTGCATTAAATCCACAAAACAGGTTCTCCTAGCTTGGTGATTTGCAATTGTGCTACAGGCCCTAGAAATCTCAAGTTCCTTAGTCTGCTTCAGAAGTTACCTGAGGGATTTAATATAATTATCTAGATAGGCGATAACTAGTTCCACCTACTAAAAACATGTACATTATTATGTTACAGCACGTAAAGCAATGAAGAATGGGAAATCCCCAGTTATTATTGATAATACCAACATCCACGCTTGGGAAATGAAGCCATATGTGATAATGGTAGGGAATATTGTGACCTGTTTGTAAGTTTTAATAATTGTGGGCTCAAAAGAAAGCTGATAACCTTATAATCAGTTATCAAATTAGGGAGAAAATTTGCAAGAATCTGTAATGTGCGTAATGTTTTCAAATAACATTTTTCTTCTGCTTGAATTCTACTTTGTCCAAGTTCTTGTCCAAGTCCTCAAACTGCATTCTCCAACTTGGCAGTATTGCAACTATAATGCATTGGCTGGGATTTATGGGTATCTGGAGGTCAATAGGTTTTTATGCCATCCAATCTAAATCAAGCTTCTTTCTTCTAGGTTACATTTAGTTGTTTTTTTAATTGAGAACATTCTCGATAATCATGTACAGTTTTAAAGGAATGTAGTTACATGGAGACTATGAAAGCATAGTTCCAGCCTGTGGAATATTTATACCTAGGCCAGTATAGGCTTTGCAATCAGCGCAATCACTTTTTAAATTAAAATATGAAATTGCCTTATATTGAGCCAGATCATCAGATCATCAGAGCTCATCAGATACTTTCTGATTGGCAGCTGTTCTTTTAAAATACATGTCTTTCTGGCACTCTAATCTCTTTTAAGGGAGATGCCAAGGCAAAAGTATGTCTTTTCAATAGTGTTACAGGCCATATTTCGATTTAAAGCAAGTTGTAAGGGAGAAATGTTATGCTTTCCTTCTGGTTGCCTTACCATTGCTGCTAATCAAGCAGCCAGATAATTTGAGTGAAATGTTTATACCAGTTAATGGTTGAGGGTGCTTAAGAACTTCAGCATAGCCTAGGCCCCTCTTAGTCCAGCATTTCTCACAGTGGCCAACCAGATGCCTGCCAATGTTCCTTTGCAATTGGTATTTGGAAGTGTGCCTTCAGTAGACCTGTCCTCCACGGATTTATCAATTTTCCTTTTAAAGCCATCCTAATTAGTAGCCATCACTGTGTTTTGTGGTGATGAATTCTTAATTATTCTGCGTGAAGAAGTACTTCCTTTTGTCTGTTTTAAATTTCTTTCCGATCAGTTATATTGGTGGCCCTTAGTGACTGTTAAAAATTAGATGCTGCCTGGCACACCAATGAAATACTATCTCCGCCCCTATTAGTTGTAAAATCACTTATGAATGTGATTCTCAAAAAAAGTCAATCTGCTAATTCCAATTTCAACTCATTTTTCTTAATATAGTTTTGACAGCACCTACAGTATCAACAGGTAACTGTTTCAATATTCATAGCTCAGTCTTCTGTTTTGAGAGCAATTTACAGATTACTGCATGTCTAACAAGCTTTGCATCTTTTCTTGAGAAGCAACATGTTTAAGTCCTTGATATAACTCAGTAGCAATATTGGGTTTTTTGTTTGCTATCTTATTTATAATGTATTGATGATGAAAAGTCTTATATAGTTAATGGTGAGTAGTTAGCAAAATCATGAAAAATCATTCTGAAATTTACTGAAAGAAACATTAGGAAAAGTATGAATAGTATAGTCATGTTTGTATAAATAACTCTGAGTGTGGTTATCTTAGGAGATGTGTTTGGACTACAAAACATATTTTGCCTAAGCTTCCAACAAAACAATCCCACTTTGTCTAGCAGAACATAATTTGTTGTATTACGATAAAATAAAATATTTCAAGTATTCTGGTCATTGAAAACAATGGAACTTCCCTTGTTTTTCATCCCAAGGCTGCAAGATTAGGTGGGGTGCTACTCTACAATAATCCACAAAAACAAAAATACCCAAAGTACAAAAGAATTGGGCAGATTATTTTATTTTATTTTTCAAAACATTAAAAGAAGCCTCATAGGAGGTCATGGAAGGAATTATTCCTTGTATTTATTTTTTGTAGATTACCACTCCAATGCTAAGCAAATTAAAGCAAAAGGGGATTTTTTTTTACAGTCAGTCCGCCATTCAGGTTGCTTTTTGCTGGACTTCTGTGCCTGTCTGTTACGTTGCTGCAAAAAATGCTGCTGCTTAACTCTTGCATGAACAGTAACATTGACATGGGAAAAATAAACAACAAAACCTTAATAAAACCTGCATTTAAAATGTATTCCGAAGCTCAATTTCAACAAGGCACAGAATATCCCTATTCTTTGAAATACATTAACACACACACCCAAACTCCCAATATACTGTAGCATTCGTAGTGATCTCTGCATTTACAGCAGTGTTTCTCAACCTTGGCACCTTTAAGATATGCAGACTTCAACTCCAAGGATTCCCCAGCCAGCCATGATTTACAGCCTAAGGTCCCAGCAACCTTGGGAGTTGATCGGCTGTGGTATTCCTGTCCTGTCCTGTCTTTCCAGCAGCAGAGTTTGCCAGGGGCCTGCAACCCTGAACAATGTGCTTAGGTAACTGCAGGTTTGCTCCAGTACTCCTATCATCATTCCATCCAATCAAAGCCAATAGCAGTAGGTACATGATTAGATCAGCTAGTAGACCTGCTGACTTACTAGCCTGGAAATAATTCCCGGTTTAGAAGCCACCAAAATCTAGTTTCTATGCTTGGAACAGCTGTAATGTGTGAGGGAATGCCTCTTAAAACTATCAAATTTTGTGGGAATGTCCATTTTATTTTGAACTTAGTACTCTCAAAATGATTATTTCATGGATAGTTCTTGGATGGGAGAAATGCTTAGGGTGTAGGAGTTCAGTTTGTACTAATCATTCCTGGAAAATGAATTAGTCTTTCTGTATGCTCTGAATTCATGCCAAATAAAAATGCTTCTTTTTAGGCTCTCGTGAAATGTGGGGAACATACCTTCACTCTTCTTTAATGGTTAAATTTTGGATAGTGAACAGTTACAGCATGAATGAGTAGGCCATAGGTTAACATGCTTGAGAAGTAAGCATAACCCACTTAACCAGCCCAGGTGCAGCTCTATGAGCTACATTCACATAACATGCTATTTTAATTTTCATTTTTTTTGTGTGTGGCTTAGTGCGTTACATGCAGTTTATTATTCAGTGTATTGGGTTGATTCAGGAACCAGGTTAAATGTGTTGTGTAAATCCAACCTTTGGTATTTTTTTCTCCCTATGGTTTTGTGGTAGAGAAAAATATGGAAAACTTGATAGATTAAGTTTAATAATGGATTAAACTTGACAGTACTTTTTAAAATTGTAGCATAATAACGATTTGTTTTTTTTTAATCAGGCACTTGAAAACAGATACGAAGTTATATTTCGAGAGCCAGATACACGTTGGAAGTTTCATGTTCGCGAACTAGCCAGGTATGTTTTTCAACCAAGGTTTAGAAAAACCAGGCCGACCATTGATTTGAATCCTGATTTAGACAAGAGCTGGGAGGATTGTCCTGAAAAACAGCATATAGGAAATATGTCGATGAAGGTTCTCAGTCATCCAGGTGGAACAGTCTGTGGCTTGAATCATGTCAACTGGATTTCTATTTTCTCAGTAGAAGTGAAGTGAAACGTTTCTACTGAGAAAATAGAAATCCAGTTGACATGATTCAAGCCACAAGCATATAGGAAAGTTGGCTTCTACTAGTCTAGTTGGAGGTATCTAAATCTTCATCTTGCTCATCTTTACTTATGTATCATTTGATCATTAGTATTATACATTCTCGGATATGTTGTAAAAATTGTGGCCTTGTAGCTGTGATGAAGACAGATTACTATGTCAGTATCTCATGGGTCAGAAATAAATGAATTGAGTATACATCCCTATTTGAACATAATGTATTTTTCAGTGTTTAAAATATATTGTAAATATAGCAATATACAAATAGCAAACATTTGTATTTAAACATAAATTAAACCTGCAGCAATAATTAATAGAAAATAACATGAGATATGAAAGGTAACAAATCTGGGAAAAACTAAATGTTCTTATTACTGAATTGTTAATCATTTGGCATGATTTCTGATGAAATGTGACATTCATATACGTTAATTACCTAAAATTGAGAAAGTTTGGAGCAAAAGCTTTGACTAAGAAAGCATGAATTTTGTTTCTCTTCTTGTATGTCAAATGTTGTGTCACACAAAGCATATTGGGAGCTTTATAATCATAGAATTGGAAGGGACTATTTAGGCCATTGAGTTCAACCCCCTGTTCAGGACAGGAATCTAAGTTAAAACATTATATAGACTGATGGTTCCTATTCAGTGAAGGAGTGCCCATCGCTTCTCTGGGCAATTGGTTCCATTGCTGAACAGTTCTTACTATTAGGAACTTTTGCCTAAGATTCATCTGGAATTGCCTTTCTGTAATTTAAACCCATTCTTTTGTCTTCTGCCCTATGAAATGATCAAGAATAGGTCTTGCCCTTTTTATGTGTGATAGTACTCTTGAAATACTTAAAAAGGTATATCTCCCCCCCTCCCTGCAAATGCTCAAGGTTAAGCATTGCCAGTTCGTAGGACTGTTTCTGGTCTCATTATCATCTTTATTGCTCTTCTCTAAAGGTCTTCCCATAAATCAGAGCTTTCCAAACTGCGTGTCGGGACACGTTAGTGTGTCGGCTGCAGTGTCTGGGTGTTGCAGCTGCTGCTGCCTCCGAGCCCTGCCAGGATTCCACGCAGGTCCTAGTGCCTGCCTTGTGCCTCCAAACCTGCCCTGCCAGGATTCCGCGCAGGTCCTAGTGCCTGCCTTGTGCCTTGCTGCCTCCAAACCTGCCCTGCCAGGATTCCACGCAGGTCCTAGTGCCTGCCTTGTGCCTTGCTGCCTCCAAACCTGCCCTGCCAGGATTCCACGCAGGTCCTAGTGCCTGCCTTGTGCCTTGCTGCCTCCAAACCTGCCCTGCCAGGATTCTGCGCAGGTCCTAGTGCCTGCCTTGTGCCTTGCTGCCTCCAAACCTGCCCTGCCAGGATTCCGCGCAGGTCCTAGTGCCTGCCTTGTGCCTTGCTGCCTCCAAACCTGCTGTGATTCCACGCAGGTCCTAGTGCCTGCCTTGTGCCTTGCTGCCTCCAAACCTGCTGTGATTCCACGCAGGTCCTAGTGCCTGCCTTGTGCCTTGCTCCCTCCAAACCTGCTGTGATTCCACGCAGGTCCTAGTGCCTGCCTTGTGCCTTGCTGCCTCCAAACCTGCTGATTCCACGCAGGTCCTAGTGCCTGCCTTGTGCCCTGCTTTAAGAGTGTGTTGCGAAATGATGCATGTCTAAAAAGCGTGTCACCAACATGAAAAGTTAGGAAAGCTCTGCCATAAATCCTCCTTAAAATGTGTTGCCCTGGATTGGACACAACACCTATGGGGTCTGAACAAATCAGAATATAGCAAAAGTTCCCCTGATTTAGAAAGTAGAACTTTTAAAGAAAATTCTGCAATGTATTCTCTTCCTTCCTCTGGGACACCCCATTGCATCCTATTTTTCTGGAATATTCTTGTTTTGGTTTCTTTCCTTCCAGTACTCTGTACTTACTGAGTATGGCCAGTCATCACTTGATTGTTTGTGTTCATATATGTTTTTGTGTTAGAATAACAAAAAATGTTCTGAAAACCAGCTTTAAAGTTCCTACAGATAGACTGATAAATCTTTTCCTTTCTTCAGTAGATCAATTTTGGTTCTGTTTCTATTGAAAACCTATTATTAAAATGACTAGGGACTTGCTACAACAACTGGTCCTTTTCCTTCCCTCCAGTCACAATCCCATGGCTACTAAAAATACAATGTGAGTTTTTAACTTAGAGCCTTTTTCTTTCTTCTTTTTTGGTTCTTGGGATTCCTCTGCACAAACTGACCCTGTTCTCTTGCTTCCCAGTGGGCACAATTTGTTTACATAGGCATTGGGTGCATTTGAGTTCAATATTAGAGGGAGTGTTTCTATTGATCTCTTAATTCAGTATATAATCATGTAATCTCAACCATACCCATACATGCATTTACATAGACTAATTCCTATGACTGCACACATAGGAAACTTGCTTTCTGAATCTATGAGTATCCGGTTCTAGGATTACTGTTTTCCCCCCAAAACATGTACTTTGCACAAGGACAACTGTAATGTATGGATCAGAGACAGAGAACTAATATTCTCACACTCTCCTTGACATATTTTGGAAGGAGTATTAGGTATGTTCTCCGCCTTGAGTTATTTATAAAAATAATAAAGGCGGGATAGAAAATAAATAAATAAATATTTTTACATTTATTTTATAGACGTAATCATCATGGTGTTCCACGTGAGAAGATACAATGGATGAAAGACCAGTATGAGCATGATGTTACCTTCCATACAGTGCTTCATTCTGAAGAACCAGACAGATACTGCAATTCTGGACGTTATTCTCATCTGAATTCAACTTTTCCCAATAACAGAACTAACAGGTCACAAAACTGAAGATATTTTAGTGGGATTTTATAGAGTTTTTATAAATGTGTGTGTTTTGTTTTGTATTCTTGGCAATTTTCTATTTTTCTACTGAACTAAAGTCGGACAACGCTGGCTCTTCGGCTAACAAACGGAGATGAGCACCGGCCCCTAGAGTCGGACACGACTGCACAAATGTGCGGGGGGAACCTTTACCTTTTAAAGTAGGTCTTAAGCCATTTAAACTTGCTGATGTCCCACAATTCTTGCAGACTTTTAAGAAAATTATAGGAGGAATGGTTTAAGCATAAACCATAATCTCACTGTTGCTTTTTCACATTTTTAGTTTATTCTTTTCTGCAGCTATTTTCATACGAGGCCTTATATTCACAAAAAAAATTACAGGGTGGCTCTGTTTAGGACTACATATGTGTGCCAAGGACCATATTAATTGTTAGCATTAAAATGCTAGCTATGGTACATGAGACAGCATTTCCCAAATCCTCATATATTTAAGAACAGCAATTCTGCGGTACTCTCCAGCAGCAGCCATACATGTGTTGGATTTCTCACTGGGGCCAGAGATAGCATTCCAGTCCTGGAGTATGCAATCCAATGGCAGAAACTTTTTCTTGTCCCTTTACCAGCATCCAAGTCTGACTGTGTTCAGCGTGTCAGAAGTCTGAGCCTTCAAGAGGACCAGAACCAGCCATTTTACAGATGGGTGGGGGCAAAGCTTTTGATCTGCAGGATGCAATGGAATGTGAGAATAACCTTGGAAGACAGGGAGAAGAGATGCTGCCTAGGGAAAGATTTGATGAGAGAGGGAGGAGTCCGCAACTGAGTAACGGGAAGAGAAAGAAACTTAGAAAGGATCCACCCTAACTGATCAGGCAGTAAAAAGGGACGGTGGGAGATTTGTACTTTCACACTTGCAAGATTCTGTTAATGTAGCCTGACAATCGAGTAGAGGTAGCTCATCTGGTCGTGTTTCCTGTCCGGTTTACCTGGGAGGGCTGACACAGGATCAGGCAACCTGCTGCTGCCCCCAAAACTAGCATAGATTTGTGACATCCCTAGAACTAGTACAGATAAATTGGAATGATTGTTAAGTATTGTACAAACAATAAGTTCTTGTTTCCTAAGTCCAATAGATCCCTATTTGCTCAGCTTATTTTTGAATTCCTGGCTCTGATGATTTTATAAACCTGCTAATAATTTGCCAGCATATAAGCTGTACAGAGCAAAGGGGCAGCCTCCATTTTTTATTTTTACTCCACAAAAATTGTATGGTCTTTTCTCTATGAAACAGCAAGATGCATCTCAACTTTCCTATTAAGCAATAAATACTTACTGTAGATGTGAGTCAGAAACCAGCATGAATGTTAAAAACTAGATACTGACCAAAAACAAATATTGAAATTGTTACAGCTGCTTTGTTAATATTCAGTGCCAAAACTGGGTTTACATATTATGCTAGACAATGGTTTGTTCAACTACAGTTGGGTTAACATTCCATAGTTTACTAACTATAATGATTGGGTTAGACCAACAAGCAAAACTAAAACCAACCACGTTGTGACATAATGTAATATGTACTCAGCTTATATGAAGTTTATGCCATCCTGTCTACTCATCTAGGCTATCTTCTTCTTTTGCTTATCCTTACATGCCCAGTTGTGGCCTCTATATATTAGCCCACCAGATATTTTTGTACCCATACCCTAGACAACTGATTGTGCTGCCTGAGTTCAACGTTCAGGTGGTGGAAGTTTCAAGAAATGTAAACAGACCAACTTACTTCTTGTTTTAACTTTCCTTATAGTGCTGTTTACTTCAGTTGTCTTAACTATGGATTTCTCTTTGACAGATTGAACCACTGTACAGTATTTTCATTCGTATTGATAGAATAAGTGTTTTACTTGTGAAGTTTTCTTTTTAACTTTCTCTGTTTTTAGCATAAACTGGATTTTTTCTTCTTGAACCAATTTCTATTCTTCAAAAATCAGCCAGAACATTCTATAATTTTTTTAAATGTTCATTATATTTTAAGGAGATTAACCTAGCAATAGGTTGCAGTTCTAGGCACTCCTAAGATCACTGAAATTTGCGAAGCTTAAGGGCCACAGCATCAGCCTATCATACTATTAAGATGATATAATTAAGTATGCCCAGGAGTTCAACATATAATTTGCAATGCATTTAACTCTTTTATCACAGATGTTATGTAGTTTTATTTTGAAATTTTGGCTACCCTAAGTAAACATAATTCAATTCCTTACAACAAAGAATTTATTTACCTGCATTTATTTTCCCAGTGTTCAGGTGAAAGGACCCCTGAAAATAATACTTGTGAAATAAGTTATAGATCAGGTGATAAGAGATAATTCCTTCTTTAGGGAAGGAAGATAATTTGATGCTATTTGAATAGTCAAATTTGATAAAACAACCATAGGCCTGTTCATATAATTTTGGGCACTTGTCCCTTCAACTACCTCTGATACATATTACAGTGTTTAGAACAGACCTTTAAAGATGAATGGAGAGAAAAACAAGAAAAATCCTTTTCTGCAACCTTTTTACCTACTCTTGTGTTAACCCATTTGTTCAAAAGCTAATTCTGATATAAGCTGCATTGAATATTTGGAAAACATTAAATAAATATTATGAAATTTGAGATAAAAATGTGAAACTAGTAACTTCTGACCCAGAAATATACCTCTGGCTTATATTTCAGGAATTTGCAACATTCAGTTATTCTTACTGAAATGTCTTGAAGGGCTTGTTTTGAACTAAAATGTGTAATGATAAACAAACCTATACATTTATAACATTTATAACATTGTTTCAAAAAGTAATTCAAATATTAAAATACAAGCTATATTAACAGTGACATTTATTACTTTGTTTTCTTTGCCTCTGAAATTTTCCCTGTGCAGCTAATGAACGGTTAGTTCTGTTTTTCCTTTGCAGGATATGCATTTCCCCTAGAGTTATCCTGATGCATGGCTTTTCTACCGGTGGCCTGGACAGAGGGATCAGTCTCACCCATAGATCCCATTCCTCTCTCTCCTGGAAAATTACTTAGGAGGGTTTGTGTATTTATCATTGCAAGTTCCTCATCCGCAACAAAATGGCTTTCAGGAGCACAACCAGACCCGTTCAGCTTCAGTGGGGGAGGTTTGAGAACCCTGCTTTCTGTTCTTTTCGCTGATGTTTCACTCTGGGGACGGGAGCTTCGAGGGGGCTGGAAGGCTTTTTTTAGAGACGGTGAAATAAATGCACAGACTGGTTTCACGGGTGGAGGGGAAGGTACTCGACTGAGCCAGTCCATCGCTTTTCTTTTCTTATAGCTCTTTGGAGTTCCTTGATGGTCCGGTGTCACTTTTGCAGATCCAAGAGTAAATGATGGCTTTGTGCCTGATTTTCCAACGGTCAAAGGACTTTGAGGCCTTAGTTCCGTGTTGGGAGTTGTGATCTTAAAAAGACAACAAAAAATCTAATTGGGTTCTTTCAGTTACTTTTACTCAGTAAAAACATCTGAACTAAACAATGCCCTTCTCTTCAGATCTGTATGCTTTTAAAGTAAGTTTCTTCAAAGCAATCTTAGGAAATGTCTCTACCAGATATTTAAACAGTTTATCACTATAAGACAGCCTTCCCCAGCCTGTATGCCCTGTAGATGTGTGTCTCAACTCCTAGAATTCGCAGCAGTGACTCTCTACAGGTTAGGAAATGTTACCCTAAAACATTTTAATTGAAATTCTTGATAGGAAGTCCAATGAACATAGAATAATTTACTTTTCAAAGAGAATATTTGTAGCTCAGGGTTGAACTGTGGAGTCCTTGATGCTCTTTGAGCCTTGTTGTTTTCTTGCAGACGTTTCATTGCCAGACTAGGCAACATCTTCAGTGCGAAAAGGGAGTGGGACTTGCTCTCTGTTTATATTGTGCTGTTTGATAGTTCCTCTGGTGCTAATCCTGGTGTTAATCTTTGCATAATCTTTGCTTGGTTTAAGATGCTCACAGTTTCTCCTTAATCTCACAACACATGGACAGACTCAACCATACTTTCAACTGGGAAACTGTGAGCATCCTAAACCAAGCCAAATCCAAAAACGCTAGAGAATTCCTGGAAGCTTGGCACTCAGACAAAGCAGCCATCAACAGACACATAGAGGTAAACAACATTTACATACCATTCATAAGAGACAATAGAAAAGCCAGAAGACCAGAACATCTTGCCAGCAATCAATACCCAGATATGCAAAGATTAACACCAAGATTAGCACCAGAGGAACAATCAAACAGCACAATATACTCTAATCAAGGAACTATTAACTCAGTCAATCAACCAAGCAGCAAACAACAACCCAATCAAGGAACTCCTAAGGGGAGAACAACAGCCCCACCAACACAAGCAGGACAAGCCATGGTATATAAACAGAGAGCAAGTCTCACTCCCTTTTCGCACTGAAGATGTTGCCTAGTCTGGCAATGAAACATCTGCAAGAAAACAACAAGGCTCAGAGAGCACCAAGGACTCCACAATTTACTTTTGAACAGCACTTATAAAATTGTTCTTTTAATAAACTTACTGCTTGCTTATTTCCTGCATCGGATTTCCAGGGAGAAGAAAAAGGATCCAAGCCACGTTCTCTGGACAAATTAAGTAATTGTAAGCGATCTGATTTTAGCAAATTCATGACTTTGCATTGTGCATCTTTGCTAAAGCAGCTATCATTCTACAAGACAAAAACAATATTTTTGCATTATTATAGTAACTACGTCCTGGTAAAAGTTGGATAATAATATATTAAAATTGTTATTATTTAATTTTATATGGCCATCCACTTGACATACAACTCTGGGGAGTGAACAGCAACTTAAAAACAAAACAACAAAAACTGAAATAATAACATAATTCAAGCATAGTATGTTTTATGAATAAATGTTTGAGAAATTATTTGAAGTATGCAACTAATACCTTATTTCTGAATGTCAGAGAAGTTGCCAGGATAACATAATATTCATTGATATTTTATAATGAAATAAGTACAGGTTGTCCTCACTTAAAGACAGCAAATGGGACTGGAATTTCCATCGCTAAGCAACACGGTTGTAAAACGTGACATCATGTGATCACACCGCTCAGCAACAAAAATTCCAGCACTTCCAGTTGCCATTGTTAAGCAAATCAATGCGAGTCTTTAAACAAGGACCTCACCTAGTTGCCATTTGCGACCTCCTGCCGGCTTCTCCATTGACTTTGCTTGTGGGAAGCCAACAAAGAAGGTCGCAAATGGCAATCACAGGACCGTGGGATGCTGCAACATTGTAATTGCGAGCTGGGTACCGAGCGCCCAGATCATGAACACCTGACCACAGGGACACTGCAACTGATGTAAGTACGAGGACCAGTTGTAACCACTACTTGTTCAGCACCGTCATAAGCTTGAATGGTCACTGAATGAGTGGTCATTAAACAAGGACCGCCTGTAGGACTGCGTAGCTTTTGGATACATTTCCACAAAAGTATTTTGGGAATGTGCAAGGTTGTGGATATAGGACCTGGAGCAGCTTCTTAAAGCAACCATGCCTTTTCCTGTGATTTCTCACAAATACCAAACTAAACCATCTCTCATAAATATTGAACAGTGTTTATGTGGACACTTGCTGAATCAAATGCAGAATGTCTTGTTTTAATCTGCATCATAAAAAACGTAATGCGTGCATGCATGTATCCACTAAATGTACCTAATTGCTCTATTAGAAATAAGTAACTTTACCTCAACAGTATTTTTAAGTTCTTTAAATATTTCTTGGATATGGTTTTCCTTTGGGTTTGAGGAGAATTCAGAAAGTTCTCCAGCAAACAGAGTGGGAATGTCTGATTTGAATTCAGGTCGCCACTGAAGATTGGTTGCAGAGATCAATGCAGAAGGAATGATTATATCTTCAATAGCAAGCTGCTTGAGATCTGTATAAATCTGGACTGCTATTATATTACGATGTTTATCTGACAGGTATACCAATGTAGAAAAACCTACGTAAAAAATGAAACATACAACAACTTGTTGAATTTAATAGTTCAACCTTACATGTTGGCCATGCTTGAAGTTCAAAATAAAAAAATTCCTCCACTCCCAACTACCACTGATAGAAAATTATAATGTATTTGCAGCAGGAATGCAAGGAAAAAACGGGAAACCAATGAGGCCTGTGATGCCAACTCTTCCCTTTCTCCTACGCTGCATCCTGTCATCACTACCCAGTTCTCCAGCTGACCTGCCCTTCAACTCAGCTGTTCACCAAGGCTCATCTGGTTTGTTTAGGAATGGACTGAAGAAGCAAATTGCTTCTGCCTTTCCCCCCAAAATCCACCAAACTAGTATTTTTTATTTCTAGAGGTACCTAGGTAAAGGTAAAGGTACCCCCCGCACATTTGTGCAGTCGTGTCCGACTCTAGGGGCCGGTGCTCATCCCCGTTTGTTAGCCAAAGAGCCAGCGTTGTCTGAAGACGCTTCCACGGTCATGTGGCCGCATGACACGCGTGGAACGCTGTTACCTACCCACCGAAGTGGTACCTATTAATCTACTTGCATTTGCATGCTTTCGAATTGCTAGGTTGGCAAGAGCTGGAGCTAGTGCGGGAGCTCACTCCACACGCAGGGCTAGGGATTCGAACCTCCAAACTTGCAATCTTCTGATCAACAAGCCTGGCGTCTTACCCACTGAGCCACCACGCCCTACAAAACTGAAAAAAGCTCAATACTACAACTACCACTAATGAAAAGCTAATACAATTTAAGCAGAAGCAATTATGAAAAGCAATAAAATAACAAAGACCAGAAATTTATGAAGTAACCCCACTCTTTTTTATGCATAACCCTACTGTGGCTTGAGTTTTCAGAAATTAGAAGTAGACAAGTAAATACAAAAGAGTATCTAAATGAGGTTACCAGCTAATCATGGTGTATACAGATTGGTGCATTTTGTGATGCCTATAAAATTCCACAAAAATAAATATAATTTAGGAGCTATTCCATCACTTATGTGAAACTTTTTTTTTAAATTTTTTAAAATAAACTTTATTTACATTTAACATTTAACATACAGACATTTACATTTTACATAGAACGTTTCCCATTTGCACTTAGACATTCCATCAATTGCATATTTTCATAACTTCATAATATAAATTTTTATTTCTAGTCTTTTATATAGTTCATTCTTTCAATTCTATTCTATTCTCTTATGTCCCTTTATCCATTTCTACTTCCTTTTTCCTTCCAACCTTCTTTCCTCCCACACTCCTCTCCTCCTCCTACTTATCCCTTGACCCCCAACATCCCTTCCTTATCATTTTTATCTATTTTTGTTCCTTTAATTCTTTTCTTTCTTTCTTATGTTTCTATATATATATACCTATTCTATTATTCTCTTGTACATTTTTCCTTTCTTACTATTTAAAAAATTAACCACTACTACATACACATACATACAACTTACACATACACCTTTAAAATTGCTTCCGGCTTTCTTAACTCAGAACATTAAATGTAACTATAAATGTATAAATGTATAAATAAAATAAATAATGAAATATAGAAAGTAAGAGAGAAAATGTATACAAACTACCTTACTGTATGTGAAACTTCAAAGAAATTTGAAACTTCTAAATTTCAGTTTGGGAACAAAAATATGACTTTAGCAGCCCGGAAGACCCACAACAGCCATTTAGCAGTTTATATTAAATTTAGATTTAATTGCAAACCAAAAGCAGATACTATAACTCAGGGCTTTCCAAACTTTTGCCATTGGCTGGCACGCAAAAACCCGGAGGCGGCGGTGCTTCTGGGTTGTCACCGCGGCAGCAGCGGCATCCTGGAACCCGGAAGCGCTGATGGCCTGCTGCCGCCGCTGCTACCCCTTCAAAAGGGCAGGCTCCGGGGACACCGAAAATGCCCTCAGTTCCGGCAGGGAGGCGAAAAATCTTGCCACGTGCACGCTGCCGGGCTGCTTCCCGCCGCACAGCTGATCGGCGCGGAGAATTTCCACCCCGCCCCCCCATGCCGATCAGCTGTGCAGCAGGGAAGCGGCCCGGCAGCGTGCGCGCGAGATTTTCGCCTCCCTGCCATAACCGAGGGCATTTTCATCAGTGCTTCCGGGTTGTCACGCGACACACTTGGGGCTCCCAGGCGACACAGTATTGTGTCGCGACACACAGTTTGGAAAGCCCTGCTATAACTAAAGTACAGAGTTTATTTTAATAAAATATTTTTAATTTTAAAAGCATATTTAATTTTTATCCACCCAAATAAAGATACCGATTTGGAACTTACATATAAATATTTTTACATAAGTAATAAATGTGATTATGACATGTAACATACCTGTTCTTTTTGTTAAACGAACTATATATCCCACCAAATCCACCTCAGAACAAGTTGGTCGGAAGGAGGGCTCCAGCAGCTTACCATACACCAGACATTCCCTTGGTCGGTAAACTTGTAATAGGCTCTCTTGAGAAACCTAAGAGCATTATGGATAATAACATTATGAAAATTACTTAAAACCTGTAATTTAAAGATCACATAGAGAGTGTTATGTCACAACACTCACTGGCAGTTGTAGATACTGTGTTTTCTTGGTAGCTGTTAACTGTAGACTGGCGGTCTCCAACTTGCCTTTGGAGTGAGATGCAGATAACTGTAAAATTCTGTATCGGCCTCCTTCTTTTAAGAGGTTGCAAACATGTGAGGATGGACGCCAGATGTTCAGTATAACTTCTAAGAATTGAAAATACAGATTACATTTTGACAACAATATGGGGCATCTTTAAAAAACATACTCTTGCTGGTCATTGACCATATTTTATTATTAATAATTATTAATAAAGAAAAAACATACATAATATCCATTCATATCTGCGTTATAGAAGAACTTAAGTTAAATTTGCTTTTAGAAATGTTACTACAGGTAGTCCTCGACTTACGACCATTCGTTCAGTGACTGCTCAAAGTTACAACAATACTGAAAAAATGGATTTACGACTTATGGCCGTTGCAGCACCCCCGCAGTCATATGATCAAAATTCAGGCGCTTGGCAGCCCGCCCACACTTACAACCACAGGGGCGCTTCAACTCCCCTCACCCGTCTATCTCCCCTCCCATCTCTGCCCTTTTGGCTGCCCTGCGCCCTGCCTTGGGGGCCAAGCAGCCCCAGAACCATACGGCTCTGGAGCTGCTTGCCATGCTGCGGCTCTGGGGCTGTAAGAAGCCCCTGAACCACAGCGCAGTGCAAAGCCGCCTCTGGAAGCCTCAGCCACCCCAGCCCAGCACAACTTGTGGTTGTAAGTCGAGGACTACCTGTATTTGCATAGTGCTACAGTTAAACAATGCATCAGGGGGTGATGTACAGGGTATTCAAATAAAGAGGTTATATGAATAAAGTATTGCTTAGTATAATAATAAATAATTACTTTATTATTACATATATTTACTGCCAATATGCCATTCAGAGTGGATTAGGATTGTATTTACCTTTTGTGCTTTCTTCTGTTCCATAATCTACAATTCGTAGTTTGATTATGGCAGATATATCCCTTCTGCAGGAGCTGTTTTTCTCTTGCTCAGCAGATTCCACAGCCTTCCTGAATTCTGCTTCTATCTGTGCTTGCTTTTTATCATTGACCATCTGTCTGTGACTATTCAAGGCTTTTAATTGCTCTTCACTGAAAAAGCCCTGCAATAAACAGTGGTAATACTAGAACAACTACATATATCACAGTAAAATGGAAACTTATAAAACAAGCCCCAATTCCATTATTTCATGGAATATTAAATGTATGAACATGTTTGGCTACCAAATGTCATTTTTTTCAGTTAAATCCTATACATTTCTATTCAGATATAGGTAGAATCAGAATCGGAAACAGCTATTCAGCCACCAGTTTCAACTTCCTACTCAGTGAAGGAATCCAAATTAAAGCATCCTCGAGAGATTGCTGTTGAGCCTTTGGTTGCATGTATACTGCAAACAGGAGCCCACCCCTTCTCTGGGCAGTTGATTCCACAGTCAGACTACTCTTGCCATTAGGAAGTTTCTCCTAACATTCAACCAAAACTCACGTTTCTGCAACTGGAGCATTATTATGTGGCCCACACTTTTGGATGCTGGATCCTGGCTTTCTTGTGTGACATCTTTTCAAGGATGTGAGAAGCACTATCGTGTCCCCCACCTATGTCATCTTTTTGCAGGGCCAGATATGCACAGTTCATCAACTCTTCATACAGAACTTCATTTCCAGTCGTCTGAGCATTCACATTACCCTTCACTGCCAGTTTTTCTAAATCCTTATCAAAGGACTCATGGCAAAACTGGACAAGGTACTTAAAGATGGGTCTGAAATTTGCTGGAGACATATGGAACAGGGAGGCAACAACATTGGTTAACTCTGTCCCCTATTTATTTATTTAATTTATTTTCTATCCCGTCTTTATTATTTTTATAAATAACTCAAGGTGGCGAACATACCTAATACTCCTTCCTCCTCCTCTTTTCCCCACAACAACAACCCTGTGAGGGGAGTTGGGCTGAGCGTGCGTCACTGGCCCAAGGTCACCCAGCCAGCTTTCATGCCTAAGGTGGGACTAGAACTCTCAGTCTCCTGGTTTCTAGCCCGGAGCCTTAACCACTAGACCAAACTGGCTCTCTAGTTGCTCTTTTACCTTTTCCAAGTCGTCCTCCCCCCAAAAAGCTTATTTTCCTGCTGTTAAAAAAGAAACTGCCTAGAGAGCAATTAAATTAGTGATGCCTAGGAGAACACAATGTTTTACTTTGGATTTATTAACTCTGTACCCTCTTCCATTAGAAGGGGCCATGGCACTATCATTATTACTTTTAATGTCATTATGCATGTAAGGCAACACCAAAATATCCAATAAATTCTTCCTGTTCTCATAATTAAAATAATTAGTTTTTCAAATAGCCCTCAATGTGGAAAAAGGACTGTTTTTTAGACTTCCTGTGTTGCTTTTACAGTTAACGTGCCTTCTTTAAATATTTATTTTATTTATCAAATTTTGTCACCACCCATCTCCCCCAAAAGAGGGACTCTGGCTGGTTTACAATAAAGCTAAAAAGATTAAAATTCAATAAAAACAAGATATATTACATAACGTATAAATATAAGTATAAAATATAAAATAGCATCCAAGATGGCAATTAAAAGTTCTGATTCGGATTCATAAATACATGGGGACCAATTTAAGGCGCTAGCCAACCCAGGATTGACTACCCCCCTTCCCGCCCCAAGCGAGATGGCAGAGCCAGGTCTTTAACTTCTTCTGGAAGGCCAGGAGGGGCTTGCCTCACCTCTGGGGGAAGAGTGTTCCAAAGGGCGGGGGCCTCAGCAGAAATGGCCTGCTTCCTGGACCCCGCCAATCGACATTCTCTCATGGACGGGGTCTGTAACATACCCTCTCTGCATGACCGGGTGGGACGGGTTGATGTAATGGGGATGACACGGTCTCTCAAGTAACCTGAGTCTAAATCTAGTGTACTGAGAAATGCTGAATTGGAGGATTAGATCCAGAGACATCACACATGCCATATAGGGCTTTAAAGGTGATAACCAACACCTTGAATTGTACCCGGAAGCAAACTGGTACCCAATGCAGCTCTCACAGCAAAGGTGTTACGTGCGCTGTCCTTGGGGCACCCAAGACTGCCTGCGTGGCCGCATTCTGAACCAGCTGTAGCTTCCAGATCCTCTTCAAGCGTAGCCCCATGTAGAGCGCATTGCAGTAGTCTGTACAGGAGATGACTAGGGCATGAGTGACTGACCGGATATATTCAAGAGAAAAGGAAATGAGAATAACCAGAGCATGAACTGCTCAATTGAGAAATACTAACACTCAATTCCTATTTTAGTTCAGTCTTTTCCAAAAATATGCCTGTTCCACCAGGAAATTGTGACATTGTGATGAAGAGACAAGACTTTACTTTGAAGTAGTGAATCTTCAATACTGGATGAATTGCATCCTAGGGTACTGAAGGAACTAGCTAATGGTCTCACTAAATTACTACAGGTTACTTTTAAGAAGTGGTGGCTCAGTGGTTAAGACGCCAGTGTTGTCGATCGGAAGGTCGCAAGTTCAGAGGTTCGAGACCCGCATGACGGAGCTCCCGCACTCACCCCAGCTCTTGCCAACCTAGCAATTTGAAAGCATGCAAATGCAAGTAGATAAATAGGTACCACTTCGGTGGGAAGGTAACAGTGTTCCGCACGCGTCATGCCGGCCACATGACCGCGGAAGTGTCTTTGGACAGCGCTGGCTCTTCGGCTAAGAAATGGAGATGAGCACCAGCCCCTAGAGTCGGACACGACTGTTTGTGGGGGAACCTTTACCTTTACTTTTAAGAAATCCCAGAGAACTGGTAAAGTGCCAGATGTGGAGGATAAAAATGTCCCTATGTCCAAAAATTGGAAAAAGGAGTATCTGGCAAACAGACCAGTCAGTTTGACATCAATATACAGGATATACTGATATCTACAGTATGTGGGATAGATGTGTGGATTCCTGCACTGAGCAGGGGGTTTAACTTAAATGGCTGCTTCAAACTATGAACCTAAGTAAAAAAAAAAACAACCCACCACTATTTTGGTGTAGCCAGTGAACCCAGTTATACACTTGTCCTCATTCAATTTCCTAATCTTGTGAGAATGGTTGGAGTGCAGCTCCTTTAAAATATTCAGTGAAATTTCTCTCATAGGATTTTCATCATCTCTTTTTTTAGCCATTCTGTCTTCCTGCTTCCCTCTACCTCTGCCTCCTTTGTTTTACCCCCTTTACTTATTTCCTTTTTACAGTGGAGTCCTCTGGATTCAGAAACCAGACGTTCATAGAATGACTAAATATTTCTAGCACTGTCAAGGAAAAAAAAACTTACCTCCATATAAGATGGTTCAGCAGAATTAATAATTGCTTCATAAAGCTCTGCACCATCTTGTAGACCACGTATCTGTTGCCTTGTTAATGTATGAGATCGCAGTATTCTTTTGCCTTTATCTGTTTTTAAAAATTAACATGTCTCAAACAACTACCACTGTGAATACCCAGTTAACAGTAATCAAATCGAACAACTGAGCTTAAGCTGAATGGTAAGCTTTTGAAAGGAAATTGTAACAAATCATGATAGGTTACAAAGGAGGTGCCAGCAACTAATTTAAAATTTACATTCAGAATAGCATTTTTGTTGTTTCTGAAAACAATAAAAAGGTAAGATACTTAATGCCTTATGTTTATATCCTATCATTTTTGAAAGATACCCAGAGAAGAACCAAATAGGATCACTCTATTTTTATAATAGAGAGCCACTTTGGTCTAGTGGTTAAGGCATCAGGCTAGAAACCAGGAGACAGTGAGTTCTAGTCCCGCCTTAGGCATGAAAGCCGGCTGGGTGACCTTGGGCCAGTCACTCTCTCTCAGCCCTAGGAAGCAGGCAATGGCAAACCACTTCTGAAAAAACCTTGCCAAGAAAACTGCAGTGACTTGTCCAGGCAGTCTCTGAGAATTGGACACGAATGAACAGATATTTTTTTTAAAAAAAACTCTTTAAATATTAAGAATTGGGAGCAGGAGCTCCAATTTTGAATATAGCAGCAGTACTGGAACATTCTCTCCACTGTCTTTTGGATCTAAATCATCTTAGACCTTCCATTAGCCATCAGTAACCATCCTCTGTAACTCTTGATATCAGTTCAGTCAAAACAACAAGCTACCTTCTTTGGCAGCATGGCCACTGCTCAAACAAGGAAGAAGTCAGACAGTCCAGTCCAAACTCCAGTGTTCACTCCATCTCTGGCTCACCCTTGCACTCTGCAAAAGCAGAAACTCTGACCCCCTCATTTGTATCCTACAAACCTGTGTCACGTAGTACTTCAGCTCACACTAATCAGAATGCTGATTAACATATTTCTGCATCAACATCAATTTAAAACTTCAGTGATGCAGAGTTTTCAATCTAATTTCAAACAATAACATCATTATGGTGGCAGATTACTGTGCTCACAAACTATAGCACAGCATTAAACTCTATCTATGGAAGCTTGGTTTGAACACAGTGCATACTGCAGGAACAAAGTTGCTGTGCTTGAGTAGGCTTGTCTCCTTATTAAATAGAAAATAAATGAACCCTTCTGATATTGCCTCATATTTTATCATAGATAAGGCAATCTACAGGTTCTTTATTGAGTGTATGGGGGTGAATCAAATTTAAACAGTCAAGTATATAGTATGTGATCTGCCAGGGTTTCTAAGCTAGGCATACATTACTTAATGCAATGAATTGTAAGTCTGGTTTATAATTAGGACAGAATACATTATTTTGAAGTAAGAAATACCCAGAGGGAACCATCTCTAAAGGAGAAATTTTAACAATAATTCTGTTTATGTAACTGGAAGACTTACTTTCTTGAAACTCGATGCTTTCTTAGCTGTTATTAGTGTCATTTAAACATTAATATGGTATGAGACAAGTAAAAATAGTCACTTTATAATATTCAGGCATATACTAAGGATAAATACAAAGTAATTGTTCTAGACAACTACATTCCAAGATATTTCTATACTTAAGAAAACATACAAATCTTGCAAAGAGAGTCCCCCTCGGGGGAGATGGAGCGGTAATACAAGTTAACATAACGTATAAATAAAGCCTAAAAACTTCAGAGGAACTCAGTTCTGTTTATAGGGCTGGAATCAAGTATAATTGAGAAGAAAAATAGCTATCAGTACAGTTTTCTAAACAATTGTGTGATACACAAAGGTTAAATAGAGAACAGATAGGTTCTATAGTAGCTTTCATATTTCTCTATAAACAGGCATTTTTTCTTTTATTACATGCAAAATGACATTCTAAAAACAATTAAAAGTATAGAGTTATATTTTACCATCATTCTTTTCAAATTTAGCTTGTATTTTTTCCAGCAATGCTTCTAAGGTTTTCTGTCGATTTTCAGCAAATTTTGCAGCTTCTCTTTCTTCTGCTCGATTGTTACGAAACACACAGGACCCTGTTGATACTTTTTCCATCCACTGAAATAAATATTGGTTGAAAATTAGTCCACCTATTTGAATTAAGATTTGCTTCTCAAATCTTAGTAATTATGTATATATTGAAGGCTATCTAATATTCTAAATTACTCTACCTGTATAGGGTAAATCCTTTGAACAATGATATCAATACAACCAACAGTCCCACCATCACTAAACAATGAGCATAAAGGCAAAGAGAATGGCCGAGGATCCCGATAATATCCTAATTTGGCATACCATCGAGCACGTCGAGTACTGTTAGCTGTAATCTAAAATAAAACAAATATATATTTCAGATGCAGCTGCTGTAAAGTAGCCCAGTAGCCAGGTAGATTTTTACATGTGTAGTACAAGATCTACCACCTAGTTATAGAGCAAGTTAGCTTCAGATGAAGCGTACAAGTGAATAAATTAGATCTGTCAACTGTAAGTGCAATAAATGTAATCTATGACACTCATTTTGAAATTGTGTATGTTTTGCTGAAGATACTGGTTTTGGTCTCAGGGTGGTGGCTATGTGACCTGGAGAGGAGATGTTGCCATCTGTCCCTTGTCATGGACAGATCTCTACCTGGGGACCCTGCAGTTGACCCCCTCCTTTGCAGGGAAATGGGCCTTATTGGATCGGCCTGACCCAGGTATCTGTTGGACTCTATTTGGTTTCGCAGGGAGCTTGGGTTTCTCCCTAGGGTTCTGATACACGATTCAACAAGGCCGCCTGGTTGGTTAAGCCCTCCAGGTGCATGTAGGTGGATCCAAGTGGTGGTAAAAATGCCTGTTTGAGAGAGGAGGTGATTCTGCAAGTTCTGAAAGATGGTGGTGCACCCTCTATTCAAGAGACCATTCTTGGGTCCAGCCAATCTGGACAACTCTCATCCAGTCTCCAACCTTCAGGAAAGGTTGCTGAGGTGGTGGTTGACCTCCACATTTCAGAGGACCCTGGAAGAAGCAGATTATCTGGACTCTTTTCAGTTGGGATTTAGACCAGGGTAAAGTACAGTGGTGGCTTTTGTCACGCTTGTTGATGACCTACTCAGAATGGTGTAGTGCATCCCTCTTGGCTCTCCTTGATGTCTCAGGAGTCTTCAATGCCATCATGATATCAACCATGATATCCTTCTGGACCAGTTTAGGGGACACTGGTGCCAGTTCCAGAGAGTGTTGGGGGAAGAAGAATTGTTGAGTCCTAGGCCTGTTTTGCAGGGTGCTTCAGGACTCTACCCATTTCCTCCTCCTTTTTAATATCTATATGAAGTTGCTGTGCGAGGTCATCTGTCAGTATGGGTGAAGTATCATCAATATGCTGATGACACCCAGTTTACATCTCTGCCCCCAGCTGTCCAAGTGAAGCTGTCCAAGGTTCTGTCCTAGTGTCTGGAGCAGGGCTTTCCAAAGTGCCGCTGCTGGCGACACACCAGGGGCGGCGGCACACGCGCGCGCAGTGGCGGCGCGGGGGGGACGTGCGGTGGCACGTGCATGCACAGCGGCGGCGGCAGCCTCCGCTAAAACGCGGAAGCACTGACCCCGCGCTGCTGCTGCTGCCGTGCACGTGGGCGCCGCCGCTTCTGGGTGGTGTGGCGACACACCACGCTGTGTGTGGCGACACACTTTTGTGTCGCGACACAGTTTGGAAAGCTCTGGTCTGGAGGCTGTGAGGGTCTGGATGGGGAAGAATAGGTTGCAACTCAGCCTGCCAAGACTGAATTGCTGTGTGTGCCGGGTCTCTTGGATCTGGGAACTGGAGTGTTTCCATGTTTGGACCTGGTGCTGCCTATTCAGTCAAGCCTCACAGCTCCTGCTCAAACAACTGTTCCTTGTGCACCAGCTTCACCCATTCCTGGACCAGGAGGGCTTGCTTATGGTTATTGATGCCTTGGTCACCTCCCTACTGGATTATTGCAATGTGCTCTATATGGACCTGCCCCTGAAGACTGTCTGGAAACTTTATTCGGTCCAGAATGCAGCGGCATGGGTTGTTATGGGCACAGCTCATAATGTCCATATGACATAACTGGCACTGGCTCCTAATAGGTTTCTGGGTGCAATTCAAGGTACTGGTTATCACCTTTAAAGCCCTACATGACATAGGACCTGGTTACTTTCTGGACCACCTTCTCCCAAAAACATCTGCCTACTCCATATGCTCCCATAGGGAGGGCATGCTGCAGTTTTCCTCTTTTAAATATTGCCATCTTATGGTGCCTAGAAAGTGTGCCTTCTCAATGGCTGTCTCTATTCTCTGGAATGATCTTCCCCCGATATAAAACTGCCCTCAACTCCACTTGCCTTTAGAAAAGCTGTTAACATCTGTTTTTTTCCCTAGGTGTTTGGGTCTAGTTGAGTGGAGTTCCCTTTTGGTTGTTCCGTTATCATGTTTGGTTGACATTTTATATTTTATATATTGGGTTTTTTTAAACACTGTATGGTTTTTTCCCCTGTTTATTGTTTGTTTTTATTCTACACAGTTCACATTGTTTGAGTTGAGTGGCTCTATAAATCCATAAAATAAAATAAAATAAAATAAAATAAAATAAAATAAAATAAAATAAAATAAAATATAAAATAAAATAATAAATAAAATAAAATAAAATAAAATAAAATAAAATAATAAAATAATAAAATAAAATAAATAAAATAAAATAAAATAAAATAAAAATAAAATAATAAAATAAAATAAAATAAGGATTTGTATGGAACTCAAATAATAGACACTTACAGATGTTGCACTTTAAAAAAAGAGAGAGACAGACAGACACCTGACCTGGAGACCCAAAACTCTGAAAGGCAAGTACAAAAAGGAGAGAAAACTATGCAGAATGATTATCACCATCCATTCTTACAGCAATATATAAAAAGCATCTTGAAATACAATCACATAGCTTGAGCACATTTTATAAATGTACCTTTAGCATCAGAGATTCTGGTGCTTCTAAAGGAGTGCATGCATCCTGAGATCCCACAAGTGCTGCTCCATGTACAACAATCTTCTGGCCAACAGTAAGCTTCTGCCTATACAACAGTGACTGAAGAGGAGGATCCAAGACAGCCCTAATTCCATACCAACCATCTGTAACTTCAATGACTGCCACTTCCTTTTTGTTGTCCTCAGTGGTGCTTTTAATGTCAGCAATGTGAGGCACATTTGTGCTAAATGATATAATTTTAGAGATGCACAGTATGATTGTTTTTCCAGCAACATCATCTCTTTCTGTTATTCTTTTGATGGCTGACCGTTGACATTTATCCACTTCTATATCATACCTTTAAAAAATTGAAGAAATACTTCAAACTGAATTTGGATGTTTTTGAGAAGCAATTTTCTGCTAAAAAGTAGCACTTAATTTAAAGACCAAACAACAGCCTCATTTGAAAGTACAGAGATAATTGAGGTTATACAGATATAGTAAAATTCAGAACAGCCATTTCCCCAAATTTTAATCTTTACTCTACCTGTACTTTAGCTGAAGTAGTACTTCTTCTGGTGTCAAACATTTACTGGCAAATGCTTGTGGAAATGCAACCTCCATAGCCGCCAGTTTCCATACAATCCACTTATAATGGTTATACACCCAGGCTTTTGAAATTAGATTGGGATCTACACCAGGTGTGTCACACAAAGCCCTGCACAAAATTATCAGAAAATTTATCAAGCTATTAGAAAATAAAACTTGAGTTTCAACATGGAAAAGCCAATGATAACTGTAATTCAACTTTTTAAATGCTTGTTTTGAAGATAATGATAAATAAAACGCAGCCTAGTCTCCCTACTGTGTTAGAAGCTAAGGAATGTCCTGTGTACTCATGTGGAGTTTCTTTCTGCATTACCTCCTGCATTAATAGTTCCCACACTTAAGTTCTAAATCACTATAGGCAATTAGGCATATTTGTGTTTATGAAAGTCCATATTTCAGTCAAAACACAGTGAGGAATGACTTAAGAATTGGATGTGATTATATTGAGAACAAGATGTGGAAAAACTAGTTAGGATGTAGAAGGCTATGAAGGTATATGAGAGGTACTTGAGAGAACTCTAACCCAAGTGGAATGGGGGACGTGGAAGAAAGTAGAAGTGTGCTTTGAATGTAAACTGTAAATTCTGTGAATGACAGAACCTGTGTTGGAAATGTACTTCAAAAAGAAAGAATTAGGATTAATGGATTTTATACACTGGAAAATTTATATTTCTATATCTATATCTACAGGTAGTCCTTGCTTAACGACCAGAATTGGGACCAGAATTTTGATTGCTAAGCGAATAAGACCTGATTTTAATTACATTTTTTGTGGCAGTTGTTAAGTGAATAACAGCAGGCATTAAATGAACCATTTGGTTGCTAAGTGAATCACATGGTTGCCCATTGATTTTGCTTGCCAGAAGCTGGCTGGGAAGGTCAAAAATGGTGATCATGTGACCATGGGATGCTGCGATGGTCACAAATGTGAACTGGTTGCCAAGCGCCCAAATCGTGATCACATGACCGTGGGGATGTGGCGATGTGCGAGGACCGGTTGCAAGTCGGCTTTTTCAGCACCATTGTAAGTTCGAACCATCACTAAACAAATGGTTGTTAAGCGAGGACTACCTGTATATCTATATCTATATCTATATTCAGGCTAGTGAAAAAGGGATTCTGCATGTGAAAAAACATGCTCAAAGAAGCGCGCTTATTATATCCTCTTGCAGACGAACCTAAAGCATATTTTGCATAAATTTCAATGAAGAAATAAGTTTTGTAAATTATTTTAGTAAGAAAGAGTGGCCTGTAGCAATAACTTGTAATTGGTTCTAGTAAAATTAATGATCTACTCAAATTAGTAAACAAAAGTACATTTATTTGGAGATTAAGGATATCTTTTTTCCAAAAGGAGATGAGTTCTAGTCCTCCCTTAGGCATGAAAGCCAGCTAGGTGACTTTGGACCAGTCACTCCCTCTCAGCTCAGCCCAATCCACCTCACAGAGCTGTTGTGGGGGAAATAGGAGAGAGCATTATGCTTCCAGGCTTGAGTTGTACAAAATAAAGGCAGAATATAGATCTAGTAAAAGGTAAAGGTTCCCCCCGCACATTTGTGCAGTTGTGTCCGACTCTAGGGGCCGGTGCTCATCTCCGTTAGCCAAAGAGCCAGCGTTGTCTGAAGACACTTCCACGGTCATGTGGCCGGCATGACGCACACAGAACGCTGTTACCTTCCCACCGAAGTGATACCTATTCATCTACTTGCATTTGCATGCTTTCGAATTGCTAGGTTGGCAAGAGCTGAGGCGAGTGCGGGAGCTCACTCTGTCATGCAGGGCTAGGGATTCAAACCTCCGAACTTGCGATCTTCCGATCGACAAGCCTGGCGTCTTACCCATTGAGCCACCACACCCCCATAGAATATAGATCTAATAATAAGTAAATAAGCATAGGAACCTATTTTATACTGAGGCAAAGTACCTCAATAGCTCTACTGAATAAACGATTCAACTGGTAGCTGCCAATTACAGACCAAGCTGGGTCAAGATTTTGTTTATGATGTACAAGGCCCTAAACAACGTAGGACCAGTGTTCTTAACTGATTACTTTCACCATTAGCGACCTGGTCAATCACTGAGATAATCAGGATAGGTCCTGCTGTGAGCAATAAGAACCACAGAATGCCATCTTGCAGTCATTTCCAGACAGACTTTTCTTGCAGGTGGTGAGTATTCTTTGAAATACTCTCTCTTTTAAGTTTGTGAGGTGCCTGCTGTTACATCTTTCAGGTGCCTTATAAAGATCTTTGTTTTCAACCAGGACTTTCTGCAGAATGGCTGTTGTTTCTGGATTTGTTATTAAATGTAAATAGTGTCTTGATCTTATAGGTTTTCAGACAGAACAGCAAAAAACACAGATTTTGAATTTTAAGCAAAACAGTTTCTGCATTGCCTTTGTATCTTGAAATACAGATCACACTCTAGCATTAAAAACATTAGTAATTCTAACATTTAATAACTTATTGCATACTTCAAAGATAAATATCTTGAACATCATACCTATAGAATTCTTCTTTTCCTGCCTTTCCCTCATCATTCGGAATGATATATCCCCCATCAGCCAATCGTATTTCATGGTTTTCTAGAAAATATTTTCTACTGAAAAAATCCTGGATGAGAAATTGAAAATCTTCTGCATTTGCGCTACTAATTCTTATGCACTGCTTGGAAACGCCAAAAGCATACAACTGCAAGAATAAAAGGCAGGTAGAATATTTTAGTGCTATTAAATGCATAGATGCTCAATATATATTACTAAAAGATTATTAATCATACTTCTCAGCATATTTCTCAAAACCAGGAATTCTAAGGCAAATAAGTTCCACGTATTTAGGATCTGTAGTACCATAATATTTCATCTTTAGAGACTGAACTTTATAACTGTTTGGCTGCTTTAAAGTCATGTTAAAAAGGCAAAATACAAAATAATCAGATCCTTGGGATTAGGTAGTTTTGACTTTTGAGTAGGTTCTCTTGGAGGATTTTTGCATCTCAGAAACCTAATGGTAGTCATTCTCATCTTATGAAGGAGTAGAAAATGACTAAAATTCCATCTCAAGTTCAGGCATTATATTGATGGGTAAATAGTACTGAAGTATTCATTTATTTTCATGCTTAGAACATGGAGAGAGAGAGAGAGAGATGATAAATTATGTATTATTCATATAGGAACAAACTGCAGCCAGCCTTAGTTCATTCATTCTCCCTTCTGTTTATCTGCCAAGCCTGGGAAGAGGAGAAGGGATTTAGAAATTGTTATTCAAGTGCAGAATAATTGAAGTTTACAGTTAAATTTGAATCAGGACAAAACTGTAGTTAATATTAGTTGAAATCACCCAAGTTCAGAACAAAGTATATTTATTTATTATTTGAATTTATCCCCGCCCATCTCTACCATGGTAGACTCTGGGCGGTTATGATGATATATGATGATCTCTTATTTCCATTAACAATAATTAATCCAGATTAATCAAAATTAGAAGCAGAAATTAATCTCCTAAGGACTGGGGACAGAAAAGAAAGGAAAACAAATATACAAATTGGAAGCTTGGGCATGTAACATTAAATAGTTGTTTAATACTATGTCAAAACCAGTCCAGTATGTCACTGGATATGTTAGAATTGCCCAAAGAAAATGAAGAAGGAGAGAGGGAAAAAGAATTATGGGGATAGGGTAATTGGGTACATGCATATACTGTATAAGCTTTGTTTCAAAAACGTATAAAAAGTAGGGAATATAACAGAGCTTTCCAAACTGTGTGTCGTGACACAAAAGTGTGTCGCCACACAGAGTCTGGTGTGTCGCCACACAACCCGGAAGCGCTGATGATGATCAGCGCTTCCGGGTTTTCCCGCGGCGACACACCAACTGCAGCGCGCAAAACCCGAAAGCGCAGCAGCGTTTCCGGGTTTTCCCACGGCGACACACCAACGCCGGTTGGTGTGTCGCCGCGGGAAAAACTTTGGAAAGCCCTGGAATAGAAAGATACTAATCAGAGATTAAGGGAGAAAAATAATGGAAAGGTATAACATTCTATGTATAAGGATGTTGCCAAAGATACCATAATGCACCAAAAAAATAAGTTAAAAATGAGCACAGAACAATGACTAATTATATTGTTGGAACCTGATATATCATTCTAAAAGTCACTCTCTCAGCCCAACTCACCTCACAGGGTTGTTGCTGTGGAGAAAGGAGGAGGAGGAAGGAGTATTAGGTATGCTCGCCGCCTTGAGTTATTTATAAAAATAATAAAGGCGGGATAGAAAATAAATAAATAAACTATAAAAATCGATAGAAATCTGTATTTCAATGTGTTTTTATATTGTCACTAAATCTGACCTATTTCAACTTTGATTTACCATCACAAAAATTAGTATCTTTGCTTATAAAGAATGAGAAATATGCCCAGAGTCATCAGAAATTAATCGATACCTACCACATATGGCAGTTAATTAGCAAATTAACTAATGATAATGGTTCTTAGATTCCAAAGAGGTTGCACATGCACAGGAAAGATAGTTTTTCATAATAAGCCTCTTAAATCGTACCATGCAGTTACCTGTTCACTGGAATAAAAGTCAGGCAATTTCTCGTTGACTGCAATTTTTAAAGGAGTTCTGCAAAGACCAGAAGACATTTTTACAAGGTACAGGCTGCCTGGTTGAGGATGAATTATTTGATCTTGTTTCTTCGTAATTCTCATTTGTTGTAGATTTCTGGCATACTGAAGATATGTTATCATTTTTGTTATGTCTGTCAAAAATATTAATCAAATCATAAAGTTATTTTAACTTCAAACAGAAATTCCAAACTTGCATAAGATAGTAACCCTGAATTTCAGTTAGTGCAGATCACATGTGGAGGTGTTCTACTGAACTTACATTCATTGTATATGAAAACAGGACCTCATATCTAACTTTTAAAGGCCTGCAACATAGAATATGTGGAACTGTATTGCTGATAAAGCAGTTTTTATAGAAATTGTTATGATCATAATAAACATTACAAACATGCCAAAATAAAAACAGGAATGAGGTATCCAATGTACCTTGATCTATTTTACTACATTCTGAATCCAAAGCTGACATTCGTGCACAATTACCTTTTTCTAATTCAACGATGCTTTTGTTAATTTCTGTTGCGTTATATTCTTCCGTTCTGTTGATACTTTTGCAACTGAATGAGGGATCTTCTTTGACATTGCTTATATCACCTTCTGAAGTTCTTGATTTTATTTTGAAAGGTGGCACAAAGATCTTGGTAGGTTTTTTTGCTGAATGATAATTTTGTGTTTTCTTGTTTTCCTCAGTTAAGATCTTTCCAAACTGAGCCAATGATGTAACTAAAGACTGCTCTGAAAAACCACCAGATTTAGATCCTTTCATAACTTGGTCTGGAATACTAACATTTGGATTCAGTATTTCTTGTCGTTCATTTGTGGAACTGAAGAAATAAAAACATTTTCATAAGAATCTGAATGAAAAGACTAAGAAGAATTCTTTATCTTGCTTTTCTTTGACTAGGAAATACACACACATAAAGCTAATGGAATTATTATTAATATTGCACACACACTCACATTTTACTAGCAGTTTAATTATATTAATAATTAATAACAATCTGGTAGTTTCCAGTTTCCAGAATGTTACAAACATTATCTGATGCAATTTTTAACATAAAATGAAAACCAAAAATATTTGGTTACCTTATTTATTTTTATCTGGCTTCATTATATGCTTTTGATGCCTTACAAATTACCAGTTATATAATTTGAATAAAATACAATAAATCAAACCAAACTATGCCTCCTTGAATCACTTTTTCTTAATACACTGGTTTTGCTATTATGATCCAGAAGATTCAGTCTAGTCAGCTAAGGTTTCGCCCAAAACTCACAACCACCATGTATTCTAAGCTGCTCAAAAAAATAAAGGGAACACTGAAATAAGACATCCTAGATCTGAATGAATGAAATATTCGTATTAATTACTTTGTTCATTACATAGTTGAATGTGCTGACAACAAAATCACACAAAAAGCAATGGAAATCAAATGTAAGCAACCCCTGGAGGTCTGGATGTGGAGTTACACTCAAAAATTAAAGTGGAAAAGAACACTACAGGCTGATCCAACGTTGATGTAATGTCCTTAAAACAAGTCAAAATGAGGCTCAGTAGTGTGTGTGGCCTCCACGTGCCTGTATGACCTCCCTACAACGCCTGGGCATGCTCCTGATGAGGTGGCGGATGGTCTCCTGAGGGATCTCCTCCCACACCTGGACTAAAGCATCCCCCAACTCCTGGACAGTCTGTGGTGCAACGTGGCGTTGGCGGATGGAGCGAGACATGATGTCCCAGATGTGCTCAATTGGATTCAGGTCTGGGGAACGGGCGGGCCAGTCCATAGCATCAATGCCTTCGTCTTGCAGGAACTGCTGGCACACTCCAGCCACATGAGGTCTAGCATTGTCTTGCATTAGGAGGAACCCAGGGCCAACCGCACCAGCATATGGTTTCACAAGGGGTCTGAGGATCTCATCTCGGTACCTAATGGCAGTCAGGCTACCTCTGGCGAGCACATGGAGGGCTGTGCGGCCCCATAAAGAAATGCCACCCCACACCATTACTGACCCACTGCCAAACCGGTCATGCTGGAGGATGTTGCGGGCAGCAGAACGTTCTCCACGGCGTCTCCAGACCCTGTCACGTCTGTCACATGTGCTCAGTGTGAATCTGCTTTCATCTGTGAAGAGCACAGGGCGCCAGTGGCGAAGTTGCCAATCTTGTGTTCTCTGGCAAATGCCAAACGTCCTGCACGGTGTTGGGCTGTAAGCACAACCCCCACCTGTGGATGTCGGGCCCTCATACCACCCTCATGGAATCTGTTTCTGACCGTTTGAGCAGCCACATGCACATTTGTGGCCCACTGGAGGTCATTTTGCAGGGCTCTGGCAGTGCTCCTCCTGTCCCTCCTTGCACAAAGGCGGAGGTAGCGGTCCTGCTGCTGGGTTGTTGCCCTCCTACGGCCTCCTCCACGTCTCCTGATGTACTGACCTGTCTCCTGGTAGCGCCTCCATGCTCTGGACACTACGCTGACAGACACAGCAAACCTTCTTGCCACAGCTCGCATTGATGTGCCATCCTGGATGAGCTGCACTACCTGAGCCACTTGTGTGGGTTGTAGACTCCGTCTCATGCTACCACTAGAGTGGAAGCACCGCCAGCATTCAAAAGTGACCAAACCATCAGACAGAAAGCATAGGAACTGAGAAGTGGTCTGTGGTCACCACCTGCAGATCCACTCCTTTATTGGGGATGTCTTGCTAACTGCCTATGCTTTCCGCCTGTTGTCTATTCCATGTGCACAACAGCATGTGAAATTGATTGTCAATCAGTGTTGCTACCTAAGTGGACAGTTTGATTTCACAGAAGTGTGATTGACTTGGACTTACATTGTGTTGTTTCAGTGTTCCCTTTATTTTTTTGAGCAGTGTACTTGGTTGCCTTGGACCTTTGGACAAAGTTATGGACAAAGTGTAAAGAACTTGTGTTACAGAAAAATCAAAGTCACCTAAATTGAAACTACAGTCTATTCTTACCTAAATGAGCCACAGATTGCTGGTTTTAAAGAGATCTTGTTGAATAATGTTTTTCTGTCATTCATTGTGCCTAAATAAAAACAAGTTCTATGAATCAAATGACATTTAAAAGAATAATATAGATTTCTATGTTTATGATAAAAAAATACCAGTTTTACTTCTCAGTTTAAAAAAAAATGTCTCATGAACATTTTTGGGAGAATTAGTTAAGTTTTCTAAGTTTCTACTAATTCGAATAACATTTATCAAACTGTACACCTAAATAATCACCCTATCCTGTTGCAAATAACTGGAAGGTATTAGGATGTAGAATCGCTTTGCATCAGCTGCCACTTATTGAGAGAAGCTGTTAGTTGAGTGAAAACTCCTACTCTATCAGGGTGGATGGAAAACAATTATGGGCTGTTCTTCTGCAAGCAACAGCAAGATCCTTGGAGTCCCTAAGATACGTTACTTGATGATTGACATAATTGAAAGAAGAAAAAAAACACCTGCCCCACTTTCAGACAAGTGAAAGCAAGCAGAACTTGGGATATGGTGGTGGTTTTGCCATTCTGTCCCTCCCTGGCACAATTTTAAAATTGATCTGAAATACTGTTTGTATACCTGTATTAAAGATTGTACCTACTGCTATGGGAATATGGGTTTTCTCAGAATTCTGGAATATAACTTGTTTTTAAATGCAAAGGACAGTCCTTCTACATTTGATCACCAGGGAGAAGAAAATGCCTCCTCTCTCGTCTATACAGGAAAAATTTTCATCTGCCAAAGCTCTGCGAAGTCATCAGGTAGTAAAGTTAAAACAACTACAGAGTAACAAGTCAGAACACACAAGCCAACCCCCCCCCCGCCACATTTGTACAATAGCTACACACTGATCAATCACTAAAGACTTTCTGGAACAGCCAAGTTTTTACAAGCTTCTGCAAGGCCCTGAAAGTGGAACCCATCCTTCCTCTGTGGAACAAGCTAATTCAAAGGTGACAAACTCCCAGAAAGAATGCTTGCTGGCATGCCCATTTATTTATTTATTAGATTTGTATGGCCACCCATCTTAGAGCACAACTCTGGGCAGCTCACAACAATAAAACTACAAAAACAGAAACTAACAGGTTTGGGGATCTCAGGGACATGGTAATTTGCTGAGGTGGCTATATTGTTTTTAACACTGAAGATGCTCTCTTCTAGTCTTTTAAAAAAATAGTTGATGGGGTTTTTTTTTATTATGGAGTGTTTTGCTGCAATTGTAGTGACTTCCTTACGGCATAGCAGTTTCCCTACCAGGTTTGTGGCCAAGCTGGCAACGTTTTCCCAGACTTATGGAACTGGGAGACTTCAACCTGTTATTGCTCAGTGCAAATTCTGAGGTGGCTTGGAATTTCACAGCCACCATGACAACCATAACCCTGGGCCCAATTCACTCTAGAGGTCACACTCTGGATCTGCTTTTTTTTTATCTTGGGGCATTTGTGACGTGATCTGAAGGATATTAACATCCGTCACCTGCTGTAGTAAGATCACTCTCTGGTTGGCCTGGAGCTTTCTGGTACTGTTCCCCCCAGAAGGGAGGTGGGACCTCTGATTAGTCTACCCCAGATGCCTGATGGACTCAGTTGGTTTTCAGAGAGTGTTTGGTGTTTCTTAAGGTTCTGATGGACAGTTCAACTAAGGCTTTAGTCACCACTTGGAATGAGCAAAAACCTTCCCTTTTTACATTGTGGTCCCTGGCATATCACACCCCCCCCCAAAAAAAGAAAAGAAAAACAGGCAGGCACTACAAACCAAGAGGCAAGAAAAGGAAAGAAATTGAGTGCCAGCGAAGACAAAATGTATGCACCTTTGAAATGATTCATATAGACTGAAAAACAAAAAATTACCACATGGAGAACTTCTTGAAGATTTGAAAAATGATCTACTGGATTTTTCTGATTGATCAAATTCAGGCAGCAGCTTTCGTTTAATAGGAGGTTCTCCTGAAAAAGATTATGTCATAGAACATTTTAAAAATGCATATTCAATAAACACACATTTCTACCCAATATCTATGTAACTGGGTTTAAAAAGCTTGAGTAAGATGATGCTAAGTTTCAAGCTCCAACTTTTCTAAAATAAGAATGGCATTTATGTAGTGCTTTCTTTTGAAAGCATCAGGCTTATTTTACTAATATTTTGGATTGATAACTGATGTATTCCTATACTAAACAGATACATTCAACACTAATTTTCAAAGTATTTGTAAATAAAATATTTACAGGTAAACCCAACCTCTAATTGAGCTCATCTCCTGATGACTACATTGATACCAGGCAAGATTTTTCACAGCCATATAGCAGTGATTTGCTACTGTCTTTCTTAAGAATGTTTTTCAATTTCCCAGCCTGGCCTACAATCCTGGTATTTGCCACCAGAAATTCCAGGGCTATAGATCAGACTGGAAAGTCAAAAAACCAGGAAGCAATAGTGGTTAACAATTTCCATACTATTCCTAAAAATGGCATAGATGTAGTCACCAGAACCTGAATCTTGGAGAAATGTGAGAATTTCACATTATACATTCACAATTAACATTTCTCATTATACCTTCAAGAAAAATGTAGAATGACTAAACAAAGAGGGTTTAGAGCTATCTGTAGGGGACAACTGGAGGAGAGAATGCTACAATTGTCAACTCTTTTCTGTATATTCTTCCTCTCAAGCTGAACCCTGCTAATGGGATAATAGCTGTAGAATATTTATAAGAATGTTTACAAGAGCAGCTTAAGTGCTCTATTCTTCCATCAGTCTTTAATAAAACCCATGCCAATGCCGCTGCCAACACTTTGGCAACATAAGCCTGAAATAACGTGTTTTTTGAGATAAGATTTTTCCTCCCTGAAGTCATTATTTTGTAGAACATTAAACTGAGTTATTGACCATGTACAGTATCAAGTAAATGAGTTCTAAGGTTGAAGAAAGCAAAAACGTAAGGACCTACCAAATGTATTTTCTTTTTCCATATGTCTTTTCCCACTTCTTGTACATAATAGATAACTATTAGCTTTCACAGAACTCAAGGTGGATTTTTGAATACATTTTTGTACTTCTGAATCTGTGAAATCATCATCTTCCATGAAAGCTTTTGCACTTTCTGAAGCTTCTACTTCTGAGTAATTATCTGGAGTTTGGGAATAAACAGGACAAAGAAAATCCAGATTTCCTTCTGTTGCATATTTTGTATTGATTCTGCTTTGGGTCATCTTCAAAGGTTCAATTAGTTCTTTTGAACATGAAAAACTTTTTTTTAATTCTGCTGGTTGCTTGTATTTCTCAGTATAAGCGATGCACATAGGTATTTCAATGTTCAGTAAAGTTTTAGAAGTCCTGTTTTCATTCAAATTCTTTCTGGTTTTACATTTCTCCTCTGGTTTAGATGATGAATTAGCATCATGATCCTGTTTAATTTTTGTAACAGGAGTTTTTATTGGAGAGTTATGAGCTTGCTTTAAACTTTCATCAACAAAGAAATCATTTGCACTGATATCATCAAATTCTTTTAAAAGTCCCATAACATTTTGGAGAGCCTTCTGAGAAATCTCTACTTGCTTTCCACATGCTGTGTTAAAATCACAAGGAATGCTTGAATATACTTCTATTTTTGGATTTTTTTCCCTTTGGGATATGAGTAGTCTGTTTTCTCTGGGAGATACTTTTTTCCTGACAGAATTTACTGTGTTATCATTGTAACTGCAATCCGGGACAAAACTCTGATAACCTGACAAATCAGATTCAATTTCAGAAAAAAGTAGGCTTGCTTTCTTTAGTGATTCTTTAGATAACTGAACAGGCTTACCGCTTGCTGTCCTAAAAAACCCAGAGTTGTCAGTAGAAAAGTCTGATTTGCAGTTCTCTTTGTTGGAAGTCCAGGTATCAGAACACATGTGCATTTCAAAAAAGCCATCTGAAGTTTTACAATTTAATTCAGACAGAGTTTCCATTGATTTGGGTACATCATATGGTAATGTTTGGGCACTTTCACAGAATTCTTTGGTTATAGGAAACTGGGATACATCTGAATATTCTGTTGGAATCTTCTCTACATTCACGTAGCTAGAACTAATACAGTCACTACTATCAAAAGCATCAGAACTTCCAAAGGTATTACCTCTATTTGTTTCAGACTGAGATTCCAAGTTACTGTAGTTTTTATGAAGAAACTGCTGGGCATTTTTTATTGCTTCCTGAGAAACTTTAACAGTTTTACCACCTGCTGTTTTGAAACTGAATGCAACTGGTCTAGCTTTCAATTGTTTTGAAGTTGAGGCATTTTCTTCATTAGTTGAGGATTTCTCTAAGGTGCTAATATCCAATAAATGCAAGCCACATTTTGGTGTCATCCAATTTTCATTCTTACAGGTTTCCCCAGATACATTGAAATTATTTTCTGCATTAAAACCTGACTCAGATGCATTTATGTTCTTCACTGAATGTATTTCATTGCAGGGGTAACTGTAATCTGAGACAAAACTCTTCCGACCTGATGAATCAGTTTCAATTTCAGAAAAAAGTAGTCTTGGTTTCTTCAGTGATTCTTTAGATAACTGAACAGGCTTACCACTTGCCGTGCTAAAAAACATACATTTATTGGTAGAAACATCTGATCTGCAGTTCCCTTTGGTGGAAACCCAGATATTAGAACACTTGCCTGTTTCAAAACATTCATCTGAAGTTTCACAAGTTGATTCAGAAACAGTGTCCACTAACATAGGTACAGCACGTGGTAAAGTTTGGGCAGTTTTACATAATTCTTTGGTTATAGGAAACTGGGATACACCTGAATATCCCACCGGAATCTTCTCTACATTCAAGTAACTAGAAGTAATATCGTCTGTAGCGCCAAAACCATCAGAAGAACTTCCTAAACTATTACATTTGTTTGTTTCAGAGTGAGATTCCAAGTTACTGCAGTTATTATGAAGAAATTGTTGGGCATTTTTTAATGCTTCCTGAGAAACTTTAACAGTTTTACCACCTGCTGTTTTGAAACTGAATGCAACTGGTCTAGCTTTCAATTGTTTTGAAGTTGAGGCTTTCTCTTCATTAGCTGAATATTTCTGTAAGGTGCTAGTATCCAGTAAATGTAAGTCACATTTTGACGTCATCCAATTTTCATTTTTACACGTTTCCCCAAAAATACTTTTGGAGAAACTATTTTCAGTGTTGAAACCATGTTTAACTGTGTTTGACAGCACATCCAAAGAATCTTCAAAATTATCATTAGAATGTCTGGCTTCTCTGCATTTTTCAGCTCCTTCTTCAAAATTAAAATTCTTTTTAACAGAATCTTTAACACTAGGTTTTATAAGATTACTAATATTGTTCATATTTTCAAAAAAGAGAGCTTCTTCTGAAAGAAGATTCCTTGCTTTAAGCAAAGATTTGTCAGTAAATGTAATTTCCTTACCACTAGCTGTATGAAAACCACTAGTTTGCTTGTCCCTGGTTTCAGTGACATTCTCCAGGTTACATCCAAGAAAGATTTCAGTTTGATTTAATTCTGTACTCTTTTTCACAGAACTGGTAGCTTCTTTATGTCTAGCACCTTTCTTCCCTCTACAGTATGACATACTGTTTACCTCTTCCTGTATATTGGAGCCTATCAACAAATTAAGTCTCTTACTTTTTTCCGCAAATATGTTCCCATCAGCAACAGCGTGAATGCTCTGTAGAAAATAAATATTTTCTGGATTATTTACTTTTTCCTCTTGTTCTGAAATAAAGCTTTCTTTTCCACCTGCATCATTCAAAGTAGTATTTTTTTCAGTTTTTGCAACTTCAACTAAACATGTTAGATCAGACAAAGTTTCTGGGCAATTATTGTTACACTGAGTTTTTCCACAATTTACAAAATGATGTACGGCTAAAACATTTTGATTTTTAGTGGATGACAATTCATTTTCTGATATGTCTACAGAATATTTTTGAATAATTTTCAAGTTAACTTCTGTGGTGCTAGTAATCTGGACCACACTATTTTTATGGGAGTCCACATCTTTTGACTTATTTTCTGTATCTTCTTTCACAAAAGCAACTGTATCTTTTGTGCTACCTTGCATTATATATCCGGCATTTCCTTTTATGCCTTTCTGAGGCCAATCAATGTCTATTTCTTTCATAGGCATATGCCAACTACTGCATTTGTTTGAACCATCACTTCTTATTTTGTAAGAGTTTAATATTTCACCTATTCCATTCAAATTGCTGCCTAATTCTGCACCTTTGCTCGTAACCTCATCTTTGTTCTTAGCTGAACTATGATTTCCCAGATCAGGCTGTAAGGGATCTGAAATAACTGGGACAAAACATTTATTTTCCTTTCTGTTTGATTTCAGCAATATAATCTGCTCATTGCTTTGTCTGTCAACCTTACATTCCACAGTATCTATATGCTTACAGGAAGACTGATTATATCCTGGATGCTTTTTCTCAAAGTTGTCCACAAATCCTGTATCTTTCCAAACCTTAGAATTTAAATATATTTTATCAAAGCATTTAGACTCAGAAGTGTTATTGTACACCATAGTCTTGTGCTTTCTAAACTGAGTAAATTCAAATTGACTGTCTGTTTCTTCCAATATATTAGAAAGTTCAGTAATTTCAGCTACTTGGCTTGCTGTTAAATTTTGTTTTTCTTCAGGTTGCTGACTTTTAAATACATTTTGAAGAGACTTATTGCCGTATTCAGGAAAACCAATTTTGGTATCATCTGAATGAATAAAGTTTACTAGAGAATCAGAAACCTGTAAAAAGTTACATGCATGTTTATTTATTTCATTTTGTCCAACTGAAAAAATCTCAATATTTTCCTCTTTATTTTGACTTGAAATAGCACCCTTTCCTTCATTCTGAAAGTCTTCAGGGAGTTGATCTTCTATATCTTTGAACAGTAATTTGCCTTTTCTGATTTTGTCAGCAGATAGCACTATCGGTTTATCAGATGCAGTACTAAAACGGTTGAAGTTTTGGGTTTTTCTATGACAAACACATCCTAACCATCTCTGCTTATTACCATGTGCATCTTCTTTTAAACTTAATAATGGAGGCTGTTTTGTATCCATTCCTTTCTCCAATACCATAATTTTAGATTTTGATGCTTTTGTTGAGTGAATACCACTGTCCAAACATTGTGCAGCTAATTCCAAGGTTACTTGTTTATTTTCCGTTTCTGATGCTTGTATTGGCACTGTACGTTCTTCAAGAAATGCTTCTTGTGATGAACTATGTTTTGCGAAATGGGTACATTTTTTACCATTGTCTCTATCCAAAGTATTGCTATGACAAATTTCATGGATTCCATTTTCAGTTAACTCTGTTTGATAATTAGCACCAACATCACTAGGAAACATTACAGCCTCTCTCTTCATATTATTTTCTAGAGGTAGTGCTGAATTATCAGTTAAACTATGTTCAATGTTTGACTTTTCACTACATGGAGTTTCATATAACATGTTAGCAGATGTACAGTGTTTTTCAGAATCTACTTGCTTTTTTTCTTTTGTAGTACGATTATTAGCACTTTCAATTTGCCCTGTAAGAAATTGAATCACAACAGGGATGTGAGTTAGAATGACATCAATATAAACATATCCTAACCTTTATTAAACTATCATTCTAAACCCATTTTTTCAAGATGTCAGCTGAGAAGCCACAACTTTTGCTTTATATCTGAATTATAGGTTTTTATTATATATCTGAAAACCATCAGATATTGAAGCATTTTTATGCATTTGAATTCTTACAGAGTTAAACAGAACATATTTATTTATTTATTTATTTATTTATTTATTTATTTATTTATTGGATTTATCACCGCCCAACTCCCCCAAGGGGGACTCTGGGCGGTTTACAACAGAATTAAAATCATTAATATACATTTATAAATAAAATAAAATACATAATAAGTAATAATTTAAAATATAATGAATAAAATGGGATCCAAAGGCAGAGTATTCTTAAGTTTATAAAAAGGGCTCCTCAGAGCAAATCTAAGGTGCTAGCCATCTCCAGGTATCTCCAATCTCCTTCTGACCCCAAGCATACTGACAAAACCAGGTTTTGAATCTTTTTCGGAAGTCCAGGAGTGAGGGGGACTCTCTGATCTCCGGGGGCAGAATGTTCCAAAGGGCAGGGGCAACAGCAGAGAAAGCATGCTTCCGAGACCCCATTAGGTGGAACTCCTTAACCGATGGGGTCCGTAGCATGCCCTCTCTGCATGCCCGGGTGGGACAGGATGAAGTGATGGGGATGAGACGATCCCTTAGGTATCCTGGTCACATGCCATGTAGGGCTTTAAAGGTGATAACCAACACCTTGAATTGTACCCGGAAGCAAACTGGAACCCAGTGCAGCTTGCGCAGCAAAGGTGTTACGTGAGTCCTCCTTGGGACACCCAAAACTGTCCGCGCGGCTGCATTCTGGATCAGTTGTAGTTTCCGGATATTCTTCAAGGGTAGCCCCATGTAGAGCGCATTACAGTAGTCTATGTGAGAGATAACCAGGGCATGAGTGACCGTTCGAAGGGCCTCTTGTTCCAGGAAGGGGCGCAACTGGCGGACAACCCGAAGTTGTGCAAAAGCTCTCCTGGCCACGACTGCCACCTGCTCTTCAAGCAGGAGTCGTGAGTCCAAGAGGACTCCCAAGTTGCGCACCGGGTCTGTCTGGGGTAGTGCTACCCCATCCAGAGTTAAAGATGATAATTTCCCAGAAGTCAAGGAGCCATTAATCCACAGCCACTCCGTCTTACTAGGGTTCAGCTGAAGCCTGTTTTTCCCCATCCAGGCCCCTACAGCCCTCAGGCACTTGGACAGGATGGTCACTGCATCACTTACTTCACCTGGGATGGAGATATACAACTGGGTTGTAAAGTTTGCCTTTGAAATTTTTAAAAAGCCCAGTGCTCATGTAATACTATTTCCTTACCAAAGAAAGTTTTCCTCAAGAAGTTTAAACTTTTTTCAAGCATGCCTATGTGAACAAGGCGCACATTTTTTACTTTGATTTCCCTGCAAAACCACTTCAACAGAACATACTAGTAGAGTTGATTTTTAAAATAAAATACATATCTTTTCAACATATGATAAAGAATTGGAATCACACGTTCTTAGCAAAAACAACCACTTCTTTCTAGAAACATTTGAAATTACAGTCTATTTTTGGAATGGTATACTGATACAGTCCACTTTCCTTTTCATAGGCTCTTAGAGAGGCCTTCCTCCATCCTGGAGTAGAGGAAGGGGGGAGAATTCCTCTAATTTTATAGTGTTATTTTTACTTATGGCGTGGTGGCTCAGCGGGTAAGACGCCAGGCTTGTTAATCGGAACATCGCAAGTTCGGAGGTTCGAATCCCTAGTCCCGCGTGACGGAGTGAGCTCCCGCACTCGCCTCAGCTCTTGTCAACCTAGCAATCTGAAAGCATGCAAATGCAAGTAGATTAATAGGTACCACTTCAGTGGGTAGGTAACAGCGTTCCGCATGCGTCATGCCGGCCACATGACTGTGGAAGCATCTTCAGACAACGCTGGCTCTTCGGCTAACAAATGGAGATGAGCACTGGCCCCTAGAGTCAGACATGACTGCACAAATGTGCGGGGGGAACCTTTACCTTTTTATTTTTACTTATATTGGCCACCAGGAGGCAGTACATGACCAGTTTCATTCTATTTGAAACTTGTCAATTATCAATTACTATGACCCTATAGTAAGCTCTAGGGCTGTGTATACCTGATAAGTCCCAAATAGAACAAAACAGGCCTCCTTGTGGTCAATATCTAAAATTACAGTACTTTTTCTTTGTTACAGTATTAACCATAACATCCTACTTTATCTACCTTACTCTACTTCCTCATTTGCTTATAATATTCAGTATTATTTATTACTTGTCTGAAAATTTTATGTGACTATCAAAGAAAACAACTTCAGCAACATGTAATTAACATACATACAGTATATTTTCAGTAGACTTTTTCAATGCAGTGAACAGAAATCACAGCAATGACCTGACACACATATGGAACTTTTAAGACTTAAGTTTTAGAAGTCAATGCACAAGGAAGGAAAGGTTTCCCTGTGCAAGCACTGAGTCATGTGACCCCTGGAGAGACGCTGCTTCCGCGACGTTTTCCTGGCAGACTATAGAGCGGGGTGGTTTGCCATTGCCTTCCCCAGTCATAATTACCTTACCCCCAGCAAGCTGGGTACTCATTTTACCGACCTCGGAAGGATGGAAGGCTGAGTCGACCTGAGCCAGCTACCTGAGAACCAGCTTCCTCTGGGATCGAACTCAGGTCGTGGGGAGAGTTTCGGTTGCAATACTGCCACCTACCACTCTGCGCCACATGAGGCTCATTGTGCACAGAAATCACAACAATGACCTGACACACATATGGAACTTTTAAGACTTAAGTTTTAGAAGTCAATGCACAAAGGAATATAAATATTGTACCTTCATTCTTGACTGGGTTTTCAGAAAATTCAGAGATACCAGATTCTAAATTTGTATACATTGGCATAAAAGAAGTAAGAGATCCATCTCTTTGTGTGGTTCCTTCTTCCTCCCAAACTAGAGAATTGTTTAGAGCATAAATGAATTTTTTGGGTCGCCTTCTCAAACTGGAAAGTGAACTAGTATTTTTCAAGCTTGACCTTGTGAATTGTCTGCCATCAATAGAAGCTTGACTTGAAATATTACCCAGAAGATGGTCTGAAGGAGTTTTATCCTTCCTTGAAAAATCAGAGCAACTACTTTGGACTTCTGAGAATTCTGTTAAAGTTCTGCTCTTCGTTAAGAAATAATTACTCTCTGAAAAATTTACAAAAGAAGACTGCTCACCATCAGCATGTTTCAACAATATTGCATCATTCTTGATCAACAATGGTGAATTTTCAGGAGAACTCATCTTATTACCTTGTATTGGACTTGATGGGTTTAGCACACATGATTTTAATATTTCAGAACTAGCACATTCTTTTTCAACAGATGATGGACTACCCTGAGAAGTTTTTTTGACCTCAGGGTAGGTACCTAAGGTAGAAGATGAACTAATACGCTTCAAGGATTCTTTTTCAAGCTGTGTTATTTCAAGACCAGACAAGTCCAACTGAGACCACGGACAAAGCAAAGATGATGGCATATCCTCCTTTCTGTTCATTGCATTCTGTATTTCTGGGACATTTGTATTCAGGTTACACTTAGATTTTAGGTTTCTTTCACATTTTGTTACACTACTTTCATTAGAAGCCTTAATCATTTCACATTCTCCATCAAATTCATCATGATTCTTTTCATAAAAAACAGTTTTATTCTCAACTGAGTTTACTTTTTTAAGAAAAACTTTGTTGCTGGCAACACATCGAGAAAAATTATTATCTCTTCCACCATGATTATCTTCATCCTTTGGTGCATTTGATGGCTTTTCGTATCCACCTAGCTCACCAGGAAATGCATTCTTACCAAAAGACTCATTTAAAAAACTTTCAAGATCTGTAAATAATTGCAAAGCAACAGCATCAGAAGCAATATCCTACAAAGAAACTTGGTAACAAAAAGTTATATGACAATTCAATCATAAAATCTAGGACCTAGGTAAAAGCTTAGTAAATATTAATGGAACTATTTGTACATGGAAATCTAATGTCCACATGAAACTGTAATGGTATGTGGGACTGACCTTGGGAGACAGGGCAATGAGACACAGCCAAGATAAAAGGCAGCAGGAATATGGGCGGGGCAAGAGGCTCAGAAGAGACCCTCCCTAGTTTTTTTGGGCTGTAAAGGGGATGCAGGGGAGAGAAGTACTTTCAGACTTCTGTAAATGTAACCTTACAATAAATTTTCCGGTCGGGTCTACCTAGTAAGGCTGATACTATCCAAAATATTATAAATAAATTATGGTTTATTTATTTACTAAACAAAAATAAACAAATAAATACTGTATCCTAAACAAATAAATATTCTAATATTTGTTTAATAAATAAAAATCTTAAACAAAGAACAAGTAGCAAACTAAGAGTAATAAACTGCTAATAAAAAACAAATGCTCACTGTGGATTTTGCTGTCCATTACTGCATATTCAATTTCAATTCCTGATGAAGATTGCCTATTAATTTTATTGCTCCTGAGACTTTTCCCATATTTGGAAAAAAGACCATATGTGATCTAAAAACCAAAGCGATGAAAATTAATTTATACAACTTACATATCTGCTGAAAATTCTAATACCAAAAAACGTAAATTCTTTACTTACAGTATCAATTCTTTCACTATGGTTCTTTGTTCCAGGAACCGAATCATTTCCTCTGTCTGCAATTCAAATAACAATATACATTACTTGTAGTTAACTTGTGATTCATTAGTGGAAATAAATGTTTTGTGTCAAACTTGTATTTAGTGAGGCTTTGTGAGGATTTTATTCCAAAATACAGAAGATATGTATTTAATAAAATAAACTCAACAATGAAATATTCCATTAAAACCAGTGGCACTTATATTAAGCTTGAACAAACCCCTTGATTGCAATGAATTACGTATGAGTAAATATGGATCCAACCATATTTATCTCTTTTAGTTACCTTTCTGGTAGACCTGTAATTGTTCAACTTATAACCAAATTTTTAAAAATACATTTGATTTCACATTTATTTATACCCAGCCTTTCATTCAGGAACTCAAGGTGATGTATACAGTGGTTCCTCCTATTTCTTCCCCACAACAGCAGCTCTGTGAGATAGGCTGGACTGAGAGACAGCAAGTAGCCCAAAGTTATCCAGTCAGCTTAAGTGGCTGATGATGGACTAAAACCTGGATTTTCCCACTCCTTCTCCATCACAGTAATCAGTACATCACATTGATTCTATCTATACTTCTTTTGAGAGGGGAACGATGGCTCAGTGGTTAAGACGCCAGGCTTGTCAATCGGAAGGTTGGCGGTTCGAGACCTGAGCGCCGCGTGACGGAGTGAGCTCCCGCACTAGCCCCATCTCTTGCCAACCTAGCAATTAGAAAGCATGCAAATGAAAGTAGATGAATAGGTACCACTTAGGTGGGAAGGTAACAGCGTTCCGCGCGCGTCATGCCGGCCACATGACCGCAGAAGCATCTTCGGACAGTGCTGGCTGTTCGGCTAAGAAACAGAGATGAGCACCACCCCTAGAGTCGGACACGACTGTGCAGCGGAAAACCTTTACCTTTTTATGCTTCTTTAACCATATAGAAAATTAAACAAGTACTGTATATGGCTAAACATTACCAACTGATTTCAACAATAAGGAACAATAATGTTAATAACAGTCTATAAATTATATTAGCTACAACTGCAAAAGGCCTTTCCCTTGTAGCTAGTCTCTGTACTTACTGTTATTTATCCTCACATATTTTAGTGATAACCATGTCACTTTCATTACCTATTATGACTGTTGGAGAAAGTGTAGGGGGTGTTGCTAATGAACTTGACCAAGACATATCAGGATCTGCTTCTGCTCCCAAGCTCTCAGAAATGCATTTTTGTGTCTGAACCTAAAATATAGTGAACAATTGTTTATATATATATATAAACATATGATGATATTCTTATAATTAAATTATCTTAGAATAAAATTACCTCAAAAATCTTGGGTGTTTGTAGTAAACTTTCATTTAGTACTGAAAATATGAAAGACGATATCTATCAGTTCTTAGAATAAGCATATATTTACTAATACATCTTTCAATGCAATAAAAAAAGCATTAATATTTACCATATTTATTTTGTGTTTCTTGTAAAACAACTGGACTGAAATATAAAGAAAAATAGTTACTTAAATCAAAAGCATCCTTAAAAATAAATTTAATTACTATAATTTCATAAAATATAATGAATGATGTCCATACATCCAGATGATCTAAACAAGGTATACCTTCTTAAAGTAAAAATGGATAATCTGGGAGCTCCTGATTCTATAGCACTAACGAAGCCAAGTACACAGTCCTTTGATTAGCCACTTTAATTTCTCTAAAAGGCAACAATAACTATTATATAATAATATAACATTTTATATCATCAATTCGAAGGTAATTATTTTCTCATCTCTCTTCAGAAATATATTCACCTATCAGAATTTATCTTTAGGAAAATTTACATATCCTGAATATCCCAGGGGTATGTCATTGCACCGTATATACTGTACTTAGTTGGTGGGATATGGGCAACAATATACTGCCTTGCACAGTAGTCTCTGAAGCACCTAGACTAGAATAACAATCCTTGGGGTAAAACTAGGCTTTCATTGCACTGGGGTATTTTGGTCAAAATGTGTCCAAACTGATTGATACCATCCTTAAAAGGTAATGGTGCATGTGGCATGGCTGTGATTAAGATTGGTTACCTAGTCTATTTCTTTCCCATTCTACCAAAAGTGTTAGCTAAAAGCCTCAGTTGTTCAAATCCATGATCCACAGTAGATGGGGCCCATCTGTTGACAGCCATAGCATATGCAAGAAAAAAAAATATGGCGTATGTACTGTATAAGTTGTTCATATGTTGAAAAATAAGAGAAAAGGGAAGAATGAATGAGATGAATGAGATGATCCGAATGATGAAGGTAGGCTGATCTTGTAGAGTGAAGTTAAATACATGTAGGGAAATTAAGATGTAAATTTAATTATGAATGAAAAAGCTAAAATGTATGTCACAAGGTATGAATTCATGTCATCTAGATTGTTGTTGGTGTGTATGAAAGTAGAAATTCATAGACAGTGAAAGCTGTTACTCTTCAACAAATTGTGATAAAGAAATGACCAGGGATGAGTTTTGGGAACAATTGTGGAACGTTCTGAGTGAATGTGATCCACAGGAAAAAAAACTCTGTTCAGTAACATGAATGAAATATAGATGGGAACAAAATGGAAGGATAAAGAAAAAGTGACCAGACCTTTCAGAGATCCAAGAATTAATAAAAATAATAATAATTTGTGTATCTTTGAATATCTGCTTGGAAAATGTTCTGTTTCAAATGTATGGTTTAAGTATGTGTATGCATTCAAACACACACACAAATGGGAAAAGGCTGAATCAAAAAGTTTAATTGATTTGTTTTTATATGATGAAAGATCAAGATAATTAATAAAGGATACAAGAAGGATGAGAGGTTCTGAATGTGGGATACACCACAATTTGGAACTGTCAAGGAGGATCTTATGCAAGCCTAGAAGAAAAGGAAAGATGTAACCAAAACCAGAGAGAAAACTGAATGACTGCGGAAAAAGAAAGTATGGGCTTTTGTACTAGTATCAGAAGATAAATTAATCTTCCAACAGAATGAATGGCAAGTGGACATGAGAAAAGAGAATATGGAAGCTGCTTGGAACAGAATGAAAAGAATTATGCTACAAGTGCTTCAGAAATTCTCTTCGATTGCTTCAGAAATGTATGGAGTATGCTAAGGGAGTGTATGAAAAAAGATGCTTGGTAGAATAATGAAGTGAAAGGCTATAGATGAGAACCAATGCATATAGGAAGACGAATGCTACAAAAAATTAGGAAAGATATTGTATAAAGAGAAAAAGGTAGTTGCAAAAAAAGACATTTAAAGACAGCAAGGTATAGTTAAAATTATAATAAGCAGAAAAAATGCAGAACGATTTTGCTGGAAACAATTTTTTTTATATATAGGTGAAAAGGAACTAAACAAGATCCTCCAGCAGAGTGGATATTATTAAAAACAAAAGTAAAATGATTTGGAATGAAACTAAATATCAGAATATAAGAATGTGTTTCTGCCCATTTTGTTGAGTAAAGAGGAAGAGGAAAATGCAGAAAATTGTGGTTGGATGGAGTTGATGAGATTCTCAGAAAGGGAGAACAAAAGGTACTACATGAAACAGTGCATGAAAGTGGTGGAGAGAGCAAGGATATTTCACAACAGCAAAAGGGTACAGAGAGGAATAATGAATGGCATAGATGTTAACTGGATATAGTTATATCATTTTTTTTTATACATTGTGCCTTAATTTGTTTGGCTAATTATTTCTTACGCCTCCAGAAAAGGTACCCATGCCAAAGTCACCGCACTCATTTCCATATGCAAAATAATTAAACAGCTAGATTTTGAGGTACTTCTTGCCACGTAGAGCCAATCTGGTTGTCAGGATCACACAACCAGATGAACTTAGTGCATTTGCTTGCTGCTTCCCGCCAGAGAGCGCCGATGCGTGTCAAGCTTGTTTACGGGATGGGAGGGAGAGCGAGCAGCAGACGCAGGGATCCAAGGTCACTGCAACTGCCTGAGCCAGGTGTAGGGAGGGGGAATGTGAGCCCACCAAGGGAATGTTTTAATTAGAGGCTTCAAGCCATTTTTGCCAGTTTCAGCTTTTCCTGTGATTCTTGTATCTTGCTTCAATTAAACAACTTTCCTTTTCTACAATGAAACTGAGTGAGGTTGACTCGTTTGAAGTTTAAGCCTAGCAATTGTTACACTGGTGTAGTGGTGAGCCAGTTTGCTGTAGTGGTTAAAGACACCAGGCTAGAAACCAGGAGACTGTGAGTTCTAGTCCTGCCTTAGATGCAAAGCCAGCTGAGTGACTTTGGGCCAGTCACTCTCTCTCAACCCTAAGAAGGCGGCAGTGGCAAATCACTTCCAAAAATGATCCCAATAAATCTTCATGGACATGTCCAGGCATTTGCCAGGAATCAAGACTGACTCAAAGGCAGAAAGAAAGCCATGTGAAGAGACTGTATTACACCAGAAAATATTTCAGTAAAGCAATAGACTTGTAAATGAAAATATACTTTTCATATAAAAATACTGTATTTTCTAGTGCTAAGTAAGCCACAACTTTTAAAACATATACGCTTCTGTACAGTCACAATTGTTGCAAATCGTGGCATCAGTTTTGTAGCAATTTCTGCTAGGATGGTGCCCCAACTATGGCTTGTTCTTACTCAACTAATAAAGACTGAAACATCTCAATTTTATATGATGTTAGCTTGATTCAGAAGGCAAATTTAGCTGTACCAATGGAATTGTTTTTTTGTGCTGTTGTGGACAAAGATCTAGATCTGCATCTGCATATAGATAGATGAGCTGCACCTTGCAAAGACACAGGAACTAGGAGGAGTCATTCCTTCATTTGACTGATCCACTTGCGTTCTCAGTCTAGGCATTTCACTGAAAGTTTTACCTGTAACAAAGAAACGTAAATGAAAAAAAACATTTTCAGTACTAGATACAGTTCAATACTTTTTTCTACAGTTGTCTTAATTAAATCTTGAGGGCTATAGGAATTGAGCTTGTTACTTAGCAAACCATTTCCAACCCCACAATTCCATTGCCCTCTCTGCTTATATTCACTTTCCTCCTCTTAATAGTTAATCAGCTTATTGTGGGTACAGGGCGTGTTCAGCCAGCAATGAAGGGTTATCCCCTTCCCTTTTCCCTTAAGGACTTTTGAGATTTTAGCCATGTAAATAATGGCACTCTGAGAATTAAAACTGTTTATAGAAATGAGACATTGCCACTAATATATGTGTACATCATAATGATTTTATTTATTTAATTTTATGGTCAAAGACTAAAACAAATATACCAGAAAATAGCAAAACCCATTTGGTTAACTAAAACTTATAGACAAATCTTTATGAGGAAAGGTACTGAAGTTACGAAACTTGCTAAGCAATTAAAGATTTGATAGTGATGATTACAACAAATTTAATGACAGAGATCTCCATCTAGATTCTGTTTTTCCTAGAAGAGCTCAAAATGGCACACTAGGATCTCTACTCTTTTTATTTACCCTCCAAAACCCACTCTTATGGGATAGGTTCAGTTGAGGAATAGTAATTGAATGAGTTAGTGAATTCCACAGCGGGAATGGGATTTAAACATGACTCTCCCCAGTCAGTACCAATCATTAGCTGCACATTGGCTTGGTTACCCTGAATTTGCTGTCAATTCCTTCTTATCAGTGGGTGTTACCATTTTGGCAACACAAAGGATGATATTCAGAGAACATAAGACATTAAAACTATATAACACAATTTACATAGATTTTGCAAATCTGTATTTTGAATAAAGTGAGTGAATATTAATAATTAATAAAACGTATGAAGCACCAAGAATATTCTAAAGATATAGATGTTAAATATTTTAATAAAGCATTCCAATATGCTAAAAATGCTTCAGAAATATAATTATGAAATTTAAGTACTAATTAGGGATATGGAACAATTACTGATTCAGGAATGAATTCCAGAAAATTCCATTTCCTCCTGGCTATGCCATTCCAAGGACAGTTGCAATTTCCAGAAGTAAATCCTTTGAACCAATGTTCCAGATGTGGTATTCTGGATGAAACGTGTGTTTTATGGCCAGACCACCACTGAAACACCTCAAACCTTTTCCAGTTCAAAGGATTTTCTTCTGGAAACTGTTGAACCACTCTGGAAACAGAACGGTTTGGGAGGAAACAGAATGCTCAAGAGTACTCTAGAACATTCTTTTCCCGGATCAATGAATTTTGACTTCAAGTTGCAGACAAAAAGTTGAAATACAGTAGGTTGCCTAATACATACCAGAAAATACATAGCCAAGATGAAATCTGGTCTACACACTTTCAGCTTATACCCAGAACTGGCTGAAGTTGTCTTCTATTCCATTGTATCATTCTTTTATGACAATGGGGAAATAGCTATTATTTACAATCACCAACACTGCAGAGAATGGGCATCCCAGCAAATATACAGTATTTATAATTTACTGGAAGTCTGAGTTCTATACAAACCACAATGCTTGAGTTGACCCTAATTTCCTCAAAAGTAGTCCCTGCTCTAATTTATGTAGCCAGAAAAGTACAATCTCCACAGAAGAGGTATCTACATTGTAACATTTTATTTTCATACTACATTCATTTTGTAAAAGCTATACATCCAAAAATGTTTCTAATTCTGGTTAGCCTATGTATCACTTCTTACCTTACCTGTTTCTTCACTGAACTGAGCCAATTCTTCTATAGGAGAAGTAAACATCTTTAAATTTTTATTCCGGTCTTTAAAAATCATGGGAGTTGATACTGATGGGTTATTTATAGACAACGTCCCCTTTGGGGTTTTAAAAGTATTTTGATCCATAGTTTTATGTAAGAGGTCTTCTGTTTTTTTCACATCATAAGGTGGAGCTTCTGAACTGAGTTCTTCAAACCAATTGAGACTTATAGGTCCTAGGTCTTAGAAAAATAGTCAATACGTTATTTAGGATATCATGTTATAAGTTATAATGATTTCATAAGTCATTATTACTACAGATTAACAATAGCTTCAACTAAATCTACTATACATTATTTTCATTGGAAAATAATAGCTTTAGAAGAAAGATTTTCTTCTACACCCATAACTGATGTAGTTTGGTCTTTTAAAAATATTGTGTAATACTGTATTCTCATGTAAATATGGACTATCATCAAATACTACTTTCTATGCATAAAATGCTTTTCTAATAGGCAGGGCATCCTGTATCTCCTCCCATTTACTTTAGAGACAGGGCTTAAACTGTTCTGAAATTCTTCCTGTAGTTCTTTTTCCATAGTTCTCAGCTGGATAAAGATTGGGTGACTCTTATGTAAACAATTAACTGCAAGCTTCTCTGTTATCAGCAAAAAGATTCACCTCCATGCCAGATCACTGGAAGGCTGTTAGAAAGAGAATAAAAGTCTCCAGGCTAACGTACACAAGGATATGCTGGTTCCAATTGGGAAACAGTTCAATTGCTGGGGTTTTTGGAATCCTATCCTTTTCTTCTCAATAAAACTTGCTAATGAGACCTCTGTGAGAATCATACTTGGAAAGAATCATTTTCAGTTTTAGGCAGCAACCCAGCAGCCTGACAATGGTCAGCAAACTCACAAAGAGTAATTTGCTGTCCATTGACATTTGGAGGACTCTGTACCTCAGTCAACCATTTTATCAAGATGAATTTGGTTTTCCATTTTGGATAGGAAGTGATCTTCCCTTCCTTCTGCTCCAAACCCAATTAGAAGAAAAGCACAAACTATTTCTGAGTAGCACAGAAGAGTTGAGACAGACACACCCACTCCACTGGATGTGTAATCATTTGGTCACTTTCAACACTAACATATTTTTGGGTATGATCTGAAGGGCTACAACATGATCTTCCATATCCTGTTCAGTTAGCTGAAGAAGCATATTCTTCTTCAGCAGGAAGTTACTGCAGAAAATAGATTTTGACAGTGACTAGTGGCCCTTCTGTAAGATCCTGCACTCAGAGACAGCTCTAGTATGTCCTATTATAGGATGCCCTGGCTCCGCTGTAGGAAGATGGAATTTACCACAGAGATCCACATGCTACAGCAGAGACAGGGCTCACAGCCAACCTAGGCAATATCAGAAAAAGGTGATAAAACATGGGAACCCTGGCAATACCTGCAGTTAATTGTGCACAGTTTCATCTTTATGGTATACTAATCTTCCAAAGTTTTCTTTAAGCTCTTTTTCTGACTTGTCATTCTGAAACTGGGGAAACAAGTATCCCCTATCAGAAGCAGCAATATCAGAATAATTTCAATCTTGCCTCCAGAGCCAAGAAGGAAGGAATACCCACTGTATGATACATTGTATCTGCTGTAGAAAATGGACCTGCAGTGTACTGTTTACAAAGTTAAGTCTTATATTTCAAGGGAAAAGCTTCATATGAGTATTTTAGCTTAACTGTATCTTAAACTGCAGTTCCCACAAAATCTGATATCAAATGCATTTGTGCTATAGAAATAAAATACGCTTAGGCCCAGATAACTTTAGAAAAGGAAAGTTGAGAAACTGAAAATATTCAATCCAACATAGACTTCTTAGATATCTATGTTATAATTTGAAATAGTACCTGATTCACTGAATTGTGCTTTGAATATTTCAAACAAAGATGGTTTCTTCGCAGATGTATCAACATTTTTTTTATCCATTGCGCTGCTGGTACAATTAAGAAAGTCTGCAAAATAATGTTCAGTGTTCTCAAAATTACATTAATTTATCATATTTGATAGAAATTCTATTTCTTTTTCTTCTAGACTGTTCAGACATCATATACCCTCCCAAGAAATGCAAACATTTATGTCCACAGCACTAACACCATGAATGAACCAACCAGTTTATTATATAAAGCTGTATAATAACTTTATAATAACCCTATTGCTCCTCTTCCTGCCTTTCTTGTCTTGATCCATTTCACATTTTTCTTAAAATTACACTTTTCTTGGCAAGTTTGTAACACTGATTTAATAATCATGCTTTTATACAAAGACCAAACAAGAATTTAAAGGAAGGTGGAGAGGAGCAAGTGCATATCAAATCAGCCAGAACCAAAACCCAGTATGCTTTGGGTGCTCCCTGTTTTAGACAAAACAAAATCCAGATGAAGAGGATAATGGATAATAACCCTTTTCCCCTTCAGCACCTCCCAACATGGCATATCCCACCAGTCCACATATCCCAGTGCTTTCCCTTCCCTCCCCATTTTCTTCTCTCTTCAGCCACTCCACTGATATTCTGGTGAATATAACCCACCTGATCTCCCCTTGATTTCCCTCCTCATAGCAAATCTAACTGCCCCCCTCCAGCTCCTTCCTTCTTGTCAGCTGCTGCTGTCCTTGGCTTTTTCTCTGTGTCCTCCTAGCCCCCTCCTCCAAATTCTATTCAACTTGAAATGAACAGCTGTTTGGTTTATGTGTGGAAAAAATAGCTCCATTTTTTTTTTCTGTAGATGAAGCAAAACACATGAAACATGCATAGTTCAGTCTGGGTACAGACCAATTCAAAACCAACTGTTACATATGCAGAACAGTCTGTGCAATGAGTATTTTGATGTTTAAGAACATCCCTTCTTAAATCATAGTTAATTAAGCTAGAAAATTAAGTCTGAAAATACCAGGTGAATTTGTTTTGACAAACTATGAGGGTTGGTTCAAACACAGATCTAACAGTCTCTTAACTAGAATCAAAAGACTGAAAATAGACTACAGGATTTTGTACTTTCTGAAACTAACTCCCTTAATTGATTGGCAAGAGATTCAAGACAAAATGTAATCAATCTATGAAAATTTCTGGCAGTTTTTGTTGTGTAATGACTATAGTAGGTGATTTTTAAGGGAGATTAGACCACACTTTTAATTTAAATTGGTATGTTGTCTCAAAATGGTCTGTATATACAACTCATTGTTCCTTTGCAGAATTGTAACATGTTTTTAAGGATGTAACTTCTAGCTATATGTGTTGCCACAATGAATCCAAAAAGATGGGGAAAAATATCCTGCAACTGCAAATATGTTTTATAGAAACAAACTGCCTGAAAGTAATGTTATTACAGGAATATGCTACATCCCACACTGGACAATAATACTGCAATTTGTGACACACTGAATGGCAGAACTATACATGCATACAGTCAATCAACCTGAAGTAGATTCTCACAAGCAACAAAAAAACTAGACAATGATGTTAACAAGGAAACCAGCCCCTGTATCATATCCAGATTGTTCCTACATCTACATAATAGCTTTCCAAAGTGTGTGTCGCGACACACTACTGTGTTGCCTGCAGTGTCCTGGTGTGTCGCGCGAAAACCCAGAAGCACTGATGGGGGAACCAGAAGAAGAGGCACCCCCACCAATCAGCGCCGCTTCTTCTGGTTCTGCCCATCAGCGCTTCCGGGTTTTCACGCGACACACCAGGACACTGCAGGCCGCGCTGCCGCCATTGGTGTGTGTCACCAACATGAAAAGTTTGGAAAGCTCTGACATAGTATCTACAAATAAGCAAGCATCCAGTTAGGCTTGCCATGATTACACAAGTTTTCCAAGATTAACACAGCCCTAGTTTGATGAAATTATCTGGTTGCACAATACACTGAACCCTAACTTCACTACATTGACTGGCTGGCATAACATACAGCCACAAATGCATTTTAGCCTAAGTTGTGCGAACCCAGCACATAGAAAGTTTCACGTACTAATTTAATGTAATGTGTGAGTAGCAGGCAGGAGTATTAGGTATGTTCGCCTCCTTGAATGATATATAAAAAAGGGGGATAAAAATATAATCCTCATCAGTAGAGGAAATGAGGGCATTCTAGAAACACAAGTCTATCAGAAATCTATCCACACTAACCAAGTGCTCCATTATCAAAGCAACAACCCAACCTCTCACAAGAGAAGCTGAACATTATTCAGATGAGCACTAACGCACTGCAGCAACCCAGAACACCAGAAAAAGGAAACAGATCATCTATACAGCATCTTCCAGCAAAATGGATACCCACACAACTTTATCAAAAACTGCCTGACTACACAACCCACTACAACACAACCAATAGAAGCTATGAAAAGGATAACACTGCCATACATCAGAAACATCTCAGAAACTACTAATAGACTGTTACAACTACATGGCATCACCGTAGCACATAAAACAACCAAAACCCTTCAGAACATCTTAAGTAACCCAAAAGACCCAGTAGCCCAAGAAGAAAAAACAGGAGTTATCTATAACATACAGTGTAAGGACTGTAGCAGCCACTATGTAGGACAGACGGGCAGAAGACTAGCAAAGCGCATCCACGAATACCAACTAGCAGTCAGAAGACACGATGAAAACTCCTTAATCTCACAACACATGGACAGACTCAACCATACTTTCAACTGGGAAACTGTGAGCATCCTAAACCAAGCCAAATCCATAAACGCTAGAGAATTCCTGGAAGCTTGGCACTCAGACAAAGCAGCCATCAACAGACACATAGAGGTAAACAACATTTACACACCATCCATAAGAGACAATAGAAAAGCCAAAAGACCAGAACACCTCCTTGCCAGCAATCAATACCCAGATATGCAAAGATTAACACCAGGATTAGCACCAGAGGAACAATCAAACAGCACAATATACCCTAATCAAGGAACTATTAACTCAGTCAATCAACCAAGCAGCAAACAACAGCCCAATCAAGGAACTCCTAAGGCACAGCTTTCCAAACTGTGTGTTGCGACACTTTAGTGTCGCAACACAGAGTCTGGTGTGTCGCCACACAACCCGGAAGCGGCAGCGGGGCCGTGTATGGCGGTGTGCCATCAGCGCTTCCGTGTTTTAGCAGAGACCCCCGCCCCTGCACGCCACCCCATGCCGCCATTGGTGTGTCGCCAATGGCGGCACTTTAGAAAGCACTGTCCTAAGGGGAGAACAACACCTCTACCAACACAAGCAGGACAAGCCATGGTATATAAACAGAGAGCAAGTCCCACTCCCTTTTTGCACTGAACATGTTGCCTAGTCTGGCAATGAAACGTCTGCAAGAAAACAACAAAGCTCAGAGAGCACCAAGGACTCCACAAAAATATAATCATAATCATCCTAGAGCCAGTTCAGTGTAGTGGTTAAGGCATCAGGTGGGAGACCATCCATGAGTTCTAGTCCTGCCTTAGGCACAAAGCCATCTGGGTGACTTTGGGGCAGTCACTCTCTCTCAGCCCTAGGAGGAAGGAAATGGCAAACCACTTCTGAAAAATCTTGCCAAGAGAACTGCAGGGTCCAGGCAGTCGCCAGGAGTCAAAAACTGACTGGACAGCACCAAAATCTTCATCATCATCCTAGTTAAGATCTCGCCACGACCGAACAGGGTTTATCCAACAGAATCCACCGTCAGCGTCCCTTTCCCTCAGACCGCACCACCCCTGCGTATGGAGAAAGAGCCAAGGCTTTACAGGGTGTCTCCATCCCAAGCCCTGGAAGAAAATCAGACCTGTCCTCCCACGTCTTCCACTCCCAAACGTTTCACCTCGGCGCCTCTCTTCATGGGACAGCGAGTTTCTGAGCAAGGGACCCCGCTAAGAGGAACCTTCGGAAGAGCAGCCCCGCGGAAAAGTAGCTGAGGGCAGAAATCAACGGATGAAGGAAGGTCCCCCGCAACCAAGCGGAAAAGACACGCCGGGCTCCAAGTCGCCTCAGCAACAACTTCCTCCGAAAAACAAACGAAGGCGCCAAAACCAGCCAACGCATGCGCAGTTCCAGAAGAGGCAGTCACTTCCTCACAGCTGATCCACTCTCGTAATCCGGAGGTCTTTCCTAGGGACCAATCCTCGCCCCACGGGAGGAATCAAACGGTCTCCTGCTGGGAACGGCGGGGTCCAGCTCTCGCCTCCGCTTCCTACTGGAGACTGTGTGAACTCCCGAAACTAAAAGGACAGCCAGTGGGTAGACTGTAATGGTTTAGTCCTGCCGCGCTCAAAGGATCATGGAACTTGTGGGGGTTTTTTAGAGGACTGGCCCATTTTAGCAGATGAATTTAAGCACGCCTATAACGCTGCGTTTTCTTACGAATGTTTACCTGGTATATCAGATCTGGGCTGCAAAAGTCTGGGCGACCCGCTAGATGGCAGTACGGAAATGCAAAAACCTCTAAGATTCCTAAATTTCAATGTAAACTATATATTACGCCTTTCGGCAATTTAATGGAATATAATTTTTGTTCGTTTTTCCATTCCAAGGCAGAGGCAATACTGTAAGTATGCCTCAAACCAGAGAATTCTGATAGTTCAGGGACAGGCACACATGATGGTTTCATTTTTCTCTCAAGAGAAGTTAAGCTCCTCTCCTCCTCCTCCTTCATAAAGCTGAAAATTGTCCCGCTGAAATGCACTCACTTCTTTTAGTTACCGTACATCAGTGTTTCTCAACCTCTGGAATTTTAAGATGTGTGGTCTTCAATTCCCAGAATTCCCCAGCCAGCACATCTCTTACGGGGAAAAAAAGTTTATATTTTCTAGTTTAACTGATTTGCTAGATTTATACAGTCTTTCCTCTAGTTCAAGCACTCCCTTCTCCAGTTTCTCCCTACAGCAACCCTCTGAAGTCAGTTGGATTGTGAGTGACTAGTCCAGAGCTTTCCAAACTGTGTGTCGCAACACACTAGTGTGTTGGCTGTACTGTCTGGGTGTGTAGCGGCTGCTGCTGCCTCCAAACCTGTTGTGATTCTACGCAGGTCCTAGTGCCTGCCTTGCTGCCTCCAAACTTGCTGTGATTCCGCGCAGGTCCTAGTGCCTGCCTTCTGTAAGAGTGTGTCGCGAAATGATGCCCTGCTGTAAAAGTATGTCGCGAAATGATGTATGTCTAAAAAGTGTGTCACCAACATGAAAAGTTTGGAAAGCTCTGGACTAGTCCAAAGTCAGTGGTAAGCTCCTGAAGCTGAGGAAGGACTTGAACCTGGATGAGTATGCACATGAAAAAACAAACACATATTTTCCTTTATGTTCATATGACAGGAATTGGATTCACAGACATCATGCTAAGCCAAACATGGTTTGATTTTATATATTGTGTAAACTGAGAAAATTGTTACTCACACAACAGATTAAAACGTAAGATTCTGCACCATAAACCTTAACAAATTGCAATGGTTAAGCAAGAAGCAAACACATCACATTATGACTTAACAGTTCATTGTTCACACAACACACTAAGAGGTTTGTTTTGGTTTACTATGCTGTATTAACACAATTGTGATTTCTTCAGTAAAACCATGAGTTGGGACCTAAATCTTCAACATGACGGCCTCCACGCTCTATGCCCCGTCATTTCAAGTTTTTAAAGCTTGTTTTAATTTAAACAGTTAAATGGAAAGTTAACATACTGCTAAGCAAAGTACCACTCAAGCATAATTTTATTTCCATGACTTCAAGAACATACATATATTCCAGAGAAATTCTTTAAAAATACATATAAAAAAACAATCCAGTGCTATTTGAAATATGCCCACCTGCTTATAATAACAGAACCATCCAGAGAGGTTAGTAGTGAACAATCTGGCCAGGTTGCTTTCTGACAAATGCAGGACTGGTTATACTCAGCAAACAGAGGATTGACTGGATTGACTCAGTCACCTGAATTCACAGAGCATATTACATGGTAAATTAACTATATTGGCTGCATTTGCACATCCCATTAAATCACATTTTCAGCAATAGAACTGATGCTCTACCTTTTGGTAACTAGGTTTGTAAAGAATAGGGCTTTACATGGCAACTGGACAAATATCAGATGTAAAAGAGTGAAATCAACCAGCTGTTTATTGGATTACATCTCCAAAATCCAGTTAACAGTTGACATCATTGTACTGCCTTGGAGTAAATGCTTCCACTCCCCAATATTTGGGTAAGGGTTAATTTTCGGTAAAGTGATACCCTTTAATTTCAAAGGATCTGCTGAATCATAGTTTCATCTTCCTGGTTACAATCCAAAACCTGCCAGATTCTTTTTGAACGCTTATGCTCCAGCACGAACGGTTCGTAGCTTACAAATATCTAGTGGAACCGCTTTGTGTCGCGAATTCACATCACCCCTGCGGGTCCAAGACCTGTTAATTCCCCGCAACTCCGGCGCGTATATTTCAAGCGTATTTTAGGAGCGACGTAGTCAGTACAAGTGTTCCGTTAATTAACGGGGAGCGTTTATTGCTCTTCGCCACTAGTAATGAGCGCTAATTACACCCGGGGGGATAAAAGCCAGAGCAGGCAGCGAGGCCCCTTAAAATCAGGCTCCCTCGCCGGGCATGGAGCGTTTCGTCTATCCGCCCTACAGCGTTTATCAAAGCTATGGGAGCACCTTTACCCCCAGCCACAACGTAGCCACGAGGCTACCGTCCAAGCAGAAGCAGCCGAGCTGGAAGCAAAGCAAGAGCGGCGGCATCTCCAATCCCTACAGAGGGGTGCTGTCTGCCCCTTCCTCGGCTCCTCCGGCGTCTTCGCCGGATTATTTAGACACGTACAAGCGAGCGCAGCTGAAGGCGCTGCTCTCGCACGTCAGCCCGGGCCTCACCCCGCGGCTCCGCAAAGCCAACACCAAAGAAGTGGGCATTCAGGTGAACCCGCGGGTGGACGCGGCCGTGCAGTGCTCGCTTGGATCCCGGCCGCTGCAGGCCGTCCGACCTCAAAGCCCCTCGGGTCGGCTCAGCCGGGAGCCGCCGCTCCCGGGCGTCTACTCGCCCGTGCTCGGTCGCCGCCTTTTCACCTTGCCCGAAGCGGCGGCGGAGCAGAAGGAGCCGGCCGAAGGGTCGGCCTTGCCACAGATCACCGAGGAGCCCGGGGCGAAGGGGGAGACCCTAGAGAAGGGGGGCGGCGGCGCCGAAGAGAAGGCGGCGGCTGAGAACGGGCTGCCGGAGGACGCTGCCGGCGGCTCTGCCCAGCAGCAGGTCGGAAAAGGAGGCGAGGCTGGGGAAGGCGGGGGCTGCGCCGCTGAAGAGGGCAAAAGAACCACTTTCCAGGTCAGCTGCGCGGTGGTTTTCCGCCGACGCTACGCTTGGTTGGGAATTCCTCCAGCCTCTGGCAGCGGGGCTTGGTGAAAGGCGGTAGCGGGAAGGGCACTTTTTCGAAACGCCGCGGAAGAACTTGCTGTTAGGACACTCCGCGACCCAAACAAGCCTGCTTGTCTGAGCCTACTGCAGTGTTTCTCAACCTCAGCGACTTTAAGATGTGTGGACTTCAACTCCCAGGATTCCCCGGCCAGCTTGGGAGTTGAATTCTGGGAGTTGAAGTCCACACATCTTAAAGTCGCTGAGGTTGAGAAACACTGCAGTAGCATGCTGTGCAAGGCCTAGCATTTAAATAAGCCGGTCAACGAGTATGATGATAATGTGAATACAGCCAGAATATAGCGTGTGTTTGTCTGTCTCCCTCCTCCCACTACCACAGAGGCGTGGAATTTAACAGAGTTTATATTTTCAAAAGCTGTTGCGATTAAGATGCTGCAGAGTCTGGTTAAACATAGACCCTCTTTTATACCCATGTTCTTCTGGCTTCACTTTTCTGAGTTTAGTATTAAGAATTCTGCTAGTAAACTCTTTCTGTGGGGTGGTAATTGATATGTGTGATATGTGTGATAACTTGGCAGCTGGGTGAGAAATAGGTGTAAAAGGTTGCTAGGAACCAGGAGATCGAGTTCTAGTCCCGCCTTAGGCATGAAAGCCTGCTGGGTGACCTTGGGCCAGTCCCTCTCTCTCAGCCCAACTCACCTCACAGGGTGCTGGTTGTGGGGAAAATAGGAGGAGCAAGGCGTATTATGTATGTTCACCGCCTTGAGTTATTTATAAAAAAAAGGGATAAAAATAAAATAAAAAAAATGTAACGGATATATTTGGTTGTGGGAGTAGCATAAAACTAAAAAAAATAGAACTTGGAGAACATGCCTTTTTCTTGCATTCATGCTTGTTGTAGAACAAGGTAAATATATGGTGAATTGCATTGTTATGAAGCTTATCATTTTTAACAGTGCTTCCTGCCTCAACTAAATGTTAGCAACCCCTTCTAAGATCCAGGTTATCACCAACTTTCTTCCGGAGGTCTTACCTGTTTCTGGAATACTAGCTGTGATCTCCAAGTATGACCCATAACATAGGTGTAAAAAGGAAAAACTTTATTTGAACTCTTAGTTCAGGTTGTAAATGTTTCCTATCTAAGATAGTTGCATACTTGACTTATTCTGAATCAGTTCTTTTAATATGAATATTAGAATTGGTTTCACCTTATTCTAAGGCTTGGTCCATGTGGTATACATCATATGGTTTACTTGGATTTGGCTTAGCATGTTATGTGAATACTTGTTTTTTCAGCTGTGATTATGTAAACCATGGTTAGTAAGATGTAGGAGCCTTGGCTCTAGTTTCAGAGGAGGAACTTGGAAGTTACAAATTGAACTCTAGCCGCCAGTAATGCAGGAATTGCTAAGGGTCTTCTTCATACCCCACTTAAATCTAAACTTCTACAAATATTATTTCAAGGTATGTAGTCTTAAATAATTCAGTACTAAACATGAAAAGGACCTTGCAGCTTGGCCAGCATAGGAAGGTAGAAACAGGTATTATCGTAGTGGTACAATATTGCAAGTGAAACTTCATTGGATTCATTCATTCGATCTACTTTAAAGCTCCCCCTCTATTTTATTTTAAAAAATGTCTATTTGGACTAAACCTCCTCCTGCTGCGTGAGCTGCACTGGTTACCAGTTTGCTTCCCGGTCCAATTCAAGGTGTTGGTTGTTACCTTTAAAGCCCTACATGGCATGGGACCAGGCTACCTTAGAGACCGCCTCATCCCCAGAGCATTGACCCGCCCCACCCGGTCATGCAGAGAGGGCATGCTACGGATCCCATCAGTAAAAGAATTTCACCTGGCAGGATCCAGGAGGCGTGCCTTCTCTGCCGTAGCACCCGCCCTTTGGAACATCCTGCCCCTTGAGGTGAGGCTAGCCCCCACACTCCTGACCTTCAGGAAGCAACTGAAAACCTGGCTCTGCCACCTCGCCTGGGACGGGATGAGTAATAGCTCTTCCTGGGGATGGCTCGCACCGTAAAGTTTGGTTCATAAACATTACATACAGCCTCTTGGATTTTATATTTTTATATTTTTAATGATTGTATAAAGTATTTTATATGTTTTTAATTGCTGACTTGATTGTAAACCGCCCAGAGTCCCCTTGTGGGGGGAGATGGGCGGTGATATAAGTTAGAAATAATAAATAAATAAATAAATAAATAAATAAATAAACACTTGGAGGGGAATCTTATATCTGTTCAGAAATAAAGCTAGGTAAATTTAATATGCTCAAAAAAAGTATGCCTTTTAATAATTCTTTTTTAGAAGTTACCAATTCCTGATTTTGGCGACCATAGACTAGCATAGCTCTCCCAGAAAGTGGACATAGCGATGGGCAGGCTTAATCAAACTGAGTGCAGGAAAAAATGTTATCTTAGTTAATGGATTAAAGTAAATTAGTATGATTTAAGAAGAATCTTGCAAAGCAAATTTAACTTTTGCTATACTATTCATGAACCACTTTCCATTGCAGTTCTTAGAACAGAAATATGGCTATTTCCATTGCAATGACTGCAAGACCAGATGGGAAAGTGCCTATGTATGGTGCATTTCTGGAACCAATAAGGTACGTTTAGGAGGACATTAGGAAAACTGCTTCTATGGAGTAAACTGTAAATTTCAGGAAAGGATTGAATGTCTGGACTGCACATCAGAAAATGTAAGTGCTTCTCTAACTTGCAAAATCTTTTAGCATCAGTTTGGACTGAGAGCAGCACCCTGGAGGTGATGTTTTTATAATACAGTTGTTGCCTGTTAACTAGAAGGGTGACCAGCTGCAAATGGTGGAAGGCAGTATGTTCTTGGCTCATGGTTTTCTTGTTCTATCTCTTAACGCCGGTTATAGCTATATTTTGATACATTGAATGAAACATTTTTTGTTTTGGGTTACATGCTGCCATGTTACATGAATGGGAAATCCTAAAATGAGCTAAATAAATTAGAACTTTTAATGTCTGTTTGGCACACTGAGTTTTGGTTCAGTTGGGCTGCAGTGTATAATTTTATGATGAATCGGTGGTAGATTGTAAAGATCCTCTGATGTGAGACTTTTCCTCTCAAATGTAACCCTTCATTTTTAGGTATACTTTAAGCAGCTTTGTCGCAAGTGCCAGAAGAGCTTTAATCCCTATAAAGTGGAAGCAATTCAGTGCCATGTAAGTAAGACTTGATATTTAGCAACTTATATTAACACATTGAAGGAATATAGAAAATGGAGAACTTCTGTTTCCTTTGGTTTGCTTTTAAAGCTGGCTTGGAATTCACCATAAATTAAGGAACCATTTGAATAATATTCTGCCAATATGCAACACAATTCCCCAAGACAAATTGACTTCAATAAGTTGCCTGTCTTTACCTCAACAAACAGTTACAATAAATGTGGATCTTTGAAGCTTCTCATGGGAAAGCACACTAAACCATCAATTTAAGGCATGGGTGCCCAGCCTTTTGGCTTCCCTGGGCCACATTGAGTGAAGAGGAATTGTCTTGGGCCACATAAAATATATAATATAGTTAATGGATATAAGTAATAAAACTTCATTTACTTTTTAATATTTTTATTATAAAATTAAAAAGAGGGCAACATAAAACTAGTGGGATATTTGACCTTGTTTTTGTGAAACTAATGCATCAATGTCTGGTTCGATGAAAGTGGTTACAATTCTCAGTGAGTTCTCAAGGTGCTTGCCAGCTTTTACCTGGGAGAACCATCACCCATTGGCGACTGCTGGCACGTTTTTCTGCCGGAGCCACTGGTGGCCTCCCCTTCCCTCTTGGCTATGCTCCGAGCAGCAGCCTCCGCCAATCTTCACCTACTAACTCTAAGACGCATTAATGGTAGAGCGGCGGACTCCACTTGGCTTGCAAGTCAAGTTGCAAAACTGACTTCGGTGGCTGCTCGCAAACCGGCGGAAGGCCGCTGCCTGCCTACGTGGGAAGCCGAGAGAAGTGGATGCTCTGTGCAGGCGATGTACCTACCCTGAGCTTTGTTACTGTCTCAAATGTATTAGGGTTGTCTATTTTTGGCATGGGCCTGGCTGCAAAACAGGAGAACGGCAACCAAAAATTCGCAAAATAATGTTAAAAGTTTACGATTTTTTGGGGCCACATTACTAGCTGTTCAGGGCCACATGCGGCCTGTTGGCTGCAGGTTGGACACGCCTGATTTAAGGCTGTCATTTAGCAGACTTTGGATGCGACAGAATTTCAGGTCAGACTGCCCATTGGAATCAGAAGTTTGCTGCATCTGAACTATAAGGCACTTAAATTTATGATAAATTATATCATTTGTATTTATGTAATGACGTTTTGCAAATGATACTTTTGGACTTAATAGATATGTGGGAAGAATGAATGAATGCACTTCCTCTGATGGAGTGTTAAGTCTTACTGTTCACCAATACGTACGGGTAATTCAAATGCTTAATTTCCTTGTTCCTAATACAACCAATCAGGGCGTGGTGGCTCAGCGGGTAAGACGCCAGGCTTGTCGATCGGAAGATCGCAGGTTTGGAGGTTTGAATCCCTAGCTCTACGTGCGGAGTGAGCTCCCGCACTCGGCCCAGCTCTTGCCAACCTAGCAATTCGAAAGCATGCAAATGCAAGTAGATTAATAGGTACCACTTTGGTGGGTAGGTAACAGCATTCCGCGTGCATCATGCCAGCCACATGACCGTAGAAGCGTCTTCGGACAACGCTGGCTCTTCGGCTAACAAACGGAGATGAGCACCGGCCCCTAGAGTCGGACACGACTGCACAAATGTGCGGGGGGGGGGAACCTTTACCTTTTTAATAGAACCAACCCCAGGGATCAGTTAGAGAACATCAGAAGACAGTTGTTACTACACTATGAAAAATGTAGGGTCTGGCCATTTTTAAAGCTTTCCTTAATCCTGGTCCAACAAGGGTGTAGTGTGCTTATCCTTATGCAAGTCTACCTTTGCTTGTTTAGTGTCATTTGGCATCTGCGGCACATCTGTAAAATTGGATTAGCTTGTACCTTAGCTAATTGAAATGAAGATGAACAATATTCTGAAGTTTCTATGAGATTATTAAAATAAAGTATAATCACAAGAAAAATAAACTTATTTTTTAATTGTTCTACTAATTAAAGTTTGTTATCCTAAGGTCTGTTCGAAGACTCGTTGCTCCTGCCCCCAGAAAAAAAGGCACATTGACCTCAAGAGACCCCACCGGCAAGAGCTATGTGGCCGCTGTAAAGGCAAAAGATTGTCCTGTGACAACACCTACAGCTTCAAATACATTGTTTGATCTGTACAGTTTATGTGCTGAGGTTGCATTTAGCACTATGCACTTTGTTTCATAACATGGATTTGACTTTAGGATTCTGACCTGGCAATGGATAATGGACTGAAGATGTTTGTAATGCTAAGATATGTTTGTAATTTATCACTGTACTGCCTAATTAATAAAACTTAAATTCTAATTTAATTGTATTCCCCTTGATGAGCATCAGAGAGAGACAGGAAAGCTGATACTGTAACTAGAAAAAGGTGGAAAACTTAGAGGGATTTTTACATACCAGATTAAATCTTATGAACAATATGATCTTCCTGCCATCTTTTTGTAGTGATACATTTTCAGAATGCTGGATACAACTGAATTTACTGAAGTTTGATAAGATTGAGCAGTATCTTACATATCTACTATGGTGTTCTATAAAGACATGTGAAAAGATGTCTTAAATCACTGAAGGAAAATAGAATACCCTATTGTAATAGATTTGTATGATAGAGATAACAATCATTAAATGGAATAAAAAGCACAATAGTCTTCCTGTATAATCAGATGGCCTGCCTCTCTTGTTGAAATTAAACGGGAGCAAATACTTGAGCATAATAATGGAGTTTACTTAGGTATTTTGTATTGATAATATAAAACAATTTCAGATTTCTAAACTAATATGCAAATTAAATGTACTATTTTGAATTCTGTGGCATAAGTAGTCATCAGAAACAAGTATGTTAGGAAACTATTTACACAAAATGTACGTTTGTCCTAGGAGGAAAATTACTTGCAAAACTAATTTGGGAAAATGACTAATTAGGCATATATTAGAAGAAATGCATACTGATTTTCACAGTAGTTTAAATACACAATTTCAAACCAATGTAAAAACAGATTGGAAAAATTTGATAAGATTTGGCCAGCTCTACATAAGCAATTGAGATTTTCATATCTATTTTGTACACTAATGCAAAAATGTAACCTGAGTAGTTGCGTGTGAAATGAGATTTGTCCCCATTTCTATTGCATTTTAGCAAGGAGATGTGGAAATACGGGATGGTTAAATGAAGTTTCCATCTTATATCCAGTGTTGTTCAGATGGTAAAAATAAATAGTAGCAGATGCTGAAAAAAATAAATTATACAGAGAACAACACACGTACTGAAGTTGCAAACACAGCTCAATGCATGCATGGTTATGATAGTTCTTAGATATATGTACATAGGCATAGGTTGACTTTTCATTTCAGAAAAGCAATTATGTTGGTTTAAACCTGTGCTATACAGGAGCTGGTAAGTAGAACAATGAAGAAGAAACATGAACTTCATCTGTTCAATTATATTAGATTTACTAACACTCAAACATTTGTTAATGTCTTACAAAGCATTCCTCTAAAGAGAATAGTAACTAAGTGAGTAGGGCAGCAGTCAAGTCACACAGTGAAAGAGGCACTTCATGTTAGCTTCCATGAGGGTTAGCTGACACGGACTTGCCACACAAGATTATAAGCAAAAATAATTTTATATCCCAATAATATTCCCCAGGTTCATACGATTATGGTAGTAGGCCTTAATCACTAAGCATAAAGCTTGTCTCTCTTCTAACTCAACAGGAAAAAAGAAACTCAGCTATATACCTAGCAAATGACATGTTGATTTTATAGTCTGAATGAGTAGATGCACTATTTTAATTCCTGTTTGAATTACTTTTAGGAAACTAAATTTTAAATTGGCTTCTATAATAAAGGTGGCACAATCCAGCAGGAAGAGCTTCACACCTATAGAGCCCATCTGCTCAATCGTGGTGTTACAGAATAAGTACACTTACATTTTGCATAACATAATATGTATTTCTTACAACCTGATTTTTCCATTACAATTTGAACTAGTACCTTGCTTCTCTTATAGATGTTCAAATTACTGTTTTGAGGAAGGGGGAATAGAGAAGCCCATCAGTTTTCCATATATTTGCAAAAGCCCTTCCCAGCCCGGTTCCTTTTCTACTTGTTTGGACTGCAAGTCCCAGAATTCCAGTATATTCTCTAGTTAGGAATTCTGGTATTTGTGGTCTCAACATATCTGGAGGATACCAATTGACAAAGCTTAGCTAGAGTTAAGTGGTTGAGCAAGAATACATTAAATTTAAGGGGCTTTGTTCAAATATTTATATCAATTTGTGCAGGTTAATGTCTGGATGCATAGTGAGCACATAAAAGTCGGACTAATTTATATGTTGATTCAAGTCCAACTGAAAAAAAACCTGATTTCAAAATATCCTTAAAGAATTGTGTCCATATATCTTATAGCATAAACTCATTACAATTTAGTACATTTACACGCTAATATATATAGTGTATATATTTTGTGTGTGTGTGTGTGTATACACACACACACACTTTTATAGTTGAGATCTGTAATGATCAAAATATTAACCAAAAGATACTTCACAAAAACCTTTACATGTATTTACAGGGTGAATAAGCGACACACACTATGTTGGAATAAAAGTGTTTCAAATGTGCAAATAACTTACATGCACTTATTTTAACTCTTGACAGCAGTAAGTGCAAAAGAAAAACTGCCAGAAAACTGGAACATACATTACTAAAAAGCAACCCCCCACTTGAAAATAGAAAGTAAATCTGATCTGTACTTAATAATTTCAGTGTTAAAATCCAAATGTATATTAAAATTAAAGGACGCATGTGAACAGTTCAAAAGAATTTAAATCAGACATATGATATTTTTTCTACAAAATGACAACTTATGCCAGACCAGCATTCTTAATATAAATATACATAAAAGCAACTCTATAGTAAAAAGCAGCCAAAATCTTTTTTTTTTTTTAAAAATCATCTTTGTCCATTCATAGGTACTTGGGTCTTAATAACAGACCTTTTGAAATTGGATCTAGTACCTTCCAAGACAGTAGCCTAGCAACATCAACAAATGTACTTCATAGCAGCTTGTTTTTTCTTTTTTCTTTAGAAGATACAGTAATCATATTTAAATTACAGTACACATTTGTAGTCCTTTACAACAACTTTTATATGCAGAGGCTCTCAGCTTTCGCAGTGACAGTCTTTCAGTATCCTGTCGCTAGCTTCATTCTGCCTATTCTTAATAACTTGGTCAAAGGAATAAATGTACAAAATTAAAAAAAAATCCTCAAGCGAAGGAGAGATTGCACTTTTGATATCTAAAACTATCTTCTAGAAAGGAAGTCTTGCTCAGTGTAGTAGTCTTTGGTATGTAAGGAAGTCACTTCTTCAGTAGTGAATTGCAGTTGCCCTGTGAAATCCATTTTGTGGTACAGTTCAGAACAAAGGATTTGATGCTACCTTTGTCGTCCTTATATTATTACGACACACTGAAAACACTGCCCAACTTTTCTTGGGAAATATTGTAAAAGTGACAAGGTTGACTATGCCTTGACCAGCTCTTTCCAAAGCTGAAAATGCACTGAACCATCTCGTCCCAGCATGCAAGCAATCCCAACCCGAAAGAAACGGGGGGCACCAGACTTTTGTCAGAGACTCGTGCCAGAAACGCTGGAATCCGGAAGAAAAGAATTGATCACTCGGTAGCTTTGAGCTCGGCGGATCATGTCCCGGATTTCTATGTTCAGCTCCATCAGTTTTGTACAGATTTCAGTCAGGCTTTGGTTAGAGCCCACCAGCGCATAAGTGCCAGACTGCCCTAGTGTTTGGTGCCGGAAGTAAATATTCAGTAGAGTCTGGACCTCATCGTCGGAACTGCTTCCAAAAATGTCATTCGGCCATAAATTCCTGCAATGAAACAAAAGTACAGGGTATGCTACTGAAATGCTGTTTAATACAAATGAAACCCCGTTTCTTTCCTTCTGTGGCTACACATGTAAAAAGGTAAAAAATCAGTGTGGTGGTTGTGACAAAAAGAAGGGAAAAACCTTTAAGTGCAAAGGCATTTATTGCATTATACATCGCAATGCATTCAAGAAAGATTCTTCTTCAAGGTCTGGAAGAGGAGGAAGCCTTCATTATCAGCCAGTAAAGTAACTTTTAAACGCCTGGCTTTTTGCTTAAAGCAGCTTTTCTTTCTTACTTACCTGAAGCCATTGGGCTTTACAAGATGATACCTCTGACAAAGCATACAGAGATGCTGTTTTTTTGCTTTTTGGTGCTACCACATTCCACACAAACACACTTTCCCTGTAGTTGTATTGCAACTTGGATTTTATACTAATTTTATATTTATATATGGTAAATTGTATATTTATATTTCAGATGTTTTTATACTTATTGTTTTAATATGGTTCCTATTGTAAACCGCCCAGAGTCCCCCTTTCTGGGGGAGATGGGCGGTGGCAAAATTTGAATTATAAATAAATAAATAAATAAATAAATAAACTTTTCTTTATATTAGCAGTAACAGTAAATAAGTTCTTCACAGTCTGTACCTACATGTACCTGGGGGTCATTATTCCTATCAAACCAGAACTACACAGATTGACGTAATAGAGATCATCTACATCCATTTCCTACGAGAGCTATTTTTACTGGGATTTATGGACAATCAATTAGAAAATACTTATGGAAGATTGATTTTATACATGGTAACTGCAGCAAGATTACTACATGCACAATAATGGAGAAATACTGAAATACCCACAATGGAGGAATGGATTGTAAAGATTGCAGAATTAACAGAAATGACAAAACTGACCTGCCTAGTCAGAAATAAAACAATACAGGTAGTCTTTGGTTAATGTCCACTCGTTCAGCGACCATTCAAAGTTACGACGGTGCTGAACGAGTGGTACTTACAACCGGTCATCGAAGTTCTGGCCGTCTCAGCACCCCCACAGTCATGTGATTGTGATCCAGGCCCTTGGCAACTGGCTTGCACTTATGACTGTTGCAGCATCCCACGTCACGTGATTGTCATTTGTGACCTTCCCTGCCAGCTTCCCACAAGCAAACTAAAAGGGGAAGCTGGCAGGGAAGGTCACAAGTCACTCTGTTAAGTTGCTCACACTGCCAGGGCTCCCCCCCCCCAGAGGAGTCCAGCTGCGGCACCCGCAACACCCGCCTGCAGCGGTCACCTGCACACCCGCCACCCCCAGCCTGGCCCTGCTGCGCTTGCACTGTGCCTCGATGGCTACCCGCGCACCCTCGTGCACCCTCCTCCCCCTGGCAGCAGCCACTTACCTGCCTGCTGGCCTGCTTGCGAGCTGCCTGTGACTTGGAACTTCCTGCCAGCTTCCTCATTGACTTTGCTTGTTGGAAGCCGGCAAGAAGTTGTGAGGAGGTCCTCGCTTAACAACTCACAATCTTCACTTAACTATGGCAATGGGGAGTGCCGTGATTGCTGTCGCTAAGTGATGCGGTCATGTGACACCGTGCTTTACGACCGCATTGCTTAACAATGGAAATTCTGGTCCCAATTGCCATCATAACCTAAGGACTACATGTGAATACTTTTATAAAAGACTGGAAACCTTTTATTTTCTTGCTGAAAATGGAAAAAAGTAAAACGGTGATTTCTGAATTTGCTGATTGAAAAAAGGGTTGAATATAGGATAGAAGGGATTTTTGTAATGTAAGCTTAAAGAGGGAGGAGGGGTAATAACCTTGTTTGTAGCTGCTGCAAAGAAGATCAGAAGTCACTTCTTTAATTATCTTTTTCTTTTTTTCTTTTTCTAACTGTATTGCTTTTTGTACTTTTTGTTTTATCTTTCTTTTTTCTAACTTTTCTTTATATACTTTCATGTTTATCTTTTATCGATGTAAAAATCTTCAGTAAAAATTATATACATCCATTTCCACAGAATTAAGAGCAAACACAGATTCTTCTCTATCAAACCACAGCCATGTTTCTATGTGAATGCTGACTCTTGCATGCACATTGGCACAGATCATGGAAGAGTAATCTACTGTTATCTCAAATATAAACACGTGGAGCTACACAACCAAGAAAACTGCAAGGCTGACATAGAAGCAGTAGAGGCAGTTAGAAGTAGAACAATGAAGAGTGGTGGAGTAAAAGGATGATTTTTGAAATTTTACGGTGAAAACTTCTTCAGCCAAGCTTATAACTGTGCAAACTTTAACTGAGTCAGCAGACAAAAGAAATTAGAAATTAACACCAGGATACTGTACATACTTTAAAAAATGCTAAAGAAATAGGACTTGAATCAATGTTAAGCAATAGCAAGAATGAATGAAAATCTGATAAATGAGTAAGATTGGGTTCAATAATATATTAAAATATGCAGAGATTATGAGAAAGTACTGTATATTTGGACACAATAAGGTATAATCAGTAAACACTGTGACTGCCTTCATCCATAAGCAGGTAAGACTAATTATTAAGGAGTCACCTGTGGTTTTACAAGCTTAGTGTGAGTGTAACCATGGGACTTTGATTTGGTCACCCTGGAAGTTAACCAAGCCATCATTTGCTTTTATTTTGTTAAGAGCCTCATTCTCTTGTGTTTGGTCTAGTGGTTAAGGCAACGGGCTAGAAACCAGGAGACCATGAGTTCTAGTCCCGCCTTAGGCATGAAAGCCGGCTGGGTGATCTTGGGCCAGTCACACTCTCTCAGCCCAACTCACCTCACAGGGTTGTTGTTGTGGGGAAAAGAGGAGGAGGGAGTCTTAGGTATGTTCGCTGCCTTGAGTTATTTATAAAAATAACAAAGGCGGGATAGAAAATAAATACAATAATTAATAATAATAATAATAATCTTCCATGCAAAGGATTTCTGTGCTCACACATCACGTTAAGCTTGAAAACCAAGCCACAGATGGTTTAGTGGGCAAAGCCAGTAGATATACATGGGTATCTTCACCACTAAGTTGGCATACTATTCTAGAAATTTGTCCCTTTCAACATACAAAACTTAATTTGTGATCAAGACAGTATTTTTTTCATTTCAATAGAGAAGCTTCATTTCTCTAAGCAATGGAAATTCATACTAGATTGCGTTCCAAAATTATTATAAACATTTTCTAAACATATAGAGACATCTGATGAACAAAGGGACCACAGAACTGTGTAATTATTTCTCAATTTAAATTATTAGATCAAGATGAACCCCTTTAATCTGGAGCCATCTCTGTAAATTCAGGAATAATATTCCTACATACAATGTTTGATAGCTTCTCTTCAGAGAAAATATAAAAATATGATGCATTAGTCATCTGTTCCAATTTTACCTGCATTCTCTTATTTGGTGTAGAGCTTTTCCAAGTTCATTGTTTTTCAGACACTCTAGCATAAATTGAATAGCTATTTCTGTAGAAGTGAACATGGGTTCAGAGGTACCACTTTCTATAATCAATGGATCCACTGCAATGGCAGCACTAGCTTCCTTAAGGTTTTTCTTTAACTCACTCAATTCTCGTGACATATTCAGCAGCTGTGGAAGAAAAAAAAAGCATTTTCACCCATATACAATTTTTCTTTCCATATAAAAGATGCAAAATTTAAGGACAGAGGAACTATTTAAAATAAGAAGGAGCAATATCCATATAAAAATTAATTTAAGAATATGCATTGAAGTATACAGTTGGTACACCTTGTCCTGCTTTTAAACCTAGGGAGGAAAATTAGATATTTTACAACTCAAAGAACATCTATCCTAAACATCCTTACTTTTAAAAAAATGTGACAGATATCAAAAAATAAAATAAAATTCCATTTACCTTATTAAGCTCAATCAAGTATTTGGATATGAACCCAACTTTATAAATTGATTAATTAAGAATAATTTTTTACTAAAATAAATGGCCCTAAGCATTTAATAGTGCATTTCAATCCCACTGTTCTAAAATAAGATCTATGTCTTCCACACTGCTTCATGCTATCTTATTGTTTCTTTTTAGCCTCTGTCCAGCTTGGTTACAGAGCTACTTGTTTGCACTGTATTTGTCCAGTTTACATTTTATCGATGCATGATGCGACAAGGGTTTTGTTCTTCAGCTGGCTTGCTGCAGACCCTCACACTGTGTTACGTGACTGTTTTGGGGCTGTGAGAAAATGTCTGGCCCAAGCTTATCCATCTGGCTTCCATGCCTGAGAAAGAACCAGAACCTGTATCTCCTTGATTCTAGTCGAGCACCTTAACCACTATACCACACTGCCTCTCAGTTGCATGTTTTCTGATATGACTATGCATTTGAAACTTGTGAGACTGGAATAAATGGATTGTGAATGGTGTTAAACATGGTATCCTGCTCAGTTGACTACCTAGAGTAAGAGGTACTCTTTTTCAGTGGTTCTGTTCCTACTTCTGGGATTGGCTCCAGGGGCTGGATTCTGCTTAGCCTCGTGGCTTATGGGTCATGAATCCCACATGGCACAATATTGTTACCCTTGTTTTTTAACATCCTTTAAACAGCCTAGTCTCTCCAGATTGAGGTGAGAAAAACTTCATCCATAATTTTTTTAAAAAAAAATCTGAATGACCTCACAGGATGAAGTTGTTAAAGGACACCAAGCTTTATTTTCCCCCATTATCAGAATCAGGTGGGGCGCTGCAGGTGTTGGATCAGGCTACATGAAGGCCAATAATGACAATATCTAATTGTAGGCTGGAGCTTGGGGCTGTAATGATATCAGCTGGGTCCACTGACACCAGTATTATTAATTTTCAAAGGCTGAATTGAGATGATTTCTGTTCAATCCCTTGATGTTTAAAGTCAAGGCACCTCATCAGAAATTTTTACCCAAAGGCTGTACTTTACACTTCTAGGTGAGTATGTTCTGCTCCATTCTGGACAAAAATAGTGTAAGAGTATTAATTCCAAGGAAAATAATACTGTTATCCTGTCATGAAAAGTAGATTCTATCATTTCATAATTCCATGATCAGTGTTGGATTGTTACATGAAGAATAAATACATAGCATTTAGATGAGCTATGCTTTGTTAAAACCATGCACCAAGCCTCTCTAAGACCAGCCTACTATATGCTACATGCAGCTTACTGAAATACTATAGTTTCAATATTAAAGTTAGGATAGGGAAGACCCAGGTCTAGTCTCCATGGAGTTCACCATGGGGATATTAAATTTGTCACTCTCTGCCAATAGTTTATGCTTCCTGTGAAGAAAAAATGGGGTGTAGAGAATGATGTGCAAATCTACTTTAATTCTACAACAGAGAAGCAAAATGCATATGTAAAAAAAAATGAAACATTTTCTTAAAATGAAACCACATTTTCATAAAACCAAAGAAATATTCTAATTTTTTCTACATTTATCATCTTAAAAGAGAGTGCTTAATGTTTGGATGAACAATCTGCAGACCCTAATGCCCTCAGGGCCTAGTAAAAAATATAGGAGTATGATTGGCATCAGGGTTTCCCCATGATTCTATAGTGCAGTGTTTCTTAACCTCAGCAACTTTAAGATGTGTGGACTTCAACTCCCAGAATTCCTCAGCCAGCCATGCTTGAAGTTGAAGTCCACACATCTTAAAGTTGCTGAGGTTGAGAAACACTGCTATAGTGAGAAATGTGGGGAAACTTATATAACTTCTAGTATAGGCATCACACAGTTTAGAAAATGGGGGGGGGGGGGAGGGGGAGGAAAGAATGTTTAATTCCAGTCCTGTCCATTTTTCATAATTATTCCTTCCATTATGACTCTTGTCCACCTAAAGTTAAATGTGGCTCCTGATCGCTTAAAAAATTGCCTGGTCTGGTTAAAGAAATAAACATCACCAATAAGAGCATAGCAATTATTCCAGCAAAAGATGCTTCTATCTTTTCTTTTCTTGCTACATACCTCTGGCATTGTACTAACTTCATGCACTTGTCCGATGAGTTTACAGTATGACTGAAAAAGCAACAACAACTGGAAGTGCAGTTTATATAATCTCTGGCACAGTTCCAATTGCTAAAAAACAATAGTAGAAGAGAGAGTTAATATTAAAAGGTGACAGCTTAGATATTGTTTTTTTCCATAACGTGCTTTGCAACAGAAACTAAGAATCAGGGGTTACAAGCTATTATGAGTATCTTATGCCATTTCTACATCATTTGCTTGAACATTTCTTTAAGGATCATCGAGTTAGAGCAGCAGAGCTGCTAAAATATAAATCTGTATGTCAGCTGTCCCTGATATAATTTTTCCACTGCCATGAACACAGTTGCAAGCCATTCTTTCTTACTCCCATGCAATATGGAGTTAATAATGATGATCTATCTTGTAGGATTCAAAATGCTGAGTCTTACTATATTCTATGATGCACATTCTCTTCTTGTATTATTTTTTATTAACCTAACATTGTCAAAATGAATTTAACATTTCATCTATTTTATCTCAATACAAAGTGCATTACTTTTACAAGCTAATTGTGACATGAAATATACAGTAAGAACCAGAAAAGTTGTCCTTTTATTTCAAGTAGTATCAGAAACTGCATTCTGGTATAATAGTAAACCGTAATTTATTGTGATGGGAAACAGCGTTAGGCCTGTATGTTCCCCTTTTCTTCTCCTGTATGGCCATGAGAAGCAATTTCAAAGCTTTTTCTTCCATTTTTAGTAATGTTATTTTACTGTTTTGTCTTCTGTTAAAAAAAAACTATGGCTAATCTTACCTACGTTTTGTTCAAAACAACAGAATTTCAAAGCATGGGCATTGAAAAAATTCGTAGGAAAGAATAGAGTTTAGACATAATTGCTATGAAGTGAAAGCTTTCAGTTTCCTCAATGGCAGGGCAACTGAATCCTCACAGCTAATTCTATCGCAAAAATCACAGTTTATTGTGAAATGGTACTTAAACACATTGGATTCTGGGATCTTAATTAATTTATATTTTCATGGAATGACTGACCCCTTTCAATAAATTATATTATTTTCTAAAACTAATGAATGTTATAGACTCAGATAATGAGAACAGGTAAAGAATTTTTGTGGGAACAAATAAAAATAAAAGTATTTACTCTAAACAGTATTTGTCACCTGGTTTAGATACGTTCATGATAATGCCCTAACTTTAAAAATTATAGCCGCTGTTCCTTAAACTTTTCATTTATGAAGAACATTATATTTTCAGTGAAAGCTTTCAGGACCACCACATAAACCATAAACGTGAAACTGTGGAACCTTAACATTAAATTAAAATTAATTTTATGTTGTTGTCTCACTAGTGTTCCCTCTTGAAATCTTATGAATTTGGTGTAAAAAAGCCAAAATCTTGTGAGAATTGATGCTATTGTGTGATCTGGACACAATTTTATTTTGGTGTCCACTCCAGGGAGCACCTATCGTACTTTCATAGATTAGCAATGATCTGCAGACTACAGGTTAATAACTATTGCCTTACAGCTTTTGTAAACAACTGCAAATGACCAAGTTCTGAAACTCAATTAATTAATGCCATAGCAATCCACATGGTTGTAGATTATCATTCATTACAAGGCGATACTTATTTATACAGTAGTCACTTAAAAGCAGTTGAATTCCTCTCTTGAATTATAAATACATGTAGTGAGTTAAGTGTGTCATGGTCATAAACAAAGAAAGCTCCATTCAAGGATGTTGGGAAACTGTACAGTAAAATAAAATAAAAACCAATTATTTAATAACAATGATTATACACGGACTAAATAAGAAAGTGAAAAGGGAGAAACATGCCAAGAGTTAAAACAGTGTATTAGTCCATATTTTAATGGACAAAGAATATGAAAAGAATGTTTAACTTACTGCAAGAGATTCCATTTGCTACACAGCAAGCATGGCACAGGAAAAAGGAAAGGAAAGAAAGTAGAGTGTCAGTGTAATGCATGCAACTGGAAAAGCACAGCCATCCTACTAGTCTCTCACTACAATTAGCAGAGCTAATTTTGAGTTGCTAAAGTGATTCAGGACATATCAACTACACAACATGCATGGCTCTGGAATCTTAATCATCGTTCTAAAAACAATAGCTGCAATCCTCTTATAGACCAGAGTGATCTGTCAGAAAAAAATCAAATTCCATAATCAGATAATAGAACAGGCCAAATAATATACTAGCTTGTGATTTCCAGATATCTTTACCAGCAAGATGCAACAAAAACTGCAGGGAAAAGGTTACAAAAAGGACATAATGTTGGAATTATGATCTTAAAATGGAATGGAGAAAAAGCTGTAGATGTAAATAGATTAGGTTCTATTAGTATCATGCAGGTTTCAAACTATAACTAGGTGGGTTGGGGTAAGCAAACATATAATGCAGGATTCTCCCATTTTTGAGAGAGGGGCTCAGGCCCAAGTTATTTGCAGGACAGTTTACTCATATACCGTCCACCCTGCATTCTCAGATTTTCAACAGAGCACGCTTTGCAAATCCTACTGTGGATACATTTAATAGTTAATTCTGCTATTTTCACAGAGGGTCTTTTGAAAGCAACTGCCATTATAAGCCCCCTACTTATTACAGTTTAGGAGGAGATTTAAAACTCCCTCCCATTTTTAGAAGTTTTTATTTTAAAAGATGGTGATTATATTTATTTATTTATTTATCAAATTTTGCCATCGCCCATCTCCCCCCGGAGATTATATTAATTATATGTTTTTTAACAAATGTTTCTGTATGTTGTAATCCTTTTGGAGCAATGTTCGAGTATGCAGCATATACCTTTCTAAAAAGAAAATACAAACAAATAAAATAACATGATTCTTTTTCAAAAAAATTCCATCCCTACCTCAACCTCATCTGCTTTGTGTTTAAAAAGATCTATGAACCTCTAAGTTTATGCACAATTTTCTACTTGCTGGTTCTGATTTAAAAAACTCACGTGTATATTATAATCATCTCAATTTTAACTACAGTTAACCTATTTCTGAAAGCCACTTATAAATTAAGCTACTATTTTTAGTGTATTGACATGTGTCTTTAAAATTAAGATAATTTATAGGAATATTTTCTGAGGATAGCTGAGAAATTAAAATTGCCCATAGCATTCAAACTGCTGACAAAAACATATGTATTTGTGCTAGAACATTACATCCAACCTGAATTCCAGAGATAATGGTTTTGTGAAACAGGAGAAATTTTTTTCCCCCAATAAAAACAGCACCAATCACCTATTTTAAGAAAGCCCTTTCTCAAACATCTATTCAGCTGTCCATAAGGAATATGTGGAAACAATCTGCTCTGGGACCATCTTTCCTAGATCAGTGATTCTAACCTCCAACACCATCTTGACATACAGGACCAGCGCTCTGTCACTGTAAGAAACGGAGAAAGAGAGAGAACGCCCTACCAAGCAAACATTTCTGGAGCTTTGTAAAAAGCCTAAGGAAATGAAAGGTGATTGCTCCTGCAATGCTCTCCTACTTCGACAATCCAATGATATTTTATCTTGTTATATACAGTATATGCAGTTCATTTTAAAAAATTCATAATTGACTTGCCATAGAAACTAATTTTAAGAAATGCAGTGTTTACACCTATGCAATGTAGCTAAAACTGAAGTATTTGGATATATGATGATGACGACGATGACAATGATGGACACAAATCCCAAAGTGTATGTCTTCTTATACTCAAAAGTAGAAAAACATTTTTTGAATTAGAAAGAGTATTATTATTTTTATTATTAGATTTTTATCCCCTCTTTCTTATATATAACTCAAGACAGAGAACATACCTAATTATTATGATTATGATGTATAATTATTATGTTTAGTATTATAATAAGTATACTAAAGCATGATGATGATGATGATGATACTTGAACCTTCAGAACTAAAAAAATCCAGTATTTTCCACTTAGGCAATAGTATGCCATTTTATGAATATTTTGTATTACAAATACAATATATAACTTCCACCACTGTCTGCTCCTTCCTTGGATTAAAAAAATGATTTCTTGGCATTTAATGCACTGGACAAGACTTGTCTTAGCAGTATCTCCATTTCTACCACATACAAATTGGTGCTAAAGCTGCACACATTCAAGATTTGGCTGTTTTTCCTTACTTCAGCATCTGCATTAGCCCTTTCTTCACCACCACCCTGTTTCCCTAGCAGGAAGGAAATCAAGACTGTATGCTGTACAGTATGAGAAAATGAATAAAACAATAACATTCATTTCTAATTACTCAGCAGTATCCTGAAATACCCCTAATGCTGCATATTTGACTGAAATTTGTAATGCTGTACAGTACTGCTATACAAGGCACAGCTAAGCATCAGACAAAGTTGTAAACTGTAATTCATTACAGAAAGTTATTGGTGGATTAGTCCTAACAATTGCACAGGAAAAAGCACAGTTTTAAGCATTTTGAGTTACTTAATAGTTCTTGCAAGTTATTTGATTGCTTTAGTTGATACATATAGAATTTTATCCTGTCAAATGTCATTTAGCTAGTTGAATCAGGTACTGTGAACTAAATATGAAGTCAGATAGAAAGGGATGAGAAAACAACTTTACAATGCAGAATCAAACTGACAGCTCTTTCTCAGAGCTTGCCTTATAGCCAATATCTCAACTTTCTGCATAACTTGAGGTACTCTCTGAATATTTAAATTTAACTAATATAAAACATAATAATTAGGCAATATGTACTCTTTGAATTAGTCAATGTAAATAAATGAGCACTTTTTAATACTGTAATGTTGAAAGTCCAGAGGAGACACAAAATGCAGCACTGGAATGCTGCTTTGCTCTATGAATTAAAATGTATTGTCGTTTGGATGGAAAAAGGCAAGGGAAGTTCACTTTTAGTTAGATTAGTTAGATTTAGTTAGCTTCACAAAAACCCAGATTTGTTGCAAATGGCCTTGGTCACTGCAAGGGAGTATAAAGCTTATGGCATCCCAGGACAAACCAATAGACTATTAACAAAATTATTTTGCACAAAAATAATTATCACTGGCTAAATCCAACAAGGCTTGGAAACTAGAAACCTCATTATCCCAGACAGGTAGACATGCTGATGGGGAGTTAAAGTTGAACGTCCTATAATTCCCCATACAAAAATAAGAAAAAGGCTTATTTTCTCTTATTATTTTATGCATATGGCCAAAAAACAGTGGGAGAAGAGCCAGTGCAGAATGAGAAAACAGATGATGTGGGAAAGTAAAAGCAAATATTTTTAGAGGTGACTAGACTAATAGGACAGTAAAATTATGACAGAAGGGAAGTTGAAAGAGTAATCTGTAAAATAAATCAAATAAAGCAAAAGCTATCACAGTCCTCAAAACTTTACAGGGGAAAAAATACATTCAAACCACATCTTGACATTTGTAACATCATTTGCAATATCCAGACCCTGGAAAGAAGCTATCATTTTTTCAGTTATGGGAGTTATGCTGCTTTCATTCAGATTTCTTCCCGATTCTATCGTTTCAAAGAAGCTACTGTGAACATCATCTCCAAGCCTTTTGCAAGAAAACTATTCTGTACTGACTAGGGATGCAATAGGCCATAAGCACTCAGCACTGCTTTGCTTTCCATGCATTGTAAAGAAATTTGTAAATGCTGAATATACTTCTTCAGCACTTGACTCTAAACATGGTGTGGCCAGCATAGTATTCAGCACTGGATTCACACCAAGAGATTAGAATTAACAGTCCATCAACATTATCATATGTTTCCAATGCTAGTTTACTCCTTGGGTATCTTAAACAGGAATATATTAATGTACCTGGAGAGGAGAGGAGATTATGTCTTATTCCAAGAGGAACAAGTCAAAGTGACTGATTTGCACCATACACTATACATCAAGAATGATGACATCCTTAGTTTGTTATTCACATCCATTTATGTGAGAAGTCAGCAGGCTTGATCAGAGTAGTATGCTCTAGTTGATATGGAATGGTATGGTAGACTTAAATGATTAGAACATTTGTTTTTATTTTTATGTAGTTGTTGTTTTCAAACTAATTGTATGGTTTTAATCACAACTGGGAAGTTGTACACTGCTCAGAGTTGGCAGACTGGCCTATAAGCCCTGAAACACACACACACACACACACACACACACACACACATCTGGCCATTTATTCCACCTCTTTCCCAGAGAGAAATGGTAAACCAAGGTCCTAGATTACTGTGGGCAACCCCTTTCATGCTTTTTCAAGGAGTGCTTTAGAGTTGAAGGCAAAAGGTGCTTTAAGGTAGATGAATGATCCTGGGAAAAGGCATGGCTGCTTTAAAGAGTTGCAGACAAGTGCTACTACATTCACTTGTGCTTCAAAGCCCTTTTTTGCCTTCTGGTCCAAAGTGCTACAAGCCTTATTACCTAACACATTTCTACTTTCTGATTAGATAGTAATGCTGTACAAAATATTCAAAGGGTTGTTTGCAAAGTCATTAGCATGAGGAAAGCTTCTCTCCCTGAAGTGTTGAGGCAGCTGTATCTGCGGGAAGGGCTTTCCCATGTCATCTCTGAACACAGTGGCAGGCACAGTCACTTTGCTGCTAATCTCTGTACTGTATATGCACATGAACAACCTGGAAATGCCTTTGAGGCAGCTGGAGAATGGCTGCTGGAGGATGGCCTCCTTGTGACGGATGCAGCTGGCCCATTTGAAGCCTCCCTTCAGATCCTTGCACAGACTTGTCAGAGGCATTCCCCCCAGGGAGAAGCTGGTAATCCTAGAAAAGGAAATGCCTGTTTCTTTCTCCATTATTGGCATTTCTAAGAATTTTAGGCATATACATGTACTTTGGCTTACTGATGGGGATTTGAAGGAAGAAGGAATTGTTCAATGCTCAAAAAGACCAAGGGAACACAAACCTCTATTCAGCATGTGTGAGAATAATTCAGAATCTGCTTACATTATGTTTCATGGTTGCTATGGTATTAGACTGAAATTGAAACCAACACAAGACACACAAAAACCTTACTCCAGAAACAACACAGTACAACCAGAATTTTTATTACCTTTTCCTCTGAATCTCCTGGCTGACAGGTGATAACCCCATCTCTTGAACCCCCTGAAAAAGCTGCCTTGCAGTTTGCCAGCCACTGTTTGTAAAAAAACAATATATATATATATATATATATATATATATATATATATATAGAGAGAGAGAGAGAGAGAGAGAGAGAGAGAAAGTGTGTGTATGTGTGTGTGTGTGTGAATATGTACACACACACACACACACACACACACACACACAAAAGGGGCATTAGCACAGAAGACAGAAAATGTCAATTTTTTTTCAAATCATACTTTTGTGATAATGTATATTTTACTGAATTTCTAATATTCATTTTCTGGAATAAATCTAAAAAAGAGATGCATCACTGTGCTGAATATGAAATTCTTGAATGAAAGTCTATTAGATAGTACATTATACAGTAACTTAATCAAATTTAATACCATTATGTCTACAATGTGTTTAGGTTTTTAAAATTAAAATCTTTAAGATAAGTATATTCTGAAAGTAAAACATATACAACATCAGTGTAAGTAGCTCTATGTTTTCCAGGAAATGGTTTACTGATGAACTGATCCCATTACAGATTTGAGATGTAAAGAATAAGACAAAATCAACATAAAGATAAAACATAGCAATCATGCTTACAGAAAGTGTTGCTTCTTTTCTGTGATTATATGTATCCAAGTATTCTTGTAGTTCTAAGACACTGAACTTTAATTTCTCAAGAAGCCCACAAGAGAGAAGCTGGAAAAAAAATCAAGATGCTTCAATGAACATTGTTTCCTTCAAAGAGTGGTAAACAACTGCTCTCATTGAGTAATGAAAATCAGTGGGAACAATCCCATAAGAGTTAAACTCTGGAACGGTCCTGAAGAAGTGGCTTTATCTGAGGCACACTGCTTCATGTGGGATCAGATGTTTCAGAGAAGCACTCTAGTCTAGCCTTCTTCATGCAGAAAATGGTTTGGAATTGGAATGGCAGCACTTCAATCATGTAAGTCTCCATTTACAGTCTGACATGGACATTCATGTAATTCAGAGAGCCAGATTACTGGTGTAATGGTTAAGGGGCTGGCCTAGACATTGTGAGTTCTAGGCCTCCCTTAGGCATGAAAACCAACTGGGTGACTTTGGGCCAATCACTCTATTAGCCCAACCCACCTCACAGGGTTGTTGTGGGGAAACAGGAGGCAGAAGTACTAAGTATGTTCGCCACCTTGAATTTTATATATATGTATGTATGTATGTATGTATGTATGTATGTATGTATGTGTATGTATGTATGTATGTCAGGATAAAAATATAATAATAATATGTAGAAAAGTTTATCTACCTCTCATTTGGAGAACCCAAGTGGGACTACATCTAAATCCTTCAACCATCTTCCCAGTCCTACCATTTCAGTGCTTCAGAAGAAATTGACACCATGTTTTCAATTTTTCCCTTCACCTGCTTTTTGAAGGTACTATATAATTATGCATTACAGGCTATATTGCATGCTCTATAATATGCAACATATCCCTCATCATCCAGAGTACAAATATTCAGGAGAATTGACATGCTGATCATGAAAAGATATGATGAAATTATAAATCTACACATTTCTAATCCACACATGCTACTTCAGTGTGATTGCTTATGCAATTATACTCACCGTTTCAGCATCTACAAAAAGGGTCGGACATTCTGAACATGAAGTCAGCATCTGCGATGAGCTCACAAACTTTGACCCAATTCCTCTCAGATTGTCACCAAGATAGCTGGCAGCATCACAAGTTAGAAAGCAGAATCTTTTCTGAATATTCTGTAAAGCAGAATTATGCCCATTATATTTGCTGTAGAGTTTAATGCATCTTTTAATTTCATATAAGTCTTTGTTGTTTTTTGTATGATTCAAGAAGAAATACATAACATAAATGGGGTATATATTTATATATTTAAGGATTGTTGTTGTTTATTCGTTCAGTCGCTTCCGACTCTTTGTGACTTCATGGACCAGCCCACGCCAGAGCTTCCTGTCGGCCGTTTAAGGATATACTGTATGTATATCTGTTATGGTTTAATTGTGTACTATTCGCTTTCTGTTAAGCTGTGTGGCATTTTGTGTGCCCTGTTGAAAAAAAACAATTTATTTGTTTTGTATCTTAATCTCTTACTGCTTTGTAGACTGAACCATCTACAGGGTTATTAACTCATTCTGTTTTGTCACCAATACCTACTAGGATCGGAATGCTAAGCCAATTCTGGGTGAGGTTTGGTTAACCCCAATGTCAAATGACATAGTTAGCACTGTAATTAATACTTTGGTGCCAAACTGACCAGAAAAGAATCACAGGAGAGGCTTCTGTGTGTTTAGTTACTGCTTACCAAATTTATGGGTGCTACTTGAAAAAGTTCTTCCACAGTGAATTGCAGCTGGAAATGATGAGAATAGAATCCCCTTTTCATGTTCTTGTTTGAGACTTTCCCTTCCTAAGAAATGCTCTGTTATAACTGGAAATAGCTGGTAATAACTTCAGTTTATCATTTTGAAAACCATGGTGGGAAATTATTGTGTTGGATATCAAAGCACAGTTATCAGGGTGTGTTATTACCAGACAAGTATATTATATAAAACAGAACAGCTAAACGGATGTGAGGTTTGTCTCATGACTAAACAATTTTAAATGGCTTTCCTGCTAAACAAAGTTATTTAAAAGTAAAAGGCTATACGTCCAGGCATGACCATTTTTTCTCAATAGAGTATTGCTTTTCAGTTTCTTCTTATATGCAGAATTTCATCTTAGTGTTCACAATATACAACTCAATTTAAGTGTTTTATTACAAATAACACTGTATACACTGTTCATAACACTGTACAAGATGTGTTTGAACATCTACAAATTTGTCCCATCAACCTCAACTCTCTTCCTTCCCACAGTGGTTAGCTGGAACACAGATGCCTCTAATGCCTATTGCAGGTACATTTTAAAATTCCAGAATGATAAATTCTGCCATATTTTCAACAAACTTTGCCAAGTCTTCTTGGAAAAATGCAAGTATTCCTGTGTTTCAAAACAGTGCAATTAGTTTTAAACAACAGGATTCATGGAAGTGATCTGCCATTGCCTTTTTCCAAGATTTATTTTACTTCTTAAAATACTCTAAAGCCCTAGGATTTCCTGATGATCTCCCTTCCAAATATTAACCAAGGCTAATACTGTTCAATTTGTTTAGATAAACCATAGTTGGCTAAGTGCTGCCAACTGTTGTGACCCATATGAACATAAAAGATATTTTTCTTTATAAAGGTATGAAAGGGCAAAAGATAGAAGAGGAGAGTGCAGAGCCAATCCCCAAATGTGAAATTAGTCTGTTTTAAAGTTCTGTCACTTTAATGTGTGAAAACTCTTCCCACAGAACAACTGGGGTATTTGGAATAGTGAACAGGAAAAAGCTGGAACGAAGTACATAACTATAACGATGACTGTAGTTCATAGATTGCTCTTCGGCTAACAAACGGAGATGAGCACCGGCCCCTAGAGTCGGACACAACTGCACAAATGTGCGGGGAGAACCTTTACCTTTTTATCTGTAGCTTGAATCATGTCAACTGGATTTCTATTTTCTCAGTGGAAACGTTTCGCTCCTTATCCAAGGAGCTTCTTCAGTCTGAGCAAAGTTAGTAAGGGAATCCTAAATATGTTTCTAGGTAGCTGTGTGACCTTACACCTGGGGCTTTACCTTTTTATACTTTTAAAGCCTGTAGGAAGATTCTCATCTTCAGAAATATACTATTCTCTTCTGGATCTATCTACTTAAACAAGAATAAAGGAAGAGAAAACATGGCCTGAGAATAATTATGTTGTCTGGATGCAGCAAGAAATTGATGTAATGAACTATACTCATTTAAAAGGTCCATCTGAAAGCACCTTTAGGAAGGCTTGAGCACAAGAGCTAGGGATCAGTTAAAAACAATTCTTACAGTGCATGGATTATAGGACCAAAATGCAGAGATTCTGTAAACATCACACAGAAATTTAAAGAGTGAAAGTTAAGATAAGGGGGCAATTCTCTTCTTCCAGACACTTGGGCTACAAATTATAAGCTTGTGACATTTACCCAGGATTGACCATATAGGATTCTAGAACCATTTCCTTACCTTAAACAAGGAGGAAAACACATGGAACGTATATACTGCACAGGAACCATCTGAGTCACACATGAGCTGGTTGATATGACTACGCCAAGCTTCTTCTGCAGCATCACAGGCAGTAGGTTGAAATGCAGCCAGGATAGCAGAAAAGAATGGGGAAGGCGGGGGTGAAACAATCCGGTCACCTTCACCAAAACTGGAACAAAGAAAACCTCCAAATGTTAGATAAGGACAGATAATGGGTCTACAAACTCCTTGGTTTTCATACATGTAGAATCTTAATGAGTTTAATTATTTGACATGACCCCTTTCTTAAACTCCAGACTGTTATATGTTATTTTTTCAATTCACACTGGCGTACCTATGATTAAAGTTCTGCCTCCTGAAGTTTATGTTGCATTTTTAAACATCTGCTCTTAGTTTTATTTTAAGAAACGGTTTTCATTAATCTGAATCATTTTACTATATTTTGCTATTCTATGAACTTTGTTGTGAGATACTTTTAGTTAATTAAAAGAAATACAGATATAAACTGCTCTTACACATATTAATATACTTGTACAGAAACACAGCCCTGAATATATGACTGCTGCCTCAAAAAAACAAAAATGAGACAAAAACACAGATGCCACCACAACTGTATCTAAGAAGGTATTTTCCTTTCAGGTAAGTACTGTATGAAGAATATATGTGTATATGGAAAGAACTAGCCTAAAGTCTGGGATGAAACACAGCTAGTCTGGGGCAGCAGTGAAGGTGTTGGATTAATTTCACTGGGCAACTTTGGCACTCATGCTCACAGGCCAACCTACCTCAGACGGTGATGGTTGTTGGGAACAATAGGAGAAGAGAGTGCTATGTAGGCTGACCATACGTCCCGTTCTGAATGGGACAGTCCCGTTTTTTTAGCATTTTTCAACCGTCCTGTCGTTTTGATAAAAATCTCAATTTTGTCCCATTTTTTAAACCCGGCAGGAATGGCGCAGGAGGAGGATCTGAGCCGGAGCTGCTGATTGGAGGCAGCCCGGAAGAGGAAGCCCTCCTGCCTATCAGCACGTGGCAAAGGAGGGCGGACCGGGGGGCGGGGTTTGCAGGTGGGAGCCAATCATGTGGGCCGGGGGCAGGGTTTGCAGGCGGGAGCCAATTGCACGGACCGGGAGGCGGGGACCCCTGTCTTTTTCATGAATACAGAATATTACATAAGAGCCCATCCCGTTTTGCCATCCCAATGTCCCATTTTTGTCTCAAGGAAATATGGTCAGCCTAGTGCTATGTATATTGCCTTGAGCTCCTAAATGGATGGATGGAGGGAGGAAGGGAGGAAGGGAGGAAGATGTGTACCCACCTGGCAAGTGCATATTTGTTTAGCAATCGGTCACCTTTTTCTTCAGCCTCAATCATATCTAGACTAAAACTATCGCTGTATTCAAATGCTGCTGGGAGTTCATTGGTAGATCCAGAAAGATCATCCTCCTGTACTGAGGTATCTTCTTCTTCTTGGGCACCTTCCACCTAAAGGAATCAGTTATAATTATAAATAGTACAATTTATACTACTGTATAACTTGAGTTGAATTTTGTTTCAGATGACTTAATGAATGTGTCCCCATACTATTCCTAGAAACAATATGGAAGCGGTTTGCTGCTGCTTTCTTCCAGGATGATTTTTTTAAAACTTCTGAGTCTAGCCTACAACTCTGGTAGGCAGGACTAGATCTGATTACTTCTAAACCCAGACAAAGTCACCTAGAGGTGCTTATAAAGTCAGATAATATTGATATTAATATTCGACTATACATTAATATTGATATTAATATTGATACAGCCAAACAAAAGTTCCTTGATTAAATAGGGTCATATGGTAATTGTTATACAGCTGCATGAAAAAGACAACCAAATGCATTTGCATAAAAATTCTAGACATGGGCAATCAAAATGGAAAGGTTACTGTGGTGAATCAGTTCTTTTAGCTTACAGCAAAGGAAGGAAGGAAACCATGTCAGAGGTATATAAAATCGGGGATGGCGTTGAAAATATAAATAGAGAGGTTTTTCCCCACTATCACATTATTAGAACATAGGATCATCCATAGAAGTTAAGTGTAGGGAGATTCAGGACTGATATGAAAAAATACTTCTTCATAAAATGTACAGTGAAACTATGAAATCTGCTATCAGATACGATGACATAGTTTGAAAGGGACTGGACACATTTCTGAAACAGAAATTTGGAGTCTCTATGCTATCTTTTGATTCAGAGAAATTTATCAGAGTTTTCTTCTCCAGCCACTGCTTATTAAAAAAAGTTGGAGATACTTCTGATTTTTTTTGTTAAATTCAGAGGTGGCTTTTATAGTAACAAGCAGGGATACTTTCAGGAGTGAATCCAAGAAGTTTACACATAGCTTTTTAGTAATGTTAGGTAATTACTATATTTACCAGCTTACCCAGAGTTGTTGGGAGTTGGGCGCATACAAATGCAAAAAATTATTATTATTAAATGCAAAAAACTCCTTATTAAGAGTATTCTAGTTTTGCTTCTTTAAGTAAGATAACCTACCTCTACATATTTTCTACTGTTATTACTACTATGCAAAATTTCTTGTTGATCAATTCATATTTGTATTTAAAACACAACCCATTTCTAGTAGCATTTTTTTCTAAATCTCTGCTCAAATGATGCGCCTGCAATGTGAAACATCATGTTTTCTGACTCTGTGCTAACACAACAGTCAAAATATGCCCTATAATACATCTATCTTGTAGTCTTTCAACTGAAAAAAACTGCCTAGCCTTGGAATTACAAAATTTACTGACCTTTTTTTTAAATGAAAGCATTTCCAAGAAAAGAAAAGAAAAATCACAAGCAAAACCATGGCAAAGCTACTAAGGCTGCCCTTATTATCTTTTCATAGTTGTGTCCAAGATAAGCTTTGTTTCAGGCATTTTAGACTTACAGAACTCTGCATACTGCAATCAGCACTCTCAAAGTAGCCCAAACAAGCAAAAATTGAATCCAGTAGAGTCAGTAGCACAATAATACTCCCACATTTAGGGGATGGAATAGAATTCATGTTAACTCCCACAGGCTAATTATTGCACTACTCTATTAAAGCTGGTGAAAGTGTGATGCCAATATTTCCCAAACAGTGTAACTTGAGAAGCTTATATATTTAATTTAGCACAAATTACATCTGACTTCGTTATACAGAAATGTAAAGTGTTATTTTGCAGCCCTAAAACTTTATATTTTAGCAAATATGCATCCCAAATCCCCCATCCCAAGCACTGTTTCTTAAATGTTAACTTCATTCACCTTTGAGCCTTCAGAGATCTGGAGATTATTCATTTCTGGCAAAGATGTGTTAAAACTAGAAGTTCTTGAACCGAAAGGAGGCGGACCTGCTGCTGCTGCTGCCTCACATGGTGTGGAAAGGGCATCAATGTGATTTGTGTCCTCAGAAGGGGAAAGTGTCATGATCTGTTAAAAAAGAAACAAAAGGGCACATTCCACTGGGAGATGCTTCTGCGCACGCCAAAGCACGGAATGGGAGCTGCCTCATCCTTCCCATTCAAGTTTAATCAAGTATGTGGAAGACAGCTTCATTCTCATCATTCTCCCACAATCGTCCTGAAACTATTTATTATCGAACAGAATATTTGTAGCTCAGGGTTGAACTGTGGAGTCCTTGGTGCTCTCTGAGCCTTGCTGTTTTCTTGCAGACATTTCATTGCCAGACTAGGCAACGTTTTCAGTGCGAAGATGTTGTTTTGCAGTTTCGCACGGAAGTTTCGCACTGATGATGTTGCCTAGTCTGGCAATGAAACGTATGCAAGAAAACAACAAGGCTCAGAGAGCACCAAGGACTCCACTATTTATTATTTTCCTCTGGTGAAAAGTTTATAATTGTATTAATTTCATAACCTTTCTAAATCTTTAAAAATAAATGCTGATTCCATGTGAAGTTATATTTTTTTCTTTCCCTTGTAATAGTTTACTGAAAAGAGAAGCTTAATTTTCCAAATAGTACATTACCTGCTGTCAGATGAACAATTAAATCATATGTGACATATAACTTGTCACAGAAAAGAGTACCACTTATCAGATATAAGAGTTCCTAACTGGCAACTTTCCCCCCCATGTTTGCTGACTATCAAAAGGTGAAGCAATTCAGAACATACTTAACTCACTTAAAGGCTATGGCATCCAATTTCATTTGAAATGAATTCAAATATCAATCTTTTCTCATTTTTAAATGCAGTTTAGTTTCTAGCAGCCTATAATTTAACTACTTACAAGCTCCGATTGTTCCAGGATTTGGCTTGTTGTAAGGTCCTCCTCTTCCGATGATTCATCAGAGTCTTCATGGTTGATTTTGTTTAGGCTGGGAATACTTCCTGAAAGCTGGCTTTCTTCCAGAAGCTGCATATCACACTTGTCCAGACTATCAAGAGAACGCCTACGAACTCCCCAGTTGAAATTGTCCATGCTTTCACCCTGCAATCATAGCACTCGTTTGTTTTCTCTGCTACTATACAACAAATTCCTCCTACCTGATATTTAAAAACATTTATAAGTTGTTGTGGACTTAGTTGTGCCTTTATCTATCTATCTATATTTATTTGTATTTGTATTTATATATATTTTATATGTATGCATATATGTTATATGTGTGTGTGTATTCAAATAAATACTGCTATTTATTTTTTTAAATCCAGAAATACAAAATCATAACAATTTATATAGGGAAGCTTAATAATATTATGATCAAGTCTCCTCTAAAATTTACTAGATGAACATTTTACATCTAGTTGACATTGTATAGTGCAATCTTACACTTGCTTCCATAGAAACAATTCCTATAGTATTTAATTGGGCTGAACCTCTAATAGGTTATTTTTCTTTTAGTCATTAATGTGTTGACAGGTATGCTTAATTCTAGAAATGAAACATGGGTCTTTATCATTGAAAACACTGAAGATTTTTACAGTTAGGGTTAAAACAAATGAATAACAGAAATCTAATTACAGACTTCCACTATGAATTTGATTAATAGCATGTACTCCAATTCTCCTTGGAGTGTTTGCAAGGAGAATCCAGGAAACCACCACATGAATCAGACATATACTGTATGCATATATAATTTACTACTTGTATTTCCATCCAGAGGGTATTCAAGCAACAAACAACGAACATATGGTAAAAGAAATAAAATCACAGTAACTAGCTCAATATGGAAAGACCTAGTTAAAGAGGAAGATCTTGATTCCTTTTCTATAAACAAGTAGTGAGGGCGGAGTGTGATTCTTCATCACTCCAACTTCTGTGAGCTGTCTGAACTCATGTAGCACCATGGGTCCTCTTTAGTGAACTGAAAAATACTTTGTAGTTTTCCACTTGTGGCACAGTCTAACATTATTAATACTGCTCTTATTATTTGTCTATATGTGGTTGCTAGGAGTCGAAAACAACCTGATGGCACACAATCCATCTTATTATTTGTGCAAGTGAGCTGAAGGCTTACTTTGGGAAAGACAATGGGACCCACTACTGGGAAGCAAAATTTTATAAGATTTTAAGCTGTCTATCACATACTATACTAATCTGATAGTATGGAATTTCTTACAGCATTCATTACAATAGTAAAACAAAAAGAAAACTGAGATGGTTATCCTTAGATAGCTTATTGCTATAAATATTTTCCTCCCACAAGCTTTTCCTATTGTCATCTGTCAAGACAATGGCACAAAATATACTGCTTCTCTTGCTATTCCTCAGATTTTCTCTCACTGGAATAGAATTTAGGTTGACAGGATCTCCTAAGCAATAGTGCAAAAGTTCCAAGGATCCCTGAAGTGCTGAGACAGTTCTGGAAAATGCAAATACTGCATCTCATACTGCCTCTTGTAATAATTATGCAAGAATTAAGCTATACATAATTTATTGTTTCATAAATATTCTGTCATTCTTTAAACCACAATTAGATTGTACAAACATGTGGGTTAAATTTGATCTTGTCAAACACATGATTTTTAGATTTCACAATGGATCAGAATTGTGGTCCTATTGTGAATATTACAGTAACCTTTAAACACTTTCCTTTGAATTCTAAAACATTTCTAAACCTTTGCATAAGTATAAAACTTTCATACATGTAAACAAACATACACACACTGAAAGAGCAGTACAGTAAATATTACAGGATACAAACAATGCATTACATTTACTAGCACATGAGTTCAAATAGCATTATCTTACCTGAAGTTCCTGAATAGCAGATATAACAAATAGGAAACAAATAAAGAAAAGCTTGTGTAAACATATTTGATTTAAATATACTTACAGTCATTACTGCAGCTGACCAATTTATTCCTGTATTAAAAGCTTAAAATACTATAATATTGGTTTCACAGACAAATTAAAATACCAAATTACTTTTCTCTTAACTCTGTGGACCAGGTAAATTACAATTCATATTCACATAAAATTAAGCTAGACAAAAAGTGGAGAGAAAACCTACAGAAGGTTTAATTTGCTGACACCAATTACAGTAATTTCTATGCCTTTTAAGATCAGATTTACTAAATTTACATTAAGAAAATGAGTCAAATTCTATACCACTAACCAGGGAGGAAGACCTAATGCACTCAAAGGGACTTACGTTGAAGGAGACATGCATAGGATTTTTTTTGAAAACCAAAACACAGTTACCTTCTTCCCCGGGCCAGAATCTGCTTTTTATTTTTATTTGTTAAGGGCAAAGAAGTTAGAGTCAATAACAGGAAACATATTACAACACCACCTAGCAACGTTGCTATTGTTACAGGAACATTTTTCCATTATACATACATCCCACTTTTGTAGGCTTTATATCCTGACAGCTACTGTCCCAGTTAAACTACAGGCCAGATATTTATAATATTTAGATCTCATATTGATCATTGTTGGAAAGAAATGTAGAATTTCAGGAATTAATCAGCAGATTTGGCTCTGGGTCTTGCTATCAAAAGAAGAAAAGCTCCACCATAATTCCTGTTCAAATTCCAGATCAATTCTTTACAATTCCTTGCATCTTTCTACCTGTGCAACATCATTATTTACTCCAGCAAGGATTTTTTCTTTAGAATGCTTTGTTAAAATGTTCCAAATCTAAAGATAGCACAGGGCAAAAGTTGAATTTGATTTCAATGGAATTTGTTTCCAGTTCAGCTCAGCAAGATGAAGTAGATTAATTTAATTCAAAATCAAACAACTTGGTAGCGATGGATATACTTCAGTCCCTGCCAAGTAGCTAGTATCAGATGCCTTTGCCTGAAGCTGCCCCCTTTCTAGCAAAGCACCCTCTCATCATTGCCATCAGCACTCCTGCAGAACAAGTTTTGGAACAGATCAAGAAGCCAAATTGTTGCAACCACATATCCTGTCTCTCACTATCCTCTTCCAGAACAGCCCCAATTTGACCTGTCATATACCAGGCTATTTATCTTTAATGGGTCAGGAGGATTTATTTACAGCAGTGAGGTGAGACTCACTGTGATATTACTTTCCCTAAATTATTCCTTGAATAATCTCCTTCCTTTCCTACACCCACTGCCTGAATGGGGCAAAATATTGTCAGAGCACTATCCAGTATTCTCCAGCACCCAGTGCTGATCTTTTCTTCAGTTAACCAGAAATAATTATTTCTAGAGGGAAGAGATCCATATTAACTATAAAAAGTTCTTTAGAAACAAAAGAAAACCCAAAAAAGACCATGCAGTTTAAATATAGCAAGTAAACTGGAGAGCAGGCCTTTCCAGCGACTCCAGTTAAAGACAAACAGACAGGCTTTTACCTGCCAAGACATAATTACAGGCCCTCAAGCTTCTGTTTTTCTTCTACAGGGACTGACGAAATTGCACATGCAGAACGCCAGGGTTTCTAAGTGCACTGTGTTAAGGCAGTGGAAGCATTGAAGATGTACACAGAGGAAGGTCATTGATGAAATTGCCTGATTTTAAAACCATTGTGTAATGGGTTTATGAGGCATGTATTCAGATCACCAATCAGCATTTCAAACATTTGGTTAAAAACGGTTAAAGTATCGTGATTCATTTTAATATATGGAAAATTTAGTATTAGTTTTAATTTTAGTATTAGAGTAGTTCGCTAAGCTCTAACATTGTGCTAAGGTTTTTGGGCAGTAAAATATCATGAGCCTTAAATACATTTGGCGTGGCCTGCCAAGCGTTATGCTACTTTTACCCATTCTGTGAAAAACATTCCAAAAACGTTCATGCAAAATCAAGATTATAGCTACTCAGTTAAGCATTTGCTAAAATATAAACAGAACATTATTCCTGTTGTGAAGGGCTAAAATGGGGCTTAATCTATGGTAGGAGCAAAGATCTTTCAAAAAGAATATACCGTACCTCGCCATCCTCTAATTCCACATCTAGGAAATCAAAATCTCTAAAGACTCTGAACTGTTGCTCGCTGTTTGAGTCATCCATATTCTCTTGCTCACGTTGCCCGTCTTCTGAAGCAACCAGACTAGTTTGGTGCTCAATCAGATCCAAATCTCCACAGGAAGAAAAAATGACCTAAACATTGAAAAGGGATGACTTCCTTTTAAAAACTCTTCTATGGTTCCTTCTACTAGCCTTAAATCGAGTGGACTATTCAGAAACAGTATTTTCAGTACACACCTAATTCCTTCAGAGAGTATTTTTAGAAGACTCTTTTTTATTATTTATGTTGGACAGGTGCCTTCAGATTAAACGTGAACAAAGACACAACTCTGAACTGCAGAAACCCGTCCAATTACTTCTTAATGGCTGCGGACTGACGCAGCCTTAGTGTTTCCATGCATTTATGGGAACAAGATGCAACTGCAAAAAAACGAGCAGGCAAGGAGCTGCATAAATTATGCCACTCCCCTCAGTTGTTACAAGTTAAAACATGTTGATTACTTAGAAAGCATTATAGTTTTGCTGACCTAGTTTTTAAATTTAATTTTATTTGCAGAAAAATGCAGAGTTGCTTCTTGGTAGACTGTGACCATACACTATCAGCAAATTAGCCAAATGAAAAAAATGGCATTCTGCAGTACCTATTGCCCTACCAATATTTAACTAGTCCGGGTGCAGATACTGGACATTCCCTCCAGCAGGAAGTTTGAGATAATACAGTCTCACTATAATCCCCAAAACAAAAAATAAACCCCAGGTCAAAAATAAGTCAATCCCAATATTTCAGAAATTTTCATTTTACTACTTAATCCCATAGGTATTTACTAGAAATAATACAGATTTGCACTTTAAAATTAGAATTATCTATATGGCATTTGGAGTTCTCAAAGCAACTGACAATATAAAGTAAAAGATGACAAAATAAGATTAAAAATTAATACAATGTGTTTTATTAAACTGCATTTAATACTGGACAGAATTTGTAGTCCAATTTTATGTTGGATAGGAGAGATAGAGAGGAACAGATGGGATGACATGAAAAACCAAGGCAACTTTGCCGTACATGCACTTTTGGCTTTTACTGCACACAGCAGAAAATGTAGTAGAACCAATTAATTTTTCCACAAACAAATGCCCTTCATAGAAAAAAATGTGTTTGTGTATATACTTATTCTATTTATTTGTACATCTAATCAGACCAACTCGTTGCAGTTTTCAAGCAGATAAAACCAAAATACAATAAAATTACAAAGATAAAACAATTGAATAAAACAATGCCCAATAAAACAATAATTACACAAGTCTATGAAGGTTCTCAGTCATCCAGGTGGAATTGTCTGTAGCTTGAATCATGTCAACTGGATTTCTATTTTCTCAGTGGAAACGTTTCGCTCCTTATCCAAGGAGCTTCTTCAGTCTGAGCAAAGTTGGTAAGGGAATCCTAAATATGTTTCTAGGTAGCTGTGTGACCTTACACCTGGGGCTAGGTCATGGTTATATTGAGATGTTATTTTAAGTCCTTTTATCATCTAAAGGAGGATCGGTAAGATTACCATGCTGCTGTTGAGCTTGTGAAATGGTCTTAATCTTCCTAGGCACAGAAGACAAAGCAGGAAGGAAGATGGGGGAAAGATTGTGCCTGAGGCCCCCACCTCTATTCAAGGAAGGATTTTCCAAGTTGGCATAAATGGATTCCTTGACCCCTCTCTCAAACCACCTATCTTCTCTGTCTAAAATGTGAACATTAATGTCCTCAAATGAGTGTCCTTTTTCTTTTAGATGAAGATAAACTGCTGACTCTGGTCCTGTGGTGTTACTTCTCCTGTGTTGGGCCATCCTCCTGTACAAAAGTTGTTTGGTTTCTCCAATGTAGAGTTCAGAGCACTCCTCACTGCACTGCATTGCATAAACTACATTGCTTTTCTTGTGTTTTGGAGTTTGATCTTTGGGGTGTACAAGCCTCTGTCTCAGTGTGTTGGTGGGTTTGAAATATACAGGTATGTGGTGTTTGCCAAATATCCGTTTTATCTGGCGTGTCTGAAAAGATAAAACGGATATTTGGCAAACACCACATACCTGTATATTTCAAACCCACCAACACACTGAGACAGAGGCTTGTACACCCCAAAGATCAAACTCCAAAACATAAGAAATGCAATGTAGTTTATGCAATGCAGTGCAGTGAGGAGTGCTCTGAACTCTACATTGGAGAAACCAAACAACTTTTGTACAGGAGGATGGCCCAACACAGGAGAAGTAACACCACAGGACCAGAGTCAGCAGTTTATCTTCATCTAAAGGAAAAAGGACACTCATTTGAGGACATTAATGTTCACATTTTAGACAGAGAAGATAGGTGGTTTGAGAGAGGGGTCAAGGAATCCATTTATGCCAACTTGGAAAATCCTTCCTTGAATAGAGGTGGGGGCCTCAGGCACAACCTCTCCCCCATCTTCCTCCCTGCTTTGTCTTCTGTGCCTAGGAAGATTAAGACCATTTCACAAGCTCAACAGCAGCATGGTGATCTTAACGATCCTCCTTTAGATGATAAAAGGACTTAAAATAACATCTCAATATAACCATGACCTAGCCCCAGGTGTAAGGTCACACAGCTACCTAGAAACATATTTAGGATTCCCTTACCAACTTTGCTCAGACTGAAGAAGCTCCTTGGATAAGGAGCGAAACGTTTCCACTGAGAAAATAGAAATCCAGTTGACATGATTCAAGCTACAAATAATTACACAAGAACCATAGGTGCCAGTCCCAATGTATATAGGATAAATAACTATACCTTGAAGGCCTTACGGAAAAATTCTGTTGATGGCTTTCTGGAATTATATCAATGTGGTTGCCAAATTCTACAAGATGGGGGGCATCCCAGAGAAGCATTGTTGCTGACCACCTCACCTCGGCACTTCCCATACATGGGGAACACTTAACATCCATAATTTGGTTAAGGGCTGGTTGCACATGGAGGAGATAGTCCTGATTATACTCAGAGCCAGCCCATGTTGGGCTTTGTATGTTTAAATCAGTACTTTGAATTGCACCCATGACCTACTGGAAGTTAATGCAGCATCCTCAACACTGGTGTTATATAGTTATAGCAGTTCTCATCTGCTGTCATGTCAGATATGCTACAGTTCATGTAAAGTGCATTATTATTCCAGTGGTGATGAGGGCATAAGTCACCACTGCCACCACCTTCCACTCTAGATAGGCTCACAACTGGCAGCCCAGCCAAAGATGGTCAAAAGCCACCATGGCCTCCATCTGTAAATCCAGCAGGAGCCATGAGTTCAGGACTATGTCAGGTAAATGAAAGATAATATCTGAAACTGAAGATGTAAATTAATTATGCATAAATGGTATAAGAAGAAATGTGAAACTTACTGAGGGGTTTTTACTCAGACCAACTTCTTGACCACAAAGACTAAGAACATGCACCAACTTTTCTTTCGTTCTTTTCTTTAAAAAAGGAAAGTGAAAGAAAAAGAGATTTTAAAAATAATGTTACACATAACAGTTTTTGAATAATAAGAGAAAAAGTAGGGATGCTTGGAAGGAAATCCATAACTCCAGCTCTAACTCTCCATAATTTTAACCAAATCATCATGCCCTAATAAATTCAAGAAGGAGCAATCTGGCAAAATATTACCTTGGTGCTGTTTGGACCCTCTATATTTCAATACTTGTTAAACAGTATTTCTATATTTCTGAACAACAGCAATTAAATCTGAAATGAATGGAACAAACCTCCATTACAGAAAATCAGTAAGAATTTTACCTGAGAATACTGAGGTCTCTTCCAACTAACAGGCACAAGGACATTTGAGTTAGACCCAGAAGACGTTGAAGAGGTGCTACGTGTGACAGGCATTATTCTGTGTTTTCCATCACAACCTGAAGAACTCTGCAGCTCATCATATCGCTTGCCAATAATTGGTGTCTTAAAATAAAACACCAATAAAAAAGTATAAAATTTACATATATTATCCCCACAGTCCCTATAGCGACTCTGTAACACAGATTGTTATGTCTTGCACAAAGCAAAGGTTACCGACCATGGCCATCTAGTGAGCTATTGAGTTTATGACTGAGATGCTGATTAACTTCCTTAAGAAATTAGTATTCCCTTAAAATTCTTTTGGATTTTTTAAAAATTCTCATAATACTTAATTTAATAAGTTATGGAAATTAATACATACATTAAAGTCTCAATTTTGAAATCTGAAGAGAGCTCTACCTTTGTTGAACAACTGATTTTCACACTGAAAGATATCAAGAACTCAGTGCTTATTGGGAACTTTGAATGCACTTTACAGCAAGCACTTTGTTGATATTATTTATTACAATATTTCAATAACCACTCCTATGAAATATCATGAAGCAGTTTGCACGTACATTTAAAAACAGTAATAAAAACAACAGTAAATTCCTGGGACCCATAAACAGGGCCTTGTCCATCATGGTGCCTGACGTCTGAAACAACACCCCCCCCCAAGAATTGTATGGCCCCCACCCTGGCCCTATTTAAACAAGCCCTTAGAACCTGGCTTTATCCCCAGGCCCTGGATTAGAGTGAGTGATGCACCCCTTGTGTGATGTTCTGGTTTTCGTAAATGATTGTTGTTTTTTTATAGGTCAGCCTATAAATTTCATAAATAAATAAATAAATAAGTAAGTAAGTAAGTAAGTAAGTAAGTAAGTTAACAAAGACATCCATATTAAAATGGGTGGGGAGAAAAGAAATCTGGGTCTATTGTTTCCACAAGGAAACTTTGAGTAAAATCCACACTATTGATTTTAATCAATGGGATAGACAGTGGACAAGTTGATCTGCCTGGGCAATGTGGCTATCCTTTCATTGCCCATCAAAAGGCAAAGATTTGCATCTTCCTAAAGCAAGAAATGGAAAATCTGTGATTTCAAGGATCTGGATATCTGGATAATTTGAAGCTGTTCTTTAGCCATAGAAGAAACAAAGTCTGATCCTAAATATGATCAGAGTAGAATGGATTAGGGAAAATATGTCCCAGAATTTAAAGCATATATTTGTCTTCTAACGGAAAGCCAGCTGCATTGCCATGATGGTTTTGCCTTCACGCTTTATGAAGATTTTGGAAAACATTGACATTTAAACTGGTTTTCAATTATTTAGATTTATGGCAGAGGACTGCATGCAAAGTTAATAAATCCTTGCATTATATGGTCACATGGATTCACGTAGAAGAATTTTCTTCAAAAAGATCGAATCAATTCTAGACGTCATAACAATAACTAAAAGTACCATATTGCAGCTTGAGATAGGTTGCCAACCCATGATCTAATCCAAGATTGTTCTCTCTCACTAGTAGTTGGTTTTCAAATGAAGAAATTCTTGATTTCAACAATTAAATAAATAGTATGAGGCAGTAGATTAATTTCATATGTATAGCATGTTGTTTACCTCTGATCTATGAATGAACTTTATTCATCAAACTTTGGCTAAATCGCTTATTGTGCTTAAATCATTAGCTTCTAAGGATATGCATATGAGGTATATCTTTATTATGGGAAATAGAGTACCTCGGAAATATCAAACTGGAACTCTAAAGTTTTTCCAGGCAGTTCCTTGGAAGCATTGTTCCAGATACAATGTATTTCCATTTTTGAAATATCACTGTGCTGATAAGAGGGTAGAACCAGACTTGCTGAGCGTGAAACCACCAATTTCAGTATATTCAGGGCTTCTCGCCAGTGAATGCTCTGTAAATAAATATTCACACATTCACATACAAATTCATACACATTGAACACAAATATATTTGTAAAATTAAAAACATCACTGACAGAGACTGACTTGTACTGAATAACTATAGCAAATCTGAGTATCGAATAATAATAGTATTTTGAAATATGCTATGTTTTAAAAAAAGCACATACTAAATACATCAAGAAGGAAATGTAAATAATATTACAGAATATTATCAAGCCTTCTGGGCATTAATTATCCCAAAGACAATAAAGAAGAGCAAAGTGATATTTTATTTTCTTCTTGTTAGGCTTCTACTTGGCACAGAATTTGACATCCTGACATTTTTGATGTTTTCTAAGGAACAGTTTGTACTTCTAGAGAGCAAGACAAAATTGGATATTTTGAGAAGAGTACAGATTTATTTTATTTTCTAAAGCAATAAAAACAGGTTGCACATAAAATCTTCCTGATAAAGAGTCTATATTCTTGATCCATATTAGGAAATGTTCTATAGTACATTAATTATTGATTAGAGTTTATGACTTTTTGTACACTAATACGTTTGGAGGAAACAGCAAGTTGAGGAGTATAGTGATGTCTTTGGCTATTGGTCCTTTTTTCTGTTCTCCTTTATTTTACCATTATTTACCAATGTCAGACACTTTTACCATGCCAATTTAACATACAGGTATTTACTGGAAACTTTGGTTTTAGCAATCCGTAAACAAAATAACTACAATAAAAAGTGACATGCAAAGGATCATTCCATCATACAGAGTTATTTTATTAAGCCATCAGGCAGACATTAACATGGTATTTGCACATAATTAACACCTGTCATCTACTGCACAACTTATTGCCATAGCTGCCCATTCTTTTGTTCTTAACCTCCTTGCAGCTTGTAGAAATCATACAACTTGCTGTATTGCAAAGGTATCAGGATCTGCCACCAGGAAGCAAATTTTGCTCTGTGAAGTTCAGTTACACTTCTGTAGAAGAGGAATTTAATTGGTGCCGAATTTTGTACTGATTGCCACAATGTACCTTCAGATTTGATTACACAGTGATAACTTCTGACACATTGCGTTACTAAGAAAGAAGTTGTGCAAAGTGCTAATCCCCAGTTTATTTAACAATGTGAAGGAAGAATTGTGGTAGATCTCTGTGACAGAGACATGGGAAGAAATATGTGAATTAATACTGGTTTCTATACAAGTTCTATGTATAATACTCACCTGTACATATTTTTCTATGGTCTTTAGTACTTCCATGTTAAACTGTTTAACAGGTAAGCTTGATAGGTCCATATAACTAAGAAGACTATAGATTATCTGTAAAAGTGATTGCTGCATGCTAGGAAGCCCCTTTTCCAGTAGCTGTGAAAAAAATTAGACAAATTCATAATCCTTAAATAACCCATAATAATTACTATTATAGACAGCTAATGATTAGAATTTTTATTGTAACTGAAGATAGATTAGAATTTTAGTGTAGCAACAATTTCTGGACATTTGATATACTGAATTAGGAAGCTTAGATGTTGTTGTTCAGTCATTTAGTCGTGTCCGACTCTTCGTGACCTCATGGACCATAGCACGCCAGGCCTTCCTGTCCTCCACTGTCTCCTGGAGTTTGCTCAATTTCATGTTCATTACATCGGTGATGCTATCTAACCATCTCATCCTCTGCCGTCCCCTTCTCCTTTTCCCTTCAGTCTTTCCCAGCATCAGGGTCTTTTCCAGTGAGTCTTCTCTTCACATTAGGTGGCCAATTAGATGTTAAGACTGCACAAAGTTTCCAATTAATTCCAAAAGGTTCTTCAGAGCATATATGTGTATGGATGTAGGATCTGTCTACAAGACTTGAAAGTAGGTACTGTATGTCTTTTCCCAGATCACATAGCGGCTCTAAAACTGCATTTAAAAGTGCTCCTGCATGCTCCAAGGAACCTTTTTGGAATCAAACCTGGAGCATTACACAGCCCTATTGGATATAATCATCACCAACTTCTTTGTCTCACAAATATTGTACATTTTCTCAAAATAATTTCTGTAATATGTATTGAGACACCCAACCTTGTTCTAAATCCTTCAGAAATTCTGTTGTTAATTGTTAGAAGTGTTAGAAGCCAAGAAGGGATTAACTAATTAAAAACATACCTCAGCTAGATAAGTAATCATATTCAGAGTAATGTCAGCAAATGCTTCATGAAGGTAACGGCAAACAACATTCACCCAAGTTGCACAATCTCTTGTGTAGCTGCGTGTTTTATAGAGAGTCATGACATGGGCAAGATTTGACAACTTCGGGTTCTTTTCTTCTAGACAGACCTAACAACAAGTGAACAACAAAATACATTAAAAGCAGGGGGGGGGGAAGGCAGCCCTAGTTTAATAAGATCCACATAGTATTAAACATAGAGAGTACCTGAGCAATCCTCTCCGCTATATCCTTGCAGAGCTGATTTGGGCCATCAAAGTGCTGAATTAAATGAGGCAGAAGGCATAAAACATTCAATGGGAATCCTGGCATTAAAAAACAGAAATTAAGAACAGATATAGATGTGAAGCTGTAATGTATTATATGATAATAAATGAAACTGTGACTGAAAAAATACTGTATTTACACAAAATAGTGATTGTGTGAAAATACTAACTGCATACTTTCAGTTGTTTCTTGTTTCAGTAATAAACAAAATGTATTGCTATTAATTATTGCATATAATAACATAATATATTAATTCTTGTTTCAGTAATAAACAAAATGTATTGCTAATAATTATTGCATATAATAATATAATATATTAATTATACATATAAGACTTCATATGCAGTATAAGGTATACTCTGTAGGTTTATATGCCTGGGGGAATCAATGATAAAATAGTAGATTATACTTGCATTCTACTAAAGTAAAGAGTTAACTGGGCATCTTCTTACATAGAAATAAAGAAGAAAGTCACAATAAGTTGGAAAAAAAAGCTAAAATTAAGAAAAGAGAGGCAGTTTCCCAATTCCTCTTTAAATTTTAAATTAATGCCCACTTCATTAATAGAAGTAGAAGGAAGTAAAGGCTGAAGGAGAGGAAGTGTGGGGAAAATTGGAATATGACATAATATGCATTCTTTTCACTATGATTCATCAGGAAGAGGAGATAGTAGCCCTATAACTCTACTAGTATGTAATTGCTTAGCCCAGTGTTTCTCAACCTTGGCAACTTGAATATCTGTGGACTTCAACTCCCAGAATTCCTCAGCCAGCCATGGTGGCGTAGCCTATTACCAAGATTTTGTAATTAGCTATTTATACAAATACATATGACCAAGTCCAAGTTTAGCCTTCAGTATTTTATGTCACTTTCATTTCATTTTTTTAAAGAACATACATGTAAACCAAACATCTACTTGACATACCTATAGCCTGAGAGGAATCCACCATGGAGACGCGTGATACTGGAGTCAGCAAACTGAAGAGCTGGAGTGTGAGATCAGTAGTTGTTAGAGAAGTAAAACCTTTAAGCAAAAGTTGCTGGAGCCCTGAGAAATCTGTCCATTTTAGTTGTCCTTGTAGCTTTTCTAATTTTTCCCTGTTTTCTGCTTTATCCAGAGGCAGATGAACAAGAAGCTTACTGAGCAGCCTGAGTGCCATTAGGTATTCAAATTCAAAATCCGATTCCATCAAAGCCACTGCTCCCCAGAAAATGGTAGCCAGCAGGTTAGTGGGATTGTTAATATTGGCAGGGTCTGCAAGACTCTCCTTTAAAGAAGAGTTGCTCCTCGTTTTGGAGGAGAGGCCTTGCTGAGTGCAAGCCTGAATCCTATCCAGTGTGGCGCTGCGAGGGGGGTCAGAAGCTCTGTCCATGACCCCAAACTTTTTGGGCACAGAAAAGCTCCTCTGATGTCTGCTACGCTCAGCAGTGCCTGGACTGCCACTGGCAGCTCCTGGATTCACATTAAGCTGTCCTGTGCTCTTCCGATTGGTAGTCAGTTTTGCACTTGAAGTCAAGTCTGGTGAGGATGAACTAAGAGAAAACAATCATATGAATAAATTGTCAGCTATAATATTAAGCAAAAATACCAGCAAGGAGAGGTTAGAAAACCAAAACAATCCTTCCATAGATTTTTCTGTCCACTGAGCTCAACAGATCATGTCTCATGTGGAGTAATGGTGTCTCACTTGCACATTATGATAACTATTACAAATGGAAATTCATTTTCTGCCAACGAAATTCAAAAAAGTGAATTGTTGTTTGCATACACATATCTACGGTTAAATAGCTGCACCAACCTTACATCTATTATTTGCATTAAAAGACTTTATTCATTTGTTTGTTTTATCTGGTGCTGCCCAACTCCAAAGTGATTCTGGGCGGTTCACAATACTATAAACAAAAGAAAAACAATATAATAAGGACAGACATGCAACAAAAGATGAACTAGAAAAGAAGGAAAAGAGCATGATGGCAGATCAGGCAGAGTACATATCCCACCCAACATCCAACATCCACTACATTTTGGAAAGGTCATTAGGATGCAAAGCATGAGGGAGATAGTTTAATTGTCCTACACAGTACTTTGTGCCTTTGCATGAAACAGAATAAATTATGAAAAACAAGAATATGTGCAATATCTAATGGATAAAACTAGCGAAACACTTCTTAAAAGGGCAGCTCTTCCTCGAATAGGAATTTGGTTTTTGCACAAAATATACAAAGAATAAGAACGTCCTTACAATTTTACAATAGTGGGATGAGCAACTTAGAGGCAAATAAAACAAATGCAAATTGAAGGCAACAGGCAGCTGATTTATAGGAAAAATCTTTCAGAGTGGTCAGTGGGCAAAACTACAAAGGATATGAATAGGAACATTTTGCTAAGAAAAATGTCTTGGTTCAGAAAACCAGCTTCTGGTTAAGTCAGGCTAGGACTACTAAATGCCTTTCCAGCCATTAAAGAAGATGAAGCTTTTAGCTAACATGATCATCTGAAGGAAACTCAAACAGAAGAAGGGGCTGGATAGGAGCAGTAGATTCATGGCTGTACAGTTCATGATGTATGCCAACTTCATTCCAGTTTTTCACATTAGCCTAACAGATAATTGGGATAGCAAATGCTATCCTCCAAGAAAAGTCTCCCTTTATTTGATGGAGAGAGAAGACTTAGCTAATACCAAGTATTTTAAGGATAGTCAGTCCTCCTGGTTGAGGCCTTCAGACCTCTTTTCTGAAACCCTGGTGTCCTCCAAGATTGTGCCCTGAATTAAGGCAGCATGATTTCTTGCCAGATTTCAATGGAAAATAAAATAAATTATTGTGCTAAACCTCCAACAGGCTTAAAAATATCCTCCCAAACTGCAAAAACATGTACAGGATTCCACTCTGCCCTTCCTCCAGTGACATAATCAAATCACCATCTTTCTTTCTGAGGCATTAGTCATTAGGATATTTATTTCCTCCTGGGGCTGGTTGGCCCCATAATATCCTCCTTTTTGAGATCTTACCATCTTCTGGATTTTTTATCTATTTATTATATTGTAATTTTTGGTTCATAGTTTTTTAATGGTTAATGTTGTAAACCGCCCAGAGTCCACAAATTGTGGAGATGGGCAGTGATAAATTTGAGAAATAAATAAATAATAAATAAACAAATAAATAAATAAATTATATTTATTTTGTTGGTATGCACCTATTCCTGCAGAGTCTAGGCATCTAACAATATAAACATATAAAAATAGTCCCCATACCCCAAATACATATACTGTAAACATGAAAAAAAATCACAGAAATATACACCAGTGCCATGCACCTGCAACTCCACCTTCAAAAATAGAACACCTTCCTCCTTTGCAAGATACTGTATCATTAAAGAACAGTGTGTGCTTCTCTCTCAAAAAGATTGTCACCCCACTGCAGACTAAAATGGTGTGGGGGGGGAAGGGACAAAATAAAAGTGCACCATGTAAGCCATCTTCCTCCACCTATGTTTTAAGAACTGTAACTGAAACTTTTTTAGAAAGCAGAGAGTAAAATGATAATGGAACTACTATATGAAAGATTTAAATGCTCTACCCTTCCTTGACAATACGGCACTGAGTCAAAGCAAAATACAATTGCTTTACCTTTCATGCAGCATTCAGAAGAGTATTTTTTTTCAGTTTATACATGCATCATTCTACTCTATGAACAAACTAGTGACCTGACATGACAGGGGAGAACATAAAGGTGAAGGTAAAACTTGTTCATCTCTGAAAGGATTCATATTTTGTTGTGCTTCACTGCTGGGAAGCAAGGAAACTACTAGCATTCCAATATCAGATGTTATGTAGTCACTCACAAAAGTCAATATATCCAAATTATTGCAAAATGTGACACAACAGAGGTGGGAAGGCCTGTGACATAGGAGGAGACTTTGCCTCAAGCTATGTCAGTTTTAGCAGATGCTTTATTTTAGTTCCTTAAATTCCAATAACTTCTTCGACAGGGGAACTAAATGATGCACTTGCAGTTGTCACCACAGCTGAAGTCAGGACAAAAGACTTCCATATGGACAAAGAGAAAAATAAATATGCTCATCTAATGGAACAGGAATATGTGCAGCCTACATAAATAATGGCACTTTTTGAATACTGTTAGTCTTTCAGAAAAAGAAGACAATAGTCCCAAATTCATTTTACTGACTCCTATTGTTTTACAAGATCCATTTCTTTGAAATGCCCTGTGGGCTCAGATGTTGATCTAACATAACATAAACGTCTATCAGTATTGCAGTATCTCCACAGTGTAACTGTATATTTTGCATTTGAGTTACATCCTCACCTATGTGTGTGTGTGCCTTCAAGTCAGTTTTTGACTCCTGGTGACTGCAGTTTTCCTGGCAAGGTTTTTCAGAAGTGGGTTGCCATTGCCTCCTTCCTAGGGCTGAGAGAGAGCGACTGTCCCAAGGTCACCCAGCTGGCTTTGTGCCTAAGGCGGGACTAGAACTCATGGCCTCCTGGTTTCTAGCCTGATGCCTCTCCCCTCACAATCCATAGCCTGTAATAATATTCCTGACTGTAAATTTATATATCACTCATCTTGTACAGCTTAGAGTTATATAGAATTCTGAATTCTGTAGCCAAAAGTTTCTAGAAAATAATGTTATACTTAATTGAGTAGAAAAACTCAGTACCGTGATAAAACTGTCAAAAGATCACTGTTCTTCAGGCAGTCATACAGAGTATCCACAGTGGCTTCTAATGTAAGAAGGGCTTCCATAACGTAACCCTGCCAAAAATACAGAAACAGGGTAATTTTGGTATAACCATTCCATTACTATCAGTACTATGAATCATTAATGTCTACTGCCTAATCTTCTTTTCCATTAAATATTCAAATGCACTTTTTCATTAAATATTCAAATACACTCTAATATGATTTTTGGAATGAACAGTGAAAGAGATACTGTTTATGATAAGTGGCTGATACATTTGATATTTGCTAAGCAAATGTCTTGATATTTTCTTAACTTTTTGTTAAGAAAAAGCTAGAAAAGGCTACTGCTGGTCCATATGAAAAGGACTGAGCTAGATTGACCAAGAGTGAAAGGCAGCTTCCTAGGTTTCTACAAAGACAAGATAGGACCGTATTTATACCTGAATTTCTTCTCCATGTTCTCCTATAACTTCCACTAATCTTGAAAGGAGATCTGACAATGCATGTGCTGAAAGTGGCTGCTTTAGAGCCCGAAATATCTGAAAAGAGCGGCCAGCATAATGTCTTGAGGAACTAGAAAGAGCTGTTTGCAATGCAATTTCACTAAGATGCTGCTCCAAATGAAAGCCTGATGAGAAAACCAAACCAAACCAGGATTAATATTATATTATTTTATAGATAATACATGAATTTAAAATACATCTTTAAAAATTTTCATTTTTGAGACAACAAAAGTATAAAGGAAGACATTAGCAGGAACTTTTGTAGGTTTATTTTTAATCATAGGGAGGAGGCAAACACAGACGGACGGAATCCCTACAGTCAGTTTCAGACTCCCCTCAAGTTTGGTCTGCCTCTGGTATAAACCATAGCTGAACAGGTGATCAATAAAGTAATATAATATAAAGTAGTATATACAGAGATTTATTTTATTTTTACTAGCCCTCATGAACAACAATTATTCTGAGAATACTAGGATTTTGTCCAGCAAAATAAAATTTGAGGAAGCTGCTTGTTAAGTGAAAGTCAGTATAAAATCAATTGATTTAGTACCTGATTTAGAATCTTTAAAGACAGACACAACATGACGCAAGAAATTGGTAAGTTGCTCTGCACTTTTTGTATTCTGGTTTTTGGGAGTGATATCTTCATGGCACCAGAGTGGACCAAATGCCCTTAAAAAACAGAAAATGGACATATTTTATTTTGAAATTAAAACAATTTGTTTTAAATAGAACAACACAACTGCACAATTCACATACATCCTCCTTCAGATGAAGACAGTAGGCAAATGGTTTACAGTATAGACAAGCTGAAATTCTGCATACTGTAAAGTCTTAGTAAGTAAATGTTGATTCAATCCTATTAATTCTATTAAAACCTTTTGGTGGGTGTACCTTTGAGTCAATCTTGACTCCTGCCTAACACATGGAAAAGTCCATGCAGTTTTCTTGGCAAGATTTCAGGAGTGGTTTGCCCTTGCCGCCTTCTTCCTAGGGCTGAGGAAAAATGACTAGCTGATTTTGTGCCTAAGGCAGAGCTAGAACTCACAGTATCCCAGCTTCTAGCCTAGTACTTTAAACCACTACATCAAACTGGCTCTCATTTACACAAATACAACAATATTTTTTCCATTTTTAAAATACAGAGGTCAATTTGTGAGCACAATGACACAATTCTAGCCAGGAAATGTATCAAACTTGGCTATATCAACCTTTCCCATCCTGGTGCCCTTCAGACAAAGCAGGAGTTCAGGTTCCAACAGTTCTATAAACCCCACTTTGGGGAAGGCTGAGTTATATGATGCTGTAACTAAGAGCAAATGATCATATGAAAGTAAAGTCAATGCATTCTGAATTACGTTACTATCATGCTAAATGGATGAGAAGGAAGAGCTTCACAGTCACTATATGGACCACCATAGAAGGCAGAAGAATGTCTTCTTGAGCTGATGTTATTTCATTGGACTGTGGCTGTTTCCTTGCACATTCTCGCTATAGCTCACTCTATTGTCAGGACAACTAGGTAAGCCTTGTAATTATTCTAAGTGACTGCTCATGTGCAGAATGTGTGAATATGTTTATTCCTTTTTAATAGGTCTAAGAAAAAGTCAGCAAAGATGGAGGAGACAGTTTTAGTCACTGATGCAGAAAGCATTTCCCGTTTCAGTTAACTATGTTAGACAAAAACAAAGATCAATTCAAGAGTCCGCTATGAATTTCAATGGAGAATGAACTATTTGAGCGACAATGCCAATCTTTATTTCATAGGGTGATGCTAAATTTTTTAAGAAGCCAGCCTGCCAACCAAAAAAGAATTATTGTATTATACTCTTCTCCCCACAACTTGAAATAAACTTGAAATAAACAAGCAAGTCAAGTGCTCTTTACGTCTGTTTCCTACTCCTGTTCAATACTAAAGTTCACTGCCGGCTAAGGTTATAAAGAGGGGACCTCAGTGGCATTTGCAACAGTTGCCTGTTACTTCTGAAGCAGAAAATGGGGACATCGTACCCATGGTGTTATACTGTACCCAAGAAACCTATAATGAAGGATACTTTTTTCAAGGAATTATGAATTATATAAATTCTTTTAAAAGCGCACAATAATGCTTTTAAGAGGTAAAATGGGATCTTTATTCTGTCTTGGTTACCTGGTAGTTAGAAACTCTATTAGTTTGTTTGCTTTTTCATTTGATTCCAAAGCTGGGTCAATGTCTTCTATCTCCTGGGTGATTTGTGGGAGGTTTCCACTGCTTCCTCCAAGGCTGATGCTGGAGGAGGTGGAGCTAGAGCTGAGCCCAGAGTCTGGAACAGGGGAAGACTGATACTCCCTCAGGAAGTCAAAACCACCTAGTAGAAATGGGGGAAAAGTCTATATAAACATAGAGATCACAATTTTATTAAGCAATAGTCACTGCTGTGAGATAGGAGGCCAAATACATACATACATACATACATACATACATACATACATACATACATACATACATTTTTTATTAAGAAACACAGGAAAAATATGTCTTTGAAGAAAAATTAGCTGATATAGATCCAGTTAGAACATAAAGTACTAAAACAGAATATATGTCTAAAATGTGCTTCTGCAGAAAAGGAATCTTGTAATATCCTCCATTCTTTTTTGTGCTGAACACCACAGAATTATAAAAGTGATAAGAGCCAAGCTCAAACAAAATTGAAATATAGCCCAAGAACTGGTTTTTTTCATTACCTGTATAGAAGAATTCAGGCAAATACACAGGCTGGACTGTAAGTGTCTTGGTTTCATTCATCTCTCGGGTCTGAAGAAGCACTGAGGCTATGGCTTGAAAATTGCTGTTGCATGACAACACAATCAGCAGATGGAGCAGCAGCTTCTTGCTATGCTCAAAGACTTCTGGACGATAATGATCAAGGCCTAAAGGAAAACAATCAGCAAGGCTGACTGATTAGGAAGCACACACAAAAAAACATATTCTAGAAAAAGGGAAGAGAATTTAAGAGGTGCCTTTTATCTGGGAAAACCAAAGCAAATGCGAGATAGAGTTTTATTCTTGTAAATACAGTTTGCATGATTTTTGTATGATCTAAAACTAGAGCTATAGCATTTAATTAGATTAATCAATTGATTGATTGATTAATGGGTGCACCATTGGGAGACCTGATTGGTCAGGTTGGGGACAGATCATGCTGGACAAGTTTTATCTGTGTGGTTGCTAAGAGCTGACACCAATTTGGCACATAATTAAAAAGTTAATTAGATGTCAGCCTTCCCAGGTAGACCAGACAGGAAACACAACCAGATGAGCTAATTCTCCTTTATTGTAAGGCTACATTAACAGAATCTTGCAAGTCTGAAAGTACAAATCTCCCGCGTCTCTTTTTACAGCCTGATAAGTTAGGGAGGATACTTTCTGAGTTTCTTTTTCTTCCCTTTATGCAGCTGCAGGCTCCTCCCCCTCTTGTCTGATCTTCCCTAGGCAGCATCTCTTTCCCCCATCTTCCACGGTCATTCCCACATACCATTACATCAGCACTATAGCTGCAACATTTAATTGTATTAATCAATTTTAAAAGTTAATTGATTATAATAAAGTATTAACACCCTTGACTAAAGCTTGACTCCTGCTGATATACATGGACACAGCCATAACTTCTTGGCAATAGTATGGTGGTAGTTTGTTACTGCCTTCTTCTGGGATTTTTTTTTAATTTCCCAGTCTAGTTTACAACCCTGGAATTCCATGGACATCTCCCATCGAAATACTGATAGCAAGTATTAGAGGATTCCACCTCTAATGCTTGTGTCTTTAAGACAATGCTTCACATGACCCATGGTCCTAGCAACAACCAAATGTTTAACTATGTGAAACAATGAACATTATACTATTTAAGATTGCAATCCTAAACATTAGAGCAGAGCTTTCCAAACTGTGTGTCGGGACACGTTAGTGTGTCGGCTGCAGTGTCTGGGTGTGTCACGGCTGCTGCTGCCTCTGAGCCCTGCCAGGATTCCGCGCAGGTCCTAGTGCCTGCCTTGTACCTTGCTGCTCCAAACCTGCTCTGATTCTGCACAGGTCCTAGTGCCTGCCTTGTGCCTTGCTGCCTCCAAACCTGCCCTGCCAGGATTCCACGCAGGTCCTAGTGCCTGCTTTGTGCCCTGCTGTAAGAGTGTGTTGCGAAATGATGCCCTTCTGTAAGAGTGTGTAGCGAAATGATGCATGTCTAAAAAGTGTGTCACCAACATGAAAAGTTTGGAAAGCTCTGCATTAGTGAGAAAAAAAACAAATGAATTTGGTTATAATGAAAGAATCCAGGTGCAGATGGCATATAGATAGTATAAAAAATATGGATGTTGTCCGTGACTTGTTTAACATGATGTTTTGAACTCTGTTCGGTGCCCAGAGATCCATTGGTAGATGGACAGCTATATACATTTGTTTAATAAATAAATAATAAATGTATATGAAAAATGTACCTATTCCTGACAATTAGAGGAATATCTAATCAGCAAGGTAGCAAGTGGCAATGCAGAAACTATGGTGGGTTAATTTGTTAAGTGTGCTTGGGAAGGAGATAATCAGCAAAATGTGAGATGTGCAGTGCAGCTTTACACCAAGAATGAAGTATGCTGACCAAATTTTGACCCCACTAAATTTGTGTTCAGTAAAGTCATATTCTGGAATCATATACTGTCCTAAGCTATAATAATGTTTGGTTCCACTTTATCATATTCCACAAACTCAGATATTATGGTTTATAAACCATGGTTCATAAACCATGGTTTATAGTTTTATATTTTGCACAAAACATGGTTTATAGAATAAATTATTATTTAAAAGTTTAAATCTCACTGTGATATGTAAATAAATCCACTGTGTAAAAGGGAAAAAACACAGGAATAGAGTGGCAGAAGATTAATATAAACAAACTCAGTTTTCACTTAAATTCTTGTTTAGTCATTATTTCTTACCTAAAAACAGAGCATGCAAGAGTAATGGAAGATGAAGAGCCCAGTCTTCTCTTACACTATGATCTACTACCATCTCAGTCATGAAGATGACAGCAATGTTACACCTAACAAGAAAAATAAAATCAATCAATTCAAAAATTGCAATGAGAAATGGGAAAAAAGCAGCAAATATGAAGAAGCTGATCAGAAAACACAGAGAACAGCACAAGTACCCATGGTAATTTCTAAGCTATAGTAAAAGTAAAGGAAATAGAAGGGTGGTTAATGTGAGGAAAAGAACTGATAATTATATATTCTGTACTGAATGCATTTGTCAGTGAGTCTGTCAGTAGTACATTAACAAAATAGTCTCTCCCTGTTTGGTCCCTTGCAACCCTCAACATCCAAAAGGTTAGATAGCCTTCTGGAATAAATTTTGTAGGGGAAGTACAGGAGGTTCAAGGGGAAGAGAAGGAAGTGAAAGAGCTATGGCAAAATAAAAGTACTCCTTTGCAGGATCTGGTGCTATTTTTTTTTTTGGCATTCCAGGAGTCATCATGGGAGAAACATATAGACATGTATATATTAAAATTCAATACACTAATAGTTAAAATTATAGTTTACAATGTGATTGATCTGTCAAAACCTCACAAGGGTCTGTTTTAAGTAAAATGCTTCACAATATGATACCTAATCTTAATTAATTTAGATCATCTATCTGATGCTAGTATTTTCTATGTACAAAATAATCAAATATTATCGATTAAACCATTCTCACGTGGCAAAATGGACTGATAACTGGAACAGATGCATGAAAATAATGACTCACAAGCTGCAGTTTGCAGTCCCTCAGCATGAGAAATAGGGAAAATAAAAAGAAGCCAGTTCAAGTAATATTTCATCTCTATCAGATACATAATTTGTTTTGAAACTCAGTCGGCACTTTTCTGAACTTTTTTGTCAAAAGGATCAAGAACTATTTCTAAGTTTAAAATTTAGTTTTCTTAGCCATTGAAACAACTAGAAAGACCAGAAATTGGCATGAAGGCACTACAAATATCACCAGAAGTGCTCTAGGGAGTGATGATATGCCCACCTCTCAGATGCTCCATAAAAATAGATGGCCACATAGATTGGTGGGGAATCCATCTTTTTATGTGTACAAGTCCTGGGAAGATCTGCACATCAACATTTTGTGGACAACATTAGAACATCCATGTCAACGTTTTTATGATAGCACATAACTAAATGCCAGGGTCATTAGTACAAACATTTAGAACACCCACAAGCCGGGTATTAGGGGAAAAACTTTTCAACTTGAAAAGCAGATATTGAATGCTTCATTGAACTTTAAGGAATGAGTTTTGTTTTGTTCTAATGTTGGTTTTAAACAATTTTCAAACAAAAGGTAGAACAATACAACAGAAAAAACAAAAGCTAACTAACATGGAACAGATCTTAAACAATCATTCTGTTTATACTGAGAAGATACAATGATTACAGATGTTCTGTTTAAATTGTGTGAGTGAATAACTGGAATATATAGCCCCTGCCCTATCCATATAATTTCTGGTATGGTATAAGAATATCACAAATCACCCAAAGTATATTGACTTTGACTGAAACATTTGCTGACACCCACTCTGTTGATGACATGATGTCACTGACGATGGCTTCTATGGCTTACAAGCAGGGGGCAAAATCATAGTGCAGCCCCAGATTAAAAAATATTGTCCACTTCTAATCTACAGAATATGTCAGACACGTTTTTAGAACTCTTAAGATAGAATGAACAATTAGAAGATAAACTAGTTAAAATATTTTAGGAAACAAGGGTTTCTTTATATTCTGCTTACCTATGGAGTGGTCCCCGTGGTGTAATCGTCTCTGGAAGGTAGTCAACAAGTGGTGCCCAGCACCCTCCATTAAATGGCATTGGCAAAGGTTGTGGCTGTTTCATTTCCACAATATTCAGCAGCCAACTTGTATATGGAGAAATAGGATCATCTGCACAGAAACATTTATTACATTTTTATATTGTCCTTTTTGGAGCAGTGTACAGGTAAATTAAGATCAGAAAAACAATGCAGTGCAAAGATCAAATCTCAATGTCTTCTATGATAGCCAAAAGACAATAATGTATGCCTTGAGAGGATATTCCAAAACTAGGGTGCTATCTTTAAAAAGGTCCTGTTTCCTGCAGACCCCTAGGGTCTCAGATGATGCCTAGGATAGGTGGGCAGCAAGCCATGTAGGGCTTTAAAGCAGAACTTTAAACTAAGTCTAGATAGATGCAGTGCAGGTAGAAAATATTAACACAATGGGATCACTAATGCCATTAACAACATTGCTGTTACTAGACTACTAAATTAAGCTAATAAAAAGTGTTCCAAACCATCAAGATAATAGTGTGCATGGAACAACCAGGTTAGGTGATCAGTATCAGGACTAAAATATGTGCTTTGTCCAGGCACAGCCCGCAAACACATGTATTTTGGGCAGAGACATTTTGAAGTGAGAAGAGACAAAGGAAAAGCCACTGAAAGTGGTACCTGGCAGTGGCTAAGGGGAGGTAGGGAAAGAAAGGTGCTGGAAAGATCAGGGAGAGGGGTGGGCAGGCCACTTCGACATGGTGTGCTTGAATTCAAGGTAAGAGGAGGCTCAGGGGAGGTAGGAAAAAGAAGGTGCTGGAAGATAATATGGGGCTAGAGAATGGAGAAGGGTGAGGAGGACCAGACTTGCCCTATTTGCCCTGTAAGACTGCTCCAGATTTTCTTTCAGGCAAAACTACAACCCAAAGGTTTTGGTGATCAACCCAGAACAGTTCCACCAAGCTTCCAAGCCATACATTTTCTGTTTTGTGCACACTCCTACATTAAGTCCACTTATACTTCTAGCAATGGTGAAGGATCCAAGAGTACCTTCAAACTATGGACTTGATGCTTTAGGATGAAGATTAATTAACCAAACTGATAAACATCAACAAACAATACTTCTGCCTCGATTGGATGGAGTTTTAGTTTATTGGCTCTCATCCATTCCATTATCCTACCCAAGGACTGGTTCAGAACATCAAATGCTCACTTTTATTAGTTAAAAAAAAGAGATGAATGTCATGCACATATTAGAGAGCAATTGTGATGTAGTGATTAATGTACTGGACTGGAATGAGAAAGACCGGTTTCAAGGCTACCCTCAACCATGGAAGCGCCCTAAGCCAGTCATTCTCTCTCAACCCAACTCATCTCACTGGGTCATTGTTGTGGGGAAAAATGGGAGGAGGGAGTGCTATATTGCTATCGAGCTCCTGAACAAAAGCCTGGGGGGTCAACCAACCAACCAACCAACCAACCGACCGCAATCTCAGCCCATATCCTCAGAAATTTGACACTTGTCAATTTAGCTACCAACCCTAATGGGAAATGGGGTGTGTGATGTAGAGTAGACTGTTTAACCTGTCCCAAGTGCCTGATACTGGGGCAATATTAACACCAACAGGCCAGATGGCAGGCTAATATAGCAACCAGAAATCTTCTGATGGGCAAAACTTACAAGAAGATAGTAAATATGAAATACTACTTCCTTTTGTCCTTACACGACCGTATGTTACCTTCCTCTGCTAATGATCACATTAGTAAGAGTGTTGCCATAGCTTCTGAACTTTCAAGTAGAACCACCAGTAAAATAAGATAAACCTTAGGTAGGAAATCAAGCATGCCACAATTAAAGCAAAACAAAAACATTTCATTAGCATTGCAGTTGTCGTAAAAGACCCTATATTCTCCTCTTCTGTTCCAGTTGCCACATTTGTTATTCTCTGCTGCTGGAAATCCTCCTTCTCCCATAAGTTGGCTAGGCCGCAGATTGCAACACCCAGTGGTGAATGACTCTGTTAAATGGGGTGGTTGCTACAATCTCTTCTTCTTCTGTTCTTTTCTTGAGCAGTAATGGTGTGGCAAAATTTGAAGAATAGGGAGTCAAGGACCTTATTTGCTTCTCTGATAGCTGAACCACCTGTTTGCTGTGGTATCCTGCTACTGACTGCATTCTATTTGACAATTTAATAGATAGGGAATCTAATGTTGTCACCACTACAGACCAGTCTATGCAAACTGTGCAAATCTGATGCATTCCTTTTTATACACAGGTATTTAGATAAGACAAAAAGGCATGGACTGCTAATATATTTATGTTATTTTTGTTTGTCAACTTGTCAAATTTTAAACATAAATATTCACATAAAATATATACATAAAACCCATATATAAATATATAAATAACTGTAACAAATGAATACTGATGATGTAAATCTTAATGCATAACTGAAACTTTAACCGCCCAGGGTCCCTCCTTGTGGGGGAGATGGGCGGGATACAAATGTGATAGATAGATAGATAGATAGATAGATAGATAGATAGATAGATAGATAGATAGATAACTGAGTGTTAGAAACACTTAACAAGCTAACTGAAAGTAGATTTAAATAAGAGATTGAAGCAGATGTTTAATTTTTTCCCACTGAAATGAATGACTCAAATACTCTGTCCAGATCATGCTTGGATAGTATTACTGAATGCAGGGATGGAACTAGGGTCTGTGTCACCCGGGGCAAACATGGATTCTGTGCCCCCCCATGGGTTATTTTGTCATTTTGGTGCACCCCCCAGCGCGGCGCCTGGGGCACATGCCCCGCTTGCCCTCCCTACTTGCGGCCCTGACTGAATGACACCACTCACAAAAATTAATGTTAACCAAATATCAAGACATACTTTTATCATCGTCGTAAGATCCTCCAGAGCTATTGCTGTATCTTGATTCTAGTCGGTTATGTGCTCTGATCACATTGCTAAACCTTGGAAATGGGAAAAAACCAGAAAAGGCTTTTAAAAATCTTAATACATAGTCAATTCATAAAAGTATTATATATTTATTTATTTTATTTATTTATCCAATTTTGTCACCGCCCATCTCCCCCCTCAAGAGGGACTCTAGGCAGTTTACAATAAAAATGGTCAATTAAAACAATAACCATAAAATATAAATACAATATATAAAATGTAAATACGGTATTTTTCCAACAACACAAGAGACGACTCTACACATGGACATCACCAGATGGTCAATACCGAAATCAGATTGATTATATACTTTGCAGCCAAAGATGGAGAAGCTCTATACAATCAGCAAAAACAAGACCTGGAGCTGACTGTGGCTCAGATCATGAGCTTCTTATTGCAAAATTTAGGCTTAAATGGAAGAATGTAGAGAAAACCACTAGACCAATCAGGTATGACCTAAATCATATCCCTTATGAATATACAGTGGAAGTGAGGAATAGATTTAAAGGATTAGATCTGGTAGACAGAGTGCCTGAAGAACTATGGATGGAGGTTCGTAACATTGTACAGGAGGCAGCAACTAAAACCATCCCAAAGAAAAAGAAATGCAAAAAAGCAAAGTGGCTGACTGATGAGGCTTTACAAATAGCTGAGGAAAGAAGGGAAGCAAAAGGCAAGGGAGAAAGGGAAAGATATAAACAACTGAATGCAGAATTCCAGAGAATAGCAAGGAGAGATAAGAAGGCCTTCTTAAATGAACAATGCAAAGAAATCGAGGAAAACAATAGAATGGGGAAGACTAGAGATCTCTTCAAGAAAATCGGAGATATCAAGGGAACGTTTTGTGCAAAGATGGGCATGATAAAGGACAAAAAAGGCAGGGACCTAACAGAAGCAGAAGAGATTAAGAAGAGGTGGCAAGAATACACAGAAGAACTATACATGAAAGATCTTAATATCCCTGATAAATACGATGGTGTGGTCACTGACCTTGAGCCGGACATCCTAGAGAGTGAAGTCAAGTGGGCCTTAGGAAGCATTACTAACAACAAAGCTAGCGGAGAAGACAGTATCCCAGCTGAGCTATTTAAAATCCTAAAAGATGATGCTGTTAAAGTGCTGCACTCAATATGCCAACAAATTTGGAAAACTCAACAGTGGCCACAGGATTGGAAAAGGTCAGTTTACGTTCCAATTCCAAAGAAAGGCAATGCCAAAGAATGTTCAAACTACCGTACAATTGCACTCATTTCACATGCCAGCAAGGTTATGCTCAAAATCCTACAAGCTAGGCTTCAGCAGCATGTGAACCGAGAACTACCAGAAGTGCAAGCTGGGTTTCGAAGAGGCAGAGGAACTAGAGATCAGATTGCCAACATTCGCTGGATCATGGAAAAAGCAAGAGAGTTCCAGAAAAACATCTACTTCTGCTTCATTGACTACGCTAAAGCCTTTGATTGTGTGGATCACAACAAACTGTGGCAAAGTCTTAAAGAGATGGGAGTACCAGACCACCTTACCTGTCTCCTGAGAAACCTGTATGTGGGTCAAGAAGCAACAGTTAGAACCGGACATGGAACAACCGACTGGTTCAAAATTGGGAAAGGAGTACGACAAGGCTGTATATTATCACCCTGCTTATTTAACTTATATGCAGAGTACATCATGAGAAATGCCGGGCTGGATGAATCACAAGCCGGAGTTAAGATTGCCGGGAAAAATATCAACAACCTCAGATATGCAGACGATACCACCCTAATGGCAGAAAGTGAAGAGGAACTAAAGAGCTTCTTGATGAGGGTGAAAGAGGAGAGTGCAAAAGCTGGCTTGAAACTCAACATTAAAAAAACCCAGATCATGGCATCTGGTCCCATCACTTCCTGGCAAATAGAAGGGGAAGAAATGGAAGCAGTGACAGATTTCATTTTCTTGGGCTCCAAGATCACCGCAGACGGTGACTGCAGCCATGAAATTAAAAGACGCTTGCTCCTTGGAAGGAAAGCTATGGCAAACCTAGACAGCATATTAAAAAGCAGAGACATCACCTTGCCGACAAAGGTCCGTATAGTTAAAGCTATGGTTTTTCCAGTAGCAATGTATGGCTGTGAGAGTTGGACCATAAGGAAGGCTGAGCGCCGAAGAATTGATGCTTTCGAGCTGTGGTGCTGGAGAAGACTCTTGAGAGTCCCTTGGACTGCAAGGAGGTCAAACCAGTCAATCCTAAAGGAAATCAACCCTGACTGCTCATTGGAAGGACAGATGCTGAAGCTGAAGCTCAAATACTTTGGCCACCTAATGAGAAGAGAGGACTCACTGGAAAAGACCCTGATGCTGGGAAAGACTGAGGGCAAAAGGAGAAGGGGACGGCAGAGGATGAGATGGTTAGATAGCATCACCGATGTAATGAACATGAATTTGAGTAAACTCCGAGAGACAGTGGAGGACAGGAAGGCCTGGCGTGCTATGGTCCATGAGGTCACGAAGAGTCGGACACGACTGAACGACTGAACAACAACAACAACAAATACGGTATGTCCCCAAAATTATCCAAAGGCAGTGGGAACAATCTACATCTTCTCACCAAAGGATTACTTTTGAGGTAAAGAAGTGCCAGTGGATGGATGAAAATGTATCCATTCTTGTTTTAACTTCATTTCTCAATTTTTCACCCTTAATCTCCATTAGGGCTATGCTCATATTGGTTTATGATTTCTCCCAAACAAAAAATTGGAACAAAAATCTGTTAGTATTTTTATCTACATTTTCTGCTTTCCACAGTCAGTCTAGAAAGTTTAGTTGTTTCCAATAGGATTCAAGTCCCATGGGCCTGAAAATGTCTGAATTTCAGAAACGAAAAAAGCCTAGTTTATTAGCAGAAAACAGAGCTTCTAAAAATAGGGAATGAATATTAACAACATAAGCCTTTCTGTAAGTAATGTCTAGGTATAATACAACTGAGATATTTACAGAAAAACATTTTTTTAAATTTTAAAACCTATTTTCTAGATTTGTAAGATGCAGATAGTAAAAGTAGCTTTATTAGGCAAATTTGTGGCTTGAAACAACAAAAGTCTATGGTTGTCCTCGTTCTCCCATGAACCCTTCCACCCTCTTTCTGCCATAATGCTTGTCTGCACGGAATACCTGTATTTGCTCTTCCTCCTCACTCAGTCCTTGCTGGGTCAGCCTGATCACAAAGTTTTCCCAGGCTTCCTTTCAGCAACTAACATTTTTCTTTGGAGCAACTCACTCAACTGGGGGTGGAGGGGATCACCTATTCATACTAGCTTCTCTGGTCTTTCACACTCGGCCTGTCAACTGTCCCACTGAATGCTAGTGCTGTTCATAGAGGGCTCATGGCTTACTCCAATTGCTGAAAGTAGCTTGTGGGCACCAGCAGCTGAATCAACTGGAGGTTAGTGCTTCCTGCAGAACTCTCATGGTCATTGCTGTGAGCAGTAATTGCTGTTGTGAGAACTCCCCAGGTTGTCTGAGAGCAATACTAGTGTCCAGTAATGCCACTGAGCAATTGCCATGGGCTGTCTCAGAGAACATCTCGCATCCAGCAATGCAATCAAGAGGTCCTGGATATTGGTGTTGCCTGCAGACTGCTCGCAACTCACTGAGATCATTGCGAGCAGTCTGCAGGCAAAACTAGTATCCAATGGTGCTATCTAGACATCTCCACAAACTGTCACATGGTACTAGCATCAAACACACAAATGAGGCCCTGTTGGATGCTAGTGCTGCCTGCACACTACTTGAAGCAATCTCTCAATCCACCACTGGATGCTAGTGCTATCTACAGACCACTTGCCCTTAGTTTTGACTAAATTAGGGCAACATTAGTGACCACCAGCATGATGTAGTGGCCTCTCCCCTGAGATCTTGAAGGATCTGTGTGGACTGGTGGAGTCAGCATGAGCCATGTGGTAAGAGGGGGGCAACTCCTTCCTTCATCAGGCAAATGGGTTGCTCTGAAGAAGGCCAGCTACTGTGATGAAGACATAGGGAGCCTTCAACAAGCTTACTCCCACAAGCTTACTCAGCAAGATTGGCTGAAACCACATGATGAGAAGTAGGAGCAAATACAGGTACACTGTATAGACAATCTAACCTAAACTTTAGAAAATCGACTTCACCCATATGCAAAAGCCTATCCACAGTTTTAAACATGCACATATTAACCAAAAAAAAGTTCCAAGATGCAAATACTTTTTTTGTGTGTATTCCAAGGTCTGATCTTTAATTGTCAATCCCAGAAACAGAAAACCACAGCTCACAGGACTGTGGTTAATGAGGGTTATCTGTACTCAAATTGGAGAACTACTAAGCATTTCAAGTCCAGAAAGAGGGAAAGACTGAGATTTTTATTACAAACCTCTCATCTGTCTCTTTTACAAGTCTATTCTCTTCAATGTCAGGAAAACTATCTTGGCCAGCTACAACAGTGTTACTGCTTGATGTAGTTCCTGTACATGTAAAACCAAAAAATATTACAGACATATTTCTAAAAATAAACAATCATATTGAAACCAAATCCACCCAAATCCACACAATGCACAACACAACAATTGTCAAACCCACACCACATTTCTTGGCCTCTCTGAGTCATGTTACAAATTAGATTAATATCTGTGTGTGGACTTCCGGTGGGGGTAGGCCAACTGAACAGCCTTGTCCACAAGCGCCGTGTGGACAGAACTGACAACACATTTTTTTTCCCGGGCTCAGGCTTTTACCTGAAGCCCAGAGCTTTTTCATGAGTCAAGAAAAAGCTCGGAATTATCCCATTTCATCCTCCAAAACGTCGCCTTGCAGCCTGAGAATCGCAAATAGCGAAGACCTGGCAAGAGACGACGGGAGGTTGGGGGAGCCATCATTTCCAGCCTGCGTTTGTAGCCTTAAAGGACATTAGGTTGAGGCCCCCCCAATTTCTAAATCACTCAATTATATTTTTAAGTTTCTTTACCCTAAGAGAGGCTTTCTACAACAAGAAAAAGAGGATTCTCTTGGTGCCTATTGTTATTTCTGGATTAACTTTAAAAAAACCTTTTTTTTTTTTTACTTTGGCTTACTTCCCATCTAATTTTAAGGTGGACTGAGAATAATTAATCATCTCCCCGTTACTATTTTTGTATTTAATTTGAAGGACTTAACTTTTTCCTACACATTGAACTTGCTGTTTTGACTTTTCATTTTTCTGTTCACTCTCTGTAGTTGCTGGTTAGCACATTTTTTCTTTGTCAATTTCATTTAATAACTTCGCAAACCTTTCATTAAGTCATTAGCTCCTATCTGCGTTAGTCAAGTATCCAGGGGGAGCCATAATCTACTGCCTGAATTATGGACGACCTTAAGGAAATCTTCGCAGAGCTTCGTTCTGGGCTTCGTTCTGATTTCAAAGAGATTTTCTATGATACTTGCCAAGCCATTATGCAAGATATTCGGGATATTGCCAAAAATATCAGTGCTAAAATGTGTCAACTGGCTGAAGACATTCTGTGGGGGGAGGAAGAAGTTTATCAAGAGGGGGATTTTTTTTACTGACAGGGATAATGGTCCCTTTGAAGAAATGCTAGACAACGAACATACTTTGGTGAAGAAGGAGTTAAAGTTTGACTTGCAAGATAGTGACAAGGCTGTTTTCCTGAAGAATTGTTTTAGAATGAAGCTATGTTGTGTGGGAGGTTTTCTACTGAGCAGCTTGCTTTTTTAAGGGGGACAGATGGATTGTTTAATTTTTTTACGAAAAATGCCTTATCCGTAATATGAAGACAAGTAAATGTCCTGGTATATTTCGATGTAGGATAAGAGATTAAGAATATGTATATGGATTGATATTAAGGCTTGTATGATTCTATTTTTCTTTAATGACTTAAAGTTTGTTTGATTTTTTTAAGATTTATAAGATATAAGTGTTTGATTTTAGGTTTAATAGGGTTAAGATTGTTATAACATTATTAAGTATAAAAATAGATAATTTAAATGTTTTTATAATTTGATTTTTATTACAGTGGCCAGAAATATATAGAATAGTGGTAGGAAGGAAATACTTAAATAAATGTGGGTTTTTTTTGGGGGGGGAGTTGATTTAGAGGTTTATATATTTGTTTATTTTTCTTTATATATAAGGGGAGGGAGCAATTGTCTTTGGTGATTTTTATAATGTGTCTATGGAATGATTTATAGAAATAATATAATCTTGGTTAGATTTAGAGTAAGGGATTAATTATGGAAATTGCTGTATATTCTTGTTGTTGAAAGTCGGAAGTCATCTTGTAATTTCTTAAAAAATCTTTTTTCATTTTCTGTTTTTCCACTTTTTTTCTTTTTTGTAGTTTTTTCCCCTTTTTTGTAGTTTTTATCTTTACTTTAAACTTAATAAAATTCTTATTAAGAAGATTAATATCTGTGTAAGTAAAAATATTTATATTGCAGCTTATTCCTTTGTCTTTCCTTCTCTCTCACATCTCCAACTATTTGCAATTTATGAGCTGTTGGAGTAGAACAGCAGGTCAGAGAAAGCTTCTTTTGAGCCCCATTCCTAAGTTACTTCCATATTTTGCCCCATCATACAATTGTGATGATGATGATGATGATATCACTTTTATGCACATATGGATAAAACTTTAGCATTTCAGATTTCAACTCAGTCTGAACATTTGTGATTAGCCATACATGAATAATTCCATTTTAAAAGTGATATTTGAACCACAACACTAAAGTACACAACATCTGTACTACATGACCTTTCTAGAACCCTGGAACAGAACCTGAAGGATTGGCATAATGGCAAAATGCAGTGTGAATAAACTTAGATGAGTGTAACCATCCTAAAAAAACATATAGCAGGTCTTCAATTGAAAGAAACTTGCTATTTATTCTTAGAGACACCAAATCCTACAGCAAACAGAAATAAAATTACAGATATCAAATATGTTCTTTGTTCTGCAGATGTTAAAGTTGGATTCAAAATTATTTAGAGTAGGCCCACTGTGATCAAGGAAATTTAACTTAGTCATGGCTACTTAATTTTAAAGGGTGTACTCTAATCTACTGTAACTGTGAGGACTGGACCTATATATTTATGTCTTGATGAAATATTTCAGTCTGAGAAGCACCATGGAAGATATAAGAGAGACATTCAATGTAACACATGCAACTCTGTTCTGAAAGGTTCATAATTCCTTCAAACATAGTATCTCTTCCTAATAAAGACAGAATTCTTTAATTCTTACCAGAAGCAACGACTGAAGCTTTGTTGCTGGCGGTAAAACGATAAAATGGTGGATTGTCGCAATGCTGTACTATGGGATTCACGGGATCTGTTTGCTGTAGCTCAAATAGAAGTTCTTCCATTGTTTGAATAGTATTGTTCCGACACAAATAGATGGCAACTTTTTTGATCTGAAGAAAAAGTAGCATTTAGCAGCTTCTATCTACAAGAAAGGTAATGCAAAAATGTGCACAGTAGACACATAGAAGATATATTTGAAGCTATAATAATTAAAATGACCTTCCTCATATTACTAGCTGCCTGATGGCAGAATAATCTGGGAATTGTAGACAAAACACATCTGGAGAGTACCTGGTTAGGGAAGTACCACTATGCCCAGAAACCAATCGGCCTAACATCTATACAGGGTTAGTCCCCAAACATGAAAGCATACAAACTAGTTACAGAAAGATTCTGTTATAGAGAGACAAAGGAATCACAACTAAATTGTACTCCAATACTGTCGTGTCATTGATCGACTTCTCATTACATAAGGTAGAAATCGGTGATAATTGTTGTGGTCTGCAAGGGGTTGTATTATTTTTAAGTTGATCTGCAAGGAATTCAGAGAACATAGTGACTTTAATTAATGGGATGGGCCCTACATTTTTGGCTAATTTTGGAGTGGTTAGGGGAGTTTAAAAAATAAGTTCATTAAGGTTAAGCAAAGGTATAGTTTCCTTCAACTTGAATTTAATTCCTGGTGAGTTCATGGGCACATCCATATTGTTTTTTTGGCAATAATACAGAAGCGGTTTCCCACTAAACTCTTCCAGATACGTCTTTCCCAGTCTGGCCCTCCAACTCTGTATTTCCTAATGGTCTCCCATCCAAATACCAACAAAGCCCAACCCTATTTAGCTTGAAATCAGCCAAATTCAGCTAGGTGCTATCATATTGAGCCTACTAGAGCTTTTAACTATCTACTTTACAGCTGTCAGGATCAGCCCAAGAACAACGAAGAGTCAGTCCATTCAAACTCTAGTTCTTTATTTACTCACACTGTATAGACAGAATCTTGCCAGACTAAAGCTACTCTAACTAACCTAAGGGGAAATAACTTGGGAGACTCTAGGGTGGGGCTATCCTGAACCTCTTTGTTTTCCCACCATTGCCTCCCGGACTGTGCCTCCTCTTATCTCCTCCACCTCCTTGGAATGTGCTCCCTCCTTCCTGAGAACCAGCCGCACCGCCGAAATCTACCACATCAGCTTACTTTGTTTAAACTATAGTATCATCCCAAATTGGTAATTTATGACCAAATGTTGGCAATGAAATTTCTGGGGCTGTACACTAGCTAAGCTTTGGGTTCCACACTTCACAATAAAGTAAAGGGATATCCTCTATAAAGTCTACTGAATACTTGATATTTTTTCTTTTATATAGGGGCAAATTTATTAACTACTTCAGTTCAATAAACTCATATGATTATTTCTGATACATTATTTTGAATAGATATTGTTTTGCTCCATAAGAATAATACAACTTATTTTTTTAAAAATCACTTACATAAGGTAAAAGAATTGTATCACTGCTAACCCCACATAAGCTTATCAGAAACTGCAAGGTTATTCTCAGGTTGTTGCTCCATTTTTCATTATTGGCTAAAGCATTCCAGACATTCTCCATTTCTGGTCCAGGAACTTCATCTCCATACTAAATGGAAATATGAAAAATGAACTTGATCAAAGTACAGTGAGCATATTGCTAAAATAAGTGAAATATAAGGCTAATTGAAAAGTAATCAATCAGAGAGACAGAGGAGAGATACCTTTTTATCACAGAGAACCTATTTGAATCCTAAAGGTCAAGCTATATTAAGCATTGGCTGGAATAAAACTGGAGAAAAATACTGACAGATGTGTACTGACTGATATTTAATAATCAGACATTTCCAATCTACCTCGCTAGAGTGTTGTGAGGATAAAAAAGAGGAGGAAGGATTATTTATGCAACCTTCAATCCTGCTCTAATATTATGGCACTACATTTCATATTTTATAGGCCACTGAGTATTTTCTTGCTTACCTTAGCTGTCATATACATCAGATTATTAAGCACCAGTGATGTGGCTTCTGGTGAGCCCCAGCCATTTCCCTTCAGGCCATATGTAATAGTTACTTCTCCATCTTTATCCTTTATTTCATCTTCAGGGGTGCTAGGACTTGAACCTGGGAGAAGAAGTCTGCTGTCTACTAGCTCAATGTTATGAAGCCATGGCAGCAAGTAGGTGAGCATGATTTGACGCCCGTTTGGATGAGTTGTTGGAAATCGTTGACTTACTTCTAAAATCAATTGGGAAAAAAAACACTCCTAGAATCTTAGATTTAGGAGTAAGACTATGAAGCATTTAGTTCAACAATAAATTCTGTCCAATGTATTGTTTCTGATAAAATTTAAAGAAGGTGATTTCAAAAACTTTTATTATAAAGACAGAAATAACACATATTTCATTTCCAGCAACTGACAGAGAAGCAGAGCCAGTATGGAACAGTAATCTAGGTGTTGGACTAGGAGCAGGAAGATCCAGATTCTAGTCTCCACTGACTGGAAAGCTTACTGGGTGAATTTGAGCCAACCTCTCAGCTGAATCAACCTCACTGTTTCTTTTTTTTAATTCAGCCCATTATTAAACTTAGACTATATTCCAGGGTACAACTTCCTTGTAGTTGGATAATAAGGAGCAATGTAGCTGGGTGTCATCAACATCCTGTTGGCAACCCATTTCAAAACTATAAATGATCTATCCCAGCAGCTTCATGTAGGAGTTGCACAGTGTGGTGAACAAGATGAAGCACTGTAGGACCACCACAGATCAACCATAGTTGTTGAAGAGCAATCCTTCTGGACAAGGCTTAGTAGTAAGGACCAGAACACTGCAAAACAGTCCCCAAGGCCCAGCAGACCCCATGGTTGTTGATCTTACAAATATGCTGGTCTATGACCATAATAAAGATTTGATTTGAACTTACAAAGTCTGCCAATAGATCTAGGAGAACTAGCAGGACTGCAGTCCCCCATCCAGTCACTGGTGACCAAAGCAATCTCAGTACCACAGTATGTCCCAAAGCCTAACAGAACTGGACTCAATACTAAACTGTAAGCCACCCTGGAAACTCTTTTGTCAGAAGAGCAGAGTTGCTATCAACCATTCTTATTGGAGAAATAGTAAGACTAATAATCCAATAGATCAAGGGCACAAATCAGCCTTTTCAAATCGAAGATATCAACCTCACTGTTTATTTATTTTTATTCAGCCCATTATTAAACTTAGACTATATTCCAGGGTACAACTTCCTTGTAGTTGGATAATAAGGAGCAGTATAGCTGGGTAACCGCCCAGAGTCCCTCTTGTAGAGGGAGATGGGCAGTGATAGAAATTTGATAAATAAATAAATAAGATATCATCACACAATAGACCAGGACAAAACAACAACAACAACAAAAGGGAAATGGCAATAAAAAAGATCAAAAGGTCCAAAAAGGGTTTTGTGCATTCACTAATCTAACAAGATTCTGGCTATTTCACCATAAGATACCTTGCAAAATCATGCAAAATCTTAGCATTCTGACCACTTGTAATATCCCTATTACTGTTATTTGACTTGGAAAGGACTACAGTTTTGCCAACCCTTAATTTAAAGAAGCATCAGAGAATTCAGGGGAAAAAAATAAAAAAATCTAATTTAAAATTCTATTCAGCGTTCAAACAAGCATATTATGTCCAGCATGGTAAGGTGACATTATCAGAGAATTTGTAAAAGCAAAGAGTAGTATCTAAGAATAAAAGTATTAAGGGGGAAAACATGTGCTTTTTTAAATAATTGCTCAAAGTTTCAAATTTGTATGATAAATACAAGGAGATAAAATAAGGTGATAAAAATACTTAAGTAATGTCTGTAGCTTGAATCATGTCAACTGGATTTCTATTTTCTCAGTGGAAACGTTTCGCTCCTTATCCAAGGAACGTTTCCACTGAGCGAAACGTTTCCACTGAGAAAATAGAAATCCAGTTGACATGATTCAAGCTACAGACTATCTTAGTACCATTTTTGTACTCAAGAGGGTTTTACCAATATTACCTTTTAATTAATGAACTCGGGAAGCACAAAGTTAAATTTCCACTCTCTGACCTTTCCAATAATGTGTGGTTAATTTCAATGGCCTCAGCACCCACACAGTATCACTTATCCTGAGTTAGGCCCTTTTTTCACTATGAAATAAATGGTGCTTTCACTCTTAAGTGAAAACTGCTTAATATATTTATGCCCCCAAAACCAATTTATTAGAAGCTGAAAAAAAAGTATGTTGAATGAATGAAAAAGTACACCCAGTCCTGGTGATTCATTTCCACTACAAGTGATACAAGAATAGAAGAATAACCTCAAAGGATAATTTATCACTAACCATCAATACTGATATCTGATTATGTTCCCACTTGGGGCTGGGGGGCTGGGGCTATGGGGAGGGGAAAAAAGAAGATAGTCCAAAGTTCAGAATGACAATCTAACTTTTTAATTTTATTTTATTATGGAACTGATAGACTTTTCTATTCTGTGTGAAAGAAAATAATTAAAGGATTAGCTGAGTGTGAAATTAAATAGCATTTTCTGCTGCATGTTAAAGAATCTGCAGAGGAAGTGCCTGAATTGAAACAAGCTTCTGAGTGGTTCAAGAAAATGAATGCAATTTTTTAAAAAGAAACACCACACAGAAAAAAACAACCTTCCTTGAGCTTTCCTTGCATTGCCAATGCAGCTTAAATAATAGAGGGTTAAAGTAATTTTCAAAATGATATGTGTAAAGGTATAGAAAACTAAACTTAGGTCAAATTTTTAAAAAGCCTACCAGGTCACAGCAATTTATTAATTAAGTATTTGTGTGTGGGTGTTTAAAGTAGTTATTTTCTTTTTAAATTCAAAAACAAACCCACCTTTAGTCAAGCCATCAATTACCAAAACATAGATATTTGCTGAACAAAAATTGAAAATGCTCTCCATTTTGGGAAAGGATCTTTTTAGAATGTGAAACATGAAATGTAATTATTGCATGCCCTGGGTGAGGAAATGGCTATCTGAGAAAAAAAAAATAGGAGTGCCTCTGCCTGCACATTTTGACTTACAATAGTGGAGAATATTCTTCGGTAATGAAACGTCTACAAGACACTACTAAGCTTAGAAACCACACTTTTCAACTAGTCTTGTGTTCTATCCATGACGGTGTGCTTTTTGTTTGGATAAGGAGCGAAACGTTTCCACTGAGAAAATAGAAATCCAGTTGACATGATTCAAGCTACAGACAATTCCACCTGGATGACTGAGAACCTTCATAGACATACTTAAGTAATGGTTTTTCAATTAGTATAGGGAAATTGGAAACATATCTTTGGATGCTAATTCAGTTCTATTACTGTACTGTTTTTGGCATATGTAAAGGAAAAAAAACAAAAGATGCAAATTCATGTCCTGTAGATGTAATATATCTTACGCTGTGCTCCATAAGAGGTTAATAGATCGTCTTTGCACTACTAAAGCAAAAGACATTAATAGAAACTTGTACCTGAAAACAACGGAAGTGTCAGCTCAGGATACATTCTTGCCAGTTCGTAGGACAGATGAGCTAGTGAGACGCTGTAAAGTGGTGGCAAGGGACCATGAGTCCCATAAAGAATACTGCCAGGTCTTCGTTCAGCTATTCTCTTGGAATAAACAAAAAGCTTTGTTTCCAAAATCTATGGGAAGATTAAAAAGAAACAGAAATGATATAGAAGATAGATGAAAGATGGAATATTAAAACGTTTTAATGGATTATGCTGTATCTTTCAAACTGGCAGTCTCTGTCTAGGCTTCTGTGTCTGCTGCAAGAGCTAAAAGTACTCCCGCATATTGGGGTTACCACTGAACTGCTCCTCCTTCCCTTCTCTTCCCATAAGGAAACTAAAAGAATAGTCAACACAGTCACAGTAGAGATGTCAAAGTGAAAAAAAGCAGGAAAATGGCAGGAAAAAAATCCTTGTTCTTCCTGTTTTAATTTTGTATTTTTCTGAAATATTGAAAAAAGTAGAAAACATTTCCTAATTATTTAGGAAAGGATATATTATTGCTTTTTAATTGGGATTTTTTTTACTGTTCTTATTTTGATGTAAGCTGCCCAGAGAATTTTGGAGTTGAGCAGCCTGTAAATCTCATAAATAAAAATATTAAGATAAATGTTCATAACTTGCTACCCAGCCTTTATTCCCCCAAATTATTTTTAAAAATGTTTTAAAAGGAAGTTTTTAATGAAATTATTGTTTAGAGACAAGCTATATAGCACAACTCTCAAATGCAAGGACAATAATGCATTTCTTCCTCCAAGGAGCACTGACATTTATTTTCAAGAGAAGGGAGGGCCCAGGTCTCATCCCCACGTGTCTCTAATCCTGGCATCAATGTGCCCTAGTAATTGTTCTGTAATGCCATTTCCTCCTTGGTCTTATTTCAAGCCCACAGATGTAGCAACTTCAACTCATCTTTAGCTGTTCCAGACCTAACATAATATATACTTGATGGATGATGTGGTTGCTGTCACAGTCGGGGATGGAAGTTTACAGCTCTGATTGGCCATTTGAGGCTACTGCAGGCATGCACCCTCCTCTCTAGTTGCTGGAAACTGCCCTCTATGGCCATTTGGGCAAGAGCTGCAGGAGACACTGGTTATCTGATTTCTGCAGAGACATCTGTCTTTCTAATGTCTGATTGCACTTTTCATAGTGCTTGCCGGTCTTAAGCGGAGTCCTCAGAACAGAGCTTTCCAAACTTTTCATGTTGGTGACACACTTTTTAGACATGCATCATTTCGCGACACACTGTTACAGCAGGGCACAAGGCAGGCACTAGGACCTGCGCAGAATCCTGGCAGGGCTCGGAGGCAGCAGCAGCCGCGACACACCCAGACACTGCAGCCGACACACTAACGTGTCCCAACACACAGTTTGGAAAGCTCTGCCTTAGAAACATGAGTTTAGTGCTCTTTTAAAAGTACACTAGAAGTGGGTTTAAAAAACAGAAAGTGTGACTGGTGGTTGTTTTCCCATTAGCAGATAACACTTGGGAGAAGAAATGAAGCCAAGAAAATCCACCAGTTGTTTTCCTTTACTTATTCTGCATTAAAACAGCAAATATGTAATTTACCATTGGACGTAAAGCAAACTATATAGTTGTTTACTTTTCCATATAGTTTATAAGATTAAAAAAATATTTCATACATGCCTGCATGAGTTGCATGGAAATTTCATAAATCTCTCTGCTGGTGTCAGATGCTTTAAACAAGACTAGATTTAAAAGGGTCACAATATCAAAAGGGTAGTTCCTGAAATAGCAAACAAAAGTGATTGTTGGAGATTTTTAAGTTTAAATGAACATTCTCAATTGTTTTCCACAAAAAAATATACTCAAGGCAACAAGATCAATAACTTAACAGTTACAGAAAACAATGAATCATATCAAACATAATGAGAATAAATTCTACCTCTTTTTCAAAAGGCAAGTCTGTAAGGCAAATAATTCCCAGCTATAGGGAAATAACATATTTACCAATGCACATACTAGAGATTTCCAAACATTCTTGGTTCGTGGCGCCCTTAGTGTTGCAGTGATTTTTTATGGCTTCTCTGTTAGTTCATTGTGGCATCTTGAAGTGCCATGGCACAGAGTTGGGAACCTTGGGCATATACGGCACCTCAATTACTAATATTGTTATTTATAATGCCACATCTTCTGCGCTTGAGTCAGGATCTTTAGAATATAGTACATAACTATTTGTTTTCTTCCAACATTAGCTTAAAGCAAAGCAATCAATATATTAACAAGTAAGTGATAGATTAGGTACCCAACCATCTACCCATTTTTATATTTTCTCAGCCTAAACAAGCTGGTGCAGAACAAACAGAAATAAAAAGAATGCTACAACCCCTGGAGACAGAGTTGAAGATAGTGGTTAAGGTGCTGGGCTAGAAACCAGGAGACTGTGTGTTCTATTCCCACCTTAGGCATGAAAGCTGGCTGGGTGACCTTGGGCCAGTCACTCTCTCTCAGCCCTAGGAAGGAGCCAATGGCAAACCAGGAGACTGAGAGTTCTAGTCCCGCCTTAGGCATGAAAGCCGGCTGGGTGACCTTGGGCCAGACCCTCGCTCTCAGCCCAACTCACCTCACAGGGTTGCTGTTGTGGGGAAAATAGGAGGAGGAAGGCGTATTAGGTATGTTTGCCACCTTGAGTTATTTATAAAAATAATAAAGGCGGGATAGAAAATAAATAAATAAATAAATAAATAAATAAATAAATACATACAAACAAACAAACAAACAAACAATAAGGTCAATAATAAGTGGTGCTGAATGAATGCGTACAGAATATAAAAGTGAGTGACCAGTATGAAAGAAATAAACAGTACTGAGGTGATATGGTCACAGCGATCAAACAAGGATTAAAGTACAAAACAAATATCTGAAGTACAGTAGGAGTGAAGGAGTCGAGAGGAAGGGGAAGACTGATAAAATCATGGTTGGATGGAGTTGATGAGGTTCTGAAGAAGAGAGAGGTGAGAAACTTAAAGAGGAAAAGACGATTTATAAAGTGGTGTATAGATGTGGTGGAAACAAGGATAGGAAAGTATACAGAGGTATATAGTGAATGGTGGTGTTAACTAGTTTTCACTAAATTGCCCTTTCTTTTTATTATCTCTTGACTTTTATTTCTTACTTCTTTTCTGTGTAATGTTGCTTAGCCTAAAAGGGACTATTTTGATAGGCATGCATGCAAGCAAGCATGTCTATTCTTATCAAAACATGAACATATAACTCAAGTCTACACTTTTCAAAAGCTCTAGGGTAATTTATTTTTTTTCTTTTACACTGATACTGATTCACTTGCAGGAACCATTTTTCTGCTTTGCTTATTGTTGATACCTGCTTCCACACACAGTTGCAATGGCTTTGAAGCATCCTGAAGCAAGTTGATAGGACCCAGTATAACATCGGTCTATAGCCCAATTAAAGAGGTTGATTTGGTCAGGATTCAACTCCAACAACAAGACAACAACTTCACAGCCAAGCTGATGAACCTGCACACACAGAAAATGGTAGGGTGTTTTAAAGCAACAGTAACAGTGTTTTATATCAATAATTGACCATAAAGAATCAGGCAAAAGCTCATCACAAAGCTCATCACGATCTATATTCTGTTTTGTGTGTTTGCCAGACTGTGGGTGCTTACAAATATGACATTAAGAGGCAAGATTGGGTAAGTCAGAGACAACACATGACCTCTGCTTGGCCATTTTGTAGGACCTCCATTATTTGCCATTGAAATTTGGTTGGAGGTCACCATTTTAAGAGTTTTATGATTTTTTTAAAACATTGTTTTGTTTCCTTAAAATGTTTCCCTTTAATTTTTTGCAACGTTGTGACTCTTTATTTGTTCAGATTGCTGCCTCTTCCCTTACCACCTTCCCCAGTCTTACCTAATTTTGCACCATCCCTATCCACCCCTTTAATGCCATTCATGTTTTTTTTAAAAAAAAGCAAACTCGGGAGAACCACAGAGATAACCATGGAGAAGGAATGAGGCAGTTAGCAAAACATGAATAATCCCAGGGAAAGGACAGTGTTAGGAAGAAACTTATGATTTATTTATTTATTTAAAAGGTTTGTATAGCTGCCCATTTTATGTAGCATAACCCTGGACAGCTCACAAACAATAACATTGTTGTTGTTTTTTAATAAAAGTGACTCTTCCTTGACTCTCTTTGGTATAAGAGGGAGGGAAGGGAAAACGTGACAAGGCTGTCAAGATTCCGTTACTCTATCCTGTATCAATAAACAGAATTCCAATATTTCTTGCGGAGTCTGTTTCCTGACCTGGCCTGGCCTACTTCAACGGGCCGACGCAAGCAGAAAGCCAAGTGCTGCCTGTAGCCACTCCTGTGCAAGGCTGCTCACCCCTGCAGCAAGGCAATGACCACCCACTGTAGCTTTACTCAGCGTCAGAAATATTCTACCCTCCTGGTATGCTTACATCCATAGATTTAATTTGGGACATTTTAAAAGCTATTCTGTCTAATAGCCGCTGCAAGAAAGGGCTCTTCGTTAAATCCAATGCCCAAATCTGTCATGGATTGCATCCCTGCTCCCCGTGAACTTTCTAATCCTTTTTTCTTTTTAAAAATTCACTGAACCAGTTGCCAGCACAGTTTCTGTGATCAAGAATTTCCATGTTTATCAACCATGAGGCAAAAATATTTTTTCAGGTCAAAAATTATTGCTAGTCCATGTGGTTCACAGTATACACTATATTAAGAGGTGACAATTTTTTATAACCATTTTGTTCATGCTCTAAAATATTTTATAAATCTACTGTGATTACCCCCCCCCACCTTCATCTATCCATCCATTTACCTGCCCATCTACCTACTCACTTAGTCCCTATTACTTATTTCTCACTCGCTGGATCGTCACCTTGTTGTGGTGAGTGGGCTTGTGTGTTCCCAATGAACCCTGTGAGCGAAGCCGTCGGGAGTCATGTACTCCTGGCAGGGTCACCCATGGCGGTAAGGTCCAGGGGGAGGAACCAGACAAAGAACGATCCAAGAAAGTCCTCAACGGCAGAACAGGCGGAAGATAACAAGGTGTATTGTTACAACGGCTGCGAAGGCGGATGAAGGCTGCAGCAGACAAAAGGTCACCAATCGTCATGGTATCCATGCCATTGGATTAGAGCCTTTTTCTGTGAAGGTTGTGTGCTGATCGTTGTGCACCGATCTCCACACATAAAACAAATTCACGCACAGGCGTCTTCCAACCACACCAAACCCAAAACAACCAAAAGTCCCATGGCGATTGACGAATGGCAACGGGGGCAGGACTGTGTAATCCGGAAGCTCCTAGTCATGGATCAGCACATGGGCGGTGGATACGGATTCAGTCGCCCTGACTCAAGGATCGAGGCAGTTGAGTAGTTCGGCAGCTGTATCCACGACTGAGCAGCCCTATTTAGGATCCACTCTGCTCACCCCATATGGGGAGGGGGCTAGAAAAGGTGCCCTAAACATAGTCTGCCTCATTTTCTCCCTGACTGGATTACCGCGACCAGTGGGGTCACCATCTAGCGGTCGTAAAAAACACATGAATTTTGGAACATGGAATATACGGACACTGCAAGACAATATGGATAGTGAACGACCTGAACGTAGGACTGCCATTATTGCAAGGGAGCTGAGACGTTTTAATATCGATATAGCAGCACTCCAAGAAACTCGAAGAGCAGGAGAAGGACAGTTGAAGGAAGAAAAAGGAGGTTATACCTTCTTTTGGAAAGGACTGCCTGAACAAGAACGACGAATACATGGGGTAGGCTTTGCTATCAAAAACGACATTGTGAAGCTCTTGTCAGAAGTTCCCACTGGGATTAACGAACGACTCTCAACTCTGCGAATAAAACTCGCCAAAAACCAACAGGCAACTATCCTAAGTGCTTACGCACCAACACTAGATGCAGATGAGGATATCAAGGAAAAATTTTATACCCAGCTGGACACCATCTTATCAGAGATACCAAAGGAGGATAAAATTATTTTCCTGGGCGATTTCAATGCAAGAGTTGGGCGTGATTTTGATTTGTGGCCAGGGATCATTGGGAAAGAAGGAGTTGACAACAGCAACACGAATGGAATCTTACTTCTGACTAAATGTGCAGAGCATAACCTTGTCATTACTAACACACTCTTTCGCCAGAAAAATAAATTTAAAACATCATGGAAGCACCCACGGTCGAAGCACTGGCATCTTTTAGATTATGTAATTGTCCGTGCTAGAGATCGCCGTGATGTACTTCTCACCAGAGCCATGACGAGCGCCGATGACTGCTGGACAGACCATCGATTAATTCGATCCACGATGGCCATAAAGATTGTCCCTCATCGTAGGCTCCAAGGAAGAAAACCAAGGCGTAAAATGAATACACTGGCCCTTCAAGATCCTATTAAACGAGCTTGCTTTCAATCAACTCTCAAGGAACATCTGCCTATGGAACTTCCTGAAAATGTTGAGGAACACTGGATTAAATTGAAGACTTCTATCATTTCAGCCTGTGAACAAACTATCGGATACCAGACTAAGGGACATCAGGACTGGTTTGATGAGAACGATAGTGAGATTGAACATATTATTGACAAGAAAAGGAAAGCCTTCCAGATATGGCAAAAAGATATTAACTGTGCCGTTAAGAAAAAAATCTACGCCAGTGCAAAGGCAGAAGTCCAAAGACGAACTAGAGAACTTAAGAACATATGGTGGATAAAAAAAGCCCAAGAAACCCAACATTTTGCAGATGCTCACGATGCACGGGGCTTTTTTAATGCCATAAAGGCCATCTATGGACCAACAAACCATGGTACAAATCCCTTACGCTCAGTAGATGGTGCTAAACTTCTAAAGGACAAAGAGTCTATTGCACTGCGCTGGAAAGAGCATTACTACAATCTCCTTAATCGTCACTCTACTGTGGCTGACGAAGTCTTCTTGCAAATCCCACAAAAACAAATAAGAAATGAGCTTGCAGTACCCCCTAGTTTGGAGGAAGTCAGTAAAGCCACTAAACAAATGAAAAATAACAAAGCTAGTGGACCTGATGGGATTCCTGCTGAAGTCTTTAAAGAAGGCGGGCCTGAACTTACACAACAACTTCATAAGCTCATCGAAAAAATCTGGATGAGGGAGGAGATTCCAGCAGACTTTAGGGATGCCATAATTATCACTCTCTTTAAAAAGGGTGATAGAACAGACTGTGGAAACTACCGAGGCATCTCCCTTCTAGCCACAGCAGGCAAAATCCTGGCAAAGATCATTGCAAACCGTCTCCTATCTGTATCAGAAGACATCCTCCCTGAAACGCAAAATGGCTTCCGCCCTTCCAGGGGAACAGTGGATATGATCTTCACTGCACGACAGCTTCAAGAAAAACGCAAGGAGCAAAACCGCCCTCTGTACATGGCGTTTATTGATCTGACTAAAGCTTTTGATACTGTAAATCGTACTGCTCTCTGGACCATCCTTCTGAAAATCGGATGCCCTGATAAATTTGTGAACATCTTGCGGTTACTCCATGACGACATGATGGCAACAATCCTGAATAACAATGGCTCTCAAAGCGATCCATTTAAAGTGGAATCCGGCGTTAAACAGGGATGTGTTATTGCTCCAACCTTATTCGCTATCTTCATCGCTATGATTATGCACCTTGTTGAAGAGAAACTTCCTACTGGTGTAGAAATTATATATCGAACAGATGGAAAGCTTTTTAATCTTAGTAGGCTGAATGCAAAAAATAAGGTAATTGCAACTTCTGTTATAGAACTTCAATATGCTGATGATAACGTAGTCTGTGCACACTCCGAGGAAGATCTTCAAACTATCCTAAACATCTTTGCAGAAGCATATGAAAAGCTCGGCCTCTCGATTAACATTAAAAAAACCAAAGTGCTTTACCAGCAAGTTCGAACCAATCCCTCTGCAGCGCCATCAATCCAGCTTAAAGGTGTGTCACTAGAAAATGTCGACCACTTTTCTTATCTCGGCAGCCATCTATCAACAAAAGCCGACATCGACGCTGAAATTCAGCATCGCCTGAGCTCTGCGAGTGTAGCTTTCTCCCGAATGAAGCGTAGAGTGTTTGAGGATCGGGACATTCGCAGGGAGACCAAAATGCTTGTTTACAAAGCCATTGTACTACCAACCCTTCTGTACGCCTGTGAAACATGGACCCTCTACAAACGCCACCTCCAACTTCTTGAAAGATTCCATCAACGCTGCCTCCGAAAAATTCTGCAAATTACTTGGGAAGATAGGCGGACTAATGTTAGCGTATTAGAAGAAGCGAAAACCACCAGCATTGAAACAATGATCATCCAACATCAACTTCGCTGGACTGGTCATGTTGTTCGAATGCCTGACCATCGTCTTCCAAAGCAGCTACTTTACTCCCAACTTAAGAATGGAAAACGGAATATTGGTGGACAGCAAAAGAGATTCAAAGATACTCTCAAAGCTAATTTAAAAAAATGTAATATCAGCATTGAGAACTGGGAAGCCCTAACTCATGAGCGTTTCAATTGGAGGTCAGCCTTTATTAATGGCGCTATGGACTTTGAAGAAGCACGAGTACAGGGCGAAAAGGAGAAGAGAGCTAAAAGGAAGGCACGTCAGGCAAACCCTCATCATGACCGTCTCCCACCCGGAAACCTATGCCCTCATTGTGGGAGGTTGTGCGGATCCAGAATTGGCCTTTATAGCCACTTACGGATTCACCGTTAAAATTTTACCTTTGGAAGACAATCTTACTCGGCTACGAGTGATCGCCAATGATGATGATTACTTATTTGGAAGGAATATCGACTTTTATGTCCCATTAATTTAGTAGTAATTCCTACTGAATTATTATTTACTTTTATAATTATTATTTTTTATATATAGATTTAGAGTGTCCTTTTTATATACCTTTTCTAGTCTTATGTTATTGTGTTTTTTGAACTGGGGAAACCCAGTGCTATACAAAATATTCTAAATGTAGTTATACCATAGATTCATTCCTAAGGTAATATCCTTTGATGCAAATCTTTCTTTTCTTTTCTTTTAAAAATGAAAAAAAATGTTATTTTTTGTGAGGGAACATATTAATGGAGACTTTATAGATCTTTAGAAATACAGAACAACCTTGTCCAGTGGCCATAGTTTCTGTACTAGTTAATGAATGCTTGAAAGGGGTATAAAACCACTGATGTAATGAAGTAACCAAATTGGTATAAATTTGCTTTGTGCATCTAGCCTTCACAAAGGAATAAGAATAGAGAGTTTCCATTTCCTCAAAATCTAGAGCTTTCAATTATGCAGAAAAGTATGAAAACCTATGACTAAAAGATTTTCTTCCGTTAGTTTATCAGTGCCATAAGTATCTGGAATATCTTCCTGTGAATTTGCAGTTTTGCATTTCTCCAATATTGCTAAGAGGGCCAGTTTGGTGTAGTGGTTAAGGCACCAGGTTAGAAACCGGGAGACCATGAGTTCTAGTCCCACCTTAGGCACAAAGCCAGCAGGGTGACCTTGGGCCAGTCACTCTCTCTCAGCCCTAGGAAGCAGGCAATGGCAAACTATTTCCAAAAAACCTTGCTAAGAAAACTGCAGGGACTTGTCCAGGCAGTCGCCAGGAGTCAACACTGACTCGAAGGCACCAAAAAAAAAATATTGCTAGCTACCTAATTCCACTTTTCATTCCTTCCTTCTCCATTTAGTTCTCTCCTAGTTGATTCCAAAATACTCAATTTTTCCCCAGGGCTAACATTTGAAAATGTAAGCCACTAGGAACAATGAGTGGAATTCATCTAATTTGTTCATCAAATTATATATACAGTTGTTCCAGTGTTAAATTACCGTGAGGGAATCCTGAAACTTCTTCAGCACTTTAAATGTGGCCAAGATCCAGATATTCTTAAGTCTACTACTACCGTTTTTAACTATCCTCTGAATACCAACCCACTCACTCTGATATGATTTACAAGCAGCTCTTTCAGTAAGAAGGTCCTTTTCCATTTGCCTTTCAGAGTGCAATCTAGTGGGTGGTATGGAGGGTGGAAAGACTTCAAACAGAACTGCAAACAAATTGAGATCATGCTGCTCTTAACCTTGTTGATCTGTAGACTACTAAAATGCCCGGAGTCTTTCAAAACAGAAATTCAGATTAATAAATCACACTCAATTATGTATCTTGAAAAGGAAACAGATGCTTTTCATTACTGCAGTGGTGGAATGATGACTGTAGATAATTTTGTACTGCTTCTGCTACAACAAAGGTGCATAACAGGAGTCTTTGGAAGCTCAAGATACTCTGCCTTCTCCCAAATTTAAATTAGCCCTTGCCTTTATAGTTCACAGAGTGTGGTCCTCTGATAAAAAACAAATTACACTCCTTGTACCAGAGTTCAGACTAAACAGATTCCACTGGGGTCACAATAAATTCAGCCACAGAGTAGACCACGTGCAACAAAAATCACATTCAATACATTTAAAAGTAAAAATAATTGCTGAGTTACTCACCCGTAAATCTTGGCAAGCTAGAATATTATCAAGCCATTTATAAAGATAGCCATCAGGGGAAAGGCCCACATTGTCAAACACAGGGCCACAGCACAGCACAGCTGACATGGCCTAATTAAAACAAGAAGAGGTTGTGATATTGTTTATTGCAAGGTGTTACCTGTTTCAAATTCTAAATAAAAGGCAACAAATCAAGCAATGTAGTAACAAAGATTATAAAATGGTGTTGGTAATACTACTATAGAATCATGTACACTCCATCCTGTCAGATATGTGTGCGCAATCTCCCAAAGATACAATGGCCCAATCATACCAGTCATTGCCTTCCCAAATAGTAGAGAATGCATTCTTGCAAGTACTCTTTTAGTGCAAGGCTTCCTGAGATACCAAGTACTTCCTGAACAAAGTGTGCAGAAACTCTGTATTCCCCAAATTGTTCGTACTGTATGCTTGGGTGCTGCCAGAACCACCAGTAAGGAGAGCTGACTTAGTGGATGACTCGGTTACACTGGGGTAAGTGTATTGTGGGATGAAGTTAGTGTAATTCTTGAATGACTAGGTAGTTCTGGGTTTAATTTAATACTCCAGGAACACTTTTTGGTGTTCTCTCCCCATATTAACTCCCTTTCCCCTGATCCAGTTAAGTATGAATAAACACAGTCAATTTTGTATTTACAAGTTAACCTTAATTGAAATATTAAAAATAATACATCTAAGATTCAGAAAAAGAACAGACCACAAAGGTACACCAAGTAATCTGTTATTTTTGGAAAATTATGTAAAATTTAACTTGTCTACTTTTCATTTCTAAATTTAAAATAATTTAATTTGCTAAAGATTTATATGCAATGGAAAGAATCATGATGTACCTTTAAAGCACAATACTGGTATCTTGTAATCTGATGATTTCTATCACTATAACGATCCAGTGGTGTAAACATAATACTGAAAGGTCCAGCCCATTGACTAAACAAGATGAAGAGGTGGTGCCTCAAGCTTTGCTGAGGGAAAAGAAATCTCCTATGATGAACTGAGTGAATAAAAAATAAAATTATAACATTATCTGTATTGATTAATTAGTCAAAGAAAACTCAAACATAAATCTGATACAAAACTGTGCAGCTCAGGAATGATTCCTAAAACACACTAATAACATTCAGCAACTATATATTTACTGGAAAGGAAATGACCTTGAATCTAAGATTATCCCATGTAAAAATGAAGAATTTTCTGTCTATGACTATAGACACAGCTATTAAGACAACCCTCTCTTTTAAAGCTAAATTATTTAGCAAAAAAGCAATTTATTTTTAGGTAAATAAGTCTACACAATCCATACAATACACTTTGTGGTGTGTGAGTGAGAGAGATTTGCTCAGAAACAAAGATGAATCTCTCGGATTCTTAATAAGGGAGACTATGTGGCTAACCCATTTGTAGCAGATTAACCCTAATCCCAATGAAATAATTTGTTTTATTCATCAGGCAGTCACACAAATTCATTTAGCATTTCAAGGGGTTACAATATGGTAAAATTTGAGAGCCATTGAGATAATGCATCTGAAGAATTTTGAATCTCTTGAAAGTCTGATACAAATTCTAAATATTATTTAATGGCTGTATTTACATCATAGGTACCCTTCAATTTTGATATGCACAAACTGTGTGGATGGGACCTACACGCTTTACATATTACACATATAAGTCCTTTATCCCAAACTGAAATGCTGCATGCCAAACAGAGTGAAAAGATGCATTCCAAGATGTTTACTAGGTTATCCAAATCTCTCACAGGGTTGTTGTGGGGAAAATAGGAGGAGGAAGGAGTATTAGGTATGTTCGCTGCCTTGAGTTGTTTATAAAAATAATAAAGGCGGGATAAAAATTAATTAATTAATTAATTAAATAAATAAATAAATAAAATGTTCAGTTTTACAATAGGGCTATGAATATTCTAAATGTTATGCTGAATCTAAAAAAATCCAAGAGCTATTTTAATCTCTCTTTCTTGCTCCTATCCTCTTCCCGTTATATATATATACATACAGTATATATGCATACACACACACACACACACATACATATGTATGTATGTATGTATGTGTGTATATTTTTTTAAAGAATGAAAACTGAAAATCCTTTGTTAATACTAATAAAATTCCATGTATTGAAGCCTATCTAGCATTTGGCACAACTGGATTTAATGCTGTGAAAGCAAGAGACTGATCTAATGGAAATTTTCAGAAAACACAGAAGTCTTTAGATTGCCCCTGATTAAGCTACAGGCCTCTAGGCTGATTCAAGAAATGAAATATACTCAGCCTTCAAAGAAATTTTTCAAAATACAAGACACATAATCATACGTAAATTAAGCTTCTGCTATAAGGAAAATTAACTATCACTCTACTTCATAGTTGTAGAGATGGAGATGAAAGCTAAAGGTTCCTTGGCTGTTCCTACAATAACCAATTGGAAGCCATAAACATTAATTAATTTGGACCACAAAAACACAAACTTTGTATTAAAATTTTCCTACACAAATTAGAAATCAGTATGAAAGCTATGAATAGGCATCAAATGATAACTCATGTTAGGTTGTCAATGCATCCACAACACTGAAATGTACACATATACTAAGCATATATGACAATGTTTTTAAGCCAGAAATTTGTGAAGTAGACTTTTAAGTTCATTCACTGAAAAAGGACAGAACTCAAAAGCAAATAATCTGACCCTTGTAGCCCAGAAACCATGCTGACTTACAATAGTGATCCTTATAGTCCTTATAGTATATGTCCACAATATAATTAGGATTAGAACAATACAACAAATAATTTGATAGATAAGCGGGTTTCATATAATTGCATGTGGTCCACCTTTACTTCACTGATTACTTGTTCTTTATTTTTTGCATTTTTTCCTTATTCCATTTAACAGTAAGCATTACGACATTTTAAGATGTACTGTATGCATTTAAAATGGCATGGACTCCTGTAAACTCTGCCCAGAAATTGGACTTCAATATGGGAAATCCACATTAAAGTCCCAATTTGGCACAGAGCTCACTGGGTGATTTGGGGCTGGTTACTTTCTCTCAGCCCAACCAACTTCATAGGGTTGTGTTTTGCACCCCTATGTGCACTCTGTCCAGCTCAAATAGAAATGAAATGAACAAAATACCGACAGTGATAATTACACAGTGACCAACTCACAAACCATACTATTGATATTAAATAAGGAATTCAGGATAACACATCATGCATCAGATATAATTCATGACATTTATGCCATAATAAATTTGAAAGCCATTACTTTTGCTCTAAGTTCTAACACGATTACACCTCTAGAAAATGTTCCATTTAGATTCATCTAAATTGTGCTTCTACTTAATGCCTTCTTTCCCCTCTTCCCACAACTATATGGAGCATTTTCTTCTTCTACACCCAACAATCCTTGTCATGCTTTTGTCAACTACTAACCTCTCTTTTCATCTTTGTGATTCTGTAATTTATATAATTATTGCATCACCATACCTGGCACACACTGAATCAAGTTAGCAAGCATTGCACTAAAATGGGCTCTCATGTCCTTGAGAATTTCAACTTCTTTATCATTTTCAGCTTCCAACAACATGCGAGTGAGGTCAACATATTCTAAGAACAAGGCTCCCAATGCTAAGGTATCTCGTTCCAAGGCACCATTTGTACTGTAACAAAGGAAAACAGGATGGGTTAAGGAATCATCCAGAGGAAACCACAAGTGTGCATGATAGACTACAATTTATAACATTCAAACCTGTTATCAAGAATTAAAAAGGAAAATATCTAGCAGCTGGATAGGAAAAAGCTATTTTAACAATGGTTTAAGAAATGACTGTGATCAGACAAATAATTGGCACTATCACAGGGTTTTCTTCTATTTGAAAAGCAGTATCCTACCTATCACTTATCACACCAGCATCAGCAAGTAATTCAAAAATTCGCAACAGCTGTAATCGCAACAGATCTCGGCGTTCACGACGTTTCTTATTCTGTATTGCAGAAAAATAGGGAAGTATTAGTTACATCTACTCCATGCATGTTGGTCTTAAAAATAAAACCTGAGTAGTTCAGAATCAGTTTTAAAGATATGCTGGCGATTTTCAAATGGTCTGAACTTTTTAACACTGAAGATGTCAATTAATTTCAGGAAAAAATGTTTGAAAGAAATAATATTTGCTTCCTTTGCACTGGTAGTCCTAACTGTATTTTATAAATATACAGTTATTATCTTTTTGATGGATGATAATATATTTATAATTTGGTTTCAGACTACTTGGATTAGCCTCCTTGCTTAACTACAGCAAGACAGACAGGAAAAGGAAAACTTGAGCAAAAACAAAAAAACCTTGTAAGCTTCATTTAGGTTCTGAAATAGTACATGTATGCTCCCACTAGAATCTACTCACTGTCATGTTCCTTAATTTCTAGAGCAAGAATAGACAGAAAGTATAATGGGACCTCCTGGTAAATCTCTGTGTAATCTGAATTAGACAAACAAAAATATTGGAGCCCATTATTCAATAATGGCATTTATAGAGCTAAAGTAGAAAGTTGGAGTCAGGTGTGAATATGCACACACCTGGGTTACCTGTCATAATCCAGATCAACCTATACTCCAGGAGGTCTTGTCCTGGAGGTGTCTGTGTGTGGGAGAACAATATCAACCCTAGAAGCTGAGGAACCTCTAGGTAAAGGTAAAGGTTCCCCCCGCACATTTGTGCAGTCGTGTCCGACTCTAGGGGCCGGTGCTCATCTCCGTTTGTAGCCGAAGAGCCAGCGTTGTCCGAAGACGCTTCCACGGTCATGTGGCCGCATGATGCGCGTGGAACGCTGTTACCTTCCCACCGAAGTGGTACCTATTAATCTACTTGCATTTGCATGCTTTCGAATTGCTAGGTTGGCAAGAGCTGGGGCGAGTGCGGGAGCTCACTCCGTCACGCAGGGCTAGGGATTCGAACCTCCAAACATGTGATCTTCTGATCGACAAGCCTGGCGTCTTACCCGCTGAGCCTCTAGCTGCAGATTAATAACGTTGAGGGTTCTTGCACACCTGAGACTTCACTTCCATTCCCCAATAACTCCTTCAATCTAATTCTGAGTCCTGCTGAGATTTATGCTCCTCTTTCATCCTATGGTTCTCCAGAGAACTGGCAGCAGCACACCCAATTGGGGAGCTCCTATAAAACTGTCTGGCTACTAAAAAAAACTGTGCTGAAGGATTTACACATGAGGAAATAAAAGCCACAGCTATGAACCAACAGAGAAAGAGAAACTAGCACTTATATGTAAAGGAGGCTGTTGCCTTGAAATGGGCAGTGATGGGCCTTTCAGATATTTGAGGCTGTTTTTAGATGCCAGCATCTGGATTATTTGCCAACACCTAAGCCATTCCAAAGGGCCAGTTGATGTTTTCTCAGGTGCTCTGTAGCACCTGTTGCTCACTGTGGTTTATATCACCCTGCTATATCTGCCAAGGTTTTGCCTGCTTTGTCAGTTACCATATGTGGTCCTTGGCACACTCCTTTTTACTGCTGCTGTCAGCACTCCTTCAGCACCCTTCTTCTTTTCCCTTTCCCTTTCTGACTTCTTCTATGCTGCTGCAGATAGTGTTATAGCTAAACCCTTTATAAAGAGCTGGTTTCTCCAATTTTAAGGGGAAAGGATGAAGAGACAGGAGAGAGATGTGGGCATTTCAACTGCTGCATGTCTTCCTACCACACATAATTGCTTTTGTCAAACAACTGGAAATCAGACATCCATGAGAGTTAAGAGATCTCCCAAGAGTGTCTTATCACCACCAGCTTCCAAATTTCAAATCAGTAAAATTTTTTATAGGTAATATTCCTTTCTTCTTTGTAGCAATGCTTTAATTGTGACAATTTAAATGCTTCATGTTGTAATTATTCTCCTTTTTACTGATTACTACCACACACAGCTTTTAGATGTCTTAGAAATAGGAAATTTTATAAAAATCAATTTATTTATTTACTATTTGTCCAAAATGGATGAATTAATTAATTTTAGCTCCTATTATGTATGTGCTGTCTGTTAAATATTTACAGTTTAATTATATCACCAACCTCTGGTCTTCTCTCTAATGCTTCCTTCATTAGAGGGTGAAGTTCTTCCACTAATTCCCTAGATTAAAAATAACATATTTTTCAAATAAAGTTCTTTGTAAATTAAATAATCTGCAGTTTTAATATATATGAGAGTTTATGCACCTTCCCGAAATGTATGTTTAATTTTTCGGTGAACAAATGGCCAGAACAGACAGTGAATTCTTGAATACATCCACAAAAACAGATCAATCACCATCTGATGGTAAATGTACTGAAGACACATCAAAAGAATTGAGATCTTGAAAACAGGAATAATCTGCTTTAGATGGAGAGTGGAGCTTCTGATACAGATCTCCTGAACAGAAGACTATAGGGTAGTAAACTATAGGGTAGTAAAACTTAACTTAAAACTGCCCAGAGTCCCTCTTCTGGGGGGAGATGGGTGGTGGCAAAATTTGAAAAATAAATAAAACCCAGCTCATAAATGAGGCCAACAAACCCCAGTTAAACACTGTTATTGGGGAATCTGTGCATGTGGTCTAGGCTTCTGACATACCTTTTTTAAAAATAGTAATAATTTTATTAAAGATTACAATTACAATGGTAAAAAGTAATACAAACTAAAAAAGAAAAGAACGAAAAGAAAAAATAGGTGCAGAAAAGAAAGAAAAAAGAGAAAGAGAAAGAGAAAAGAAAGAAAAAATAAAAATATAGCAAAGAAAAAGAAAAGAAAAATATAAAGTGACTTCCCCCTTCATTACAAGTATAAACAATTTTAGTAACTTATCACCTTCTCTTAAAATACAACAAATGATATCTACAGTACTTCCCATATCCCATCTCTTATCTATAAACAAATCCATAAAGCCTCGTCATTTCAGTCCTGATAACAGCAAAAGTCCATTAAGACAAAAAGTCCAAAAGACCAGAGATAACAACATATCTATTTTAACCTTGATCAAATAAACCAACTTTATATTGTATTGTCGAAGGCTTTCACGGCCGGAGTTCAATGGCTGTTGTGGGTCTTCTGGGCTGTGTGGCCGTGTTCTGGAAGTTTGCTGGCGAAACGTTAGGAACCACAACTTCCAGAACACGGCCACACAGCCCGGAAGACCCACAACAGCCAACTTTATATTCCTTCCTTTTACTTCTAACAATCTTAATCTTTAGTCCATTCCAATAATGTTGTAGAACTTAATTTCTTTTCATTTCTTCTTTGTCCCTTCTCATGAGATTCTTTAAAGCTTTAACAACTCTCTTCTGTAAATCCAATATAGGAAAATTATCCACGTCAGTCTCTTGGTTTGTTGTTTGTATATCCTTTTTAATTATTAAGACATCAGCCAGTTTCTTTTGTATGTCCAGTGTAACATCTTTTTCCATGTCATTCTTGTAGCCTGTCATTTTTAAATCCACTTTCAACTCAGTCTTGATCTTGTCAAATAGAACTGTTCCTATTCTATAACAACTTTTAAACACAGTCTATTTATAGAGGCAGATACTCTTAAAAATAACTTCTGGGTCCATTGTTCAAAAATATCCTTCAATATGTACAATGTTAAAATATTTTAGTTCATTCTGTAATTGTAAGTCAAGTTTGAGTGTTCATCTCCTTTAATTGTAATCTTTAGTTCCCTCTAGTTCCCTGTAGTGTCCAATTTTTAAAGTGTTATCTTATTATGTTTTTACTAAAAAAATTAAAAACAAAAGCATTTTCCCATGGGAAAGATGCTTTATAATTAATTCCAAAATCTTATTTCAAATTTATCTGGACCCTTAGTCCATTTGTAACTTTCTAAAATCAAAGTTTTAATCACCCTTTTGCTGTCTTTCCAAAAACATTTTTTAAAGCTCTTAAACTTGTAGTTAAAACTTCTTTCGCTAAGGCTTGAAGGAAACTCATGGTGCTGTAAAACCTGTCGATCCAAAGGTTCCTAATAGCTGAAAAGCAGTTAACAGGCAATTTCTGAAAGTGTTTAGAAAAGGAAGTATGCAAACTTAGTGTCCTTTCAAAAGCGCCAACTGTGGTTTGAGCAAGATGGCTATTCCTTCATCTTCCAGAGCTCTAAACCCACCAGAGATCACTATCTTGCAGTCTCCTTGCAAGGAGCAACTGTCTAGAGCACTTGTGGGTGATCTCAAGTCCTCTCCTTGTCCAGAGAGGAATTATCGAAGAGCCAGTCTATTCGCTGGCTCTTCATTCCGCTGCGGTCGTCAGCTCCACTTTTTGCAGAGCCACCTTCAGTCTGCCATTTCTTCCTCAGAAGTCCTAGCTTCTGATATATCAAAGAGTAAGCCTAAGCACATCATCTCTGCTCACAGAGAATGGTAGTTCCAAAACAACTTGGGCAAAGATTGTACTGTACTGTATATGCAGGACTCAGTACATGGCTTGATATCCAGACACCAATAATACATTTGGGCAGAAGCCATTTTTGTGCTAATGATGATCTGATGGCAATATTAAAGGATTCACTGTCACTGACTGCAGGAGTGGAAGTAGAGTGTTCTAGCCCAAGCGAAACCACTTGGAATGGAACCCCACCTTGACATTAGTCATCAGTTACAAAGCCAGTGGTGACATTTGAGAAAGCAGACGTAGTCTGCTGCCCAGGACTTGCACACCCAAGCCACTCTCAGGGAGAAATGGCAGCAGCAGTGGCTCACCACACTCTTTCAGGGCAGAGTGGCACCATAGTTTTCTAAGGCTACGAAATCCAGACAACCAGTAGATGGCAGCAAAGAGTGACAGATTTCCATATCTCTTTACTGTCATCTCATGGTCACCATAATCACCCACAGCCTACTTCTAACTGCTATTCCACCCATAAATGACTATGGATGCATGCCAGCCCTGCAACAAACTAGGAGCAGTTTTTTTTTAAAAAAAAGGATTGACAGACCAGCTAGGGCTGTTTGTGCCTAAAGGCCCCAAGGCAGCTACCATTCCTGCCCTCGCTGTAATTACACCAAAGACTGGTTTACTCTAATACCACAGTACTTAAAGGTGAACTTCAGATACTATAGGCCAGTATCATTATTGAATAATGACTACAAATTGTTTACAACGATGCAGGCTGATAGACTGAAAATAGACTCTTCGATTAGACTGAAAATAATTTTGCAACTTATTCATGAGGATCAATGTGGGTTTTTACCTAAAAGACAGTTAAAGGACAATCTTAGAAATGTGCTGGACATTTTGGAATATCTGAAGCAACATAATGAAAAACAAGCCGCATTGGTTTTCTTAGATGCAGAGAAGGCCTTTGACAATCTGAACTGGGCTTTCTTGTTCAAAGTTTTAGAAGATAGGAACTTTGGAGAGAACTTTATAAAATGGGTAAGATCGATTTACACTTCACAGAAAGCACAAATAATTGTTAATGGAGATCTAACAAAGTCTTGTGAGGTACAGAAAGGAACAAGACAGGGATGTCCACTGTCTCTTGTCTTTTTTATTTTGGTTCTTCAAATACTGAATAGAGATATAAGACAAGATAAGAGGATTGTAGAAATAAAGATCAAAAAAGAAACTTATAAGTTAAGGACTTTTGCAGGTGACTTGGTGTTAGTTTTGGAAGATCCTTTAAAGGGAACTGAAACATTAATGGGAAAACTAAAAGAATTTGGTGTATTAGCAGGTTTTAAGATCAACAAACAGAAGATGAAGTTGTTAGCAAAAAACACGAAAATAGAAGATCAAACAGAATTGATGAATAACTGGATTTTAAGATTGAGAAGAAAGTAAAATATAGGGTATCACTATGACAAATATGAATTGTATGTTATTTCAAAATAACTGTGTTAAGACATGGAATGAAATTAAAAAAGACATGTTAAGATGGGAGCAACTACAGTTGTCATTGCTGGGGAGAACCTCTGTGATAAAAATGAATGTTTTGTGTAGAATGATGTTTTTGTTTCAGACAATGCCTGTTTTGAAAACTGATGCACCATTTAAACAGTGGGAAATGATATATCTAAATCTGAGTGGCAGGGGAAAAACCACAAGTTAATTATAAGATGTTACAAGACGCAAAGGAAAGAGGAGGATCGAGTCTACATGATTTGAAATTGTATTTTGCAGCTTGCTTTTTGGTTTGGATGAAAGAGTGAGTGCTCTTAATAGAAGACTTTTTGAGTTAGAAGGACACGACCTGAGATTTGGGTGGCATGGATATCTGTAGTACAATAAAGTCAAGGTTAATGTGGAATTTAAAAATCATTATGTTAGACGTGTCATATTGAGAATATGGAATAGATACAAACCCAGGTTGTGCCTGAAAACACCTTTGTGGCTCTAAGCACAAGCATTTTATAGACAAGAAATAATAGGCGAACACAAATGGCAAACTTATTGTGAGATACTAGAATTTTGTCAAGGGAAATACAAAATAAAATCAAGAGAATAACTGGTGGCAGAGGGATATAGTTGCCAATCGTTTTCTTATTTGCAGTTATTAGAAAGATTTAAGGTAGACAAAAGAGTTTGTTTTGAACAGTATAAGACTGAGTTTGAAATAGAATTGTGTACAAATTATGAACATGTAATTGCTAAAATGTATAAACTTTTATTGAAATTTGAAACAGAAGAAGAACAAGTGAATGAATGTAAGTGGGCTAAAAATTTTGGCTATTTATTTATTTATATTTCAAATTTTGTCACAATATACAGATGGAACAATGGGAAAATATGTGGTTGAAAGGATTGAAATTATGTTATAATCTTAAAGATAATTTTTATAAAATGGTATACCGTTGGTATATGTCATCAGAGAAATTGTCTAGTATGTATAAAGGCACTTCAAATTTATGTTGGAAATGTGAACAACAAGAAGGGACATTTTATCATGCTTGGTGGACATGTAAAAACGCTAGAAAATTTTGGATTCAAATATATTCACTGATTCAGAGGATTTTCAAGATTAATATACAATTGACACCAGAGGTCTTTCTTTTGGGATTGATGGACAAACAGTTGGAAAAACTTGTTTTCGTATATGATAACTGCAGCAAGATTATTGTATGCACAAAGATGGAAAGATTCGGCAATACCTACAATGGAGGAATGGTTGGTAAAAAGGACGGAACTTGCTGAGATGGCCAAACTGACTTGATCAGTTTGATCAGTCTGACTTTGATCAGAGAAAAGACAATATCTACATTTATTGCTGACTGGAAACCCCTTATAGATGTTTTGTGTAAAACAGAAAAAAAATGAACTTATGATTTATGGTTTTGATGATTAGACAGGATAGATTATAGAAAAAAGAGAATCATGTTGTAACTTTAGAGAAAGAAGTAAATTTATAATTGTACTTATAACTGCAGTAAAGAAGATTGGAAGCCACTTCTTTGCATCTTTTTTCTTTCTATTTTTCTTTTCTTTTCTCTTCTCTTTCACTTTTAGCTTTCTCTTTGATTTATTTCTTTTTCTTTTTTCTTCCTTACTTTATGTTAGTTTGTATTAGTTTTCATCTTCCTTTTAAAAAGTTTTAATACAATTATTTTTTTTAAAAGGTAAGTTTCAGATCTGCAGTTTCAGATGTTTTAAAGGACCACACTTATACAGAACACTGTGTATTTAAAAGCCGCTTCACATGCAGATTAAAGTTTGCACGTGGACACTAAGATTTCTGTTCTCCATAAAATGACTCATACAGGCTTTTATATATTTATTTTAAAAGCGGGATATCCAAGAGCAACCAACACTTTTAGGAGAAAATTACAGAAGCCCCCTCCCCCCTTCCAGTCCAAATGGAGGGTTTTTTTTTGCATCCCACCAACAATATGAAGAGTATCCTATTTCAAGTGTCCCCCAACTATAGTCTGAAATATTAAATATTATTTGAAACTACTGCAAAAATATAATAAATGGCAAAATAGCTAAGAAAAAATAATTAAAATATTAATTATAATTACCATGCAATAAAGCAATTTTACTTTTTTAGTGTTCTGCACATTTTAGATTATTTGGTAAACAGAATGCCTCATGCATTAATGCTTCAAAATTTATTATCAAGATGGTTCCACAGCTTAGAGTTTATTATCAAGATGGTTCCACAGCTTAGAGTTGTCTTCTATTTAATTCAGTCTTCAAAAAAATAATACATTTTATTACATTTACTAAATTTACTAAAGCAAATTTGGACCATGAACAACTCATGCCATACAAATTACCTGAAAACAAGAGAATTAGTTCTTCCAAAGCCTAGTACAAGTGATTCAGTGATTTCTATGCTTTCAAGTCTCATCAAAGGCACTAGCTGCTTTAATAATACACCAACAGATGGAGTTCCTATAGCCTAGAAATAAAATGAAAATAATTTTAATGGATACAGTCATTAAAAATATGAAAAATTATGGATAACCAAGTACGCATAGTTCTAACTGTTACTAATGAATTTTTAAAAGACACATTTTGCAAGGGAGGATTATATTCAAAATAGCCAAGAAAATAAAACAAGAAACATAAACACATTCATTAAAGCAACGTTTAAAGGTAGCTCAGCAGTAGAACGGTAACCTGTACTTTTCTCTTTGACATACTGTATATGCTCTGATTTACTCCTCTCCGATATTACTGTATCTTTGCAAGACTGAGATTGGAAAGACATTTCTGAACGGTATGTGCTTGATAATATAGTTTTGCAATAGGGTCATTCTCAGTTGAAAACAGGATTTTGGCAACTCATCCTCATGTCTGATCTATCGACTTTGGACATTTACCCTGAAGATAAAAGAGGGCAGAGATAACACTGTGCAGAGGGCTCATTTTCTTTTCTTCAAGACTACTGAATGTTTTTGCTTTCATCTCTTAAGTATAATTCTACTTAAAAATCCCCATTACATAAAAAACATTTCTGAGTCACCTCTACACCCTCCCATTACATTCTCTAGTATCTGTTGGGGGGAAAGTAAAGATTGTGTGAACTGGTGGTAAAACTAGAACATCTAACAGAAAGGCCTGCACTGTTGGGGGACATTTAAATTTCTTTGCCCCAATGTAACAATGGAGACATTCCAAACCCCACCCATTATTTCAGAAATGATTATAAGAGGTCTCTCTGTTTCTTTATCTCTTATTTGACCCTGAACGCTTACTCTGAAAAGAAAGCATACCACTTTGACCAAAGGTCAAGCATCTGAGACCTGGTGCATTCCAGGGACAGAAATGTAATTGGGGGAAAGTGAGGTCCCAAAAGGAAATGGAATTATATTTCCATACTTCTCTCCTGCCCACAAAATGGCTTACAAAGAACTAGGTCAAACCAGAGGGAAAGACCAGCCATTCATTCATTCTTGTTTGTTTTCCAACATTTATACCTTACCCTGATCCTGATGGACTCTGGGCAGGTAACAATAGACTAAAACACAGAATACCAAAACCCAATACATCGGCCAAGGAAATAATGATGAATTGAGCAAAACATTTTAAGGTGCTTGAAAAGGATTGTGGAATCAACAACAGTGTCTGATATATTGATATATATATATATATATATATATATATATATATATATATATATATATATAAAAAGAAAAGTATGGCTCTTACTGCTGTGGGACAATTGTGAGACTGCAGACGATAGGTTAACTTTTCTGGACGAGTCCATTCAGATCTGTTAAACTCTTTCTTCCTACCCAAACATTTTAGAGCAGCAGCAACAGAAATAAAAAGAAGAAACCCTCTGCCTTTCTCTTAGTGACTGTGATACCAGAATAAAAAATGTCCAAACTAGTACTATTAAGTTGGTAATGCTATTGGAATATAGTGAACCTCTATTCACAACACAAAACTAACAATATTTAAAAACTTTATGAAAGTTTTTACTCAGACCATGAAGCTAGAAGCAAAAGGATTACCACTCATAATGAAAAGGAAGTATGAACATGGTGACCTGAATATTTATATAAATTTAATTAAATAAATAAATAAATAAATAAATAAATAACTAAATAAATAAATAAATAAATAAATAAAATTATCCATTAATAATGAGATAGGTAAAGGCCAATCAATGTAGGTTTTATGACACCCATACTGCCATAGTGTAAGAACAACTCAGTTTGGAGCTATTTATTTTGAAGAAAGAAATAGTCAAACCTGGATGTTAGAAATGACTTTTGACTCCCATCCTAAAAAGTTCCCCAAGTCTTTGAAAATTTGGTTTTGCTCCCAAGGCTGGGGTTAGGTTGTTTGTTGAGCTGCAAGTGACTTTTTGTACTGTAATGAGTCTGGACAAGTAATCCTGTCCAGACATATGTGCCATTTTCTCTTTTAATCTTTTCCCTTTTAACTATGTAAGCCACCCAGAGTCATTTGGGAGTTAGATGGCCTTCCAAATCTAATAAAAGAAATAAATATCAAACTATGTCCAGATGAGCCCAATATTGCTAACTCCAAGTGGCAAGACATCTGTAATTGCCTTCTTCAATTCCTCTTTTCCAAAACTATATCCTGAGGACAGATTAGTAGTTAAAAATTTGCTTTGTGCATATATTGCAGCACCTCTTTAAAATCTATAGGTAACAGCATTTCATAAGAACAGTTTTGGGCATTGTGCAAAATTGTACAATATCTATTAACATTTTAGTCACATTGTAAATTCATTTACTGAAATATGGTATTACCTTATTATCATAACTAATGGTACCATCAGGCGTAGTAGCCATGATCTCTGGTGTTGAAACACGCAGATGTCCAGGGCTCATAATGCTGGGTTTAGCTACTCCAAAGCAGAGAATAAGATAGTTTCTCCACAAAGTTACATAATGATCCCCAGTGCTGGGTGTACTTGTTTTCTTTGCATTCATAGGACTACTGGAAATATTGTTTAAAATAAACATTTTTCAAATTAAAATATTAATTACTAATATTTGTTCTATACTTTTTACAATAGCAATAATATGAAGAAGAAGAGAAAGAAATTGAGACTTTCAGTTCAACACAGTTATAAAATAAAATCCAGGTAAGGAATTGAATTGAGGGGGCGTGGTGGCTCAGCGGGTAAGACACCAGGCTTGTCAATCGGAAGATTGCAAGGTCGGAGGTTCGAATCCCTAGCCCCGCGTGGCGGAGTGAGCTCCCCCACTAGCTCCAGCTCTTGCCAACCTAGCAATTTGAAAGCATGAAAATGCAAGTAGATGAATAGGTACCACTTTGGTGGGTAGGTAACAGCGTTCCGCGCATGTCATGCGGTCACATGACCATGGAAGCGTCTTTGGACAACGCTGGCTCTTCGGCTAACAAACGGAGATGAGCACCGGCCCCTAGAGTCGGACACGACTGCACAAATGTGCGGGGGGAACCTTTACTTTTTAAGGGATTGAATTTATGGCAAACTAGGAGATGTTCCATTCTGAAATCTTAGAAGTGACAGTAGGTTAACACTAAATTAGACAGACCTATGGTCTAACTCAGTACCTAGCCTCACTTATCATTCTAGACGTTTAGCCATGCTTTACTGAGTGAGCATAACACAAAACAAATAACTTGGCTTAGCATATTATATAGACATGGTCTATAAAAGACACTTTTTATACAGACACCACCTAATAGTGGGTACAGCACCGGAACATTGTTCAATTTCTTTGTTTCTTTAAAAAAAACGTTAATAACTGCTTTGTAACTTGATCTATGACATGCTAACAGCAAAGTTCACCTACAGATAAAACCAAGGGTTTAAGAGATTTTCCCAATTCACTATTTAATCTACAGGACCAGCAGGAGGCAAAAATATCAAAACAAGTGTTTTAAGTCCAACTGCAATACTTTACAACGGATCATGCAGATTCCTTAAAATATTAATTAATGTATAAAAATATATTTCCTGAAGTGTTAGATTTATTATTTAAAAAGTAATCAAACAGATCTAACAAAGTAACCTAAGTTTGACAACAAATTAGCAATGTAATATTAACATAACTTACTTTGGGTCAACCAAAGGCATCACTAGCTGTAGCCTTGTAAATGCATAAGGCCAAGCATAGCTAAGAGCTGTAGGACAATGCTTTGGTAAGTTCTCTTGCCTAAGAAAACTGAAAAGGCAGAGAACCCACGGATCTTTGACCGACTGTGCAAATATCCAGACATGGGAAGGGCTTTTTACATCATAATGGCTATTAACAAGCACTGCATTCCAATCTACCAGCCATTGCAAATCCACATTATGTGTTAATGGTAATGTTGTCTGTGAAAAGAAATGAAAACAATGATATCTCAGAAATCGATCTGCTTTTTATATTTTCTTGGTAAAAAACTCTGGCAGATATCCAGGCCTCATGTCTGATAGCAAGCCTCTTTTCTACTGGGATGGATTCCCTAACGTACACAGAATTTACAGTACATTTTGCTGACTCAGCATTCCATTCCTGACTTATTTACGTATTTCTTATTTAAGTAACCAAAAGCTCTCAATTTAATGCATTTGTTTCTTCAATATTCAGATATGGAACAGTTTGTCTTGATCAAATTCCATTCAAAGCATTTGTTTCTTAGTTCATTTACTTGGCTAACTTACTGTATTTATATTAATACAGTACATTTATATTAATCCAACAAGCAGAAATTCTGTTCTAGAATGGAAGATGAAATGCATGCATGCATTTGGATCATCCATTAAATTAGCAGGGCAGACTTAATAGAACAGAGCTGAATCTAGGTCTATGGAAATCTCTGGATGGGCTGATAATTTAAATGTGCTACTAGGTATTGATTTTCTGCTAGAAATTGAAAATATCTATACAACAACAATTGCAGGCTACAATGTTTATTTGGCCCATACATATTGTTAATGATGAGAAATCAAGGATAATGAGAAATTACTTACTGAGTCAGAAGCAGCCACATGAATAAAACTTTCTAGAATAGAAGAACTTAGCTGGTCCATAACATCAATCATAGGTCTATCATCATCCTGTACACGTGAAGGTAGCAATAATTAATTGCATTCAACAAAAACCAATCCTACAATATATTTATTGTGGCCTTAGCCACATGTGTACCTGCATCACATATGTGGAAATGATAAATTCTCTCTTTCTCTCTCTCGTTGGGGGGGAGCATTTTGTAAGGTAAAAGACAAATAATCTCAATCTCATACAGAAAAAAGCGACAAAATTTATATTAATAATATATTACCATCACCAATATATGGATCCAGGCATATTCTAGCCATGCTGACAAGTGTTCAAATTATCAAAAGTAAGTAAACACTTATTTTAGGACAAAACACTACCACTTAATCTACAGTTTTAGCAATTGCAGGCACATAGTTATACATGTGTTCTGTAGCAAGAATGCAGTAATGAAGTTTATCTCTACTTTCCCAGCGCAATTGGAATTACATTATGAGCAGTTAGAATACTTAAGAAAACATTCCTTGGGCAAAAATTGAAGCTTTTCCGTACGAATTCCAGCTGTTCCAGTAATGCTGGGAAGGAAAGAAATAAACTGCCCTTTATTGTTTGCTGAATTTTGCCCATGTCTCCGCAATTAATAAAAGTAAAAAAGAGATACCATAGCCAGTAATTACACATTAAATCTCATGTGATTTGACGATGTCTCAGTCAAATCTGTCAAAATACTCCCTTTCAGAAGCCTCACAAATTATATATATGGCACCTAGTACTGCCTTAATTGTAGCAATGTGACGTTCTGTGTTTCAGACTAGTCCTTCTTTGTGAAACAGATGATGCTACCAGAAAATTCTATATGACTTAAGTCATTGGATACTACTGTAATGGTCTGAAAAGTTAGCTTTACTGTTTTCTAAGGCATTCCAATGGCATGATACAATTGTTTTAATTGTAATTATTTTAATTGTTTTTTAGTCTTTTATTGTTGTAAGCCGCTCAGAGTCACTTGCTGAGATGGGCGGCTATAGAAATTGAATGAATAAATAAATAAATAAACAAACAAACACAGAATATTTTGAGCCCCAAAAATTAACGTAGGGTTACAAACTAGGAATACAACTCTTATAGTTGACAAATAGGGATTAACAATCTCTACTGTATTAAGACCACATTGCCAACTGGTCCTTCCTGATGTCATATGTTATAAAAATACTAATTGCATTGTATGAAGAAATAATGCAATGCAGTTAATATTTTTACAACGTATGACATCAGGACGGACCAGCTGGCAATGTGGTTTTAATACAAGTAAACACTCTAATACCAATGGCTCTCCCCAAAAACCAACTCAGTCCAAAACCCAATTTTACAGTATTTCTGGGTCTGAAAAAAATGTTATCTGGGTAAAATAGACAATAAGAAGCAGGAAAGATGATTTCCAGCAGTGAGCAAATCATCTTTAAACTTGTGTACTCCCTTATTAAGCCTGAAAAAGGTCTTCTCGTGTAGGGAATACAACCTATTTCAAAGCCTGCTATATAGTTTTGGTATTTTCACTGTTCAAAGGTAGCTTTAATAACATATCTGCAAAAATAGACTCTGCCCCAACTTATAAAAAGAAACAGAAACAGCCCCTCATGTACTTTTACATTGCCTATTCTACACAGCATAGCAAGTTGACTTAACAACCCATCTCCTAACTCATTCTCTCACAGCTCAGAAGAGGAGAATGCTCTCCTACTCTTAGCTGAGAGATATTTCTGGAAAATTTGTCAAATTTATTGCAATTATTCCTGTTATCAGACACTCAACTGTCTAGTAATTTTGGAAACCTCAATACTTTAATGTAAACAGTTGGGGAAATTTCTTGGTGTTTACAATGGGTTTTATTGTTCTCTGATATGTTATCCAGTATGTTTGTTTTAGTTTCTAATCATAAACTAAAAGGTTAAAATTAAACCAACCTAAAATACAATACCTCAGATAACCCATGGAATTGATATCCACATGATAACTGCATATTTTCCCTGATGGGGTTAAATAGCAGCTTTTAAGAAATGGATCTTTCTTTCTTTCTTTCTTTTCTCTTTCTTTCTTTCTTTCTTTCTTTCTTTCTTTCTTTCTTTCTTTCTTTCTTTCTTTCTTTCTTTCTTTCTTTCTTTCTTTCTTTCTTGTCAAATTTATATGACCTTCTTCATCAGAAATGTGATGCACATGGAAATAGCTAACCTTCTTGCCCAGCCTGGTGGTCCTACTCAGAACCTTCTATAGCCACAATTCATACTCTTAGAACTATAAATATATAACTGCATATCTTTTGCTATCATGGCTAATTTGGCACTCAGCCCACCAACTTTCACATCTACAATGGTGATGCAAACTAGAGGAACCTAAAAGCAAAGCTTATGAGGATTTATTGGTTATTGACCTTGGTGGGGATTAACTATTACGTAAGCTTACACAAAACTTCAGCCCAATCTGATAAAGCAAAAACGTACAAGAAATTTTTTTTATTTCAAAATTACATTGTTGGGGAAATCAAATTCATGATACAGGAAGGAAAGCCATACCTCTGTTTGTCCCAGCACATGAAATAAAGCACGGACCTCTCTGAGAATCAAAACTGCCAGTTTACGTGTGGCAACTTGGAAACTGCAGAGTAATACCAGTGCAAAACCTTCAACAGCATGCAGAACACTTGAATAAGAGCTTCGCTCAGTCTGGGTCCTATGACTGGATCCATTTGCTATCAGCTGCAATATAAGGCATTTATTGACTCATTCAAATATATTTCCAGTTCTAATCCTTAGGGGCAAGGGTTCACAAGCATTTGAGGATACAGGTTTATAATCTATTTATAAGACATTTTTCTGTTTCTCCCACTCTTAAGCTTATCTGTGATAACAATATTTAAACAATTACAGAAATTCCAAGGAAATTCTCTTCTCTTATTGTAGACCCAAAGTATCCCTTTCTTGTTCTGTTGATACATAATAAAGGCCTTTTGTAAAGTTAACTGCAATGAACAATGCATGAGAAGCAGGACTCTAATTAATTATATTTAATTATATTAAAATATATAATTATTAAATATAATTATACTTTATGATACATTCCTTCACATGCATATCATAATATAAAAATGTGTGTAGGATAGAAGTTCCTACCATGCTATATACTGTACATGCTATCCAGCACTTTTTCTATTTTCTGTAGCTATTGGTAGGACTAGAGCATGCCTTAGTTTGAACACAAACCAGCTGCTTCAAGCACTTTTCCTGTCCTTTCTATATGGTGGTGAAACTTGTAGAAGTTCCTTTCAGGGAGGCTGGAAGTCTACATGCTCTCCTGAAACTACTCTGAATGTAGGAGGCTACTATGCTTGCTGAAAAAATAAAGGTTGCCACACTCATTCTAAAAATGGGTATTCCCATTCCATGAAATGAAGGAACAACATGTTAAAAAGGCAGAGACTATAGTATGTTTATCCATTTTAATTAGTGAATACCATAGTCCTCCAACTGGATGGAATACAGAATGATACAGGACAGCACAGATATTCCACCACCACCCAGTTGTAGTGTGCCAGTACCGCAAGGATTGAGTAGAAGTACAGGTTGTCCTTGAAGATTACTACAGAATTAGATACAGAATTAGTTATCTCCCTATCTGTGAGGGCAGAATAATATTTGCCTATTGGTGAGAGTGGAATGAACTTGAAGATAAAAAGTTAATTGTGGTTACAGTGCAAAATAAATACATGACATTCTAATTAAAATTTTTAAAAAAAGCTTAGAGAAAGTTATCTTTACTTTTCGAATATTACCTCTGAGGATCTGACTTTTGTCTGTTCGCTGGTCTTCCCAGAAGTGTGTATTGTAAGCTTCCATTGTGTTAGCAACTGTAACAATAATTTTAAGGATGTGTCCAGGAGGCTATAATGCACATCATTCACTTCACGCAACAAAAAATTTGTGAAACCAAAAAGTACATCCTCTCTCCAATCCACAAAATCAACTAGTAGGCCTTGAAGTGAATTTTGAGCAATGTGCCGAAGTTCATCATCCATATGTATAGAAAGCCTGTGTAAAAAAAAAAAGTGAAATGACAAATTATGGGCAACTTCTATAGCAAAAATAACCAAAGTATCTGTTTGTAATAGGTACTCATATAGATTTACTAAGCATTATTGTTACACATTTCTTGTCAGTCAACATTGTTATAGTCTTTCTAATAACAACAGAAAAGCATACAATTTTACTTATTTGATATATTTCTCAGTTTGCAATCCTATAGTTACTTAACTGAGGGAAAACAAAATATAATGGAATTTGTTTCTGAGCAGATTTGGGTAAGTTTATATGTTAAACTTTTCTTGAAATGACTTTATCAGAAAGTAATTAATTTTGTAGTAAAACAATGCAAAGATTAATGTCCTAAAATTAATTTTATTTCAATTCAAATTTAGGGAAGGAAGGAAGGAAGGAAGGAAGGAAGGAAGGAAGGAAGGAAGGAAGGAAGGAAGGAAGGAAGGATAGATGATAGATAGATTCTTTTATTTTCAAAACAAAATAGTAAAATAAAGTTATAAATAGTAAAATAAAGACATAAACAACATTCTTAGTCTTCTGATTACAACAAAATTACCAACATATGAATATGGGTAAATTCTAATTCATATTCAAAATAAGCAAATTTTCAAGGAATCTACCATTAATATTTGATTTAAAAATAATTAACATTTGCTTCATTTCTTAGAGTCTATTGCAACTAAGTTCTGATTTGTTTGAAAATTAAATTTTCAAAAGATATCTAAACTATGGTTAATTTTCTCCCCCAATCTCCAGTATAGGAGGAATAGGAGACCAATGTGTAAAGTGGTTATTCTAGTCATTTATGCTTAATTCACAACATCTGACAGGTAGGCAAAAAGCTGCCTGTCAGATATTTTCTACTGTAACTCATACAAATCCTTGCCTTTTGGCCATTTTGGTGATTGAAGTTAAGAAGAGTTAAAATTCAGGACATCTGGAAAGTGCTAGATGACCTACCTCTGCATTAAGAGATTACAATACTGTAGGCTAAAAGGCCAGGAAACATTTCTCTTCTAGCTCCAAAAGTAACAAATGAAGTATGATGTCCTTCATTTCTTAAAAAATGGCTTGCTAACTTAAAAAACTTTACATAACAATATGTAGCTTATTTATCATAGAGTGCTCACTCATTCTTTCCTCTGGTAATTTAATTTAATTTAATTTAATTTAATTTAATTTAATTTAAACAAAATTGGATACTGACTACCAGCTCATACCTCTCTCTCTTTATAGTACCAAATATCAAAACTGTCAGGGAGTGTCTGAATGCAGAGATACAACTGCAGGACATTTGACACTTATGAAAGAGAAACAAACCAGAGCTTCCCAATTCTAGGAGAAGGAAACAAGTATTTAGCAAGACACATGTGAAGACAGATACTGGAAGAATAGGAATGAAATAAACTGAATTTGAATACTAGCTTGATTTTACTCAAATAAAGTAGATGAGGTTGTTACAAGATGAGTTAGGAAGAGAAACTCAGAATAGTAACAGAAATTAGTAAATAAACAATAATAGCAACATTTGTTATCTGGTTCACAGGTCCAGTATTCCAGCAGGAATATTTAAAAGAAAGAACCTTAAACTAGCAGATAGGTAAAGGTAAAGGTTCCCCCCACACATTGTGCAGTCATGTCCGACTCTAGGGGCCGGTGCTCATCTCCGTTTGTTAGCCGAAGAGCCAACGTTGTCCGAAGACGCTTCCACGGTCATGTGGCCGCATGACACGCGCGGAACGCTGTTACCTTCCCACCGAAGTGGTACCTATTAATCTACTTGCATTTGCATGCTTTCGAATTGCTAGGTTGGCAAGAGCTGGAGCTAGTGCGGGAGCTCCCTCCGCACGCAGGGCTAGGGATTTGAACCTCCGAACTTGCGATCTTATGATTGACAAGCCTGGCATCTTACCCGCTGAGCCACCACACCCCCTAAACTAGCAGATACATGTGGGTAGAAGTTTGAAGTTTGCTTGATGGTTCCAACTCTAAGTTTTAAACTTAGCAATAATTTTGTTTGGTTACTGCAAGACACATAAGTAATATTTGAATCCCAGAATCAAACAAATTACTATGACATTTTTAGGGTCATATAGGTGTGAGGTTTGTAATCAGTATGGATGAATAAAAAAATATTGGAAGACACGAAAATCAAGTGTGTGTTTTGTTAGTTTCACACAGGAGCCTGAGTTAATTGCTCACTGTTTGTAACTCCTTAGAACAGGGGTCCCCAACCCCCAGGTCACGGACCGGTACCGGTCCGTGGCCTGTTAGGAACCGGGCTGCACAGCAGGAAGTGAGCAGTGGGCGAGCGAGCGAAGCTTCATCTGTATTTACAGCCGCTCCCCATCGCTCGCATTACCGCCTGAGCTCCGCCTCCTGTCAGATCAGTGGTGGTATTAGATTCTCATAGGAATGCGAACCCTACTGTAAACTGCACATGCAAGGGATCTAGGTTGCACGCTTCTTATGAGAAGTCAAAATCCGACACTTGTTTTAGTCCACGCGTGGCCCGCCCATTATTTTATTTACCACTTTAAAATGCACAAGAAATGTTATGCGCTTGAATCATCCCGAAACCATCCCTTCCCCCGGTCCGTGGAAAAAAAAGTGAAAAAATTGTCTTCCACGAAACCAGTCCCTGGTGCCAAAAAGGTTGGGGACCGCTGCCTTAGAACAGCTGCATCTTTTCTCAGGATGGCATGGTTTGCTTCAGCAGTTACAGTGAGATCCAGGAAAAAAGTATTTGGTTTATGGAATTGCCAGCAGGTCCTACATGCACACCATACATCAGAGCTTCCCAAACTGTGTGTCGCCACACACAGCGTGGTGTGTTGCCACACCACCCAGAAGCGGCGGCGCGCGCGTGCACGGTGGTAGCGGCAGCCGCTGCTGCCGCCACCATGTGCGCGCCCGCCGCCGCCCCCGCACCGCCGCCGTGCACGCCCGCGCCGCCGCACACCCCCCGCCGTGCACATGCGCCCCCCCACGCCGCCGCTGCGCTGCCGCCGCCGTGCACACACACACCGCCGCCGCCGCCACCACTCATGTGTCGCCAGCGGCGGCACTTTGGAAAGCCCTGCCATACATGTTCCAATGTATGCCCAGAGTTCCCCGTTGGGGGAGATGGGCGGTTATATAAATTTAAATAAATAAATAATAATAATAATAATAATGCTCCTTCCAAGGTGCTACAGAATCCTATTATATAGTTCCACAAATTGAACAGCAATGACATTTTTGCCTCTAAAAATTATTTAACATGTACACAGTTTACCTTGATAGCAAGTCAATCAGCTCTAATTTGGACATCCCATCAGGAAGGAGTCGTGGAATAGCAGCAACACAAGTCCTGAAAAGGTCAATTTTTGGTTTTCTTTCACCTCTAAAAACAATATGAATAATATATTAATCACTATTTAATACGACAGCAAACGGACATACATTTATCTTACTAAGCACACTCCCCTAAAATGGCAGTAATTATTTATAAATTATTACAGTCTTACACAGTATAAGCACTTTTGGTACAGTTCTGTTGCTAAGGTCAAAATTGTCCCAAAACCCAGAGAAGTACATTTTGTGCAAAATCACAGCTATGATGAAAAAAGTAATTTTGCTGGATCACAAGGAAGATTCTACCTCCAGTATAATTTTTAAAGGATTATAAAGAAAGGCTTTGTTTGACTTACAATTCTGGAATGTATTGTCTACATTAAATGTTACTTATATCAGGATGAGTGGCCCTTCTAAATATGTCCCTGATGGCAATCTGGTATGCAGGAAAAGACCTTCAGCTGTATAGTTCCCAGGCTATGGAATGCAGTCCCCAAAAAGCACATTCCACCCCCCAATATCTAGTAATAAGGCAAAAATGGATCTCTTTCTCCAAGCTTTTCTTAATTATTTTAATAACAGATTTTAATTTTACTTTTGCTTTTAATTGCCCTGATATAATTGTTATAGTTTATATGCTCTAGTTTTTAATTGTAACCAGTCTTGAGTGTTACCATAAACCAGTGTTTTTCAAACTTGGCAACCTTACGATGTGTGGACTTCAACTCCCAGAATTCCCCACACATCTTAAAGTTGCCAAGTTTGAAAAACACTGCCATAAGCAGAAAAGTGGGGATTCAAGTCAATAATAAAGACATTCAACAACAAATAAATAAATAAATAAATAACAACAACAACAACAACAACAAAAATGGTATTGGCTCTGAGGGAACAGAGTCTTTTTCAACTCTAGGGGGAGAGGCTGATGATTGAACCAGAAGATTTCTGTATACCAGCCTGTGAGAGACTGTGAAACTAATGGGAAAAACACTAGATATAGCTTATGCCATGAACAGGATCTCAGCCCAGGCTGCAAAAAGCTGGGAAGAGATTCAAAATAGACTCCATAGTAATGAACCCACTAATATAAGAGGGTTGGGAGTTCTTGCATTTAAAACATGTCACTGAAGTCTTTGTTAATCTTGCTTCCTTGAGCATGCCCTGGGGTACAGGCTTGATAAAACCAGATGCTCCATCACTGAATTAGGATCCCATTCCTTAACCTGTGGGATAGTCCTGATACCATTTGTTGTAATATGACAGAAAGAGAGTGCCAATTATGAAAATGAGATAAAATGAGACCTTTTCTTCAGCTTCTGTACGCCTTCTACCTATTAAGTGAGAAGAATACTGGGCTAATTCACACTTGAAGTCTACCTGTAATAATAATAGCACAGAAGTTTGAAGTTATGTGATTTTTTTCAGAGTTACTGGGGTGCGTATTATGAGTCAACATTATCAAACTATGGAATTTGTTACTACCCAGTAGGACGATGGCTATCTATTAGGCACTTTGAAAAATGGATTAGACAAGAAAGATGTTGACTACTAGTCTAGTGATGATGGCTTTATATTACTCTTAGAATCTGACTTTCTAGGCCTCTGAATAGGTCCTACTAGGGGGCATCTCCTTAGTCACAGTTGGTGGGGGGGCATAACCGCTTGATCAAAACCTTGCCTCTGTATATATGTGTAACACTGACACAAAACCGCCCAGAGTCCCCTTGTGGGGGGAGATGGGCGGTGATATAAGTTAGAAATAATAAAATAATAAATAAATAAAAAGGGCAGGCTTTGACTGCAACTGCCACCTTAACTATTTTGACCTCCTGTGGCTGCCTCTAATCACAGCAGAAGAAGATAAACCCTTGGTCTGATCCACCAGGTCTTTCTTATATTTTATCTTTAGATTTCTCTGAAATAGTTATAAGCTCATGAACATAATTCAATAAATAGAGCATAGGCAAAGAGGCTCAAGTTATTGCCAGCTGAAAGAGTTCAGTAACAAAACTAGGAATAAAGGCTTATCTCTAAGTCTAGATATTTTCTTCAAAATGTCCTTTAGTGAAGGAGAACTCATTATACTGGTTTTACCCATATTTGGAATATTTTAGAAACATTAATCATATATACATGCAAACTATTTTCATACGAACTGTGTATATGCATGTGTGTGTTTATGTACACTCCTATGTAGATAAGGATTTGTTTTTTGAAAAGAATTAGCTATTACAAATTCAGTTCAATATCAATCATTATTTAAGCCTTACGTGATCATATCTTCAGGTTCTTTGTTTAACATTTGTATGTTTGTGAGCATCATACACCGCCCGACTTCTTTATCAAGATGTCGCAGAATGCTGTCTACAGCTTTTCTTACTTGAGAATAATACATTGACATGCCTAGAAGAACGTACAATGGATAACAATTCCTTAAAATGTAAATCTAAAATTTCAAAAAAAAATGGCAAGGATGTATATTTTAAGTGTTATAATTAACAAGGACTGAATATATGTCACTCTGTGATAAAGGATGCTCTACCTCCACAATTTACTTTGGATTCGAATATTAATGAACAAAATAAAGAAAATATCAATTAAAAAACCATTCAGTCACAGGTCAGCGAAATGCAGAAAAGGAACCTACATGCTGATCCGGTGACACTATATATCAATCGAGGTCAGAGCTAGGAAGGATCATAAAATGATGGTGTTAAAGCAATACACTCCTTTTGTGATTCTTAGGCAAACTAGAAAGTGACAGAAAAGTGTCTTTTTTTAAGTCACTGAATAGATATTCCAGGTACTGGGAGTATGATTTTACCTACATAAATTTACCTCATGAATACCTTGATAAAATTGTTTGAGATAAGAATAATAAGTTCCAGAAAATGTTGAACTGCATTAGATCAGCCTTATCCAAGAGTTCTGGTAGAAAAATGGGAATTTCAGGTGTCACCAGAATATTCTGTTCACAAACTATGGAGTTTAGCATAGAATTAATACTCATTAACTTTTAAACTAACCAGTTAACTAACATAGTAATACAAAGGGGTATGTTTGAATTTAGAGCAAACTGCTGTAAACCCTAAGCATTTTTTATAAAATTCTGAATAGAACCATATAAGATGCTCAGAGATACATTTCTTTGCTTTGTATGATATCAGTTAGCACAGGACTTTTGAGGACTTTTAGGATTAGTTGTCTCAACTGATTGTTCAATCAGCTCTAAAGAGGGAAACATTTCTAAGAGCCATACTGGATCAAATTTAAGGGCTGGTCCAGTATCATCTGTTCAATAATGCCCATATCCCTAAAACTCTGGAATTTTTATCAGCATGCTGTAATGAGACAATGTGATTTACTACACATGACCGCAGAAGTGTCTTCGGACAATGCTGGCTCTTCGGCTAACAAACGGAAATGAGCACCGGCCCCTAGAGTCGGACACGGCTGTGCAGGGGAAACCTTTACCTTTACTATCCCTTTTCTTGTATTTACATTCAAGAGATGCTCAAGCAAAGGACTGATACTCCAACTAGTCTAACAAATGGCAACTGACAGATCTTTCTTCTATAATATTGCTTTATTTCTTCTCCAGTAATTATATTATAGCTTAATATTAATCATGTGAATATCACATTATGAACAGTTATTTCATGTGATTCCTATTTTGGCTATATAGATTAATAATTACTAGTCCTATTCTGCCAGAGTTAAATTCTGGAGAAATTAAATGCAAAAAATAAACAGTACACCATAATAAATGGGTTATACATTATGTTACTATAGTATTTGCATAATTTTTAGTTGCTACTGGCAACTAGAAATTGTCCCCAGGCAACCAGACTGTGATTCAACTTCCCTCAAACTGCATTCTCCAAAAGAAGCATTTGGATATACTCAATTCAACAATGAAATTAATTCTCAGGGCTAGCAATGTTGGTGAAATTTGGGTCAGGCTATCATATACATTTGTGAACAGACAGAAGTCATGTCTGATACTTGCCTATCATTTTAGCTTCCTCCTCTGTGAGAGTTTTGCTCAAGTAAGTTTTCTTCACTCGTAGTGTGTTTCCTGAAGGCAGCACGGCTCCAGTAACAGGCATTGGAGGCTCTCCATCTTTTTGTTGCAAGCTATCCGCAATAACCAAGAAAGCTCTCAGACCAATATTCATTCTCTGCAAATTTGATGGATGGATGATGAAAGCAAAATAACAATTATGTGGTTAGCACTGATCCATTCTTTACTCTCAACTGACCTGAAGAGATTACACTGAAAATAGCTGGAGATCAATGCAGTATCTCCAGAAGTTTCCAAAGGACATGTTCCATAGGTGAACTTAGATCCAATGAGAATTGAGGAGGACTGACAAGAGTACAGTAATGTGAAAATGGTTGTGTGAAATAGTGGGGTGGTCAAATAGGGGGGCGTGGTGGCTCAGTGGGTAAGATGCCAGGCTTGTCGATCGGAAGATCGCAAGTTCGGAGGTTCGAATCCCTAGTCCTGCGTGCGGAGTGAGCTCCCGCACTAGCTCCAGCTCTTGCCAACCTAGCAATTCGAAAGCATGCAAATGCAAGTAGATGAATAGGTACCACTTTGGTGGGTAGGTAACAGCGTTCCGCGCGTGTCATGCGGCCACATGACCGTGGAAGCGTCTTCAGACAACGCTGGCTCTTCGGCTAACAAACGGAGATGAGCACCGGCCCCTAGAGTCGGACACGACTGCACAAATGTGCGGGGGGTACCTTTACCTTTACAAGACAAATCCCAGCTCTTTTTAGTTCAGAACATATATGACTTCATTTGCATGGTTAATGAATTCGTAACAAACATTTACTGGAGTAATGTTATGTTTCCAACTAGTTACTCAAGAAACTAGCAGTATAATACATACAGAGTATTTGTATAATTTTTTAAAAATATGCTACAACTAGCAAACAGGCCAAAGTCTTTCCCCACCCCTAGTCTTTTCTGTCTTCCTTACTTTTGTCAACACATTATATGAGAGACAAGCCTTCTCTGTTGTAGCTCCTGCCCTATAGAACAGCCTCCCATGGAGATTTGGACAGCCCCAATACTGTTGGCTTTCTGAAAGGCTGAAAAAATCTGGCTGTTCCCTCAGGTGTTAGGGTTGGGGTGATAACAGAGTCTAACACATATAGGCAAGTCTGTGATTAAGGATAATGTCTGAAATGCCTCAGCTTTTGTATTTTGTTAATTATTATGTCTGCTTTTAATTGTATTTTAATTGCTTTTATTGGTCTGTATTGTTAGCTACCCAGAATTATTTATGTTGGGCAGCCATATAAATTTCATAAATCAATCAATCAATCAATCAATCAATCAATCAATCAATCTCTATGAATTAAATGGAATTGTTCCATATATGTAGAGTATTGTAAAAACATGTGCTTAGGTCAGAGCTTTCCAAACTTTTCATGTTGGTGACACACTTTTTAGACATGCATCATTTCGCGACACACTCTTTCAGCGGGGCACAAGGCAGGCACTAGGACCTGTGCGGAATCCTGGCAGGGCAGGTTTGGAGGCAGCCAGGCACAGGGCAGGCACTAGGACCTGCACGGAATCACAGCAGGTTTAGAGGCAGCAAGGCACAAGGCAGGCACTAGGACCTGCGCGGAACCCTGGCAGGGCTCGGAGGCAGCAGCAGCCGCGACACACCCAGACACTGCAGCCGACACACTAACGTGTCCCGACACACAGTTTGGAAAGCTATGGCTTAGGTAGTGTGAAACTGCAATTAGGAACTTGATTAATGATACAGATGAGAGTTGATCCCCTTGTGCCAAAACAAAGTTTAAGAACACCAGATAACACTGACCCACTTTCTTTGCTTTTCTCTTAAAGACACTAAAGCCATGTGATAATTTTTTTTAATATGCAAAAATATATTAATAATGATACTGTACCTCTGGATTGAGACTAAATGCTTTTGCTGGCTTTCCAACACAAAGGAAATCAAAAATAATTTCTTTCATTGCGAAATCCAAACGTTCCTACAGCAAAATATATATTATATATGAACATATAATAACATTTGTTGCTTTTTAGGTGTACATCTCAGTGGAATGATCAGAGTTCCAACTCAACATGGAACTCCAACTTATTTTAACATGACCTCATCTATAACAAGACTTTCTACATAAACAATGAATGGAAGTTACTGCCTATCTAGAAAATTGTGAAGCAGAGAAAGAGGGATATTTTGTCCACTTCTTTGCTAGTCTCCTAACTGCATCCTGTGTAGAACTGAAAGAAAATAAATGTCTGATCCTGATAGATATGATATAAATGAAATGTGTCCAACCCATTATCAGAATTCAGTATAGTTTTTAGTGTGAGAATTTCCTATAGTACATCCAACTGAAAGCTGAAACTGACTATTTAAGCATGTTATAACTAAAGAAGCAAAACTCAAACATGTAAAGTGGAGGAAACACAATGTAAAACTTATCAATAAAATATTCCATTGCTTAAAAAGCATAAAAGTTTTTCAAACCTGTGCAATAAACTGTATAATTTTCACAAAAATGTTCAGAGGCATGTCTCTTGGTACCACAACTCGGGAACCTTTTGGAAAAAGGGTTGCGATGATTGTTATAAGCCGACTGTAAAATTTAAAAAAAGAAAACACCATTGTGACAAGTTCATTTCTTGCAATATTTCTTTATGCCACCTTAATTAAACTTTTGGAAATAGTTTAGAAAAATCCTAGAAGAAAGATATTAATAATGGACAAAATATTTTTTCCAGATTAAAAGACAGTGTGACATTCTGCCTAGTGCATTCTAAGATTTGCTAAAATTGAGACAAAAAGATAATCCCTGTGTCAGGAACATACTGTAATACTGACACTGCAGTAAGTGTTGTTAAATAAAAGGATATCTGCATAATGACTAAAAAGTTACCAAACCATAACTTACAAACATGCCGAGGATATACTGTATATCAAAATGTAACTCATAGATATTTTATCCCTTCCTTTGCATCATATGGCACTAATTATACCCTTGGATGACTTTGATTGAAGGTAGCTTTAGTGATTTGCCAACTGTATTACATTACATTGAAATGAAACATGAATATATAACTTTACCTTTGGGTAGTTGTATTGCTTTCACATTTAATTCTAATCATATAAACCCACAGCAGTCTGTAGAGAGATTCCAGCGCAACTCGAGCCATTTTGGGATCCTTGTTCTAAAAACAGCAAAAATCATGAATATACCATAATCTTGGTTTATTAAAGCAAAAGACCTGCCTAAATAGATTCTACCACTGGTTTCTTGAATATTTCATATAGCTACTAAATCTTAAAAGAACTGAATTTTTATTCATGGAACATGAAAAAAGGGCATCTTATTTCTAATGGGTCTATGACAACTACAAAGACTGACAAATCTACAAAATATGGATTATGGTCCTCTTTGGGTTCCTGCAAGAAGAGAGAAAAAAAATTACGCCCTTCAGTGTAGCAGACTTTGTGCCAAGAGAGACATGAAAGCTGAAGTATTTGGGCTATGTTCTCATGGCATGCTTATCCATGTTATTCTTTTTTTTTTCCTTTTGTGCCTGAGTCTTTAGAATTCTTATGGAAAGGGAATAAGACACAATAATGAGAGCACAAAAATCTGCACTTTTCATCTGCATGCATCTTTTATTGCTACAATTGGGCACTGTTTTAGTGAGATTTAGACAGATTTAGCAATCCTCATGGAAGAGCTTGCCCCCTGAGATGGGAATGGCCCCCTCTCTGCCAGCTTTCCAGATGGCAGCTAGAACAGTACTTTCTCGTCAAGCTTTTGCAGGCCAACAGAAGGTCTTGCAAGGCAGCTGGTAATTTAAATTTGATTTTAATGTTTTTTATTGTAAATCTGGGTTTTTAAGAATAATTGAATTGATACAGATTTTATACTGGATTGTTTTGGTTGTTTTATGAATATGATGCGATGTGATATAGCCAGGAGATCAGTAGGATTGACTGGCTACTGCAACTTTGAAGCTTCAGATAGCCTGGACGTAGCCTGCTTGGAGCGAAACAGGCTGAGATTGAGACAACCAGCCATTTCTACTGCTAAAGTTCTTCTAGAAGACGATTTCAATATCCACAACACGTGGAAACTGTTAGAGATATCGGGCTTCAACCAAGCACGTCTCACACAAGCTTGAAGGAGAGGCAGTCCTGCTGTAGCCTGATCTTACTTGCTTTGTGTGGGAGGGGCTTGAAAATCCAATTTCCTGTTACTCTACTTCCTTTCTTTCTCTTTTCCTGCTTGAATCTCCACCTGGGAGGATGGTCATCCATGGCTGTCCACGTTGCTCATACTTGCATTCAGCAAGGCCACATTAAGAAGACTGTGGGTTTGGTCAGAACCTATCGCTCACATGCATGAACCATCCTCTGCTACCATGAAACTGATCTACAATAAAAATGTAAGCTATTTTTCTGTAACTTTATATTAACGTGTGAAGTGTGTTTATTTTACTCTGAACTTAATTGAGCCTTATGTGCAAGATTATTACAGGACACTTTTTACTCTGCTAAACTAGATAAACGCTGCGTGGTTTTTTTCTGTTATTAGCGTTTCAGAATTCCCCAACATAGAACATTGGCTAGGAAATTGCCCTCCACACTGCCAAAGCTTGCCCTGCATCTTGGAAAAACCACCTGGATTTGACCAGCCCCGTGTGATATGGACAACCTTGAACCGAATTTGCACGGGTCATGGTAGATGTGCAGATGCCCTTTATAAATGGGGTAAAACAACATCATCGAATTGTGACTGTGGGGCCGAAAAACAAACCGTCAAACATATAGTGACAGAGTGTCAAAACCGAGCCTACAATGGAGACTTTGCTGATTTCCTGGCTATGACAACTGAAGCAAAAAACTATATTTGTAACCTAGACATACGTTTGTAATTTTCCTGTCTATATTTTATATTTCATATTTATTATGCTCTATGTTTTTTATTGTAACGCGATGTGAATGTGCCATACAATAAATAAATAATAATATGAATATGAGCTGCCCAGTGTCTTTGGATTGGATTTGGATACAAATGTTGCAATATTTTAAAAAATAAAGGTGCTATTTTCATATTAATTACCTTTGATAAAGGTAATGAACGGCCATCTCTCTCTGTAAGAGAGAGTGAAATAGGCAACAGACAAATGTTTAGTGTGTTTAAAATTATGATGCTTCTAGCTTGATATATGTATACATGAATTCAACAAATTTGAGAAAAAGCACCATTTTGCACTGTAGCATTGGGTAAGCTGAACAGGTCTTGTCTATATATCTTAAAAGTGCAGAAGTCATCTCAGCCGTTGTAATCAGATATATTCTTACTGGTGATGTTCGCTTGTGTGAATAGTTTAATCTCTTAAGATTAAAGTTTCTTATGGATAAATATGTCTTTGGCTTTGTCTTGCCACCAAAGTCTGAAATCTAACTCTAAAGTGTGATAGAAGCCAAAGAATCTACTAGACAAACACCTCATCAGAGTGTCCTTTTAAAGGCAGCTGAGCAAACTGACTTGCAGACAGGATTTTTCTTTTAAATGGCAAGCTGATGTGAATATTTCATACCTCAATCATATAACTGGTCTATGACTATTATATAAAAGCCAATGTTAGCATTCAAAACATCACTTTAAAAATGGCAGCTAAAAGAATCTCTATTATCTACTGCACAATTGAAATACTTTTAATAAACAAAATTGAACCTACCTTTCTGCAAAGTATTTTATCCAATCTATCAGCATTTATAACATTAACTAGAAAGTGCACATTACAAAAGCAAGTCTCAGTGGTCATGAAGTGTGGGACACAGTCCAGTCAATAAGCCAACAAAAAATAACTTAAGCTTGAGAATTACACAGGCTGGGTTTATTGAACTTGTAATTCATAATGAAACGTGTTTGATTTGTTTTAGCATGAATTCTATGAACCTAGCAATTGTAATTTGTAAACCAAGTTTTATAGCCTAATGTACTGTATGAACTCAGAAACTGCATTTCAGTAAACCATAGTTAAACCGTAGTTTAGTAAAACGCATGAGAGACATTCTAGAATCATATACTGCAGTACAGAGAGTAAAACCGTGTATTGATTTGCAAGGAAGCCTCTACATTAGAGAGCCAAGATTGCACAGATAGTGTTGGCAGGTTCAAGTTACATATACCCAGAGCTAACGACAGAGCAAATAAAAAATGAGATACTAACTTTGAGATTGGACAGGCAGTTGTTGAGGAAAATATGCCATCTATTTAGAAAGAACTGCTTATGACTGACACAAAGCAGGCATGTTACTAGAGGATACAAAGCCTAAATAGGGGAGAAAAGCAATACAAGATTATTTGAATGACAACAAAAGAGGAAACTAATTTATCACCAGATCCACAAGAAATCTTAGAGACCCATCTTTCTCCTGGGCTATATTAAATGCACCAGCCAATATAAACACAGCATTCTTTTGAGGGAGATGGGCGGTGATGAAAAATGATAAATAAATAAATAAAATTCAAACAATGATTTTTTAAAACTTTAACTATTATGATTCTTTAAAAGTTTAACTATTATGATTTCTTGTGATTACTTTGTATAAATGTAGGAATATGTTTACAATTGAATAATAAAATACTTCTAGCTAGCACTATCCAGAACACCTGAAATATGGTCCAACATTATACAGCAACAGAGAGCAGATTGATATAACATTCCTATGACAAATTTCAGTAAGCTGCAAATTATTGTACCAGTCAGATTTGCTGAATGTTAAGAATCTGCTGTCATGTATTAGGATTCCCACAGAATAGAGCAATTGTATAGACTAATGTGGCCCATGGCTTTAATGGATAAATTACAAATACATTCATGCTAGTGACAAAGAAGCAGTTTGAGTTCTTTTTCAAACAACTGGCATTTCTTCATCCCATTTTATATAATAATGAGCCACTAAATAAATGTTTTTCTTAGAACTGTATTTTATTTGGCTCTGTTACTGGAAATAGCTTAGCAAAATGACTTATAAGGTCATAGAAATTTCTAACTTTCCTACGACGTTTCAACTGTATTATTTTCATTTAAAAAGTATTCTTAAAGTTTCCTTTTCAATTAAAATATTGTATTAAAAAATAAAAGAGGCCACAATTTGCAGGTCAAGTGCAAAGCTAGATGATCCAAAATGCATATTTGGGTAGTTTTTTTGCCCCACTTTCCAAACGTTCTACCCTCCACTTTCAATCGAGGTGTTTCTTTTTCTTTTTCCTTTTCCTTTTTTGTTTTGCTTAGAAGCTAGAAAAGCGAAGTATGATTGCTTTACAGTACAAACTGATTTATATGTACTCTGGAGAAAGTCCACTACATTCAGTAGGATTTTTTCATTGGTGCACAGGATTACATGCTCAATGTTAAAAGAAACTATTTAAATCCAAACCCTTTTGTCACTGTTATCAAAATCAAATCAAAATCTTTTATTACAATCATTGATTAGAAAAAATAAAGTTTAAAATATAAATTACAGAACAAAATTAAAATTAGTTGAGTGGGTCAGATTATTATTATTATTATTATTATTATTATTATTATTATTATTATTTCTAACTTATATCACCGCCCATCTCCCCCCACAGATGATGTCGTGTCTTCACTGCTGCCCAACAATAGATGGCAACTGTCCTTGTTATGTCTTGGTTAGTGTCTCATAATAATAGTTTACTATAAAACTTTTCTGTTTTGCCTGGAAATTGCTGGAGGATTGGTGCTATATGGTACTTCTCATTGTTATTATTTTGTGTTCTTCTGGTCCTTAGTGCAGAAGAACTAACTAAATAACTAACTAACCAACCAATATCCTTTATTAGTTTGTGTTCTTCATTCCAGTCTTTTACCACCACCCCAATCTAATGCTTTCCAAATCTAAATATTAGAAACAAAATAAATATTCCAGTATAAATAAATCTCATGAACATTTACTTCACTAACTTAAATTTTAATACTAAATCTACTTCCTTCAATGTGAAATCTGATTTAAACAGAAATATCAGAAAGTACCTTTTATTTTCTTAAAGTACCATTCACTTTCAATTAATCTTGCCAATGTACATGATCTAGTCAGAGAACCACATCTTAGGTTCTTATAATTTCTAGAGTTAAGCATGTGTCTAAATCTCTCCAAATGACCTCAGTTAGACTTAAAAGTGATTACTTTCTTCACATTAAGCAAGATTATTTTCTTAGTGTTCCAAAACTTGACTCATAATATATTCATATTTGCAAACTTCATTGATACATTTTAACAACTATTTAGCAAAATGAAGAGATAGTGGTCTTATCAACGTAAATAAAAATGGAACAGTGGTAAGATTTACCATTGCTGCCCAATATTTACTGAGCCATTAATGAATGAAGAAGCTTCTCTCCACCCCCCACCAGCTACTTTACTCAAGGTATTGAAGGTAATTGTTGTAGAAATCCAAGGCTTGGGAATGATTAACCCACAAAATTAATATAATCCAATGAAAGAAGGAAATGCTAAGACCCAGTGCATCCAAATGGAGGAAATGCTCAGAGTCAGTGCATCAAAATTACTCATATCTTCATCTCTGCTATACCTTTCCAAAACTAAATGTCTATGCTACTATTAATTTCACAAAAAGTATAATTATATTTAGAGACAAAAAAGAAAACTACTGTTTTAAAAGAAGTTATATATTGGCCGGTTTATTAAGGATAACGATTATTCATGGACAAATGCTTTGTTGCTCTTCACTCTTTAGTGACACACTCATTCCCTTTTCCTAGCTTTATGATAATCATTGGACCATATCTGATATAGAAGTGAAATTATCATGATTTTTTAATAGCCAGAAATCAACAATGACTAGATATGACAGAAATACATAAAGACAGTTTATGCATATACTGACAAACAGAGAGGCACTTATATTAAAACCTTCCAACAAATTATTGTCAATGGAATCAGATACAGGGACATAATGTTGGAAAAATTTCAGAAAGCCTTTTAAGAAAAAAAAATTGCCTAAACACACTTTTGATAAAAGACATTAACTTCAACATTACTAACCAGTGAATGCTTCTTTCGTGAAGAGAGTTCGAGTGTTGTATCATAGAGACTTTCAACAAAGTTCCTCAGACAGGGAACATTCACTTCATTTTTAACAGCCTGGAGAGAGATTTGAAGATAGCATAACGTTCTACCTCAAGTCAGATTTTCTAATACAGCTTGGATACTCATATAGATTATTGTAATGCGCTCTACATGGGGCTACCCTTGAAGAGTATCCGGAAGCTTCAGCTGGTTCAGAATGCAGCAGCGCGGGCAGTTATGGGTGCTATAAGATCAGCACATGTGACACCTCTGCTGCGTGACACCTCTGCTGCGTGAGCTGCATTGGGTCCCAGTCTGCTTCCGGGTCCAATTCAAGGTGTTGGTTATCACCTTTAAAGCCCTACATGGCATGGGGCCAGGGTATCTGAGGGACCGTCTCATCCCAATAACATCAGCCCGCCCCACCCATTCATGCAGAGAGGGCATGCTTCGGACCCCTTCAGCAAAAGAATTCCATCTAGCGGGGTCCAGGAGGCGTGCCTTCTCTGCAATAGCACCCGCATTATGGAACATCTTGCCCCCAGAGGTGAGGCTGGCCCCCTCACTTCTGACCTTCCGGAAGTCTCTGAAGACCTGGCTCTGCCGCCTGGCCTGGGACATCGGAGGTGGTAGTGCCTCTTGGGATTGGTTGGCCCCGTAGTACTGTGATCTAGACTGCGGCTTTTAACCATCTTTGGATTTTAATTATTCTTTTTATTTATTGTTTTTTAGTAATTTCTGTATAGATTTTAAATTTTCATATTTTGTAAACCGCCCAGAGTCCCCTATTCGGGGAGATGGGCGGGGATAAATTAAATAAATAAAATAAAATAATAAATAAATATAAAAGAGAATGCTGCCTACAGACAGTCACGGGCTGAACAAGGGAAAGCAAACTGAAACTAAATCCAGGGAAGGCATTGTGGGGGATCATAATTCTAGGGACTCTGATAGATCTACCTGTCCAAGATGAGATAGAAAGAATAGACACAGTATGCAGCTAGGGAGTAATTCTTGATCTGATTTTTGCCCTGATCTTTGAAGTGAAGTCTGTGGCCAAAAACACTTTTTATCAGCTTCAGCTGATACCTTACCTGCATCATATCTTAAATAATAATGATCTAAAACAACTGTACATATACGTACTTTTAGCCCCCAGGCTTTATATTTGTAATCATCTTTTTTATGGCTGCCCTTGTGTTTTACTCAGAAATTTCAACTGGTGCAAAACACTGCTGCCAGGGCTGACCACATTGCACCAAGTTTGAAGTGTTAACACTGGCTGTTTATTTGTTTCTGGATATAGTGAAATATGTCACTTATTACCTTTAAAGTCCTAAATAGGTTGGGCCCAGGACACTGACAGAATGCTTCCTTCTGCAATCCCCATCAATCACTAAAAAGAGCCAGTTTAGTCTAGTGGTTAAGGCACCAGGCTAGAAACCAGGAGACTGAGAGTTCTAGTCCCGCCTTAGGCATGAAAGCCAGCTGGGTGACCCTGAGCCAATCACATTCTCTCAGCCCTAGGAAGGAGCCAATGGCAAACCAGGAGACTGAGAGTTCTAGTCCTGCCTTAGGCATGAAAGCCGGCTGGGTGACCTTGGGCCAGTCACTCTCTCTCAGCCCAACTCACCTCACAGGGTTGTTGTTGTGGGGAAAACAGGAGGAGGAAGGAGTATTAGGTATGTTCACCACCTTTAGTTATTTATAAAAATAATAAAGGTGGGATAAAAATTAAATAAATAAATAAAATAATCCACAAGAGGCCCACTTTCAGTGCAAGTTGGTCTGCCTAGTTGCTATTTGGAGCCAAACTCTCTCTATGGTTGCCCCAAGTCTCAATTCCCAATGCAATACAGGGACTGCTGCCCATGCTGGCTCTTAAGAAGACTTTAAAACACAAACCTTTCAATTAGCTTGCAATTTTTAATTGTTTATTTTTAGTTTAACTTTTGTATCAATTTAGCTTTGGTCAAAATACTACTTTAATTCTATTTTAACATCAGACTATAATTTTCAAGTTTTATGTATTTTAACTCATTACTAACTCTTTGATATTATGTATACCATCCAGGGACTTTGGTGATGGGTGAGTAATCAAACAAGAACTTACAGCAGCTACTGGGACAAGAATTTCAACAAACAAGCCCGCTAATGCATGTTTGATATCTTTGTCTTTAACTTCAAGAAAATAATGTGCACATTCCTGGAATAAAGAGAAATAGAAAAGAAAGTTGCATAAATAGGACAAGAATATTTGTATTTTTGTGACAAAGCTGCTACTTCTTTAAATATGCAACATTTTTTGCCTTCATTTTACTTGACAAATTTATTTACGAAGCAGTGCAAATTTATGCATGCTTAGTCAAAAGTAGCTCCTGCAGTAGCTCCAAGGGTCTTACTCCAAATTAAATCCAACACAGTAACAGTGAATAATAATCTGCCAAATACAAAAATAGAAGCAAACTTTGTGAGTAACAGCAATCATATGAAAATACTGTTTTCAGTCATCATTATATGATAGGCATATCTTATTCTCCAGTTTTCATTACTATCTGACCTGTGAGTAAAATCCACATGTCCCTGAAATTAGTTACTAAACTCCAAGGACTTGTGAAGCACCTTGGTTTCTTTGTATAAAAAAGGACAGCCTTCCTCCCGATACGGAACTTTGCTACCTGCATAAACTGAAGAGAGGCTTCAAAATCTTCCACAGGGTACATCTTAATACGGAAGAATTTCATCCCCATGATTAGACTGATAATGCTTTGAACCATGTAAGGATTCTGCTCCTTATGCCGTAGCTCTTTTAATTCTGCCATAAATTTTTTCTTCACAGCTGGAAATCTAAAAACAAGCACAACAAAAATAAATTATAATGATGCTTCTTTCAAATTTTTAAAATTGTGAGCTGCCCAGAGTTGCCTTGGAGTCAGGTGGCATCTAAATCTAAATAAATAAACAAACAAATAAGACCAATTACACAAAAGTCCAGCAACAAAGTGGATTTTTGGTAGTACAAAAGAGTTTTTCTTCTAGAACTCCTACAAGACCTGTGAAATGTTTTATGGCAAGTGGAAAAGAAAAGCCACCATCATATGCATGGACAATGCAGTCTTCAATGTCACATCCTAAATCAAATGGATACAATGAGATCTAACAAGTTCCAGACCTCCCATGAAACACAAAGTTTTCCTTTTCAAAATTTATCTTTATAATGAAAAAGGAGTAACATTCAAAGGGAGGTTACATACATTTTTCAAAGAGTGTATATATAGAAATTCCCTACTTTATGAAACTCTCATTACTAATTTCTTAGGGGAAAAAACCATGTTGCAAACTACCTGTAGCATTAAAATGTCATTAAATTAATAATTATAATAATTAATTATTAAATTAATCATTAGATTGTTAATATTTCCAAAAACAATATAGACTTATTTAATCAAGGACAATCAATAGGTAAACAATGTTGTCACAATACATTTCTCTTTTCAGTTTTCACCTCAAAAATCCTTCAGCTTTATAATGCATTAATTAAATGAAATAATCACAGCTAAATGTCAAAATGCCACTTTCAGATTTCCTAAATTAATTTGTCTTTAAAATGCCTTTCTGTTCTTTTAGCCCAGAGGTGAGCCCTCAGCCTAATTTTACAGCCCAGAGAAGGGAAGGAGGTGAGAGGAAAAAATAGAGGAAAATGTGGAAAGAGACAGAGCAGTGGGAATGGTAGGGAGACCCTTGAAGGGATTAGTTCATCTCTCTGGCTGGATCAGCCTGCTTCTCCCCAGCAACCCATAATATAGGATGAAAGAAGAAAGACAGGGTGTGTTATAAAAGGACATTTAAGAAACCTGGAGATGACCTCACACACTTCAGGTTCTGGCACCCCTGGAAGATTATTCTGAGGGAACACTGCCCTTAACTCCTGCTCTTGAGCTTCTAAAGATAATATCAATGGAAGAAGATTGTAGCATTTAGAATTGCTTAACTAGCTGCAGAAACTACCATTTGAGACCATATAGTTCTCTACATCAAGACACAGGTTGATAAAACAAAGGATCTATTCCTACAAAGGTTGAAAATGCCTATGCACATATATATATACACACAAACTTCTCACTGAAGAATCAGGCTTTCTGAGTGAAAACAATCTCATATTTTGATTACTTAAATATACTTACTTCGCTTGTGCTAGCACCCCTATTACCTCAGCATAGAGATCTGCAACAATGTGCATATTTCCAGTGTTGGGACCTAGGTACCTAACAAGGGATATGTTAAAAGTTAACAAAATATAGGATTTTAAAATATTCATAAATAAATTCCAAAGTAAGTTTAGCTTCATATGACCAATAACCTTTAAGTATTCTTGCTATTCAAGAATGGACACACATGCTTAGGCCTGGTTTACCCATACAGTGGTTTGTTTGATTTTGATTTTATGTATAGTGTGTACCCAGATGTAGTAGATTATGGCTTAGCTGTGTGAACCTGGCTTAGTGTGAACCAGGCTTAGTATATAAAGAGCATTAGCCCGATAGTGTGTGAAACCTGGCTTAGTATATAAAGAGTAGTAGCCCCATAAAAATCTAATTTTACACAATGTCACAAATCTTATAAATAAAATCAATCTTTATTATGGTGATGCATCAGCAATAAGGCATGGGAAAGGAATAGAGTCAGTAAAAGACATGAAATTTTGATTTGACCTGACAAATCTTGTAAGGATACCCCAGATTTCTTCACCACTGTACTTGCAAAAGAGTAAGCCTTCTCTACGATAAAGACAGATCAACCGGAAACAGGGGGAATGGTATGCCTGTATTATAGAATTAAAGAGGAATTTTCTATTTGCCTGGGACTTATAAAAATAGTAAATTTATGAGGGGACTCTTAAGCTCTAATACCAAATGAAATTCTCTAAAAGAAGGCAGAACAGTTACTGATTAAAAAAGTGACTTCTGAAAGGAGGTCTTTACTTCCAAAATTTAGACTCCCACATTCCTACTTCAAGGCAAGGCCATGTTCTATACTGCCAGGAGTTAACCACTAAACTGAAGTAACTATTCATGCCAGTGTGGTCTAAATCTGTGAGATTTCATACAGTACAAGAAAAAGCCTTACCCTTCTTTGTATTTAAAGTGCTTGAAAGCCAAATTAATAACATCATGTACCAAACCATCAATTACAGGATGAAGCTGAATCTGAAAAACAAATGAACAACCAGTTTATAAAATTCATTCTTGAGGATGACTAATGGCAAGCAGAGCCAACCACTACATGTCTCTTCTTTCTCCTCAAAAAGATATTAAAGTGTTCCCATACTCCTTAATTCTGACACAGATGCAGATTGTTGGGCTTTCAGAGCTATTGTCCAAAGATTTGTCAGCATTTATAAATGTGAAATAGGAAACAAAGGAACAAACTGTAAGCCACTGAATAGAAACACTTCAATTAATTTGCTTCACCTCTTGCTCTCCTACCTTTAGAAGTTAAGTTTTGCTAAAATTATGTAGCTTTTCTTCTAGAAAATGTATTTAGAATCAAGATATAATTCTTTCTTCCCATTACTCATACAGGAAAAACAGAAAGGTGCTTTCTATGACCCAACGTCCTTTAGAAAATAAAGCCTAATCTGGCAGATAAGAGATGTAGAAAAGTGGAAGAACAGAATGAAAGCACATCCTAAACAGTAGTTTACTTTCATTCCCTGTGGAGTACATTAGAGAACTTTATTTCACATTTCTTCTAGTTGATAAGTGATATCTACATATATAAACATACATGCCTTGATTTGTAACTAAAGTGTGAATCCCAGACTCTTAAGATCCTATTTAGAGGTTTTCCCCTGCACAGTCGTGTCCGACTCTAGGGGGCGGTGCTCATCTCCGTTTTTTAGCCGAAGAGCCAGCGCTGTCCAAAGACGCTTCCGTGGTCATGTGGCCGGCATGACGCATACGGAACGCTGTTACCATCCCACCGAAGTGGTACCTATTTTATCTACTTGCATTTGCATGCTTTCGAATTGCTAGGTTGGCAAGAGCTGGGGCGAGTGCGGGAGCTCACTCCGTCATGCGGAGCTCGGGTCTCGAACCGCCAACCTTCTGATTGACAAGCCTGGTGTCTTAACCACTGAGCCATCACGCCCCCACAAGATCCTATTTACAAACTAATAAATTAGTCAAAGTTAGTATTCTCCAGTTTCTGTGGAAACATATCTTCTTATGTACCATTTTTTCTTTATTTGGAAGGCTTAGATAACCTTCTCTAGAGCAATTTTCAGAAAGGGTGAAAAACATATGCCCTTAAAATTAATTATTAAAAATTTCAAAATGACATACCTGTTTCAATACTTCTATTAATACTAAAGAAAAAATAAAATCGATAGCAAGATCTCTTCTTTCCATTAAATAGTCTCGTTGCTGCTCATCACTTTAAAAAAATGACAAAATCATAATTAAAGTTATCTTGTCTTACACATCTAATTATAAAATTAAACAGTTTTTATCTTGGTCTACTTTTGGGTAAGGCGGTCAACAATATATCTGACAAACTTTTAAAGATGTTTCAATATCCACTCCTTTAATTTCCTTCATCATTCCCCAATTTAAGAGATTTAGATTCATTGGCGGGCTCTCCCTCAAAATAATTTTTTATTAAAGTATTTCTAAACCCACACTATTTCTATACATCTCATGTCAAAATACAATCAGTAAAGCAATCCACATAAAACACAGACAAGCATCAATATTTACCAGTAGATAAACAGTGTCAACTGCATTTATGTAAGGACGCATTCCACTACTAGGTTACCACAGCCCAGGGTTCAGATCATCTCTGTGGAGCAAGCAAGCTTGGACTATGATTCATCAGTAAACGCATCTGAAGATGCCTCCATCTAATGGTTGATCTGCGCAGTATGAAAATGATGCCGAACATGGCATGATGGCTTAGTCTCCTGGAATAAGCCAAACTGGATATCTATGGTTGGATTTATATTCCTTTCTCTAGCTTATTTTTAACCAGGAAGAGCCATCACACCACTTTGGGACACGCAGTACCAGAGGATTATAGTTCAGAGTGCAGGGCACTGACTTTCAACTTTTGCACCCTTTTTGCACCCTTCCAAGGAAGCACTGATTGACTCATGGTGTTCTCTGTCTATTCTCAGCAGTTTAAATTCAACAGCAGTGAAGACAATTCTACAGCTAGCTTCTTGATGCTTCAGCTCAGACTACTGTCTGAAGCAAATCACTTTATCATATTATAAATGTTATATATAGCAGCAGGTTTTTTACAAACATCCACAAAACATAGGTAGAGTCACAAAAGGTATCCAAGTGCACACCTTTTGGATTTTGTGCTTGTTCTTGGTCTGTATTCATGAGATTCATCTTCAATACCATTTTGTCTTTTATACCAATCAAACAAAGTGCGCAGGATAGAAGGTAGACAATACTCTGAAAGGGAGCTCATTGAACTAATTACCTATAGGAAAATACAGAAAAATAAAAACATATTTAGCAAGAGTTTACTAAAAATCTACTGTAACCTTTAGTTAATTTTCTGCTCTTAACTTTTGATCTTAAGACTTCTTGCCAGTGTTTTTCTTGATAGAGGAAAGGATTAAGAAAGCTTGCCAAGTATCTTGAAGCAACATCAGGAATCTATTATTATCAACATTTTTATTACTTTATGATCACTGGAATCATATACCTTGGAAATCATATACCTTGGAAAGTATGCAAGGCATTTCATAAAATATAAAAGGATATGTTTACCCATTGAAGAAGTTGCATTCTAAATATTTGGACATTCCTATCAAAGGGTGGAATGGAAACTATTATAGTAAATAACAAATTTATTCGTGGAGAATAAAATGTATAATGAAACGAAGAGAAGTTACAGAGGAAAAGAAAGAAAAATGGAGATAGATCAATAATGGAAGATGATGCATTTATTCTTATTACATGTTGTTAAGGGGCAGGGGATAAAATGATTATTCTGGAGATTGAAAAGATGGGCTGTGTCTATACCAAGAGTGAGGACGCTATTACCTTCTAAAAGCTGCTGTTCTAAAACTCCAAGCAAACCCAGTGAGCATTGCTAATATTAAGGGAAGCTGTTCATGTCAGGAAAGTAACAAATTCCCATATCTGGCCTACACAGAGAAGAAGCCAACGGGACTATTTTATCTCAGGGATCTCATGGAAATGGAAATTTGTCTGTAACACTGAAGATGCTCTCTTCTAGTTTTTTTAAATAATATTGATGTTTTTATTATGGAGTGTTTTAATGTTGGTCTTATGGTTTGTTTTTATTGTACACTGCCCAGAGTCACATTCTGTGAGATGGGTGACTATATAAATATGAGGAATAAACAAATATTCATTTCATTCACTATGTGCTGCTTTCTTTCACAGTGTTTGAGCCAAATTAGAAAGAATGCAGGAGGAAAAATCAGCTTTCCTCTTTAAAATTATTTCTATGTACAAAAAAACCCCACATCCCAAAACAGTATCAAGTAAATACAAATATTAACTTCATTACAATACAATTATAAAACTATTCCAACTACAATTTGAATTAACAAAACAAAAATAATGTGCACCATGATAAAATTTAGTGCTTGCTTCATTTATTTTACAAAGTCATCTGCCACTGTAAAAAAGTGATATTAAAATAATTAATGTAACTCATACTATTGTAATTTGTAGTGTACAAAAGTTAAATCATAATTCTTTTGGTGCAGGCAAGTCATTCGCATCCTGAGACAGCAAAGTACTTCCAGACCATTACACTACTGTATCTCATCCATGCTTGGCAGCTGGCATGAGATTCTAATTGTGGGATACGTTTGGTTTTCACCAGACAAAGCAATACCTTTGTAGCCCAAAATGTTTTACTGCTAATTCATCTGTCCATAGAACATTCCTTCAGAAGTCTGGAGGATTATCCTAGTACTTTGGGGCATTCCTTCAGAAGTCTGAGTACTTTGTACCTAGTACTTTGGGAACATTCCTTCAGAAGTCTGGAGGATTATCCTAGTACTTTGGGGCAAACGGGTTGCTGTTCTTTGTGCAACATGGCTTCTATCTTGCTACTCTCCCATGAATCCTGTTTTTACTCAGTGCTTTTCTAACGGTGGAATCATGAACGCTGCCTTTAGCCAGGGAGACACAGGCTGGAGATCTCTGGATGTTGTTTTTGGTTCTTTGTATCTTCCTGAACAATTTCATATTGTACACTTGAAGCAATTTTGACAGGATAACCACTCTTGGGAAGATTTATTATTATCCCAAATCTTCCCCATGTTAAGATGATGTCTCTGATTGTGGACTGGTAGAGACCCAGAGCTTTATAAAAAAAAAATTCCACATTGACAGCAATCAGTTGGTTTTTGAACAACAACTTATTTTGACTGGGAGATGACATGCCTTTAGAATCTGTTTGGTGAGAGCCAAAGTTTGAGATTTATATAAGGCAGGACTGCCCTAAATCAGCCCTGATTGCAACTGGTATTCCTTTAATTAACATTCAGTTGTAAAGATTTGCTTTACAAATCTGATATTGAAATACTTTTTCACAAAACTATAGTCCAGAAGAATGTACAAACTTTTAACAGTTGAATTATATTAACAAACCTGTAAAGTTCAAACCAAAATTATAAAAGGACAAATCAGACCATATAATTATATATTCCCACTCAGATATTACACTCCCAGCAACTAGTGGTCTAAAGCCAGCCATTAAAAAAAATATTTGGTCATATGTCCAATAAATACAGAATAAAATTTGTTGCCTCAATCTAATTAAGATTATAATTATTTTTATTATTTATTCAGCATACATCTCCCCTTTTTTCCAGGAGCTCAAGGTACATTTTATTTCCACAAGAAACTTGTGAAGTATGTACAGCCGAGAGAAAGCAACTGGCTTAAAGTTAGCCAGTAAGCTTCCAAGGCTGACATGGGATCTGAACATGGGTTTCTTGACTCCTAGTTCCACACGTTAATCAATTTATTCCACTATTTTCAGAATAATCTGTTATTGAGTACATCTCCTGGCATTTTTGTTTTCTTCACATCTCCAGCCTTCTTTCCTTTCAATGGATCAGAAATACAGTGCTAGATGTTTCCCCATGCAATTTTCCCTAATCAAAATATCCCCAATTGCTAATTCCCCAAAGAATAAAAATGTATGTAAGTTTTTCTTCAACTAAAGATAATTCAATGGAGAAAACAAAATATTGGGATATTCCATCTTGGGTTTTTATTGGATCTTGCTAAATTTGGCAATTTCTACTCTCACAATTTTATATCAATACAGTTTTTTTGAGCTGAACAAACAAGTCAGTGTCAAATGAATAAGCTAAAATAAAAATGAATATTGCCAAAATAAATGTTTTTTGGAAGACATAAAATAAAACAGTGTGTCCTTCAATCTTAGGCTATATCTAAAGCTTTAATGAAACTGAAATAATACTTGCAGTCTTTTTTCCCTTTCTTTTCCTTAAACGCTATCACAACCCCATATTACAGCTTTCTTTCCATTTCCTGTGTATTTGCTGATCCTTAGTGATGGAATTTTGCAAGGAGGACTGAGATTTTTCTTGATAAGTGAAAAATGACCATTTCTTTCTCTAAATGCCTCACCTCTCTCTCATTTGTTCCTGCTTTTCCCAGTTGGCAGATGTACAATGTCAGCTGCCTGTTCAGGTGCACTTTCAGTGAAGCTTTGAGTGTGAAAAGGTACACCAGATGCATATAGGTTTTCACCTGATGGTTATGATGATAATAACTTTTTAATGTATAACTCACTGGTAAGAGGCCAGTCTATCCAGCTTCACCTATTAATGCCTAATTTACTGAACAGTGTTGCCCAACATAAAGTAAACTAAATACACATAGGCTGTATGTACTTTGGTATATTAACACAGTGTCTCCTTAGCTTTTAAAAGTTTTCGGTCATTGGTCTTATAAGGCAGGAAGGAAGGGTGGAATTTACAGAGACTGACTCTTAGAATACAGGAAGGGAGGAAAGTCTAAGTCAGCAAGCTGGTTACTCAACCCCTCCATTTATTGGAATCGCAGCCAGTGTGAGATGAATTCTACCTCTGTGTTACTACTGAAGGGGAGTATGCAGATATACAAATGTGTTCTTGTTGCACAAAATGAACATGTTCTTCCATCCTGAATGAACTACACAGCATACAGCTTGAGATACCCACCCTACACAAGCAATGAGCAGTTTAAACACCCTGCTCGCAGGGCACTGAAAACAGTCTATACAAATATACTTTTCATAATTATTTTGGAAGAATTTGAAAAATAAGTCATCTAAAGCATACCTGAAGTCTTTTTGCCCTGACATAAGTAATAATAAAAAAGAGTTACTGAACTGTCAAATCAGAAATTAAATTACTATATATCTTCATTAATTTTGTTTGTATTAGGGACATGCAATCCATTTGGAGAGCTACTTCACAAAATGACTGAAGTACCCCTCTGAACCATTCCTCAAAACAAAAGGCACCACATTGTTTCTAATTGCTCCATCTTGGCAATAATTTCAGAAGTGCTCAGATAACAGGGAGCACCCTTTATGTATCTGTGCTGAGCCTGCAACTGGACACAGTACCTGAACACTTTGTGAAGCACCCCTCCAAATGGTTTGCACGTGCCTAAGAACCAAGCTAAAAATGGCAAGCACAGACCACAGGCATCTGCAAGATCTTGCTACTTTTGCCAAAATGAAAGCAGTGTCACGCTGCAAGCTCTGCCCTAATACAGTATGTGACTGCAATATCACACTTCATGTACAAAACTTGCAGGGCTTGAATCACTATGGCATGATGCTGCTTCTGTCATTGTGGCACCCTTGCCCCCAATAGAAATACAGTACAGCGCAGCACAATTGTTGCTTCAGACATTTAAAACATTAATATACTATCTTCATGTTTCAATCATCACAATCCTTTTCTACAGCCAACCCACTTCTGATCTCCAAACTGGATTAAAACACTTTTATCCCCCTACCTAGTAATGAGTCCTCCTCCATATTGTACTAATTAAATCCCATGAGGCCTTTCACATAGACTCCAGTAGATTCCCTCTGTAACGCACCATTCGCCAACAAACATTACTGGTACAACTTTGCCAGCAACTGCTGTCTTACATTTTAATGAGACAGGAAATTTTTAATAGTTTTCTGAATACTGAACTGTTGCTAAGGCTCTTATAGAACTAATAATGGATTATCTTTTTTGAACAACTTGAGTAAGATTTCAATATAAAGTAGTTTTTACCAACATGTGAAATAAAAAAGTGTGCATCTATGTGTGCGAGAGAGACAGAGCGAGAAAGGGAGGGAGAAGCCAAAAAAACGTTGGTGTGTCGCCGCGGGAAAACCCGGAAGTGCCGCCGTTGCGGCAGCGCGCAAAAACCCGGAAGCGCTGCTGCTGCTTTCGGGTTTTTGCGCGCCGCGGTTGGTGTGTCGCCGCGGGAGAACCCGGAAGCGCTGATGATGATGATCAGCGCTTCCGGGTTGTGTGGTGACACACCAGACTGTGTGTGGCGACACACTTTTGTGTCGCGACACACAGTTTGGAAAGCTCTGTATTGTAGGTTAAGTCTTGCACTTATGCTTTTTACCCTACAACAAATGACAATATGTACTTTCCTAATAACAAAAAATAAAATAAATTGAAGATATCAAAAGCCTCAAAGCAGTTAGGGAAGATTAATCAAGTTGTAGCTGCTCTGCTCTAGTCATATAGTAACTATGGGACTACAGTAGAGACAATGAAAGCCATGCAGATGAATAACTTGTCTCAGATATAACTTACTTGATCAAACTGTGGATCTTCTCCATGTTGCAAAGATTTGCTCAGCGGTTTTTCCTATAATAAAATATATAATGTATATTATTTATTGTAAAATGTTACTGTGCTTCTGTCATATAGTTACTTTATGTCAGAAATTGGCAAAGCCAATTCAATTTAAAATTTATTTATATCAGGATTCTGTACACAACATCAAATATAAAAACATATAATAAGTTTGCAACTAAGGTAAGATTTATAAGCTATCTTGAAACCAGATAGCCAGAAACGTGTCTCCTTTGCTACCATTTAGTTATAGACCCAGGTTTACAAAACTACTTTAAGTACTGAATCCTAGCTTCTTAATTCATTTATATGGAATAAAAATAGGTCACATTGCTTGTGCATATCCTGGTTTATTAAACCAGGATTTGGATCCAGAATTATGTGCAGACCTAGTCTTTGAGAAATCACAATTAATCATAACTGTCACCAGAGTAATTGAAGGGCAGGGGTGGAGAAGTCAGTGGGTTTTATCTTGCAGAAAGTATGGAGGAAGGAAAGATTAATTTACACCCCCATACACATTTTTCTAATTAGGCATATGTTCCTCTGAATCTGTTACCCCAAAATGAAAATCTAGGGAAGGGAGAAGCTACTGCTTTACTACATTGTCTTTCCTGTTTGTTCCAGTCTTGGATTTGTATGTCCAGCATGCAAACTGTTGGCTGCCATGTCACTACATATGTTAAAAAGTTTATCCTTAAAATCTAGAAGACTTGCTACTGTCAGACTAATTATAAATTCCTTTTTAAACATTAGTGCACTGAGAAACCTTAGTCATCCTATGTAAGAGTACAGGAAATAACCTTGAACATATTAGGAGACAGATGAAAATGTTCACAGGAACAATTAGTATTTTTAATTCTTAAAACATCTTTTTCAGATTTCCCATTTTTCTTATCTTACACAGACTCCTTTTGATGTCGCAGCACTTACAAATCCCTTGTTCTTTTGGAGTTCCTATTATCTGGGGCATGTTTCCTGTTTTAGCTCACCTCTGTATCTTTCCAAGCCTACTCCAAATATACCTTTCTTTACTCAGTAGTTTCATTCCTATCACCTTACACTATTGTTAATTATTTAGGTCTTGATCACACTCTAGCAGTTTTATCAGTCTGAATTTCACAATGAAGCTGTGAAAATATATTGTGCCCAACTGTCAAATACGTGGTCAGTATGTGCAACCAATGGGTGGCCTTTTTTGTTTTGCAGATTTAGGTCCAAGCAAAGCAACTGACATCAACCAGGGAAACAAATTATGATTGGCACTAAGACCACTAATGTCAGATGCCTCTGGTAAGGTGGAGAAACTGCATCCTGTGGATTGTCCGTAGCATACAATTCCTATCTTAAGAACACAAGCCACAGCTTTCCAAACTGTGTGTCGCGACACAGTACTGTGTCGCCTGCGGGGCCCAGGTGTGTCGCAAGAAAACCCGGAAGCGCTCATGGCGTGCCGCTGCCGTGCGTGGCAGCATGCGCGGCGGCGGCCCATCAGCGCTTCCATGTTTTTGTGCGACACACTAGGATGATGACGCGCCCCCGCTGCGGCGTGCGAAAACCCAGAAGTGCTGCCACTGCAGCGCGCAAAAACCCAGACGTGCCACCTCTGTGGCGGCGCTTCCGGGTTTTCGCACGCCGCCGTTGGTGTGTCGCCAACGAGAAAAGTTTGGAAAACCCTGACATAAGCAGTGCCTTGCTGGATCAGACCCATCTAGTCCAGCAGTCTTTTCTCACAATGGCCAACCAACTGCACATGGAGGCCCACTAGTTTCCTAGCAGATGGCCTTCAGAGGCAGACACACTGCCATCAGGGCATTGATCCCCATGACTTCCAGAACATCCCTAGAGCCCCTCCAAACCACTTTCCTGCTAACTGTCCACAAGAAACAAAGGAAAATAAAGTTCCAGGAGTGGCGGGAGGTGGAAGCAGGCTGAACATTCTGATGTCACAGAAATTATGTCATTGAATTGCTGTTCTGCCCTCTGTGCCCTGCAGCACTAGACAATAAGCAAACCTATTCAAGCATGAGTTAATAATGATTAGCAAATTCAGTATTAAAGGTTGATAGAAAAGGGGGAAGAAAACACAGATAGCCATCATATACTGGGTCATTCTAAGGATGTGCAACATGGATCTGCTTTTGCACACTAAAGCTATTTTATGGCATTTTGCAGGGCTCACAAAAAGCTGAACCAAGCTCAGTTCTGCCTCAAGACATGGCAGATGGGAAAAGCATGATTGTTCCATGCTGAGGAAACAAAGAACAAAGGCTCACAGATGAAAACAGATTAAGAAGGTATAGTGTTGGGTAGGAAAAGCGAAGCAGCTTCGCAAGTCAGCACAAAGGAATATATGCACTCTCATATCCTAATGGCTCTTTGCAGTATTTAGAACTAATTGGAACAGGCACAACTAGGAACAATTGCTCCAGTGATGCAGAACTAAAGATAGCTTCCAGGTTTTGAAGATGCCTAAAATGCAAACCAATCGCAAATGTGGAGATTAAGGGGAGGAATTATTATTGTCATCTCTCGACACAAAGTGCTCACTGATTTTCTCTAAGACACTAAGCTAGAAATCAGTTCCAGAGAAATACCAGAGCACAGCAGAGTTTTAAAATAATGAAATGCAAATACAAAATTTCTAGAAGTGAATTACAAGCTATAGTACACTGTCTTTGTATGGTTTCCACCCTCCTGAGAAAAGGAAAAAGATTTTAGAAATGAAATCTTAAAAAAAAAATCTCTTTCAAAACTTGATTTCTTTCAAATCCAAGGCATTATCAGGCATTATTTTCTCTAAATAAACTATTACTAGCCAAGTGGCAGGTGATTTACAAAAAAGGATGTGGGTCATGACCCCAGTTACTTGAATAGGCAGTCCTGTGCCAGTTTGTCATCATGGGGAAAAAGGCTTCCTGGGAACATGAAAATTTCTCTCTCTCTCACTCAGAGAAAGGTCAGCCACAGAAGAGCAATCTGCCTGCCTGCACATGCTTTCTGGATTCATTTGATGAGCGGGAAGGGAAATGATGGCAATTGCCAGGAACACAGCACAGGTCTCGCTGGGTAACAGAGAACTGGCTGGTTCTGAGCCAGGAAGGGTGATAGATGATCGTGCTGGTTGCACAAGGACAAGAAAGGAAGATGGTAGAGAATCAAAGATGGGTTATGCAAGTAGTTTGGTATAGGCACAAGGATAACATTTGGCGGCAGCAGTCATAACTCATGAAGAATACATAAAATAAATGTTATTTATAATTGTACCAGGTTTAATTATTTTGGGATTCATCACCTCCCTGCGCATTTTCTTTCCTTGTTTTTCTCCCCAAATATAGCCATTGATTCTCTATCTTTCCATATTAACGAATCCAAAATTTTATTGAAGTACATGAGAAATCCATCTGCTCTAATTGTTCTAATTGGAAATTGCTGTATGGATATTTCTCAAGTTTCTATTTGCCTATTTATTTGCAAAAGGGGAAGAACATTCTTTACTCCACCCAAATGTGTCTGTTGCAATTTATTCAGTATCTTTCAAATTGGTAGGCTAAATACAGAGCCAAAATCTACAGCCACTGAATTTAGTAAAAAAGGGGTTTATTCATTTTCAGCAATTCACTGTATTTTGGACTGAAGCAACTGTTATATAAGAACCAAAGAGCACCCAATAAACATATTCCCATTTTAATAACCAATGTTCCATTAAAGTCTCATTTTCATACCCTGAACATTCATCAGCATGAATATACAATGAATTTAAAAACAAGATGTAATCTAGTTATTTCAGAAGATACATTTTTTTAAAAAAATAAGATTGAAAAGGCTCTCAAGGTCACAATTATTTCTGCTTTATCAGAAACAACTAAAGATTTTTAAAAGTTATAATAATTACAGTTTGTGGGATAAAGGAGTAGAGTTATGGCAGCTCCAAAAGATAGTGCCATGTTTGTTGACCTCACTGGTAAATTTCAAATGGAAGTATGAACTCCTTCTTGGGTCACAAATGTTCTTCCAATTACTCTGTTTTTAAGCTTGTAGGATTGAATATTATGACTTAATTTAAGCACTGGCTTTATCACCACTGTTTGTATTTATATGCATATATAAAATTTACTCAGTTTACCATATTCCTCTGAGATCTGGAATAGGATGATATGAGGTGCAGTTAACAATCTCTAAAGTCATTTATAACTGTATATATGCATATGATCTACAATCAAAGCATGAGGGCACTCACCTTCTTTTGTAATTTCTTGCCAACTGATTGCTAACAACTCATTGATAGGCTTAGAACCTCAAGATTCAGGCTAATTAAACTACTTGAATCCCAGCATATGGATGGGACTATTGTTTTTCTTAGATATGACATGTGGCACTAAGGAGGTTGAAAACATCACTCATGTTGTATTGCGATGTAAATATTATAGGGATATTAGATCAACATACTGTATATTTATCCCCTAATAGAAAGATGTCCAGGGAGACCTGATAGTTTTTATGAGAACCATCTTCTTCAGGATTCAAACCCAGTTATTACACATGCAGTAGCAAAATTCTGTGCTGCTGCAATGATAATAAGGCAAAACTGGTTAAAGAAGTAGGGAATTGCGTATATTTTTCTATTTTTATTAATGCTTTGTATAGCCATTTTTAAATAAAATTTTTAGGATATATATTTTATAACATACTATTAAAATGATAGAGCTATTAATGTTTAGATAAATAAACATTTATTTATTTAATTTATCCCCGCCCATCTCCCCGAATAGTAAATAATGAATTTGGTTATTTTTTAACATGTCATTATTGTAATTGAGGGGGCGTGGTGGCTCAGCGGGTAAGACGCCAGGCTTGTTGATCGTAAGATTGCAAGTTCGGAGGTTCGAATCCCTAGCCCTGCGTGCAGAGTGAGCTCCTGCACTAGCTCCAGCTCTTGCCAACCTAGCAATTCGAAAGCATGCAAATGCAAGTAGATTAATAGGTACCACTTCGGTGGGTAGGTAACAGCGTTCCGCGCGTGTCATGCGGCCACATGACCGTGGAAGCGTCTTCGGACAACGCTGGCTCTTTGGCTAACAAACGGAGATGAGCACCGGCCCCTAGAGTCGGACACGACTGCACAAATGTGCGGGGGGTACCTTTACCTTTTTTATTGTAATAGGGTTTTATTGTAATAGGGTTTTATAGATTATATTATAATTGTTTAAATTTATAGTTTTATTCCATACAACAACCACCTATGTATAATTGTATTTAATTGATTAGTGTGATTTTAATTGTTATTTTAATTAATTTTAAGTTGCTGGTCATTGACCAAATAACAAACATTCATAGATATATATTCTACCCCTTCTCTATATGGTATGCATTATGACATCTTGTAACAATGTCTTTCAAACCTGATATACTTATTGGGTTAACATGGTGTTCTTATTTATCCTTCCAGTCCACAGAAGAGGACCACGAAAGAGAAACAATAATACTGGCTATGGAAATGGTGCTGACAAAAGAGGTATGATTGCTGGGACTGTGGTTTGAGAGATCTGGATGATGGTCTACTAGCAAGGCTTTGCAAAGCAGGCATTGACTGATGTATGCTGGGAGCAACTGATCCAGAGCTACTCAGAGAATAAATAATTTCCACAAAATTTATGTACAAGACACGAGTCATCTGTCCCACCACACATGTATCAACACATAAAAATTATCAAAACATGAACAATGAAAAATGCAAATTAAAAAAAATAACCAAATTAAAATATTCAGAATAAAATTAAGCATGGCAAAATGTAATAGACTAGCTGCATGGATATGCAGCACCTCTTTGATTAAAACCTACTTCTGCCACAGGAAAAATGAAATCTAGCTATGAGAATGGAAGGGCATTCCTAGACAGGTCACCCCAAAGAAGGAAGAGATATAACAGTGAAGAGGGGCTGAAGATTTGAAAGTGAAGGAAGGTTTTCTGAGTGGAAGCACATTTAAAGATCTCAGGAAACGTGAGGTTTACTCTTCTATCATTATATCACTTGGGGTGTTCAGGGAGCCGCCAAAAAGTCAAGATGGCAACCACAACCATGCAACTGAAGTCCCCCTTTTTTACATGCATCACAACACACATAAAAAGGGGGCCTTGACTGCATGGTTGTGGCTGCCATCTTAACTTTTTAAACTTTTTAAATCCTAACCCCTGATTTCAGTCAGTCTAAACATTCTTTTTCTCCCTGTACCTCATTTATATATTATGGGACACTTATATGGGTCATATAAATTAAATAAATATTATGGGATACTTATTATTTGAGAGCCAGTTTGGTGCAATGGTTAAGGCACTAGGCTAGAAACTGGGAGACCGTGAGTTCTAGTCCTGCTTTGGGCACAGTCAGCTGGGTGACCTTGGGCCAATCACTCTCTCTCAGCCCTAGGAAGGAGGCAATGGCAAACCACTTCTGAAAAACCTTGCCAAGAAAACTGCAGGGACTACTCTAGGCATTCTCTGAGAATCGGACATGATTGAACAGATTAAAAATGTTTTTAATTTATTTAATTATTTGACAGATAGGTTTGTCAATTTCAAGTTAAGCCTTTGCTAAGTCTCTGAAAGTGAGCAATTTTGACTGCCAGTTATGAATTTTCTTACATCTGGCCTAGATTATTTTTCCCTCTAAAAAGAGACCTGCGATGCAGAAACAAATGCCTGAATATCCTTAAGGACAACATGGTAAATAAAGCTCCCTGGAAGCATCTTGAAGGTTTTAAATTTTGTGAGAAAACTAGCTACACTGAGTGCTATAAAAATAAGGCAACAATGAAACGGGTTAGTGGGTTTAGAACACAGCACTGTTGTCCTAAATATATTTAGAGTAGTTGTGCAGTGAACTGTAGTCACAACTAAAGGACTTAGTTGGCAAATCAGATAGAAAATAAAAGATTAGAGCAGTGTTTCTTAACCTTGGCAACTTTAAGATGGGTGGACTTCAACTCCCAGAAATTCTGGGAGCTGAAGTCCACGCATCTTAAAGTTGCTAAGGTTGAGAAACACTGGATTAGAGAATAGTAAGTTACTTACTTTCTTACTTCTGCTGGCTCTTTAGCAGAATGTAAGTAGAACAGTATTAGTAAACAGTTTATCTTTGTATCTTCGGTTGGATTACCACAACACCTAACATCTGAGCCCTTTTCTTTTTCAGATCTAACAAGACCAGAACTAAGCAGTTTTTAAAATTTCTCCTTAATAAAATAAACAGATATGTATAAAAGTAAACTCATGACTGTTTCCCAAGTAACACTGTGGTTGAAATTAAATATTTTAAGCACAAGCCAATCAAGTTAGCAATTTTCATTCCCATGAATTTCAGGGTAAGAAGGTTATGCATATGTATAATTATTTATTTAACTCTTTTTCTGAAACCAGCAAGACTTCAGCTAGTTTTGGTAAGATTGTGCTTGGTTCTATAAACTGGCATTTAGGATTAGAATGGAGTTCAGCTATTTTAGTTTAACATTTCATCCCTCAATGTTAATATTTTTACGTTCTGTTTTATATATGTTATTTCAGTTGAAACCTTAGCACATAAAAAAAAAATCAAATTGATACTAGATGACTGAAAGTTCCAATTTAAGCAATATTTTCCCAAGAAAAAGGGTTTATATTTTCACAAAACAAAATATCAAATACAAACTTTACTGGCAAGGTACCTCAAATACCAACACCAATTGTAAGCAGTTTTATCTTCATTAAGCTGAAGGATATTAAAATATACTAAAAAAAACCCTCCACACTGTGGATAGATGTCAACCCTCATCGGCATACTGTTCATGCTTTATGAATAAATACCAAAAATCCAAAGATTCCATTTTAAAATATTTTTACTGAAGAAATGTTTAACAAAGTAAAAATCATAAAAGAAAATAAAGAAAACAAACGAAAATAGTAAACAGTGAAAAAGAAAACAGAAAACAGAAAAAGGAAACGAAAAGGAAAAGAAAAGGAAAGGAAACAAAACAAAAAGAAAAGAAAAGAAAAGAAAAGAAAAGAAAAGAAAAGAAAAGAAAAGAAAAGAAAAGAAAAGAAAAGGAAAGATTATAAAGAAGCGGCTTCCGATCTTCATTATAAATACATTTATATTTTGCCCTCTCTCTCTAAAGTTACATCATAATTTCCTTCTTTCCATAATCTACCCTTTTTAATCTTCAAACCCATAAATCACAAGTTCATTTTTCAGCAGAAAGTCCATAAGGGGTTTCCAGTCACTTATAAATGTTTTTGATCTTTCTCTAATCAAACAAGTTAATTTTGCCATCTCTACTAGTTCTGTCATTCTCACCAACCAATACTCCATTGTGGGTATTTCAGAGTCTTTCCATTTTTGCGCATATAATAGTTTCGCAGCAGTAATCATATATAAAAATAAACTTCCATGGCTCTTTTCTAATTGGCTGTCCATTAATCCCAGCAAGAAAAGTTCTGGTTTTAATTGAATGTTGATGTTTAAAATTCTTTGTATCATTATATGTATTTGAACCCACAAACATTCCGTTATTAAATGGATGCAAAATTTGAATGCAGTAATAAAGATGCAACAGTGGGAATTTAAATGGAAGAATATTAAATTTACTCCGAATATTATACTTAGAGAAAATGGGTATAAGATATTTTATTATTGATATCGTCATTCCAGTTTCGATTGCTAAAGTGGATAATTCATTTTCTAAAAATTGTTGGAAATGTAATGAGCAGGTGAGATCATTTTTTCACATTTAGTGGCAAAGTTATAAAGCTCAATAATTTTGGGAAATGATTCATACTATAATGAAAGAAGTTTTAAAAGTCGAATTTCCATTTCAACCTGCAATATTCTTATTACATTTTACTAAACCATATATGACCATATAAGACGCCAGGCTTGTCGATCGGAAGATCGCAAGTTCGGAGGTTCGAATCCCTAGCCCTGTGTGCGGAGTGAGCTCCAACCTAGCAATTCAAAAGCATGCAAATGCAAGTAGATTAATAGGTACCACTTCGGTGGGAAGGTAACAGCCTTCCACCTGTGTCATGCGGCCACATGACCATGGAAGCGTCTTCGGACAACGCTGGCTCTTCAGCTAAGAAACGGAGATGAACACCGGCCCCTAGAGTCAGACACGGCTGCACAAATGTGCGGGGGGAACCTTTACCTTTACCTAAACCATATATTCCCTCTAAGTACACTGAATTACTTTTGTTTATGTTTACTGCTGCAAGGATATTTTACACTTCTTATTGGAAAGGTCATCTGATTCCCTCTTTGGAAAAATGATTAACCAAATTGTGGGAGTACATTTCAATGTCCAAAATAACTCTGTACCTTACAAGTAAATCTGAAACAGAATTTCATTCCAACTGATTTGTGCCTCAGCCAAGGTTTGGGTTTTTCAATGCATAGTCTACATTACATTATATGGTTCTTGATATTTATCCTTGTTTACAACTTCAATTTTTAGTTTCTTATATATTACATTCAATTGTTCATAATTGATTAACGATATACTGGAAAATTATAGCTTCCTGGACATTTTTGGATCCTTTGTTTACTTATTTGTCCTTTACTTCTGTATTCTCTTTGTCTTTTAAAAAAATATTTATTGTTTGTGTATTTTCTGTAAAATGTTTAAATATATATATATAAAAGTAAGAAATACCAAGAATCTAAACAAGTATCCTAGTTTGGGAATACTCAGGCTAAAGCAAGATTCAGAAACATTTTTGGCAGCCTCTTTTAAGCCACAGGAATCTGCTAGTACTAATGAAAAATAAACAAACAAATAAATAATATATAGGAACCACCAGACACCTTTTCCCCTTAGGAATCATAAAGGCCAGGCACTCATATGAGACCAGTCCAATGACAACATTCTCAAGAAATTAACAGAAACAAAACTAGCCTTATGCCATTCTTAACTGCTTTCTGTATTTTCTGTATCTGTAAGAAATAAACTGGGTAACAATTCATGTAAAATCCTCAACTTAAAGTATGAAATATTTTATGGATCTCAATTGATATGATGAATTAAGGAAGCGAGAAGAGCCAAAAAGACCCTAGCATGCTGACAGACATATCAAGCTAACTACAGTAGCTATTTAATGCATGTTGAAAGTGGACTTGTTCTGAATGCAAAGCTTGATTTTCTACCCTTATGGAGAAAATAAAAACAGTACAAGACGTCAAAGACATTCCTGAAAATATCTTAAAAACACCGAATTGGGTCTTACTTGAATCCTCATGCATACACATAGACATATCCTCACCAGCAATTATGAATAAAAGTGTTAAAGATCTATCTGATATGAAGGGGAGAGACAAAGCAATGATTCCCTTTTCTGATATGTTTGTGGCATATTAGACATGGTTATAGTGTCTGATAATCTATTTAAACTATTACAGTGCACTGCATCCTCAAAAAAATTGGAAACTGCAGTTAGTCGACATTAGAGCAGTAAGATTATTAAACTGGGACAGGCTGTGCTTTGTCGGCTATTACAGTACCACTTTCCAATGCATTTCCAAACCCAAGTCCAAATGCTGATTTTAACTTCAAAATCTTATACAGCATGGGATCCAGTTACATAAAAGATTGCTTTCTTCCATTTGTACCTATTTGAAATTTTGACCTCCAGGGACCAGGCTTTGAGTACACAATCAAATTAACCACAAGGCAGACCACCTTTCTGAAAGTGATATTCTGGTATGGAAAAGCTCTAAGACTGAAGCTGTTTTTAGAGTCTTCTTTAGAGATATGCAGTATTATCTGAAGCGGGAAGAGTACTTTGGATTTGGCATGGGCATGCACACTCGCTGCATCTGTCAACAGACCAATAAAGAAGCTGCATCTTTTCCTCAGTTTGCATTGTAGCTGTGTGGTCCCAGGAAAATACAGGCTTGAGCTAAGAAGGCAGCAGTAGCTGAACAACCTGTGGCTTACGCAGCGCCTAAACTGCCCCACAGCACAACTAAGTTAAATAAGAAAAAGTATCATACTGTGGTTAGGTTTAGATATTGTGGACATCTGAACTAAGTACATATTCAAGACTGTGGTTATGGTATAGAGCCTTAAATGTCATCTGCAAACTATGCTTACCTAAATCATGGCTACGTATGTCATCTGAACAATTGCTAAGTCCTCTACAAGGACATGGACAGAAATGGTGCAACGTAGAACCCTTTCTACAATAGAATACAACATTGTTCCAGGGTCTTTGTCACCCCCTGCATGCATTACTGTATTTCTTTGTTGAAATAAAGGTGTTCAAGGAATTAGCTTTCCCTTCACGTTGCTTATAGTGATGCAGCTGCAGCAGTTTGCTGGTTACCTGGGATATGGCATCACGAATAAATACCTTATAGGACAACACAACCAGTATATAAAGAAACAGTCATTCAGTAGAAAATCTAGGTATTTCTGTCCCAGCTAGCTTACGCTGACTGATCTCAAAAAGATAAATATGGTCAGAGCTGCTTAGTACTTGGACAGACCTGATCAGGAGACCTAGGCCCATAGGTTTGATTGGAAAACTGAAAAAAAATCTTATACAAAAGCAGTGGGAAAGTACTTTTGTACTGTTGCAAAGAAAACTACATGGATTTGTCAATGCACTCACCAGGAATTGAGGTTCACTCAAGCAAGAATTTACTGTAAGTATTTCTCCCCCCCACCATAGTATTATTATCAAGTATTTCTGAAGAAGAATAATTTTTCTTTCACTCCAACCAGCAACCCAAATCCCAATCACATTATTTAATTCTCTCAAAATCAGATATATTTTTTATTTTTATCCCACCTTTATTTTTTTTATGAATAACTCAAGGCGGCGAACATACCTAATACTCCTTCCTCCTCCTATTTTCCCCACAACAACAACCCTGTGAGGTGAGTTGGGCTGAGAGTGAGTGACTGGCCCAAGGTCACCCAGCCGGCTTTCATGCCTAAGGCGGGAGTAGAACTCTCAGTCTCCTGGTTTGCCATTGGCTCCTTCCTAGGGCTGAGAGAATGTGATTGGCTCAGGGTCACCCAGCCGGCTTTCATGCCTAAGGCGGGACTAGAACTCGCAGCCTCCTGGTTTTTAGCCCGTTGCCTTAACCACTAGACCAAACTGGCTCTTTAGTGGTAACTACATTTTTTCCTTTTCATTTGAAGTAAATGGAAATTTAATATATCACTGGTTTTCATTCAGTATTTCTGTTAGACAAGAATATGACTTGCAATGGCCAAGCAGGCTACTGACCTTGTTTTAGAGATGTGGGCCTAAACAAAAACATTAACTTCTATAAATAAATAATCAGAAATGATTTATAAAGAAATTTTATACCATAATTTTTATTAGAAATATAGAAAGGTTGTAGTATAATTAACTACAATGATAGGCCAATTCTTATATATACAGTATATATCATGTTTCTAAAGTACTCTCCATTTTACATTTGACTCAAGTCTCAATGGAAAAATACAGGTTTATTAGTAGTTTAGGAGCCTTGAACTATTCCGAAAGAAATAGATTTTGAAATCTTCAGGAATGAGAAACATTTTGCTCCCTAAAGGCATATAGTAATCAGTAAAACAGGGTCTCCTTTCACATAGAAAAGAATATAGTATATGAGAAAGTGCCTAAAGGCTCATAATCATGTTAGAGTCTGTACTATGTCAGACAGAATGCCCCTAAATTATGACAAAATTATTCATTTCTCTCTAATGGATTAATATCTATGGTTGATATTCCATACAGTTACTTCATGCGGGCAAAGAGAATGGCACAATGGAAAAGTTGTGTGAACTTTGTCATTGGACCATGAAAATGCTGACCAAAACTCATTGACTCTTTCTACTTTGCTAGCTTATTGCCATGGAATAGGCTTGAATTTAATCTCATACCTGAATCTGGTCACTCTGACTTTTTGTTTTCCACTGGGGTCACTTGAGAATTCATTTTCTAAAGCTCCTCAGAGAACCAATAACCTCCACAGGATCAGCAGTCAGGGAGAAGCCATTCAATATGGGCAATCTTATTGAGAACCTTGGTTGCCTAACAAGGCATCTGACAGAGCTGTCCACAAGATAACTGGGAAAACACAAGTGTCATCTGGAAACCCTCTGGATCCATTAAGAGCCACTGTAACCCTTGCTACAGATGTTGTTGGCTTCAGTTAGCTCCATCACCACAAGAAGGTGGTCTGCCTACAACAAGGGATTTGTGGAAAAGTCCCTAAGAACCAAATAACATCTTATCTGCTCCAAGGTAAAGGCCAGATCTAACATGTGGCCAGAAACATGAATAAGGCCAGTGAATCAGGCCACTGATGACCAAGCCTGTGGTTATCATGGCAGCCAGAAATTCCTGAACTGTTTCTGAACCCAGAAAGGGGAGGTAGAAGTTGCCCCAAGCCAGCCATCTGAGTGAATCCACATCCACTATAGTAATGAGATCAAGAAGCTTCTACACCAATGGAAGAATGGTAAAATAGCAGCACCCTCAGCTTTGCCCACTAGCCAGCCTCACAAATATCACTCACGTCTGTGAGGCAGTGTTTCTTGCAATACCCATAGTCTGCGAATATATAGTTCTCACTTCTCTCCTCTTGCCCCAGGAGCTGATAGAGCACTTGAAACCTGGCTGAAGAGATTTCAGTGAGGGGCACACACCCCTTTTCTTTCCCTCTTTGTCAAGCCAGGTCTTGGTGATACATGTCAGGTTTGTCCTGTCATCCACAACTGAATCATGGATGATGCTAGATTTATTATAGACAGACTTGGCACTCAAAAGAATCATCCTGAGCCCAGGCTGATGCAGGGACCCAGATGCCTGGCTTAAAAGACTGGGGGAGCAGAAGCAGAGATTGGCACCGAGTTTCTAATCTCTCTTCCCTTGGAATAACTCACCTCTCTACCTCATGCTATTTCTACTCCCTAACCATCACCACACCATATCAACAGAATTAAATTATTACAGCAAAAAAAATTAATGAAAATAAATTGTTAATAAATTTTGTCTACATATTAGAGTTATATTCCCGTTATCCACTGAGATGTGCAAGGCAACCTGCATACATTTCCCAAGCAGATTCCATATATATTTTTTAGTTTTAGCAGAGGTGCTATATTACAGGTCTTTAATCCCCACACTGACTAGGACAGTAATATCCCATTGGCTCAAGAGATTCTAGCAAAATGATTGCAAACTAGTTTTAGTTAACCCCGTGTTGAAATGTAAATTTCTCTTTGACTTACCAGAGGTTCTGCCATGATGATGCGGATCTTGCGTTCAGCCAGGGTGGTAAAGTTAACAAATAAACTTTTCAAGACATATTCTCCAGGCTTACTATCTGGATCAACATTGATAGGTAGCATGGTTGGAGGTCCCTTTTCCCTTTGTGTGCCAGAAACAGAAGGGACTGGTGGCTTAATGTATCCGTTACCCACTGGAGATGCTGAAAATTAAAGATGCAATATATACTTAATACAACATAATTTAGATTACAAAATATGTTTTTATTCCAATGTATTCTATATAACCTTATTAAGGAGCTTGCAAAATTTAGAATATTAAGATGCTGAATGGATTGAAGCTTAATATTATTTTAATGTGAAATTTGTAAAAGCATTGTACAGTTGTTAAAATTAAATATTAGGCAAGGGCACTATCTTCCAAAATGCAGAACACAAAAAAGATAAAAGCATACAGAGAGGTTGAAACTATCCTACTCAAATGCAGTATCATAGATTCAGTTCCCTTCCTCTGTGTGTGTGTGTGTAAACACACACAAACAAATACACAGACATAAACTAATTATTGCAGGGAGAATCCCAACCAAGGAGAGCTAAATTTCCCTGTACATCTATTCTGAAAAACAATCTCTCTCCTACTGTGCTCACCTAGTATTTCATTAAGAAAAATGATTTCATCATTTAATGACGTCATTAAGCTTATATGCAGTTACGCCCTTGGAAAAGGTTTTATAGGAAGCTTCTTAATTAGTGGTTGCAGTGAGCTCCACAGAACTCAGGGGGAGCTGCTCCAAAAAGTCCTTAAGATTGGGCTGGAAATAATTAAAGTTACAACAAATGGGTGTATAACAGTGCAGAAAGAGAGAGAGAGAAAAAAATCACACTAATTCCATGAGAACCAGAGAAATCAGGATTTTACAAGGCAAAATAAAAGATTGTGCCAGGCTGAATACCTTCCTAGGTGAATACTGATGGGAATATTAAATATTGATGAATAATACAGACAGCTTCTCATCAGATCTCAAAGTTGCATTTAAAGTTGGATGATCCACTGCCTCTAGGATGCAGTCTAAAAAGGCAATATTTCCTTAAACTGATACAGAATTTTCATAATAATCTCTTCACTTCTCAGTACATTTAGCTCTGATTCTCAATAGTAGCCAATATTAATCAGAAGCAGATTGACTTAGTTCTCAAATTTCTTTATTTGAATGAAATGCAAACTAATGTAAGAGGATGGTAAACCACACACATTAATTATTTGGATGCTTTTCTATTGTTTACATAACAGAAAAAGTAATTTTATTTTTCCATATCAGGCAATATACAATTCAAGCTTTATCAAATAGCAACATTCCATTAACCCTGTCTAATTTTTTTAACTAACATTATTCCAAATACATATGGTTTTCCAAATTTATTTCTCCTCTTATTTGAGATCAGCATAATAAGCCACCATTTATTGAATATAGAAAATTCTTGATATTTCTTTAAATGTGAAAAAATCTGGCCAGTGCAGACTATTACAATTCTATATGTGTGACAACTGAGTCAGATCTTCAGCATTATGAACAACCATTGCTCTTGAAAATAACTGTGATGACTCACTCCTTTGATATTGAGAGTCCCTTGAGGGAGTTGGGCGGTGAGAAATCGAATAAATAAATAAATAAATAAATTAATTAATTAATATTAACTTAGAAACTTTTAGCACAAGCCATGATAGGATATGAAAAAGTTTGCTTATTAATACAAGTGAATAGAATTGATGCAAAGAGCAGACTAATCATTTTCGTGTGCAAGCTGCCAGGCTTTGATGTTTCCAGATGGATGGCCTTGGAGTCTGGTTCCTCTCGCCTGCATGCCATTCTTATCTCTAAGGGTTGCTCTACTGTCTGGCAAGCACCCTAGCTAATTACTACAGGCCCCAGCAGGAACTAATTACTACAAATCCCATCTATCTACCTCGCACTAACTAATTACTACAAATCCCATCTATCTAAGGCAGAATGGCAGGATGGCATCCTGACAATAACATAATAGTATCCACAGACAATGAGTGAGCAGGTTAAGGTTAAATGTAAACAAAATTGAGAAGACTCTAAGAAATAGTTTAAATGGTAATTCATATTTCTGATCGTATAGTAACTACTTAAGGAATTATTTAGTCTTGTGAATTTACAGTCTTTTCTTGAATTTTCCCACATTAAAAATCTTATATACGGAGATTTCCAAACAATCAGAACAATTAAATTGTTGCTGAAAGTTTTCTGGGAACTAATAAAAAACGTACAAGATTTCTGAGATTTTTAGATTGTAGATTACCCTCACCATTTAACTTTGTGTTCAAGACACTTTCTTAATCTCTACTGTTTTTCCACTCATTTCCACCACAAATGGCAACAGGTATCAGTACACAATGCACTTCCACTTCACTTAAACTAGTTACAATTTAAGGATGCATTCTAATTTTATAATTAAAATAAGTAATAAAATAATATAAAATTTAAATTAAGAAAAAAATGGTAGAAACATAAATATCCTATTCTTGTGGTTTTGCATCAGCTATTTTTCCCCTTGCCAAAAATAATACACAAATAAGTAGGTTTTCTGGCTCATAACCCTTCTCTATTCTCAACCCTTTGCTACTAATTTTCCACTTATATTATAGTGTTGTGTCATCTATGATAATGTAGAATTAAATACTGCTGACAGGATAGTATAGAAATACAGATGACAGATGCATTACAAGGATAAAACATCAGAATAATGCCCTTTCTATAGCTTTTCAAATATACAATAAAACTAAAGATATCCCTTTGATTATAAAGCAAGATCAATGAAGAGAGAAATCTCAGTCAAGAATGTGAACCTCATTAAGGCTTCGCAAAAGCAGGCAGTATTTTTTGTTACCTATCTATATATCTATATCTATATCTATATCTATATCTATATCTATCTATAAACCTACACATATTTGGTTCTTAAGTTTTAAAATGCAGTAAACTCTAATAAGTTAATTTAAAATACAGACTTGTGGAGAGTTGTTTGTTTTTTTTACCTACCAAGTCCTTTTATTAAGCTGATCACACTGGATCGCCGCCAGCAGGCCAGTGAAATCTCCATGAGGTTGACAGTATCAAAAAAGTTCCAGATCTTAAAATTTATTTGTTTCTATAAATGAGAAAAAAATGACTTGCTTCATGTCCCTGGTTTGGTCTTTTTGTTATAGAAGTTTTTATTAACTTCAGATTCAAAGCTAGGACCTTGGGGTTTTAAATGAGGACGACCTGCAGCTTCCTGATCAGAACACATTTTCCATAACCAAAGAGGTAATTTTTAGCCTCAGTGTATGATGATGATCTACAACTTGCAGAGTAGCTGCCAGTCTATATTTATCCACAAGCACATACTATACTGACAGATTAGCAAAACTACTTCATGCACTCCAAGAACATGAGACTTGCTTGTATAGTCCTGCGTAAACAACTCTTGCATACCAACAACATATATTATCACACAGACCACGTTGAAGGCAGCATTTCTCCCCTAAAGGTTAACACTGAGATAACACAGAATAAGTGATAAAAACATTTGCTTTGTAACCAAGGGACCTAAATCACACATAGAAACAGTGTGAATTCCTTTAGACAAAACAGACAGGGTGTCCTTTTATCAGTGTTAAAAGAAGTGTGAAATTGTACATCCTCAAAGAAAGTTACAGTTTATACTGTGGCTAAAACTTGCCCATTTGTTGAGGATAAACCCTCCATACTTATTCTTGATTAAGTATGAACAGGATTAGACTATTAAACTATTATGAAATATCAACATTGAATAAAATTTATACGCTACAATTCAAACCAAATGTTATTCTAAGGTGACCTACAAAATGTTTTTTAAACCACCAAGAAAACTACATGAACTTTTCCAGGCATTTGCCAGGAGTCAAGACTGACTTGAAGATACACACATATAAAATCTAAAAACTTTAAAAACAGCAGCATAAAATGAGTTCTATGAACAGCTGGAAAGTATATTACCTGTAACAAAAAGTAAGTTATTTCAAGGAAAGAAGTGGAATTTCCAACAGACAAATATATTTAAGTTTGAATTGACAAACTATTATTTAAAATAACCACCACCACCACCACTACGCTATATCAAAAGGAAATATTTCTCTTCTCATGGACTAATTAAAATGTAAAATGAAAAATGGCTCACATTTGAGTAGCTGCCAAGAGTAGTACAAGGCTGCCTACAACCTCTCTTCTCCAATTCATAGAGAGCCATATTGTTCCAACAAGGTATCTTGCCAAGTTTAGGCAGATATCACAAGGAGCTTCTCCAAACAAACCTGCTTAAATTAACAGCAGGTTGCTCAAACCCCCCCAAAGGGGGGGGGGACCAGAAAGAGGATAGGAGGAAGACTTCTGCCTACTGAATTCTGCTCCTGATGAGTTTTTTTAAATATTTCAAGAAATATACATTTCATCTTGTCAGAAAATCAAGCATAAATCCAAAGGAGGCAGATCCTCTATAATTCTCTCTTACTACTGGAAGGTCTCCAAGAATATAGACATGATCATTCAAGAGCACACTGTCTAAGCCAAAGTATATAGGACATGGAATAAAACAAATTAATTAGACATTAGGTAACTTGTACTCATTTTAGAGGTTTACATGGTTTGTGATAGTGCTATAAGGTAAATGTCAATGACAGTTCTTCCACTTGTATAAGATGCTGTAGAATTTATTGCATAAGCACAGCAGGGTGAATTATTTGTGCAAACTTTTGTGCAAGCAGCTGTGGAACAGTGCTATCCACTTTCTTCTTTTCACCCATGACTTCAGCTTCAAGCAAGAGAGGATGGAGAGCCAATATCAACCCAACCAACTTCAGACAGTCATACTAGGACTGACATACCAGCAGTGGGCTGATATAATTCCATTCCTTCTTTTCGTCCCTTCTTCCGTCCCTCATGCAGAAGAAAAACATAATACTCACCCCTCTCCAAACACTGTAGTAAGGCTTTTAAAGTCTCCCTGCATTCAGAAAGCAATTTTCTAAGAGGTGGTCAGAATGTCGGGTAGGGGATTAACCCATGCCCTTATGAACACCAACCCTTCTTGGCAAAAGTCACTTCTGCACAGTAATTAGCCTTTAAAATAATCTTCACTGATTATAATAGAAGCTATTTTAAACTCTTGGTGGGAGGGAAACTTGTTATCTCCATTCAGCCTTTTCCCCAGTGGAGCAGATCAGAACTTGAGCTGCACTGGGGCAGGGTGGGGTTGGGGGATAGCTTCCTTAAGTTGCCTGTGGACTGAATGAGGAACCCGATGAGTCGTACTGAGGGCCAAAGATTCCTTAGGTCTGCACTCTGGAATCCTTTTGTAAAGAAAACAGCTGTAAAAAGCATAATTATATAACTTGAATCTCTAGTAGATATCCTAGAACTACCCTTATGAATTTCAATCAATCAAAAGCAAAACACAAGATCTGGCTATAATCCAAAATATAAGTGAATGTGCTGAAGCTGGAAATCAGTGGGATTTAGTTTTATGCTGTGTTAGGACAATCAACCTAAAGGAATTAAATACAAAGTCTCACCAATTGCCTAAAACAATTTTCTGAAAACATGTGGAATATACGCACGTAGCAAATCTTAGTAAGATATACTCAATGAGAGATGTCACATCAAATTTGCAAGCTTTTGGCAGAATCCCAAAAATCATTAGCAATCCTGCAAGAAATATCTGGATTTATTATGGAAAAATGAAACACACGCTACCTTTTAAATTTATTAAATATTAATTTACAGTGGCTAAATATAACTCAAAAGTACCAAATGTGAATCTTATGAGACAGCTGGTGTGAATGGAATACTGCCAACCAATATCAGATAAGAACCTGGCTCTATTTTTAATAGAAGATGATACAAGCATATATGCAGAAAGGTTTAACTGATAATACAAATACATTTCATATCCTGAAGACAAAATTCTTCAGAGAGAGAAAGACAGAGACTTTTTCAATTGTTATTGCTTTGGAAAGATGATTACACTTATATCCCATCAGTTTAATTTAAAAGAAAATTTGCTTTTCATTAACTAGATTGGTTCTCAAGCAGTTATGATCTTTGAAGCTGGTCCATGATTGGCTCCTCATCTAAAACTTCCAATTGGTCCATTCTGAAGAAATTTCAAGAGAACCACTTCCTAATTGGCCAGTCCTTGAGCCAGGCTGTTTAGTTCTTTGTGTAGGTAGGCTTCTGATTGGTCTATTTTCTTGGACCATTCAGAGATCAACTTGCCAGGTTCAAATGCAAGAGCCCACTCGGTCTCTGTTCAGTTGCCTGTGAGTAGTACACTACAAACTGCTCACTCTGCCTCTGAAGATGCCACCACAACTGCCGGTGAAATGTCAGGTCACCATAAAACCGGACCGTGGCCATTCAGCACAGACGCTCATTGCTGCTTTATTGATACAGGCTGTGAAAGCCTACACGTAGACCTCACTTAACGACTGCCCTGTTTAGCAACCGTTCAAAGTTACAACAATGCTGAAAAAGTAACTTTATGACCAGTCCTTGCATTTACGACCGTCGCAGCATCCTTGCAGTCACGTGATCACCATTTGCATGCTTCACAACTGGATTCCAACAAGCAGAGTCAACGGAGAAGCTGGCAATACAATTGCAAGTCATGGTCACATGATGTCTTGCTTAACAACATGCACTAACTCACTTAGCAACCAAATGGGAAGTGAAATCATAAGTCGGTTGCAGTCACATGTTTCACTTAGCGACCGTGTCACTTAGTGACAGAGTTGCTGGTCCCAATTGTGGTCTCTAAGTGAGGACTAACTGTATATAGATTGGTTCTGTTTTCCTTTTCCAGATAATAGTGTGATATACAGCAAAGTCTGTAATAAATCATGCTGACATCAAAATGACACATTTATCATGAAGTCACTGAGGAATGGATTGCCCCCGCTTGCTTCCTCGTAGACACCCATAGTAGTAAATTTACATCAAAACCAAAAATCTGTATGTAACAAATTGACCATAAGAAAAATACAAAATAATAATAATTTATTAAACCTGTATGCCACCCAACTCTCAATGACACTGGGCAGTTCACAATAATCAAATGAAATTACAATAAAATCAATACAACATAAAAGATATAGATAAAAGATGGCAAGTGTGATGAAGCAAAAAAAAATAGAGCAGTATCTCTATCAAGCTTCCTCAAAGTAACGGACAATGTATAAACTGTTGAGTTTATCTCCATATTTCTTTATCGGGCAACACTGTACAAAAATACTCCTTGTTTTCAGAAGTCTATATGGTCAATGTTTTCAGAAATAAAGTTGGAGGAAACTACAACCATTTAAATTAGACTTACCTAATTCTGGTTTAGTTCCATATTGGATATTGTTGTTGTTTTTTATTCGTTCAGTCGCTTCCGACTCTTCGTGACTTCATGGACCAGCCCACGCCAGAGCTTCCTGTTGGCCGTCACCACCCCCAGCTCCCCTAAGGTCGAGTCCGTCACCTCCAGAATATCATCCATCCATCTTGCCCTTGGTCAGCCCCTCTTCTTTTTGCCTTCCACTTTCCCTAGCATCAGCTTCTTCTCCAGGGTATCCTGTCTTCTCATTATGTGGCCAAAGCACTTCAGTTTTGCCTTTAATATCATTCCCTCAAGTGAGCAGTCTGGCTTTATTTCCTGGAGTATGGACTAGTTTGATCTTCTTGCAGTCCAAGGCACTCTCAGAATTTTCCTCCAGCACCACAGTTCAAAAGCATCTATCTTCCTTTGCTCAGCCTTCCTTATGGTCCAGCTCTCACAGCCATAGGTTACTATGGGGAATACCATTGCTTTAACTATGATGAACCTTTGTTGTCCGTGTGATGTCTCTGCTCTTAACTATTTTATCAAGATTTGTCATTGCTCTGCTCCCAAGAAGTAAACGTCTTCTGATTTCCTGGCTGCAGTCAGCGTCTGCAGTAATCGTTGCGCCTAGAAATACAAAGTCTGTCACTGCCTCCACGTTTTCTCCCTCTATTTGCCAGTTATCAATCAAGCTGGTTGCCATAATCTTGGTTTTTTTGAGGTTTAACTGCAACCCAGCTTTTGCACTTTCTTCTTTCTCCTTCGTCATAAGGCTCCTCAGCTCCTCCTCGCTTTCAGCCATCAAAGTGGTATCATCTGCATATCTAAGATTGTTAATGTTTTTTCCAGCGATTTTAACTCCAGCCTTGGTTTCATCAAGCCCAGCACGTCGCATGACGTGTTCTGCGTACAGGTTAAATAGGTAGGGTGAGAGTATACAGCCCTGCCGTACTCCTTTCCCAATCTTAAACCAGTCTGTTGTTCCGTGGTCTGTTCTTACCGTTGCCACTTGGTCGTTATACAGATTCCTCAGGAGGCAGACAAGATGACTTGGTATCCCCATACCACCAAGAACTTGCCACAATTTGTTATGATCCACACAGTCAAAGGCTTTAGAATAGTCAATAAAACAGAAATAGATGTTTTTCTGAAACTCCCTGGCTTTCTCCATTATCCAGCGGATATTGGCAATTTGGTCTCTAGTTTCTCTGCCTTTTCTAAACCCAGCTTGTACATCTGGCAATTCTCGCTCCATGAATTGCTGGAGTCTACCTTGCAAGATCTTGAGCATTACCTTACTGGCATGTGAAATAAGTTCCACTGTTTGATAGTTTGAACATTCTTTAGTGTTTCCCTTTTTTGGTATGGGAATATAAGTTGATTTTTTCCAGTCTGATTCTTGTGTTTTCATATGGCATGCATCACCTTGACAGCATCATCTTGCAAGATTTTAAACAGTTCAGCTGGGATACCGTCGTCTCCTGCTGCCTTGTTATTAGCAATGCTTCTTAAGGCCCATTCAACCTCACTCTTCAGGATGTCTGGCTCTAACTCACTGACCACACCGTCAAAGCTATCCCTGATATTATTATCCTTCCTGTACAGATCTTCCGTATATTCTTGCCACCTTTTCTTGATCTCTTCTGCTTCTGTTAGGTCCTTGCCATCTTTGTTTTTGATCATACCCATTTTTGCCTGGAATTTACCTCCGATATTTCTAATTTTCTGGAAGAGGTCTCTTGTCCTTCCTATTCTATTATCTTCTTCCACTTCCACACATTGCTTGTTTAAATATAATTCCTTATCTCTTCTGGCTAACCTCTGGAATTTTGCATTGAATTGGGCATATCTCCCCCTATCACTGTTGCCTTTTGCTTTCCTTCTTTCTTGGGCTACTTCCAGTGTCTCAGCAGACAGCCATCTTGCCTTCTTAGTTTTCTTTCTCTTTGGGACGTTTTTTGTTGCCGCCTCCTGAACAATGTTGCGAACTTCTGTCCATCGTTCTTCCGGGACCCTATCTACTAAATCTAGTCCCTTAAATCTATTCTTCACCTCCACTGCATATTCCTTAGGAATATTAGTGAGCTCATATCTAACTGATCTGTGGGTCTTCCCTATTCTCTTTAGTCTGATTCTAAATTGTGCAATAAGAAGTTCATGATCTGAACTACAACTACTGTTTGTTACGCACAGTTAGTTGTCCTATGTCCCGCTTCATTTTGTTCTCCCAGACCATGCTTACCTGTAATTCCAGGTGTCATTTGACTACCCACCTTAGCACTCCAGTCTCCTGTAATGAAAATAACATCTCTTTTTGGCGTATTATCCAGTAGGTGCTGCAGATCCTCATATTACTGATCTACTTCTGCTTCTTCAGCATCTGTGGTTGGGGCGTATATTTGGATCACTGTGATGTTAAATGGCTTCCCCTGAATTTGAATTGAGATCTTTCTATCGTTTTTTGGATTGTATCCAAGCACTGCTTTAGCCACTTCATTATTAATTATGAAGGCTACTCCATTTCTTCTGTGGTACTCTTGTCCACAGTAGTAGATCTGGTGGTCATCTGATGTGAAGTGGCCCATTCCAGTCCATTTCAGTTCACTGACACCCAAAATGTCTATATTTAATCTTGACATCTCACCAATAACCACCTCCAATTTGCCCTGGCTCATAGATCCTACATTCCAGGTTCCTATGGTGTGTTGATCTGTAGAACATCGGATTCGTCGTTCTCCACCAGCACCGTCGGCCACTAGCCATCCTTTTGGCTTTGAGCTAGCTGCGTCATCACATCTGGGGCTAGTTGAACTTATCCTCTGTTCCTCCCCAGTAGCATTTTGACCATCTTACGACCTGGGAGTCCCATCTTCCGATGGTATACCAACATATCTCTGGTTGTACTGATCCATTTAATTTTCACGGCAAGAATACTGGGGTGGGTTGCCGTTACCTTCCCCAGGGATCGTATTTAGTCTGACCTCTCTGCCGTGACCTTCCCGTCTTGGGTGTCCCTTCACGATTTAGCTTATGGCATCATTGAGGTGCTCAAGCTCCAGCACCACAAGGTAACGATCTCCTTTGCTGGAGATATTGCATATAAGACTACCTATAAGACTGTTGGAATAAAGAAAGAACTTTAAAATGTTTTTTTCAATTACTGAAAACATGAAAACCTAATATTATTCAATCCATTTTCATCTTTCAAAGGAACACATTTCTTGATAGATTGGAAATATTAAATTCAGTTATTCTGTTTTCAATCACAGAAAAAGTACGTATAATGCTGCAAGTCATAAAATAATATTTACTTAGAAAATACTTAACATTATGTTGCCTTTCAAATGAGAACTTTCCTGTAAGACATTGGAGTGAGAAAAGCTTCACCATTGTTTTAGATTTCTCTGTGAATAACTATCTGCAATCATAACTGCTAGTCTATAACCAGTATAAACAAAGCATCACAATTTAACTTTGCATAAACCAACAATTTTTGTATATATTATTTTGGCTCGTTAAATGGAAATATACTTTCAAACATGACAGTAGAATTAATCTTAGAACATGTTCTTATAAATTATCTCAAGTACTTTTGTGCAGCTGAGTGCTAGCATGTCCTTCCTCCTCTTCATTTGTCCTATAGTATCAGTCAAATCAGTCTTAATAGTAATAAAGTTAAAATAATGGAAAAACTGCCCATAAGCAAATACATACATTCAGATGCCTTTAGAAAAAGACTTACTGCATGCCCATCCTGCCTTTCTTCCAGTGAACTCTAGGTGGCAAGCCAATTATTCAAAAGCAGATTGCATTCAACCACTGGCCAAATCCAGACCTAATGGTATCAGCAAATACTGTTCTGCTATATCATGGAAAGCTATAAGCCATGTCCTACACCAGAGCTTTCCAAACTGTGTGTCGCAACACAAAAGTGTGTCGCCACACACAGTCTGGTGTGTCGCCACACAACCCGGAAGCGCTGATCATCATCAGCACTTCCGGGTTTTCCCGCGGCGACACACCAACTGCAGCGCACAAAACCCGAAAGCAGCAGCAGCGCTTCTGGGTTTTTGCGCGCTGCCGCACTTCCGGGTTTTCCCGCGGTGACACACCAACGCCGGTTGGTGTGTCGCCGCGGGAAAAACTTTGGAAAGCCCTGTCCTACACCAAGAGTTCTGTCCTTACTGTTGGAAGTTATAGCTAATTAGGGCAGATGTCTGAAAGTATTTTTTATATGTACAATTTTTATTGAAAGTTTTAACAATAATAAGAACTAATACAAACTAAAAAAAACAAAAAAGAAAGAGAAAGGGAGATAAAAAAGAAAAAGTTAAAAGTGCAGAAAGAAAAAAAGTAGAAGAAAATAGAAAAAAGATATAAAGCTATAAAGGAAGATATAAAGAAGTGGCTTCTAATCTTCTTCACAGCAGTTATGAGTACAATTATATTTTAATCTCTCTCTCTAAAGTTACATCATGTCTCTCTTCTTTCTATAATCTATCCTGTCTAATCATCAAAACCATAAATCATAAGTTTATTTTTTTCTTTTTTATTCAAAAGTCCATAAGGGGTTTCCAGTCACCAATAAATGTAGATATTGCCTTTTCTCTAATCAAACAAGTCAATTTAGCCATTTCAGCAAGTTCTGTCATCTTCACCAACCATTGTAGGTTGCCAAATCTTTCCAAATCTTTGCCAAATCTTTCCATCATTGTGCATACAATAATCTCACTGCAGTTATCATATATAAACATAAGTAGTTATCATATGTAAAAACAGTGTTCCATGGATCTTTTCTAACTGTTTATCCATCAGTCCCAGGAGGAAAAGTTCTGGTTTCAATTGAATGTTAATCTTTAAGATCCTCTGAATCACTGTATGTATTTGAGCCCAACATTTTCTAGCTTTTTTACACGTCCACCAAGCATGATAAAATGACCATTCTTGTTCACATTTCCAACATTAATTTTAAAGTACCTTTATACATTCTGGATAATTTTTCTGATGTCATATACCAACAGTACATCATTTTATAAAAATTCTTAAGATTATAACATAATGTAAATTTCAATCTTTTCAACCACATATTTTCCCATTGTTCCATTTGTATATTATAACCAAAGTTTTTAGCCCACTTTATCATACATTCTTTGACCTGTTCTTCTTTCAAATTTCAATAAAAGTTTATACATTTTGGCAAATACATGTTCATCATTTGTACACAATTCTGTTTCAAATTCTGTCTTACGTTGTTCAATACCATTAATTCTTTTCTCTACTTTAAATCTTTCTGATAACTGTAAATAAGAAAACCATTGACAACTATGTCCCTCTTTCAACAGTTGTTCTCTTGATTTTATTTTATATTTCCCTTGATAAAATTCTAGTATCTCACGATATGTTAACCATTTATCTTTGCCTATTATTTCTCGTCTATAAAATGCTTCTTGTGCTGAGGGCCATAAAGATGTTTTGAGGCACAACCTAGGTTTGTATCTATTCCATATTCTCAGTAAGGCACGTCTAACATAATGATTTTTAAAGTCTACATTAACCTTGACTTTATCATACCACAGTCTGCAAGTATTCTAGATTTAGCATGGAGTATACTATTTTTAAACACTGCTGTAGACCTGCATTAGAACAGCTTGCTTTGCTGTTATTAAGTTTTAGCATCCTAAGTATGGGTAGGAAGCCTACGAACAACCTCCAGAACACTCTAATTCGGCTCTGCTGCCTGCTTACTTACCCTCTCTAAGTGACAGGGACAATGGAAGAGCACCATCCACTCACCTCATTTTTTACTTCTGAGTAGTAGCATGGGCTGAGTCCAAGGTGAAAGAGAAAACAAATATACAGGGTATACCAAAAGTCAGGCCCCATAGACAATTTATTATGTAAATTACATTAAATGTTTGAATTGGTTATTTTCTTCTAAACAGTTACTTATTCATTTGATGCATGACCTTAGAACATTTCTAAGTACAGTAACGTTGTCTCTGAAAAAAACCTTAATAAAACTTTTGTGATTGGCCTATGGGGCCTGACTTTTGGCACAACCTGTATAAAAACTACAGCAATAAGAAGTTTCATGGGTTTATGTAGAAGAATAGCTTCTTGAACAAGAGTCTTGTAAAACCTGGAGCTTGTTCTTTTTTGTGATTCCCTATAAAATCTTCATGCATGCCTTACTAGTAGCCCTAGATAACAGTGGAGAAATCCCCATGACTTTTTATCATATGAAACATTCATTAAATTATTGAACATTTTAAATTGCCTTTTCAACGCCTTTCTTAGATTGTTCTAAAACCAGAAAGTTATAAATCTCAAACAAATACAAGATCATCTTCTGGCAATCCAGATACTAGTTCATTTTTTACACTATATCCCAAACCTCTGGCCATTTCTTTATAAGCCCAATACAAATGAGAAAGCTGCAGTTTCCCCAAAGTGTTGCCATCCTTTGTACCCACCTTTCAGTTCTGCTTTTAAAGATGCAATTAAGTATTTGCTTCATTCCACAAGTGGGTAAGCATCCCCCAAAAAAGAGTGACTTTCAGCAAGTCAACAATTAGTAATCAGTCAACGAAGAAGAATTTTAAACTTGTACATTATTAGTGATGTTTAGCTGAACATGAATTGAAGCACTGTGTAAATAAAACAAACAACTGGTATAGATCATTAACAATAAACATCACGTGCCCCAAGAGAGCATTTGTATTGGGACATCACTTTGTAACAGGCACAATGACATGCTATTTTGGCATAATGAATTATTATTCCTGGTATCATGAGATCAGCTCTATGGTGCTTCTGAAAAAATAATCCATTTTGCATGTTCTTCAGTAAACGCAAACACAAATATATGAGATAGGCATGTGAATTAACCGGTTTCCTTTTACATTGAGAATGTTTATATTTATTTCACTTGTACTTCTCCCTTTCTATGGGAATAATCTGCACCATCCTACCAAAAACCCAAAGTCTGCTTCTTTCAACTACACTTGTCACTTTCAACATTTGAATGAATCAAGTGAATCCCATTTTTCCTTTTAGGATCAAAATCTTCCTTAATCTATGATTAAATGTTATATCAATGCTAACAACTATTGATATTATTATTATTATTATTATTATTATTATTTATTTATTTATTTATTTTCTATCCCTTTATTATTTTTATAAATAATTCAAGGCGGCAAACATACCTAATACTCCTTCCTCCTCCTATTTTCCCCATCACAACAACCCTGTGAGGTGAGTTGGGCTGAGAGAGAGTGACTGGCCCAAGGTCACCCAGCCGGCTTTCATGCCTAAGGCGGGACTAGAACTCTCAGTCTCCTGGTTTCTAGCCCGTTGCCTTAACCACTAGACCAAACTGGCTCTTATATTAATCATGCTAACCCTAAGGCAGGAAGTTAATTTATCAGTCTTTGAGTAGAAGGAACTTGGATGCTCCTCATAGTTTTTGCTGACATTTCACTTACACAAAAATGTATGGAAAGAAAACAAAAGGAACTGAGGACAGATGGAAACATGCTAGTATTTCTACCTAAAATTATAGCCATGAATCTACATCTAAGAAGTATACCTATTCAGAAATGAATACCAAATATTTCTCAAATTGTGGAACTTGAGGTGCTCCTGAGTTTCTTTCTTGGGAAAGAACTTTTTTTGCCCCTTCTCTTTCACCAGAAAGGCAGCCACATGACCCCAGGAAAAGATGCAGCTGCTTTCCCAACAGGTGCTATGTGTGTGCTTAGCCACTTTCCAAATCATACTGTGCCTTCAACTCCGTATCTCTTCCCACCCTGACTGGCTACTTTTCCAGCTTCTACTTCATTTAACTCACCTGTAGAGCATTATAGGTCATGATTAAGGTTACAGTATTAAAACTGAATTCAGCTGTTTTTGCTTTGAGTAGGCAGACACAGGTTAAAACATTTTTCTAAATTAACAGATGCTGAGCTGTTGATCTGCTGGAACAATAACAACAGTTCAACAGCTGTGGGACTCAAAATAACATGGACAGCAAATTGCTGAACTGCAGCCTTGAAGCATATGTTGGCATTTTATCCAACAAGAGAGGTCCTATAATTATGTTTATTCATTGGGGATGAATAATCCATGATAGGTGACAGGTTTTCCCCTGAATAAACTATCACTTCATCTCATTCAGAAGAAAAATCCGTATTCTCTTTATGTGATGTTGTTACCCTTTTAGATCATTAATTGATACTGTACTTAAAAGACATGAATCAGGGAAAAAAGCACTCAACTTCCACTAATGCAATCTTGCTGTAGGCAATGAGCTGGAAGTGCAAGTGAAATGAAAGTCAGAGGGAAGCTCTTGCACAGGAAGCTGAACCAGGACACACAATGGGCAGGAAGGAGGGGAGATTGGGAAAGGAGTCAAGAAGGCTTCACAGTTCAGATTAAATCCAAAAAAAGCAGGAAGTGGTAAGGCTGAGGCATGGAGAAAAAAATGTGCCTCCAAGAGAACTGCATATAAGGCTTAAATTTGGAAGAAGATGTATAGTCCCTTCATACTTTGCTAATTTTTTTAACCTCCCTGAGGAGCAGAAAGCTATGGACCAAGGTATGTTACTGCACTGGAATTCATGAAGTCAAGGTTGCTGCAAAGCCAAGAAAATGTGGAACTGGATTTTATATATGGAACTCTAGACATATACCACATTTTTAGTTGCAGACCTCTGATACTAATATTTCTCTTACCTGGATAACTTGTGCGATAACTTATTATTCAGCAAATCACCTGTATTGCAGTGAAATTCTACATCCAATTTTATTTACGTATAAGTTAATAAAAAAACTATTTATAGTTATTTTCTACTGCTATCTGAGAGAATGGCAATAAAAGATATGATAAAATCATTTGTTTTAACTATATTATAAGTATTAAGTAATTTTCTCATCTTCAAAGGGATTAGTTACAACAGGATTTGTACTCTGATTAAAATGCCCCAGGATTGTTTCAGGAAATAGAAATAATGCAGTTTCAATTAAAAATCTCATTACAAATACCAGCCATTTGAAGTAAAATGAAGTAACAAAAAAGGATAGCCAATACACACACAAAAAAACATTCCAGTTTGTAAAAGCTATTTCTTGTGGCTTTTCACAGACAAATATTATATAACAAAGTCCATTTCATAATTCATTTAGCAGAAACCTTTCTTACCGATTTCAAAAGGGCAGTTTTGTTTATTAGTTTGTTTTAACAAAAAACTGATGAGTCTTATTGGACTTTAGAGTAGAACAAGTTTACTAGGCATAACCTTTCACAGATCGCATATAATTACAATCCTCAAAAGGTATGGTATAGTATATTTTTGACATGCTGTAAGACTGCTGGTTGTGGTTTTGCAATTATTCCATCTTTAGACATCTTTGATATGAAATGACAGTGACAGTAACTCTTAATACAGGAAATAATTTTAACTTTTTGTGTTTCAGTTCACCCAGATTAGGAAAGATTATGTAATAGATTTATACATCAGAATTTTCAGATGGAACTGTCTCAAGGAAAAGACAAATACTGTTGAAGGAATCGTCCAAGAGCGTCATAACTGCAGAACTAGATAGATTAAATTAACAAATTATTTGTCCCATATTTAGTTAGTATACATATACTGTCTTCATTAAATAACCTCAAAAAAGTATTAGTGAAATAATGTAACATGTTATTTACAAATTAATTGGTCAGTTTGAAGCAAAATGCTGCTATCATCCTTCACAAATCTGACAAATTAATATACATTTGCAAAAGATTCAAAACTAATTCAGAATAAGAAATCCAATTTTAAAGGATATCAGAGAAGACTTTTAACTATATATAAATAACAATTTTGGATAAAAGGTATAAAAACTAATTTCTACAAAATGAGCAGGCCTGACTTGGAATTTTAGCCCAAGGTTATAGAACAATGGAATTTTGTTTTATAGTGCTTACAGGTAGTCTTCACTTAATGACCACAATTGAGCCCAGATTGTAAGTCATAACGGTTGTTAAGCAAGTCCAGACTTGTTTTTACAACCTTTTTTAACCACGGTTGTTAAGCGAGCCACAGCAGTCATTAAGTGATTCAAGATCGGAGCTTATGGCTTCCGGGATGGCTGAATCCAAATCACGTGATCACTGAGGCCTTGTGAGGGTCGTAATTTTGGGCCCCAGTCGGAAATCGACTTTTGGGGTACCATCGTAACTTCAAACGGCTTTTAAGTGGCTGGTCGGTAAGTGAAGACTACCTGTACAGGTAGTCCTCGCATAATGACAGTAATTGGGACTGGAATTTCTGCCACTAAGTGAGGCGGTCATAAAGCGCAATGTCATATGACAGTCCCCGTTGCCATCGTTAAGCGAGGATCACAGGTTGTTAAGCGAAGGCCTTCCAGCCGGCTTCCAACAGCAAGGAGTAGCAAGTCCCTGTCACAACAAACCTTTCCTTAGGCGGCTCGCAAGCAGGCCAGTGGGTGGGTGAGTGCTATGAAGTGCAGGCAGGTGGGGGGTAGGTGCTACAGCCCGGCATGAGCTCAGGGCTCCTTGGGAGAAAAAGCAGCAGGAGCAGGAGCAATTAACCAGAGCGACTTGCGACCTCCATTGACTTTGCTTGTGGGAAGCCGGCAAGAAAGGTCACAAATGGCAATCACATGACTGCGGGACACTGCAAACTTCATAAGTGTGAGCCGGTTGCAAAGTGCCCAAATCACGATCACGTGACCGCATGGATATTGCAATGGCCAGAACTCCAAGGACCGGTTGTAAGTCCCCCTTGTTCAGCACTGTCGTAACTTTGAATGGTTGCTGAATGAGTGGTCGTAACCTGAGGACTACCTGTATAATGGGCTTTATCTAAAAACACTTACTTTTTTTAAAAAATGTACTCTATAATGTACAAGAAAGAATGAAAAAAAAACTACAATATCCAAAAAAATATATGTTAGAAATTAGGAAACAAAGATAAACAAAAGCAAAAAAGACACATATGTTACAATTGATAAAGAAAAGCAACTCAATTTTCAGACCAAGTATATCTTGACCATGCAGGGTATTAGTCAGTCTTTTCATTATTGTACAAAGAACAGTAACCTTCAATCTAGAATTCTAAGTCCAGCATAGAAGTCCCTTGCATGGGAGATGGGCGGGGAATAAATTTGAATAATAAATAAATAAATAAAAATAGTATTATATTTCCAATGAGGCAAAACAATCTGTTTTGTTAAGCCCTTCATAAGTTAATATATTTAAAGTATTCAGTATATAATTCCACATATTAAAATGTTTAAAAAGTTTTTCTACTCCAAATCGTATTAATGATATGAATATTAAACCAAAATGAGGCCCATATCATAGATGTCAAAATCCCCTCAAAAAAATTATATTTCCAGCATAAAGGAGGTGATACCCAACTCTTCCTAAACATCCACTTATGTGCCCAATAAAAGTATTTTATTGATAAATTAGTCTCATCTTAAGATTAGAAACATATTTAACATTATTTAAAATATGACACCACTGAACTGTTAAAATAGGATATAGTATTTCAATTCTTTAATCCAAAATTCTTGCAATTTACTGTTATCTATCTTAGTAACTCTTCAGCTGTCTGTAAAAATAAATTGTACTTTTAGAATCTTCTAGAATACTTTCCAATAATAGTTTGGGAGTTTCAGGAGCTGCTAACACATGAGGTTCAAATTGTGAAATTAAATCCTGTGTTATTGTGAATATGAACTTGTTATTCACAGGCATTCCATTCCAGCCAAAAAGCCTGAATAACGAGACCACAGATAATGGGTTTGTGAAAAATGTATTTTATACATGTGCAAAAGCCTGTCTGCCATTTTGCATATTCATAAAATAAACAAAAATGTGCAAAAAACCATGAATACATGAAACTATTTACCATAGACACCAAGATCCAGGATGTATTTTCTAACCAGAGATAATTAAAGCCACTTGCACTGCTATTCAGCAGCATTGTTAGGTGCTTAATATATTTTTTTCCTCTGACAGACCAAGGTTATTTCAATACCCTTGGGTTTATTCAAAGTAATTAATGTCTACAGTTGGACATAAAAACAACAGTCTCAGGCATGAAGGCAACAGCTGCATACACCTGGTTCTCACAATGGAATGCAACTGCTCTTCTGAGAAATTTTGGCAAAAGCATTGTTATACCATGGAATTTTTGCAGCACTTTTAGCAAAAACATCCTCTGCATTTATTTCCATTTACATATGGTACTGTAATTTAATAACCTCACTCATTAGAAGCTTAACATTAAATTACTAATTAACTGTAAAAATAATCAAGCTCCATGATGATTTCCACTTTTCAGTCGGCTGAATAGCAATTAAATGCCATGATTTTAAGGAGGATTGTCAAAACATGTTATGAATCATGCTGTTTGTCAGGTATCTTTACATGCATTCTTAACATTTTCATGAAAACAGCCTTCTCTGAACATGAGAGTTTCCTTAGAATTTTTTTTCATTTCTCCTTTTCATCATTTTCTATAGTCTTGATTTGTTATTCCATGGACGCACACAGGGTAACATTCTTCACCAAAAACCTTCATAGAGATGTTCAAACTACCCAGGAACAAGATGTGTTTAATATTCCTGCTAAGGAAATTAGGATGTAATACCACTGAACATACTGCTTTCTCTATGGACACTTTAAGAAGAATTTAGACCAAGGAAACTCTCATTAATACATTTGTACTAAACTTTTTAGTAAGACTAATATTTACCATAGCAATAGAACTGCAATCCGAACTGCAAAGTGCAGCAATCAGAACATTATGTTCTAATGAGAGAAAGCAACTATAGAATCATGGAAGTATCTGGCAGACATTTGCAAATTAGGAACTTACTTTTATCAACGTGATGATATTCAGCTCAAGCCTTAAAGATATACTTTAGCCCTAAAGATATACATTAAGCCTTAAAGATATACATTAATATTAATATTAATATTAATATTAATATTAATATTAATATTAATATTAATGTTGTAAACCGCCCAGAGTCTACTGTTGTGGAGATGGGCGGTGATAAATTCGAAAAATAAATAAATAAATAAATAAATAAATAAATAAATACATACATACATACATACATACATACATACTTTAGACAACTCAAGGTTGATTATTTACAAATTCTAAAAGATGCTGTAAGCTGGGCTTTTATGGTGAGAAATAAATTTCAAACCTGGATGTTATAGAACTTTAATGCAATATTTTAGTGTTAGAGAATTTTAAATCTTAATTTGACACAAATACGTTGTAAGCAACTTCAAGGCCCTAATATAAGGAAGAGTAAACATTAAATAAGGGGCGTGGTGGCTCAGCGGGTAAGACGCCAGGCTTGTTGATCGGAAGATTGCAAGTTCGGAGGTTCGAATCCCTAGCCCTGCGTGCAGAGCTCCTGCACTAGCTCCAGCTCTTGCCAACCTAGCAATTCGAAAGCATGCAAATGCAAGTAGATTAATAGGTACCACTTCGGTGGGTAGGTAACAGCGTTCTGCGCGTGTCATGCGGCCACATGACTGTGGAAGCGTCTTCGGACAACGCTGGCTCTTTGGCTAACAAACGGAGATGAGCACCGGCCCCTAGAGTCGGACACGACTGCACAAATGTGCGGGGGGTACCTTTACCTTTTTAAACATTAAATAAATATATTGTACCTATCTCTTCCTTTGAACAGGAAAACTAGAAAAGAGAGCAGCCCAATAAAAAGACTTTTCCTTCCTTCTGCTAAATTATATTCATGGTTCAAACTGGTAGGTAAGGTTTAAAAGCTAGTTGTTTTAGACCTCTCAATTATTTTTCATACTGCTCGCCCATGGTATCCCTCTGGACTACCTGTGAGGAATTAGAGATGGAGGCTCCTTTCTGAGTGAGATGGAGAGGTTTGGCACTCAGATGAGGGGGTGCCCCAGGATTTAGACTTCTCCTCCTTCCTATTTAACTTCTATATGAAGTTGCAGAGTGGTAGTATGTGATCGAACTCCTGACCAGGAGACTATGAATATTTGGATAGGGAAGAACTGGCTCAGACCTAACTCTATCCTGACAAAGTGGCTATTTGTTCATAAACCTGCTAATTCTGGGATTATACCATTTTTGCTCTTGTGCTCACTGATGGAGAATAAGCTCACAATGTGGAAGTCCTCCTGGACTCACAGCTCCTCCTGAAATAGCAGGTGGAGGCTGTGGGAAGGAGAATACTTGCCCAGCTTTGGCTGGTGCACCAACTATCGCCTTACCTAGAATAGGAGGTCACTCATACTCCTGTCATTTCTTGTACGGATGACAGCAATTCGCTTTACATTGGACTGCCCTTGAAGATTACACAGAAACTACCAATGATCCAAAGTATAACTGCCCCAACTCTCTGAACAGTCTTTATAAAAACAAGTTTATATAGGATTGCAGCATCTAACATATTACTGTGTTTTATTACAGAAAACATGGAAAATGTCAGATCAAAGAAGGAAATCACCCTCCCCATTATGAGTTTCTCACAGAAAGTTTCAGCCACACTTATCAAAAGTCAAGACATCCTTAAGATCCTTGTAATATCTTGTGACTATCAAGTGACCTTGCGCTTTATGACCACATTGCTTACCGATGGCAGTTCTGGTCCCAATTGCCGTCATTAACCAAGGACTATTTATATGAGAAACATGTGTCTGTGTGAAGATGTGCAGCATAATCAGGGCTGGGGAGTTAGATAAAAGTATAGGTAAAATCAAGGGCCACTAAACTGAGACAAAAGGGATTCCAAAACATTTTCCACTGGGTTATTCATAGTATTAAGGGATCGGGTGGTGAATGCAGTATTTAATTTCACCTTGTTATTAACTGTAGAATGAAATTTATCAGAAAAAGTGAGTAAACGTGTCAAAGTATAGGATTTAAACTACATGTAGGATTTACAAGTTGCTCTGACAATTTACTGAAAGCACACTGCAATAATTTATTTATTCTGCTCCTTGACCCATTTGATTATCTTTATGTTTAAATCAAAATTTAAACATAAGAGGAACAGCAACACAATTCACTAAAATCACAACAACCAATGTGTCCAGGAATTAACAGAATTACAATTCTTTCTATACATTTATTTAATAAATTTATATGGCCACCTATCTCATACACATGACTCTGGGCGGCTAACAATTAAAACAAAATAGGAACAAAATAAAACACAACCAATGATTAAAAACATAAACAACATAAGACAGCTGAGAATAATCAAACACCGCACAATCAATATAACCAGACAACGGGCTCACCCACACTATCAGAGCCCGTTTGCCATCAGGACACTATCAGGCTTGATGGCAAAGCCAAGTTTTTAATGCCTTGTGGAAGGCCAGCAGGGAAGGGGCAAGTCTGATCTCAGGGCTGGGATGATATTCCAAAGGGTGGGCACCACAGCAGAAAAGGCCCTCCTTCTGGGTCCCCCTAGATGACACTCTCTTGCAGAGGTAAGACCCACATTGTATATGATGCATGGAATGTGCAGGGTGAACTAATTCTAGTATGACCGAACGTATTACGGAGATCTGAATGAACTTGTATCCTTTTGTTAATAATCTTGGGGTCAAATGTCCAAGAAAGTTATGATATGATGTCTATGTGTGGGTGTACAAATTAAGTATTGATTTTTCTTATTATTTTTGATAACGGTACAGTATTTATAGAAAACTAAATTTTACTGGATTATTAATTTCTTTTGCTTCATTCATAGCAAAGCACAGTGTGCTTTTTAGAGCCACTGTTAAGTTTAACTCTGTTCTACGTATTTTGACTGTTCCTGTGTTCTATCACAGCAAAATCTTTTGTATATCAAACTCACATATCACAAATAAATCAGCCTAATCAAGTTCATAGGAATAAATACACACAGAAATAAATACATGAAGCCAAACCAAACTGATTGATATCACATTGTTTCTGATTACTCAAGTGCACCAGCTAAGCTGTATATTTTGGAAAAAGCAAAATACTGTATGCGTAAAGAGGAAAACCAAGTTTATCAGCAACTATACCAGAATTTTTTTTTGTTAATTCTATTTTATAAAATAATTGATAAATAGAACAAATACATATAGTATTTAAATACTTTAAAAAGTATCTATTTATAACCTGGTTATTGCTTAACTCACCAATTCTGTTTATCCTCAGGTCACTTGAGAACTCACTGTCTGCAACAAGGTCGCCCCAAACCATTTATTTATTTATTTATTTATTTATTTATGTATGTATGTATGTATGTATGTATGTATGTTTCAATTTATATACCGCTCCATCTCCCCACAAGGGAACTCTGGGCGGTTTGTACATCTTTCAGCACACTGCCTTTTATTAACCTAGTGTAACCAAATTTGATCAGCTGATCTTTCAAATAAAGGCTGCAATGAAAGGCCAAAAAGTTACTTCTCTCTACATTTCACATAAAACTGCATGGATTTATTTTGTTTTCCCAAAGGGACCGGCTACATGACTGCACAAACATTTGTTCTCTTGGTGCATCATATTGTCACATGTTTCACTAGCTCCTACTCAAAAAGAATATGCTTAGCAGACTGAAACCTCCTGCATAATGATGCTAAGTCTGAAATATCTGTCATATGAGCCTTGTTGTTTTCTTTCAGACGTTTCATTGCCAGGCTAGGCAACATCTTCAGTGCGAAAAGGGAGTGGGACTTGCTCCCTGTTTATATACCCTGGCTTGTCCTGCCTGTGTTGTTGGGGGTGTTGTACTCTCCTTGGTAGTTCCTTGATTGGGCTGTTGTTTGCTGCTTGGTTGATTGACTGAGTTAATAGTTCCTTGATTAGGGTCTATTGTGTTGTTTGATTGCTCCTCTGGGACTAATCTTGGTGTTAATCTTTGCCTATCTGGGTGTTGATTGCTGGCAAGGAGGTGTTCTGGTCTTCTGGCTTTTCTATTCTCTCTTATGAATGGTATGTAAATGTTGTTTACCTCTATGTGTCTGTTGATGGCTGCTTTGTCTGAGTGCCAAGCTTCCAGGAATTCTCTAGCGTTTTTGGATTTTGGACGGGCAGAAAACTAGCAGAGCGCATCCATGAACACCAACTAGCAGTCAGAAGACACAATGAAAACTCCCTAATCTCACAACACATGGACAGACTCAAGCATAGTTTCAACTGGAAAACTGTGAGCATCTTTCCAGCTTGAGTTAAACACTATTTATCTTATACCACATTTTAGAGTATGGATGGAACAACAGATTACAATTAATGAAAAACAAATGTAAACCTTTCTAATCCTTTTGCAACCACCCTGAAGAAGACAGAAGGGTTTATTGTGATGTGTTCCAGGTGATCAGTTGGATGTTAGCAAAACTAACCATGACAGCTAAATAACAGTATCAGATCCTGAGAGGATCACAGACCACAAGTTGAACACTGAAGTTTGTATTTTTTCCCCAACATCAGTTATTGTTCTATAAGTCAGGACCAAATCCACAAAGCCTTTTTGCACTTAGCCCTTCCCATGCTCTTCTGTCTCTATTCAGTCTTTAATGAAGAGTATTTAATGTGCTACTCAGTGGCATATCAAAATTTTGCAGACCTTTATAGCAAATACGAAAAGAAGCAGAAGAAATCAGGAAAGCAAGCAAGAAAAGTGGCAGATGAAGAGTTTCAACCTCTGTACCTTGACCTGGTTCCTCTCAGTTTGCAAACATAATAATGGATGTGCACCAAACCCAGGTAGGTAAAGGTAAAGGTAACGGTTCCCCCCGCACATTTGTGCAGTCGTGTCCGACTCTAGGGGCCAGTGCTCCTCTCCATTTGTTAGCCGAAGAGCCAGCATTGTCCAAAGACGCTTCCACAGTCATGTGGCCGGCATGACGCGCGCGGAACACTGTTAGGCAGGAACCCAGTAGGCATTACTTTAAAAAGAGATTGCTACTCAAGCATGAGCAAGCTCACCAACAGTTTGCCAAACAAGTGACATCAAAGCCTCTCATACTCACCACATCCAGGATAGGGAGACTTATGGGTTCAACTCTGGTTTTTATGAGTACCCTGGGGTCTATCAAATACAGCCAGAAGCAAAAGGCTTACCCACAAAATAATTCTGATCACAGGAATGTGTTTTGAGTACTAAACCTGGATGTATAGTCTTTCCACACACAATCCATTCTAAGTTCTACATCCTTTGACTTATGTGCAGCAGCTTTCCCCACCCCCAATTTTTAAACAACTAAGTAGCTTTTAATTTGTTTTCTTATACTGTATTTCAAGCAAATAAGTCTGAAGACAAGTTTAAATGAATAAAGCTACATTGATTTCTTTTTGATAACTATAGTTACCTCTTAAATTCACTGGAGAAAAATGTCTCATAGTATGATAGAAGTTTGATAATCAACTAATTTAACTTTTATACAGAATTGTAGAGAATTATGTTGATAAAACTTTACTTTAGGCTTTAACAGACAGTTTAGTTAAGCTGAATAACTTCTAATTATATTACTAATGAAAATGATCCAACCCAATGGAAAATACAGCCAGAATTTGGGCTTCCGGTGGGAATGGCGGACTGAACGGCTGTGCTCGCTGGTTCAGCGGGCAGAGCTGACAACGAGGTAATTTTTTTCGGGCTCAGGCAGGTTTTTCTGAAGCCCAGAAACATTCTCTGGATCAAGGAGAATACCTGGAATCATCCCATCTGTCCTCCGGATGGCTGCTTGCAGCCAGATCACAAACAGCGTTTTGCTTTCAACTGGTAAGAGCCAGCTGGGAGGCGGGGACTTCATCACTTTCCAAGCCGCGCTGTAGCCTTAAAGGGACACTAAAACCGGCCACCCCATTTCTAAATCACCAATTTGTATTTTTTTTAAGTATATGTACCCCAAGAGAGGCTTTCTACAGCGAGGAGAAGCTAGTTCTCTTGGTGCTTAACATTATTTTGGGGATTACCTTTTTTTTAAAAAAAAATTCTTTTAAGTTTTGGATTTTGTTTTCCTTCCAAAGAAAATTCCAAATATTGAGAGTAAACAATTGTCTTCCTGTTATTATTTTTGTACTAAATTTGAAGATATTAGCATTTTCCTACATGTTGAATCGGCGGTTTTGAACTTTCAGTTTTCTGCTTCTACTTTCCCTGGGGAACTTCTGTCTGCATATCTCACTTTCACTTATGTAAACACATTCCAGAATCCTTTCATATATTTGACTTTTGCTGGTTAAGCTCCTAGGGGGGTCCATAATCTACTGCGTGAGACATGGAGGATTTCAAGCAGATTCTTTCTGACTTTCACCAGGATTTTAAACAGATTTCTTCTGACTTCTATCAAACTTTTATGCAAGATATCCAGGACATTGTGGAAAATATGAGATCTAAAATGTGCCATCAGGTTGGGGATGTGGTAGATGAAATTGAGGAATTTAAGAGTGATAGAAAGGTTTTTTTTAAGACAGAGATTGGGATTTTTATCGAGATGCTGGATGAAGACTGGATAATGGCGTTGGAGAAATTTAAGGGAGAGAGTGATCTGCAAGCCATAAGTAAAATTGATCTCCTGGTGGAATGCCATGAAAAGAACCTGGAATCTTTAAGGGGGGCAGTTGGGCTGTTTGATTCTTTCAAGAGGAAAGCTCTGTGTACATTGTGGGGATATGTAACTGCTTTGGTTTATTTTGAAGTGGGATAAGGGTTGAAGAATGTTCATCTGGTTTGCTTTAAGGATTTGATTGTTGCTATTTGCCTTTAAAGATTTGGATTTACTGTTTTGAATTGGCTTTGTTTTCTGGGTTTATTAAGATGAAAATTATTAAAACTGTCATATTAGGGTTAAAGAATGTTTATCTGGTTTAAGGATCTGATTGATGTTATTCCATTTTAAAGATATGGAATTACTGTTTTGAATTGTCTTTTTTTTGGGTTTATTAAGATTGGGATTATTAAAATTGTTGTACTATTAAGTATAATAGCAGACAACTTATGTGCTTTTTAATTTGATTCTTATTACAGTAGACAGAAATGTATAGAATAGTGGTAGGAAGGGAATAATTAAATATTTTTATCTTTTGGAGGGGAGAAAGATGTTTAGGAGGTTTATATGAACTTTTTTTCTTTATTTTAATATATAAGTGGGAGGAGTAACTGTACTTAGTGATTTTTATTATGTGTTAAAGTGGAATGACTTATAGAAATAAGGTGGTGTTTTGGTTTAATATAGAGTAAGAGATTGATTATGGAAATTTTTGTATATCCTTGCTGTTAAAACTTGGAAGCCTCATCTTTTTGTAAATTTGAAATTTTTTCTGTTAGCAATTCAAAAGCATGCAAATGCAAGTAGATAAATAGGTACCACTTCCGTGGGATGGTAACAGCGTTCCGCACACGTCATGCCGGCCACATGACTGCGGAATCATCTTCAGACAGCGCTGGCTCTTCGGCTAAGAAATGGAGATGAGCACCGCCCCCTAGAGTCAGACAAGACTGTGCAGGGGAAAACCTTTACTTTACTACCTAAGACAGGGGTGGGCAACGTCAGGCCCGCGGGCCGTATAACCCTGCCCCTTCCATGTGATTGGCTCCTGCCCACAAACCCCGCCCCCCAGTGCTTGTGATTGGCTCCCGCCCACAAACTCCAGCCCCCGGTCCGCAGAAATCCCAGAAACCACGCCCCCCACACACCCCCGGTCCCCGGTTATAAATATCCAAATGGCCCTTGGCAGAAAAAAGGTTCCCCACCCCTGACATAAGAGATTGATTATGGAATTTTTGTATATCCTTGCTGTTAAAACTCGGAAGCCACATCTTTTTGTAAATTTGAAAATTTTTCTGTTGTGTTTCCACCCTTTTTTAGTTTTTTCCCCTTTCTTTGTAGTTCTTTGTAGTTTTTATTCTTCTCTTGAAACCTAATAAAATTTACTATAAAAGAAAATACAGCCAGAATTTTTAACTGTTTAGGTTAAAAACTATTTTGCCACCATTTTCATACTACATATTTTAAAACAACTAAAACCTTTTCATGACAAAATCTTCCAACAATTCAGTTTCTCTCTCCTGTCCTGCTGTATCCTCTATCCATTTAAATCAATTAACAATAGTTCAGTAAGAAAGCATTAATGTTATGCACAAGAATGATGATCAGAACGAATTATTAGAATGCCACCACTGTAACAATATTATTCACTTTATGGTTAAAAAAAATAATTCAGACAAGCCTTAGGCCAGTGCCTTTAACTATTATTCACAGATGATATCCTTGATACATCATTGGTTCTACACTGTACTTTAGATCTATATTTGAATAATCAGCATCCTACTTCATATACAAATTTAAAATCCATCATGTGCTAGAGATGTTTAATTAGGGATATGGGGTCAATAGCTACAGGTTACATATGTAAAATAGCTGTATCTTTCCAGAAAGACGGCACATTTTAGAAGTGGGTGGAACCTGAGGCCATCCAAGCCTGCTGACGTAAGGCAGGCATGAAAAGGACACATTTCTCAAATGAAATTTCACTTATTAAAAGAATAAGAGTAGACAGACTGGAGGCTTAATTAACTTCACATTAGTAGTGAACATTCTTGACATTCACTGATCATTCATTATTATAGAGAATGTTTCCTGCATATAAAAAACTAGAATAAAGGCCACTAGTGATTACCATCAGTAATACTGACCTCTGCAACATTGGGTAGTGCCAGCCCCACTTGTTTACATTGTGAATCTCTCTCCTTTGGTTTAGAAAGAAAGGCAGAGTCCTTTACCACAAATATAACAGAGGCCAAAAAACTACAAAAGGGAGCTGAGTGTGAATATTGAACAGAGAGTGTTCAGTATACCAGGATTCCATCCTCCCTGCCTTCCTGTATTTATTCAGTAGAAATGTAAAAATATGAAGATGGGTTGTCATCCCACCCCCAACGCTGAATAACAAACACAAAATACGACAGGTGCTGCTACTCAGTTGTTGGAGAGCCATCCTCCCCCCAAATGAAAGTCAGACTGAACAAAACCAAGCAAAAACATTTAAGGAAGGGAAACTGGAATTCTGCCACCCTGCTCTTCTCCAGATACAGAAGGTGAACTTGGGAAAGCTTTTGAAAATCCCAGCAAAAACAAGTAGGAACTGAAATCCTATCCTTCCCCCTAAGGATTATGATTATAGTCAAAACTATAATTATAGCTGAGATTAGGGTTTGCTAGAAAAGTACATGTGGGAGCCTTCTCCCCAAAGGAAGACATCACTTGGCCACCAAGCTATCAGCCCAAAGGCGAGGGCGCACTGCCTCCAATGCTACCAGCAATGCTGTAGGATGTGGGGAAGGAGGAAAGGAGAGGAGGAAGCTCACTCACTATTGCTCCAGGATTTCAGTAAATATTTGATACTGATTTCAAAGAAGCCGGAATCCTGCTGGCTGGCCATGGCTGCGGCATACAAAGAGGCTCGAGCGGCAGGTACTTTGCCGGCGAGATGGGACTGTCACCAGCTAGTGATGTAAACGGAGGGGTCAGGAGAGGAAATGAAGTCTCCGCAGAGCCTCTCCTTCCGCTCCTGAGGGGCAGTTGCTCCTGCAGTAGCGGCAGCTGCTGCTCTCTCGTCCAGCGGCAACAAACGAGGCAGCCTTGGCGATGCTTGTCCCCAGCTCATCCTTCACCGGGCACGCCGCCTCCCCATCGCACAGCGCCCCGGGAGAGTCTCGCGCCGCTTCCCAAAATCCACCAGCTCGCTTAAGTGCTGCTGCTGCTGCTGCTGCTGCTGCTGCTGCGGGCTGCGGCGGTGGCGACTGCTGCATAAACGCCGCTGTCTCCTTCTTCTCCCTCGCCGGGTATTAGAGAGGAGCGGTCGGAAGGAAAAACACCTCTTCCTGCAAAACGCCCCGCAGCAGCCCAGGCAGCCGAGCCGAGCCGAGCCGAGCCGGGCCGGGCCGGCGATTCGCCGCCGAGGACAGCTTCGAGGGCCCTTCCCGCTTGCAGCCCGGCTCGCGGGGCGGAAGATCTGAACCCAGCCGGGGTGGTTTTGTTTTGTTTTTATACCAGCTGCTGCCTTGTCAGCTGCTTCCCTCCCAAGAACAACAACACCGCCTAATTCTCAACAACTGCATCACGCTGCGGTAAAGCCCAAACTGCACCCATCCAGAGGGTGCAGTGACGGTGCCCCTTTTCTCCTCCTCTCCCTCCCTCAGGTTTTGCCGGGCGCCTCTTTTCGCGCTGCCTCGGTTGTTTGGGGTCTTCTCTCTCGGCACCAGACAAACCGGAGCGGCTGCTGGTACCATTTTGTCTTGGATCAGATTTAAAGAGACAGCAGCCAGCGGAATCCAGGCTTATTAAAGCCCCTCTGTGTTTGCCCCCTATGCCACTGATGTGGCCAAGCTAGAATATCCCCATTTTGAACCAGGTTGGCCACCTGCTTTAGCAGGAGAAATGAAAATTCTACTGAAATCAAAGAGACTAGTGCCCTGATCTATGGTGCTCTTTGCAAACCAAGCATGGACCAGAGCCCTGAAAATTGTCACTGCTGTGAACTGGATGAATATGGGCCATCCCATACATGGGCACTTCGTACAGGGGTTCAACGCCTGGAACAACGGTGCAAAACTAGCTGACCTTCCATATGATGAGCAACTGGGTTTCCACAGACAGAGATTACATGCATGCATAATATACACTGTGTATTTGTCTGTGCATGTATGAATGAATGTATTTGTGTACACACACACACACATGCACAGAATGTGTGTGTGTGAGAGAGAGAGAGAGAAAGGAAGAGACTTTTGACAGCTTTCTAGCACCCACTGCAAAAAAGGCTGTACTAAATGTGATAGTATTTAAAATGCCACAAGAGATTGTTACAATTTATTTTATTTATTCTATTTTATTTATTTTTTATTCTATTTTATTTATTCTATTATTTATTTATTCATTTTCTATCCTGCCTTTATTATTTTTCTAAATAACTCAAGGCGGTGAACATACCTAATACTCCTTCCTCCTCCTATTTTCCCCACAGCAACAACCCTATGAGGTGAGGTGGGCTGAGAGAGAGTGACTGGCCCAAGGTCACCCAGCTGGCTTTGTGCCTAAGGCGGGACCAGAACTCTCAGTCTCCTGGTTTCTAGCCCATTGCCTTAACCACTAGACCAAAGTGGCTCATAACAGTATAACAGTTATCCCTCTGAAAACTCCTATAACTCCATCAGTTATACCAAGTATATCTTGTTGCTACTGATTTCAAGATAATGTACTGCATATCCAAACAGCCATAAATAGTATCCTTTGCTTATAGTACCACCAGCATATGTGATACCTCATAGAATTAAGCCCATAAAGTCCTCCTATCCCCTTTTGATGACTTCCAGAACCCTCTCTGAACAGAACTCCAAAAAGCAGTGGTAGAACATCCCATCATTTTGCAGCAGGAAATACACAGTAACAATGATGAAAATCCTAAACATTTTTGACATTATTTTAAAAAACAAAGAATCCTACCTCCAGAACCCTGAGGAAAAGCAAGACATCCTGCCCATGTCTATGCCATGGTTCTACCTACTTAGCACCACTGCCCCACTCACTGCATCCTCACTCTGCCAACCAATGTTAAGTGTGGCCTCTAGTCACTAAACGGAAAAACAAAAGATCCCATTCTTGATATAAATACATGAAAATTATCCATCTCAAGAAACCAATGATAAGGAGAGACCAAAGACAGGAGGAGATAATTTTTTAGCCAAACTGTAGTCCACTGTGAATGTTCTTTCCAAATAATAAAACATCCAAGTAGCATTGAAATGTCTAAGCGGCATACAAATGTAAACAACTGTCAGCCCCACTATGTAGACCAAACCAAGAAAAACTCCAAAAGAAGGCTCAAACTACTTTCATTTATATCGGCTATACAGTAGTAACAGAATCTTGCAAGTCTGATTGTGCTTTAAACCCCACCCCCATTATACTCATGTGAATTAGGGAGGCATCAGCTGGAGTCACTGGTGCATATCTTCATCTTGTTTTGGACTTAAGCCATGTTTTCTCCCTTGTCACTTTGGTAACAGATCTGGCCTATCTCTGTCATGGTCACCTTCCTTACTCTCTACATCAATAGTCACTTACTTCAGGCTTTTTCAAACTGGGTTCCATGGAGCCTTAGAATTCCATGGTACTTGATGGCTTCCTTTTGTATATAATCTTGTATAAATAAATAACTAAAACTAAGCACAAGTTTAGTTTTATTGCCAGTTTTCTATCACCAGAGCTTTGCCTCAGGGGTTCCAGGATTTGTTTTTTTTAATTAACAGGTTCTGCAGACTGAAAAAGTTTGAAAATCCTTATTTCATAGGCTTCCTAAATCTGTTTTTAAATGTTCTTCTGTAATTCTTTAAATGCATAATTCTCCATAGCCTTTTGCCCGTTTTCAGCATTCTCAAGCAGTTATTTGCACGTCAGTCCTATCAACATTCAAGTATACTGTTTCCTTAAGTTACTTCTCCTATTCTTCCTTAGTGTCTTTTATACTGAAATACCTATTTCACATCTCCTCCATATACAATTGATACAAAGCATTTCTGTATTTGTTCACCTATGTTTCTCATATTTCTCCATCCACTGAAACTGAATTGCTTCATAGGACTTCTCTAGTTACTTAACCCTACAATGCACTGTGTTCATGGATGACATAATAAAAATATGAATTATATTAATGAACATTTTATTTCAGTAAATGCAAGAGAATATAGAAACCAATATTACACAGATGTATCTTTTTTTAGCACGGCAATACTATGCAGAAGTATTGCTATTTTGTTGTTGTTGTTCAGTCGTGTCCGACTCTTCGTGACCTCATGGACCATAGCACGCCAGGCCTTCCTGTCCTCCACTGCCACCCGGAGTTTACTCAAATTCATGTTCATTACATCGGTGATGCTATCTAACCATCTCATCCTCTGCTGTCCCCTTCTCCTTTTGCCTTCAGTCTTTCCCAGCATCAGGGTCTTTTCCAGTGAGTCCTCTCTTCGCATTAGGTGGCCAAAGTATTTGAGCTTGCTATACTACAGCAAAAAACATAGGATTTCTTGGCAGCAACTCTGCTGTCAAAACCATTGTGGAATCCTTATGCATAAAGGTAAAAAAGGTAAAGGTTCCCCCCGCACATTTGTGCAGTCGTGTCCGACTCTAGGGGCCGGAGCTCATCTCCGTTTGTTAGCCGAAGAGCCAGCGTTGTCCGAAGACGCTTCCACGGTCATGTGGCCGCATGACACGCGTGGAACGCTGTTACCTACCCACCGAAGTGGTACCTATTAATCTACTTGCATTTGCACGCTTTCGGATTGCTAGGTTGGCAAGAGCTGGAGCTAGTGCGAGAGCTTACTCCGCACGCAGGGGTAGGGATTCGAACCTCCAAACTTGCGATCTTCCGATCGACAAGCCTGGCGTCTTACCCGCTGAGCCACCACGCCCCCTTATGCATAAAACAGGAACATAAATTCTAACCATTGTATATATGTCCGGGATGTTCTAATGTGCAGGAAAAAAAACACTGCACGTGTCTGCTCCTCCATTCATTATACTGGAAAGTTCACATCCTGTATTCACAAAGAAGACTACCCAGTTTTTCCACTGAAATATATGGGGCAGTGCTTATATGGGGACGCGGTGGCTCAGCGGGTTAAACCGGTGAAGCTGTAGGGCTGCCGGTCGGAAGGTCGGCAGTTCGAATCCCCGCGCAACGAGGTGAGCTCTCGTTGCTAGTCCCAGCTCCTGTCGACCCAAACAGTTCGAAAGCTAGCGAGTAGATAAATTGGGTACCACCTTAAAGTGGGAAAATATGCTGGCGTCCTGTCGGGGGTCGGTATCCACCAGACGGAAGATCTCTTCGAATGGCAGCGGTTACGACAGATCCCAGAAGCAACAACATCTACAGGATGTCAGCAGCCGGCTCCGACGCAAGGCACCCTGGGACATGTAGTCCGGAAGCCAGGAAGAGTTGGTTCCCTTACCCCCTCCCCTTGTGCGTGGATTAGAAAAAACATTGTATAATTGAATTGAAATGTTTAAACAATGTATGTAAGCCGCCCAGAGTCCTCCGCTAGGGAGGAAATGGGCGGGGTATAAATACAAGTATAAATAAATAAATAAATAAATAAATAAATAAATAAATAATCAGGGATGTTCCATGTATACACTAGATTATTCTAAGCTGCAATATACACACATACATAATTTTCTATCATCTATCTCTCTCTCTCTCTATCTATCTATCTATCTATCTATCTATCTATCTATCTTTGAAGTTTTTGGAAGAAAGATGATATATACCTATGCACATATGCATTTTGAAGTAAATATCATTATTTCAGTGCAGTTTGAAGTGAAATTCTATTGTAAACCTGGCTCAATCATACTGTTTGCCCAAAATAATGCTGGATGGGAGTTAGGAATTTAGCAGAACAACCTAAACATTCCTTTAATGGCTATGGACATTGACAAATGAGCAATTTACCTTTACGGATGGGAATTAAGATTAATGCTTGGAGAGATACAGGCCAGTGGCCCATATCAGCTTGACATAAAAAGCATTAGATTTTCTAAAAGTACAGCTTTCATGGAGGGAAGTGGGTAAGCTGGACAAATTGCTTTCTGGAACAAATAACATTATTCTTAGCAAGAGGAGGAAGGTGCAGAGACTCTTTCCCACTACGCAAGGTATACAGTAATGCGCTAGGCCATGTACAGTAAAGGTCCCGCAGCTCTTCTAATGCAAAGAATGGAGGGATACAGGGCTGAATGGGGAGAGGGAGTAGATCCCCTCTGTCTGTCTATCCATTCAGTCGTGTCTGACTCTCGGTCACTTTGTGGATCAATGCTTTCCATGCCTTTCTGTCTCTTACAGCTTCAGTAGATCCCCACAGCAGCAGAATTCTTCTTCCTCCCTTCGGTGTACCCATTCAGTACCAGTGGCTCTCACTACCAGGCACCAAGACTGAAGGTGAGCATCAGAGCAGCAACCAGCATTCCAATTCAATTCAGATATTTAACCAGAGTTTGGTTGGCTGACTCTTAGGAATGCAATGAGTGCATCCTGCATCAGAGATCCAATATTAAGTAAATGACCTTCAAGGTCCTTTCTAACTAAACTTTTATGATTCAAAGAGGTGACACCAGTAGAGGAACAGACCAGGTCAACCTATTCCTGACTTTCTTCCCCTGTAATTTACTCATATGAAGGGCAGTGTTGCACTGTTAAGTAAATATGCTAACATGAAACACAGGCATTTTTAAAAATTAACATGATGGCTAGCTGCAGTCAAGTGTTTCCTTTGATCTTGGTGAATGTTGCCAGATTGCCACATGCATATGCTTGCCACATGCATATGCAGCAATACTTATGGCTATCACAATCTTCACTCTTTCAGGTTACCTTTTTTTAAATACAATGCTGTCAGCTGTAGCACTAACTCAGCAGATTTAAAGAACCCATTATGCTTAAATGAACAGTGAAAGGGGCCTGTAATTGACCACATAGAATGGGCAATAACAGGTCATATATAAAGAATGTCTTCAGAGCATTTGTACAGGAGAGCACAGAGCTTCATCAAGTACAAATTGTCCAACTGCATGCTGAATGTATCTGTATCTCCTTCTTTCAGTCAGAAATGGTAGTTAAAACAGACCTATCCTTTTTAGTTAATAACATTGTGATTGTATTGTCGAAGGCTTTCACGGCCGGAGTTCAATGGCTGTTGTGGGTCTTCCGGGCTGTGTGGCCGTGTTCTGGAAGTTGTGGTTCCTAACGTTTCGCCAGCATCTGTGGCCAGCATCTTCAGAGGGCAGGAGCACAGACAGAAGCAGAGATTTTGCTTCTGTCTGTGCTCCTGCCCTCTGAAGATGCTGGCCACAGATGCTGGCGAAACGTTAGGAACCACAACTTCCAGAACACGGCCACACAGCCCGGAAGACCCACAACAGCCAACATTGTGATTCCTCAATTCAAACACAGGCCTCATTCACTTAATTTTCAGCAGTTGTATGTGTAAATAAATACTTTTTTGCTTGAATATTGGTGTCGATGAAGGTTCTCAGTCATCCAGGTGGAACAGTCTGTGGCTTGAATCATGTCAACTGGATTTCTATTTTCTCAGTAGAAACGTTTCACTCCTTATCCAAGGAGCTTCTTCAGTCTGAGTAAAGTTAGTAAGGGAATCCTTAAATATGTTTCTAGGGTGGCTGTGTGACCTTGCACCTGGGGCTAGGTCATGGTTATTTTGAGATGTTTATTTCTAAGTCCCTTTATCATCTAAAGGAGGATCGTTAAGATTACCCTGCTGCTATTGAGCTTGCGAAATGGTCTTAATCTTCCTAGGAACAGAAGACAAAGCAGGAAGGAAGATAGGGGAAAGGTTGTGCCTGAGGCCCCCACCTCTATTCAAGGAAGGATTTTCCAAGTTGGCATAAATGGATTCCTTGACCCCTCTCTCAAACCACCTATCTTCTCTGTCTAAAATGTGAACATTAATGTCCTCAAATGAGTGTCCTTTTTCCTTTAGATGAAGATAAACTGCTGACTCTGGTCCTGTGGTGTTACTTCTCCTGTGCTGGGCCATGTACAGGAGGATGGATCCTCCTTTAGATGATAAAGGGACTTAGAAATAAACATCTCAAAATAACCATGACCTAGCCCCAGGTGCAAGGTCACACAGCCACCCTAGAAACATATTTAAGGATTCCCTTACTAACTTTACTCAGACTGAAGAAGCTCCTTGGATAAGGAGTGAAACGTTTCTACTGAGAAAATAGAAATCCAGTTGACATGATTCAAGCCACAGACTTGAATATTGGTGTAATATTTTAGCTATGGTTAATTGAGAAATGTCTTATTCAGTACCTTGCGAGAAGTATTTGAGTTCTAAATTCAGTTTTACTTTAAATATGGAGTCAATTTAGACCAATTTATAATCGTATTTAAATCTCAGTTAATCCTGAAGAAGCTACAGTATATAGCTTGTGATAGACATCTTAAATCTCAATATTTAATAACAACCAGTTTCAAGTAAATTAGTCATGTGAAATGGCCTTGATCTCAGAATATTTTAATATTTGTGGCACATTATCATGAACAGAATCTAAGAACAGTAATTACTCCCATACTCCCATACCATCTGCCTGGCCGATTTGATCCTGCAGGGTTGGCGCGCTCCGGGTTCCTTCAATTAAACAATGTCATCTATCGGGATCCCAGAAGCGTGCCTTCTCTGTAGCAGCACCTGCCCTCTGGAACTAGGCTCCCCCTGATATCCAGATGAGCCTCACTCTGTTGTTGTTTAGAAGAGCTGTGAAGATCTGGCTCTTTACCCAGGCCTTTGGCGAGCGAGAGTGAGACCTCTCACTTCATCACACTTGTCATATTTTACCTTTATTTTTTAATTTTTATTGATTTTATTGTAATTTCTTCTTGTGAGCTGCCCAGAGTCATTGAAGGGCGGCATACAAATAATAATAATAATAATAATAATAATAATAATAATAATAATAATAGGGGCGTGATGGCTCAGTGGTTAAGACGCCAGGCTTGTCGATCGGAAGGTCGGCGGTTCGAGACCCGAGCACCGCGTGATGGAGTGAGGTCCCGCACTCGCCCCAGCTCTTGCCAACCTAGCAATTCAAAAGCATGCAAATGCAAGTAGATAAATAGGTACCACTTTGGTGGGATGGTAACAGTGTTCTGCACGCATCATGCCAGCCACATGACCACGGAAGCGTCTTCGGACAGCACTGGCTCTTCGGCTAAGAAACTGCTGAGTGGAATTGGCCAAATGTAATTATTGCTAATTTTTTAATGATGTCATTGGTTCACTGTCCATTTCTGAAAACAGTTCTAATTCTGACAAAAGCCTTTGAATGGCTGCAGTCTATATATCTGGAAAACTGCCCGCTCCTACATTTCAAATTTTAAGCTTGTTCTTGGTGCCCCCACTTTCTAAGGTTAGGCAGGGAAGGAACTATTATGAAATGTTCCTCCCTGAATGGCTTCCTTGGTGCCAACATTTATGCATAATTAAGAGAAAAGTATGTTAATCAGATCAGTTTTTAATGCTTTTATGCAATTTCCTGTCTCATTTTTATATTTTAAATTATTTTTAATTGATGGCTACAACCTGACCTAGAAGCTTTCAGACTGAGGAGGTACAAATGTTTTAAGCATATAAAATAGTAATTAAACTGCAGAGAAAATATAATATGATTTAAAACTTCTTTTAATAATTTTAGTAAAATTAAAATGCAAATTTACTAAATTACTGAACATTACAGTTTGGAGGGAGTAAAATGGACAATTATATTTAGAATGAAAAAGTCTCATTTTCTATTACAACTTGACAAAACACCAGGGCACCTTTTCATGCATTTTTAAAGAACAACCTTAAATACGTAATTTATTTAACCAGCTTTGCTCCTAAGTTTAAGTTACTTAAATTACTTATTAATGTCCATTTATTTTCTGAACCATTTTTTTCTAGTGTTCTCTGATCAAAATATTTATAATAGAGTTATTCGCATAGCATCTGCCAGTATACTTCATATAAGTACTTGCATAACACACGAAACTGGCCATGCATGGTAAGGTATGCACTGACTGCATTGCTCTGGAATTACCAGCTGAAATGCAAATCAGCAATGCTACCTGTATGACCTGAAAAAAGGAATACTTATTTGCATATTTTCTACCTGTAAACACAGCAAAACAAAAAACAAAAACCTCAAATTCCTTCACAAGCAAACTAAAGTTAATGACTGAGAAATTAAAATGCCATATCAAATCTTAGGATGCATAAAAACTAAGTATTAACTGCAGACACTTATTACATCATTTGTTTTTGCTTGCAAGAAACATGCTCCTCTGCTGCCCCCAAGTGGCTTCAGAAACCAGAAACAGTATAGGGATGAGTCATTAAACAAAAGCCTATAGGAATGTGTAAACAACTGGTTTACCATGTTTTCCTCTAGAGTGAACCAGCACAAAAATATGCCAGTGTGTAGTTCTACTTCAAGAAGAAAATGGTAAAATGGAAATGGGTGATGATGGGAAGGCAGACTTCCTAACTCTTATTATGTGTCTGTCTTCTGTTAGAACCGCAATAGAGCTCTAGCCAATCATGGTTATGCCACTGGGAAAAGGAGGAAATTGAAGCTTAGAATAGGCAAGGAAAAGTAACAGAGAACTTAACTAGAATTCAAGTCTCCAGGGTCAGATGGCCTATTAAAGGAACTAGTGGAGATTATTGCAGCACCACTATAGGTAATCTTTTAAGAACTCCTGTGAGAATAGCAAGGCGCCAGAAGACTGGAAGAGCACAAACTTCATCCCCATCTTTAAAAAGGAGAAGTAGGAGGACCCAGTAAACTACAGTTCTGTATGTCTGACATCTTTACTGCAAAAGGAGATTGTATAGAGTATCAAGCAGCATGTTTGTGAGTGTTGGAATAAGTATGCTACAAATAATAGGAGCCAGCATGGATTAGCCACAAATAAACCATGCTAGACTAATGTTGTTTTTGACAGACTTAACAGCTTAGTAGTTCAGGAGAATGCATTGGACGTAATGTAGATGGATCTCAACAAAGCCTTCAGCAGAAAACCTCATGATGTTCTCCTTCATAAAATGATAAAATATGAGCTGGATGATACTGTTAGATGGACACAGTTAGTTAAATCACTTCACCCAAAAATTGCTTATTAATGGTTCCAGTTCAGCTTGGAAGGAGGTATCAGGTGCCACAGGGTGCTATCCTGGGCCCTGTGCTGTCCAACATTTTTATCAATGGGGGTCTAACCAGGGTAGAGTGGAAAATTACTTTATGTAATCTAGAGTCTTGCTCTTGTTGATGCACTCCAAGATAGTCTTTGTCTTTTTAGCAGCAGCATCACACTGCTGGTTCATGTTTAACTTGTGGTTGACAAGGACACGCAGATCCTTTTCACATGTACTACTCCCAAGCCAGATCTGCCCTCTCCCACACTTGTGCCTTATGAGTACAGGTGAAAAGTATTTCAAATATTATAGTAGGCTAAACATACCCGAAGCCTTTAACCTTTCCTCATAGGCAGTGCTTTCCAATCTGCCGCCGTTGGCGACACACCAACGGTGGCAGCGGCGGTGGCGCGGTGGCGGGGGCATGCATGGTGGCGGCACAGGGGGGGCACGGCGGCAGTGTGCATGGCGGCGGCGGCCTCTGCTAAAATGCAGAAGCGCTGATGGCACGCCGCTGCTGACCCCGCCGTGCACGCCCCCGCCGCCGCTTCCGGGTTGTGTGGCGACACACCAAACTGATTTCTTTCACCATCTTGGTAGGCTTTCTTTGAACTTGCTCCAATTTTTCACTGTTCCTTTTTTAACAGCGGTCTTCAGAATCAATATTCCATACGTATGACTAGTCCAATTTTCCCCATTAGAACAACCCTATGGGTTGGGCTGAGAGATAGTGGTTAACCCCAAGTTATCCAGTGCATTCTATGGCTGAGAGTGGTTTTGAACATGGATCTCTCCTGCGTCACCAGCAGCAGCTTCTAATATCCTCAGGCATCAGCTGCTGTAAGATTCAAAACACTTTTTACCTGTACTCAATTTTTCTCCTGTCATGGGAAGAAACAAACCAAATAAGCCAATTGTTGTTGAAGCTCAATCACCTTATTTGCACTTAGCATTAATATGGTAAATTAATACAATTGTTAAAGGTTTACATGACAGAATAATCAATTTTCCTATCAGGCCTGAAAGAACAAAATCTTTCAGGATTTTTGGTTCTAAATGGAAAATATAAGGATCTGTCGAAAGTTCTGCATGTAAAAAATTCCCAGTTCACATACAGATAGGCTTTCAGAGGAAGAACTTTAGCTTAGATTCTCCATTAAGTTTTAGACTTCTACATGCCAAATCAGAAGGCATGTTCAAGCACAGAAGCCCCTATGTTTTCTGAAGCAATACAGTAGCATAGGGAACATATTCATGATTTTCCTAGCCCCATAAATTTAGACTGAGTGCGCAACTTGAGGGACTAAATCTCCATGCCATTCCTGAATGCTTTGGATGAAGCCTTAAAAACCCCCACAAAATATGCAAGCACACTCTAGTTCTGAATGTGATAGGAGAAAATTATAAAAGACATAGATATGCATGTCTGTAGCTTGAATCATGTCAACTGGATTTCTATTTTCTCAGTGGAAACGTTTCGCTCCTTATCCAAGGAGCTTCTTCAGTCTGAGCAAAGTTAGTAAGGGAATCCTTAAATATGTTTCTAGGTGGCTGTGTGACCTTACACCTGGGGCTAGGTCATGGTTATTTTGAGATGTTTATTTCTAAGTCCCTTTATCATCTAAAGGAGGATCGTTAAGATCACCATGCTGCTGTTGAGCTTGCGAAATGGTCTTAATCTTCCTAGGAACAGAAGACAAAGCAGGAAGGAAGATAGGGGAAAGGTTGTGCCTGAGGCCCCCACCTCTATTCAAGGAAGGATTTTCCAAGTTGGCATAAATGGATTCCTTGACCCCTCTCTCAAACCACCTATCTTCTCTGTCTAAAATGTGAACATTAATGTCCTCAAATGAGTGTCCTTTTTCCTTTAGATGAAGATAAACTGCTGACTCTGGTCCTGTGGTGTTACTTCTCCTGTGTTGGGCCATCCTCCTGTACAAAGGTTGTTTGGTTTCTCCAATGTAGAGTTCAGAGCACTCCTCACTGCACTGCATTGCATAAACTACATTGCTTTTCTTGTGTTTTGGAGTTTGATCTTTGGGGTGTACAAGCCTCTGTCTCAGTGTGTTGGTGGGTTTGAAATATACAGGTATGTGGTGTTTGCCAAATATCCTTTTTATCTTTTCAGACACGCCAGCCATGTAAGGAATGACCAGGTTCTTCCGTTTACTCTGAGTCTCAGCCCTATCTGTCGCTGTTTTAGGTCTGGTAGACTTAGATTTAGTGAAGGCCCAATTTGGATATCCACAGGCCTTCAGAGCTGTTCTCAGGTGCTGATTTTCATTCTTTTTGGAATCCATGGAGGTGGGGATGGTTTCTGCTCTGTGTGACAATGTCCTGATGACTCCTAGTTTGTGCTGCAGTGGATGGTGGGAGTCAAACATCAGATATTGATCTGTGTGTGTGGGTTTCCTGTAGATCCCTATTTCTAGCTTACCACCGGTCCCAATGAGGACTTCACAGTCTAGGAATGCCAGTCTATTGTCCTTGGTGTCTTCTCTGGTGAACCTAATGTTGGCATCTATAGTGTTTATATGGTCCGTGAAGGCCTGTACTTCCTGGGCCTTGATTTTGACCCAGGTGTCATCCACATACCTAAACCAGTGGGTGGGCACCATTCCCTGGAATGTGTTGAGTGCTTTCTTCTCCACTTCTTCCATGTATAAATTGGCCACAATGGGTGACACACAGAGCAGAAACCATCCCCACCTCCATGGATTCCAAAAAGAATTGCAAGGTTGGCAAGAGCTGGGGCAAGTGCGGGAGCTCACTCCGCACGAAGGGCTAGGGATTCGAACCTCTGAACTTGTGATCTTCCGATCAACAAGCCTGGCGTCTTACCTGCTGAGCCATCACGCCCCTTACTTATTATTATATAATTATATAATTATTATTACTTATACTTGCTATCCCTTTATTATTTTTATAAATAACTCAAGGCGGCGAACATACCTAATACTCCTTCCTCCTCCTATTTTCCCCACAACAACCACCCTGTGAGGTGAGTTGGGCTGAGAGAGAGTGACTGGCCCAAAGTCACCCAGCCGGCTTTCATGCCTGAGGTGGGACTAGAACTCTCAGTCTCCTGGTTTGCCATTGGCTCCTTCCTAGGGCTGAGAGAATGTGATTGGCTCAGGGTCACCCAGCCGGCTTTCATGCCTGAGGTGGGACTAGAACTCTCAGTCTCCTGGTTTGCCATTGGCTCCTTCCTAGGGCTGAGAGAATGTGATTGGCTCAGGGTCACCCAGCCGGCTTTCATGCCTAAGGCAGGACTAGAACTATCAGTCTTCTGGTTTCTAGCCCGTTGCCTTAACCACTAGACCAAACTGGTCTGATCTGAAGTTTATCTAAATAACCTTTTGAAGCTGGCCCCCTCTGCTTATGTAATAATTGTGGGCAACTATAAAGCCAGAATGGGGACCAATACCAAACTAAATGTCTTAGGATATATTTCAAGTTCCTTGCTGTATCTCCTCCCTGCAAGGCTGGCATTAGTAAGAATAAGAGCAGCATCTGGCTACACATTTTCACTCCTCTGAGTCCTTCACTAAGTTTGACTCCTCTGATTCTTATGGATAATTTCATTTCATCTTGGTCTACAGCAATCGATAAAGAAACTGGAGTTTCTTGGATTCTCCAGAGCTCATCTTTGCATGCTTGGGCACGAATGTGCAATAGTAGCTTTGAGGCAACAGATTAAAGATATTGATATACAACTTGACCTGGTATCTCTTCCCAATATTATATTCCTGATTAGTTTATTTATCCCCCTTAAATCTGCTAGATATTTAAGCCAAATTACAATATCCAAATATGGGAAGGCAGTCTCTCTGGCACGATTTAATGTCCGCCTCATTTAATGCCCTTGAAGCTGTTTTAGAAGGGAGATTAAAGGGCATTTCATTTGGGTTAAGGCTTTGCCTATGTGGGGAAGGGCTATTGAAACCATAAATTATGTTTATTATATTGTCTGTTTTATGCTAGTACATGTTTAGACTTGTTAAGCCTACACTTAAACAAATTTCCCAGTCATCCTGACCACTAATATTTACAACTTTTACTTTCAGGTACAGTACAAGTGATTCTGTTACTTGAGGTGTAGCCAAATTTTGGTGTTATATGTAAAATGCATACTCAAATAATTAATATGTTTAGCTTCATGATTAATACATCCCTACACATATATAGACATGGAACGACCGACTGGTTCAAAATTGGGAAAGGAGTACGACAAGGCTGTATATTATCACCCTGCTTATTTAACTTATATGCAGAGTACATCATGAGAAATGCCAGGCTGGATGAATCACAAGCCGGAGTTAAGATTGCCGGGAGAAATATCAACAACCTCAGATATGCAGACAATACCACCCTAATGGCAGAAAGTGAAGAGGAACTTAAGAGCCTCTTGATGAGGGTGAAAGAGGAGAGTGCAAAAGCTGGCTTGAAACTCAACATTAAAAAAACCCAGATCATGGCATCTGGTCCCATCACTTCCTGGCAAATAGAAGGGGAAGAAATGGAAGCAGTGACAGATTTTATTTTCTTGGGCTCCAAGATCACCGCAGACGGTGACTGCAGCCATGAAATTAAAAGACGCTTGCTCCTTGGGAGGAAAGCTATGGCAAACCTAGACAGCATATTAAAAAGCAGAGACATCACCTTGCTGACAAAGATCCGTATAGTTAAAGCTATGGTTTTTCCAGTAGTAATGTATGGCTGTGAGAGTTGGACCATAAGGAAGGCTGAGCGCCGAAGAATTGATGTTTTCGAACTGTGGTGCTGGAGAAGACTCTTGAGAGTCCCTTGGACTGCAAGGAGGTCAAATCAGTCAATCCTAAAGGAAATCAACCCTGACTGCTCATGGGAAGGACAGATGCTGAAGCTGAAGCTCAAATACTTTGGCCACCTAATGCGAAGAGAGGACTCACTGGAAAAGACCCTGATGCTGGGAAAGACTGAAGGCAAAAGGAGAAGGGGACGGCAGAGGATGAGATGGTTAGATAGCATCACCGATGTAATGAACATGAATTTGAGTAAACTCCGAGAGACAGTGGAGGACAGGAAGGCCTGGCGTGCTATGGTCCATGAGGTCATGAAGAGTCGGACACGACTAAACGACTGAACAACAACAACAACAACACATATATAATCTGAATGTTATAACAACTTTTATTATGTCATGGCCATTGACTACAATAAACATTCTATTCTTAAATATTCATAATTTTCAAATCCTACCACCCTCCAAAAGCTACAAAACTGGGCAAAAAACATGTTCCTGTCCATGGTGTACCAGTATATTAGCAGATGCATCCACTGTGGCCCTTAGAGACCAAATAAAGTACAGTCTCCACTGCCCAAAAAGGTTGTTAATCCCTGCTTCAAATTGATTAACTATATACAGTAAATGAAATCCTGGTGGTCAGGAAAAGGGGAGAAAGTAAGTCCCATCCACAAGTTCACTGGGGTAGAAATGGAAGGATGAGTAGGGACACCAGGATTATGCCTGGACCTGCCACTAATCTCCCACAGTCTTGTATGCATTACCCCTATGCCCAATCTATAAGCCTATACATATGTACATTTCTATACATACTTATATACACTTTCTATTTTTTTAAGGTACAGATGGTATCCATAGCTCCTCATCTTTAAATTCTATGCTTAGTGTCCTGTGCAGACTGGGACTGGCCCAGAAGGTGCATACCTGATTTTAACACTGCACATGTTAGTGAAGCAGGGTGTTCTGAAAAATATCTGATTCAAGAATCAGGAAGTTTTATGTAACAGAGCACACCCAAGTCACCTGACTTAAAGCACTACCAGAACTGTGTATCATACCTATATTTAGTTTGATGCTAAAACACTGCAGACGTCTGCTTATGGTTAACAGTTTAAATGCAAAATGCAAAAATGCAAAATCGCTTAGAAATTTTAATTTTTTTCTCCCAGGGCTTTTAAAATGTTTTTGCATTTATACTGTGTTCTTCTTAAATCATATCTGCTTTCATTTTAAACATTTAGGGGATGTGCCCTTATTTTAATAAGGATCCCACATCTTTGATACCAAGCCTATATGCATTCGTAAATGGGATTCTGAATTTAAATTAATTTCACTTCTATATCTGTATATATTTAGTATTTGAAAAAAAATAGTTGCATATACACAAAAAGAATATAGGTTCTAAATATTTTAACTCTTCTGTATCTGTACAATGAATCTACAAGTAATCAACATTTTAATTTGTCTTGCCTCCTTTACTATTTTAAATTAAAGCTATAATTCACTGTTCATTATTTAACTGAAAATCTTGTTAAGAAACACAAATCCACCTGAGGATGAAATAAACCATTACTGCAAACATTTCTTAGTTCAGTGCAAAATAAGAATTTAAAGCATGTCTTTCAGAAGTATTGTGTCCTTTTGTCTGTAAGAACTAGAAGCTTGATACAGTAAGAACTGTCAAGACTTCATATGAATAATTCAAAATAGAATCTGGTTGTTTGTGCTTTCTTAAAAGCATTGTAACACCCTGAACCCTCTTTATAAAAATGCTACATTACAATATAGGAAGCTCAAATGATATTTTTCAATAGACATGCTTTCAAAGCAATGAGGTGATTCAGTTCAGTACTATTACTGTATGCTACCATGATTTGGTATTTTAAGATATGGATCATTTATGTGCAATAGATGTTTAGAAGTCTCTGTTTATAGATTTTTCAAACACAAAGAAAACATTAAGAATGTGCAACAGTAACTTCCTGACATGTCCTACCTGGAAAGAGTGAAGGTCTTTTCTTAGGGCGTCTCAGATGGATGGGTTCTACATTCCTAATATTTCTTTGATACTTTTCTTTAATGTCATTTCTGAGGAGTTCCGATGGTAGACTACTCCGTCTTAGTTTATAATCAGCCTGGTATGAACTTAATTGACACTTAGTCCTAGAATGAAGATTATTGTCACCAACTGCCATTGCAGCACATGCATTAAAACGGATACTCAATTTCTGGAAACAGAGCAGTGTAAAAGCTACAGAACCAGAGCTGCAGATCAATCAAGTCTCTTTTACTGATGAAAAGCAGTCACCAACCATTTTTAATGCTTAGCCCAGCACTTGTTTGGTAAGTTTAGCAAGTGTGAATAGGCGTGGGCAACAAAACCGAGTGTAGAATTACCACCAAGTTCCTTCTTTTAAAAGTCAAGTAGCTCAGGGGAGGAGGCATAACAAAATCATTAACGCAAAGAGAGGCATGTAGATTACTGACAAGGTTACCTGACTAAGCTCATCGACTCCCATTGCAGAGTAAAAAACTGGTTTTGAAAGGCTGCTGTAATTCATGCTTCACTGTTCATGCTTTTCTGCTCAGGGACCAGATCAAACGCAGAGACATGTCTCAGTAAATACAGGAGCCCTGCAATTTAGTATGTGCTCTTATTTGTTTAAAGTTCAGGTGTGAGCAAAACAATATATTATTTGCTTTAAAATGTACAGTTGCGCAGTGCAGCCCTTTTCAATCTACTGCTTTCAAGATGGTTTAGACCACAAGTTTCATAATGCCACCCAATACTGAGCTTATTTAATGAGGATGATGGGACTTGTAGTCCTGCAGGCCCGGGGTACGTTAGGTTAGGGAAGATGGTGGCATACTATTTATTTTGAGGCATTTAACTGTTTGACACCTATACATTGAAGAATATTCAGATTCATGAGAGACTTCAAGTCTGCAACCCTAGAATAGGAGTACATTTCCATAATCATTTTAAAAGACAAAGTCTAGTGATTCATAATAATACAGGGTTATAGCTCCTATGTATACTGAACTCCAGTTTCTATGTGTACTGTACTTTCATCTTCAGAAGTAACATGACTTTTATTTTTCCCAACAACTTGCCCCCCTCATATTTCATTCAACTGTAAAAAATGAAGTTGTAATAACCTTACTGTTTAGCAACCAACAGAATTAAGCTATGGCAAGCCAATTATTACTAAGTCAAATCAGTAAAATACTATAGAATATATAGTACATATTTCTTTGAGTGAGATGGGCGGTGACTAAATTCGAAATATAAATAAATAAATAAATACATCATTGCACTTTATTAAGTGAAATGCAGATATCTAATGAAACCACAAATATAACTTATGTCATTGCATCAATTTTATCAGTATTAATACATTTATGCTAAATAAAATTAAGTTCTTCTCTCTGACATAAAGACTATTTTGTATTCTGCAGTTCTGTAAAGACGACATACTTTTAACTGGATTGCCTCCTGCAGCTATTGATAACGTGGAGAGGCTGAGCTGCAGCCTTCAAACGTTCAATCACCTTATTTTTTAAAATTTTCATGCAGGTGCTGAAGATGGCAAAGAAGTTACTTTATTTCTATATTATAAAAAAGGCCCTGTTAATAGGCTGCAATTCTTCAAAAGCTACACAAGATCTGTATATACAGAAATCTTACATTAACTCAGTTTCTAGCCTTGTTTTCATCCATCCTTCGGCATAGTCAACAAACTCCCTAGATACCCTGGGGCAAGTTCTTCAGTTAATTGAAGTACAGATGGTAAAGTTTCAACAAGCTTTGTTTGCACAGCTAAAACTTGAATAACTGCTGCACAGCTTTGTAAACATGTTTATACCTGGACAATTTTTCTATTTTTCCACTTCATGTTCGTTTTTCCCAGTTTCTTGCCTCTCTGATTTCATCTCTCCAAAAGCAAGTTTCTTTTTACAATTAAATAGATAAATTGACATAATATCATTCAAATCATGCTCTCAAAGCTCAAATCTAAATACCTTGGAGCTTTGGGTTTAAATGTGAATCACTCTGTAAGCTAAATAAAGAGACAACTTACATATCTCCTGACCTTTTTGCACAATGCAGTTGGCTTTTCATGTGTGGAATTATATGTCTGGCTATACATTATGATGTACTTCTTTTTAATTGATCATTTTTCTTTGGTTTGGATTTATTCTTGCCTGCCTTGAACCTTTATTTTTGAACAAGTGCTGTTCAAATAAATAGAAATGTCAAAATCCAAAATGCCAGCTTTTGAATGTTTTAGTTGTAAATTTGCCTAGGGCACAGTGAAGGACCATAAAGGCTGACCAGTTATTTGGTCATAATCCAGTGTGCAGTCTCCTACAGTTCATCAAACTGCCTATGGTAAAGGCGTTTTCCAATCTTAGGGAATATGAATGTCCAGGAGCCAAGTAAATGATGTATTATGAAGATCAGGGCTCTGTTCCATGCAGAGTTCAACATGTTTAATACAGTAATTCATAAAATTAGGTGCTAGCATAATAGAAACTGCAGAAGGCATGCTGATTCAGAAAGGGAAAGGCAGTCTGTGTACTCTCAAGGATTATTTGGTTCTGGTCCTGCACTCTCAGGCAATAAAAAAGAAGTCCACCCCACTTTCTGGGTAATATCATATGTCCCTTTAGTCATCTTTTCTGTAGACTAAACATACTCAGATCCTTTAACCTTTTCTCATAGTGTTTGGTTTCCAGACCCTTCACCATCTTTGGACCTCTCTTCTGACCTTACTCCTTGAACCTATGCTCTTGTTAATGCATTCCAATATCGTCTTTGCCTTTTTAGCAGTGGCATCACACTGTTGGCTCATGTGATTGACAAGGACACCCAGATTCTTTGCACATGTACTAATGCAAAGCCAGGTCACCCCATCCTGTGCTTATGTCTTACATTTCCCTACCCAGATGCACAATTTTATTTCTATCATATTCATTTTAGCCCGCTGTTCAAACCTGTCTAGATCTTTTGAATATTCCCTTTTTTGTCTACAGCATTAGCCATGCTTCCCAGCTTTGCATCATCTGCACATTTAATAAGTGTCCCTTCAGCTCCCTCATTCAAGCACTTGATAAACACGCTGAACAGCACAGGGCCCAAGACAGCATCCTGTGGCACTCCCCTTGATATCTCCCTCCAAGCTGAAGTGGAGCCAGTTTTGGGAGGCAGTTTTTTTAGCCAACTGTGGGTCCATCTAACAGTCATATCATCCAGCTTTTTTTAAAAAATAAATTTTTACCTTTTTATGGAGACTATCATGAGACGGGCATGGTGGCTCAGCGGGTGAGACGCCAGGTTTGTCGATCGGAAGGTCGCAAGTTCGGAGGTTCGAATCCCTAGCCCTGCGTGTGGAGTGAGCTCCTGCACTAGCTCCAGCTCTTGCCAACCTAGCAATTCGAAAGCATGCAAATGCAAGTAGATGAATAGGTACTACTTTGGTGGGAAGGTAACAGCGTTCCACATGCGTCATGCAGCCACATGACCGTGGAAGCATCTTCGGACAACGCTGGCTCTTCGGCTAAGAAACGGAGATGAGCACCGGCCCCTAGAGTCAGACACGACTGCACAAATGTGCGGGGGGAACCTTTACCTTTACCTTATCATGAGACACTCTCTCGAAGGCTCCACTTAAGCAACAGGGACCGAACCGTGGCTAGTGGGAACTAAAAAGTGACTCATTCACATTCTTAGAGCAATAAAAAAGAGAGAGGAAACAGTATACAAATTATATGAAATGTGCATTATTTGATTTAGTTAATGTGCCAGTCAGACATGTATCTAGTCATATGTGAATTCTATGACAAGAGTAACACAATGCATATACAATGGAGTCAGGGCTCCTGGTATACAAAACTGTATGAATACAAACAGATTAAAAGCTAAACATGGAATTGGTTTTTCCAAAGTACTTCAGAGCTGTCAGCAGATGGACGGTAGCAAATTTATTTAGCAAATTTAGTAAAGATTTCATTATTTGACTGACAGTTTCCAAACAGGTTGCATTTGAATTGGCAGAGGAACAAAAATAATTTCCGGATATGCTCCCTCACGGAAGACATACAATTCTTTTAAAAATGTCCTTGGCATTGTTCCACAAGCTGAGTTAATCGTATTAATGGAGGAAAACATCTAATTAAAGAGGGAAACAGCTTTTATAATATGAAATGTTTCAACACTATCCAATGTGTACTTAACAAGCTAAGATGTGTACAACAGATGAATATTATTTAAATTTTTAAAAAATTGATAACATTTGAATATCAAAGTCCAGTATAAATTCCCTAAACAGGCACTACTAGTGAGGAAGGAAGGAAGGAAGGAAGGAAGGAAGGAAGGAAGGAAGGAAGGAAGGAAGGGAGGGAGGGAGGGAGGGAGGGAGGGTTGGTCCTCACTAATACTTGGCAGATCAAGTATTCCCAATTACAGTTTAAGCTGGAAAATCAACAAAATATCCACAAAGATGACAATGGAAAGCCACTTCCACACTGTTGTAAAAAAATTACATGGTTGTGTCCATGCATTTACCAGGATAAAATACAAAATCCTCCGTCAGTGGAAATAGACAGTTGTATGAAAAGGTTTAGGCACCCCTACTCGTTGAATGTTTTAATGATTCCTTAAGTGAACAGAAGCTGATACAGCCTCTACATAGTAGAAAGTTGAACACATCTAGAATCCTTCTATTCTTGTGAGTATATGGCAAAGAAAGGGAGAGAGAAATCCTTGCTAGATAGGAACAACCATAAGATTCCAATATTTAGACGCCTACATAGATTAAGTTAGATATTAAAGAGAGTACTGTATATCCACAGTAGTTTTCAGTACAGGATAATAATCCTATCTTACTGATATTTCAGTGGTATACTTTTTCTGAAGTTGGACGTTCCAGCCATCAAGCCTACTTGCCACTGATGGATTTATGATCCATGTGTTTCTCTTATCTTCCTATAAGCTAGAGGCTACCAGACCTTATTGAAATGAATTTTGTACATACTGAATTATATTTAATAATATAATGTGTGAAAAAACCTTTTATCTGTCCCAAATCTAGTCTCATCCAATTGAAATGGATGGTCCCAAGTAATTCTCTATCAGATTTTATGTGTTTTCATTCATCATTCCTCTATGAATGTGTAGCCCTTTTCTTATCCCTGAAGAACACAAAGTATAGAACTCTGAGATTAATCAGGCAGTCTTTTGTTTCAAAGGCTTTTGTTAGGATGAGGCTTTTAAATAATTATTCATAATTTTGATGTATTTTATTTGCTTCAGTTGTTAATATTTTAGTAAAATAACAAACAGGTGGATCAAACTTCACAAGCTTCACAAGCTATTAAGAAACAAATTTCAGAAGCCTGTATCTTCCTGAAAAATTCCATATGCTACCACCATGACCAAAAAATTGCCTGAAGCATACCACTTTATTCTTATTTGTTGTTGTTGTTGTTGTTGTTGCTGCTGCTGCTGCCCATTACCTTCTTGTGGGTTATAAAATCATTTGGGAACCCATCTCTATAATAATAGAGGGAAAAGAAAATGGTTGCACTATTTTATTTTATGGAGTATTCTTGCCTTAATTTGTAGCAGATGATAATCAATAATGAATTTGTTTTCTCTCCTGAAACTGTTGAAGTTACTTCTAAGAACAGAGATTATAGAGCAAAGAACAAAGGACGGGCCTTCTAAGGAAGGATGAAAAAAGATAGCATATCTGTTAGCATGTTCTTGGACAGTATACATACTGTATGTTTTGATTCTTGTGATATAACTTTGATAGCTGATCAAATAAAACATAGGTTGTCAAGAACTTTGTCTGTTATTTATATTAAGTGAAAATGTATGATGCCAACTATTGCTAAAGGCACTAGAGACCCTGCACAAAATGGCTTTTATATAGCCTAACAGTGAGGCATTGATGCTCTTATCAGCTGTTTTTACATTCCTTCCCCTCATCTATGATGCGGAAGGATATAGAAAATGTTGGGGTATATTTACATTACAGAAATGTCACTTATCCTGTGCAAACTGCAAAGCATTATCAAATCTAAACTAGGTTAAGCATTTTGTTATATATGAATGTAATATAAGTGACTATAAATGATTATGTATGTTACAGTTATACTGGGATAATTACTAAGGTATGTGGTATATAGTATAATAAAATCTAAATAGTGATAATCAACTTCAACTGGCAGTAGCAATATATTAGCCAGTAGTGTGACAGATCGAAATTTAAGCTTCTTGTACACTGCAAGTGTCTTTTTAGGATGGAAGCTGTTTGTTTGTTTGTTTATATATATTTATTTATGTAAAAAAAATTAAGCGTACTGCTATTTTCCTGTGTAGTTCAGATATAGAGAAAATGTCTATACTACAAGTACACAATACAAAAGGTATCCAGGAAGAAAGCAAGATGAAATTTGTAGCACCAGCAATAAATGACTGGCTAATCTATAACAGCCAGATTTATGAACAGTATTTCTCATAATTAAGCTGACTAAAAAGGCACTGAATTTGTTGCTCAAGGCAAGTTAAACATAGACCTCTTGTTGTGGATTTCAGAATTTTGTTTTAGCTGTATAATATTCAATGTTATTTTAGTATCTGATGTATTATGACTTTTAGCTTAAACTAAATTTAACCGGTAATCTTGCACATGTGTTTTTGGTGCTACAAATGAAACCACAGAACATGATGTGATGTCAGCAGTAAAAGGCAGGAATGGAGAACTTGTGCCCTTCAAGATATTGCTGAACTACAGTTCCCAGCAACCTTGACCAACATGGCAAGAGGTCTGGAATGTAAGGAATTGTAGTTTATTAACATCTAGAAGGCCAAATGTTACAAAGCTCTGTACAGAGGCATGATTACTGCTCAAATGGTAGTCATTCTATTACAGTAGCTTGCTTAAAAATGCTGTTAAGCAAATGATCTTTGCTTCTCTGGTCTGCTGGTTGGGGTGACATTTGCTTCCTATTCTTATTTTATCTTCTGTGCAATTGTATGTTCCGAGTCATAAGTCTGCTGTCCATCAGGTCATTAAAATGCCATTTTTGAACAGTCATCCTTGCCATTCAACAGCTTATGGAGCTGACAGGCCATAACTAATTATTATTTTTTAATTAACACAGAACATGAATATCTCTCCTAACAGCTATTTGGCTCCTGCTGTCTCGAAAGTGAATATATTGATGTTTTTCAGCCCCACATCTGCATTCGTTGCCTGTGGGGACAAGAAGGTGAGGTCAGAGACTATGTACAAATCGTTACTGCCAATTAAAGAATTTAGTGAAAGGCTGCATGGAAGAAAACGACTAAAACCTAGGGCTGCTAGGGTATCTTAAAAAGGAATATAATATTAAATAGATATATATGTAATTATACAACTATAAATAAAAATATAGTAAGGGGGGGAAAAATAAGGAAATATAGAAAGTAAGAGAGAAAATGTATACAAATTAGTTACATTTAATGTTCTGAGTTAAGAAAGCCGGAAGCAATTTTAAAGGTGTATGAATATGTAGTATGTATGTGTAGGTAGTAGAGGTTAAGTCTTTAAAAATTAAGAAAGGAAAAATGCATAAGAGAATAATAGAATAAGTATATATATATAGAAACATAATAATGAAAGAAAGGAATTAAAGAACTAAAAATAGATAAAAAAGATAAGGGAGGGATTTTGTGGATTAAGAGATATGTAGTAGTGGGAGAGGAGTGTGGGAGGAAAGAAGGTAGGAAGGAAAAAGAAAGTAGAATGGATAAATAGAATTGAAAGATCGGATTATATAAAAGACTAGAAATAAAAATTTATAAGTTATGAGACTATGAAAATATGCAACTGATGGAATGCCTAAGTGTAAATGAGATATGTTTTATGTAAAATGTAAATGTCTGTGTTAAATGTTAAATGTAAATAAAGTTTATTTTTAATATTAAAAAAAAAACCTAGGGCTGCTGCTTTTTTAGTAAATTCTGCAATGCATTAAATGAAATTTGTTTAATCTACATCTGTCTCCTGGAGCCACGTTCCAGGTTCAGAAGCAGCAACCTGTGGAAAATCAGTTCCTGATGAACAATGGCATGGGCCTTTCTGTACTGATGAGCTGAAGAACTGTTCACCGATCCCTGGTTGGTAGGAAAGTATTCCTGTCTCTAATTGCTGACCCTTATATTGACTCTATTACCTCTGCAGTCACCTGAATTTTCTCCAAGGTAACAAGCGACAAATCCTAACAGATTTTACACACCTTTAGGCTGCCCTTCAACAATTCAGAATAAGGGTAAACAGCACATTATTATATCAGATATGAGAGCATTATTATACTGACATCTATATTTTGAATTTGCTTCCTTTCTAATGAAGCACTGTGAAGTTCTTTAGCCCCTTAGCCACATCTTAGAAATTCCGGACAAGATGTTGCTCTCTTTCTCCTCAAATGTACTACTACTGCATTTGCAGGTAGCCAGCCAGCTAGCAGCCCTGTTCAAGGTGACCCAGTCCCTCCTGGGTAAGGAAGGGCTGAAGGAACATCAACAGGGCTGCTATGAAAAATATTTCGGGCATATGTCAGATCTGCTCTCAATTGGATTCCAATTGTGCAGGTCCTGAGGTATGGTCTGGCTTGTTTATCTGGGAAGAATTCAAGCCTGTTGATCGTGATGGCTGTAAGTGCAGCCAACTGTGTGTTAGATCCATGTGTCTCCTGGTTGGTTAAGGCCTCTCAGGAGTTGACGTGTACTTGGATCTGGAGGCATAGCACTCCATCAGATGTGCAATGTGGGTATCCTCTTGGACTCTTGACACTTGCTTGAAAGATAGCCCCACCTTTGCTGGCATTCTTGAAAACCCAGCTCTTCCTTAATGAGAAGAGTTGTTTTTATTTTGTATAGTCGAAGGCTTTCATGGCCAGAATCCGATGGTTGTTGTGGGTTTTCCGGGCTGTGTGGCCGTGGTCTGGCAGATTTGGTTCCTAACATTTCGCCAGTAGCTGTGGCTGGCATCTTCAGAGGACAGGAGCACAGCTAGAAGATTCTCTCTGTTCCCAAGTGGAGGGTGTGTGTTCCTGCTGGTGTTTATAGCTGCTGAAAGGTCATTTACAAAAGATTGGGAAAGGGTTTTTAGTGTTTTTATTTTGTTGGTTGTTTTTTGTTTTTCTGTTTTGAGCCTGTTAGCTGCCCAAAGTTACAGTTTGTGAGTTGGGTAGCCATATCAATTGATTAAAAATAATAAAACATTTTTTTCTCTCAGTTGTGGAATGACAAAGCTATCCCTCTGTGTGGAACTCCATGGATCTCTTTCTGTGGATCAATTAAAAAGTGCAGTTAATTGCAGGTGCAGAGCTCTATAGACACACCTCTCCCACCACCTAAGGTAGAGGGTGAAGAGAAAAGGTTGTGAAACCAGTTTTGCAAGCTCAAACTATTTCCCTGATTGAATCACTGTACACTACTTTTCTATACAGTAAGTGCTATTTTAGGAGCAACACATTAAAGAAAAACATACCATCAAAATGTCGATTGGGACCGGTGGCAAGCTAGAAATAGGGATCTACAGGAAACCCACACACACAGATCAATATCTGATGTTTGACTCCCACCATCCACTACAACACAAACTAGGGGTCATCAGGACATTGTCACACAGAGCAGAAACCATCCCCACCTCCATGGATTCCAAAAAGAATGAAAATCAGCACCTGAGAACAGCTCTGAAGGCCTGTGGATATCCAAATTGGGCCTTCACTAAATCTAAGTCTACCAGACCTAAAACAGCGACAGATAGGGCTGAGACTCAGAGTAAACGGAAGAACCTGGTCATTCCTTACATGGCTGGCGTGTCTGAAAAGATAAAACGGATATTTGGCAAACACCACATACCTGTATATTTCAAACCCACCAACACACTGAGACAGAGGCTTGTACACCCCAAAGATCAAACTCCAAAACACAAGAAAAGCAATGTAGTGTATGCAATCCAGTGCAGTGAGGAGTGCTCTGAGCTCTACATTGGAGAAACCAAACAACCTTTGTACAGGAGGATGGACCAACACAGGAGGAGTAACACCACAGGACCAGAGTCAGCAGTTTACCTTCATCTAAAGGAAAATGGGACACGGTAGCTCAGCAGGTTAAACTGCTGAGCTGTAGGCTGCAGATCAGAAGGTCTGCAGTTCGAACCCCATGCAATGAGGTGAGCTCTCATTGCTAGTCCCAGCTCCTGTCAACCCAACAGTTCGAAAGCTTAGCAAGTAGATAAATGGGTACCACCTTAAGTGGGCTAATTTGCTGGCGTCCTGTCGGGAAGTCGGCACCACCGGAGGAAAGGATCGGAGGAGGATCAAATGGCGGCAGTGACGACAGACCCGGATGCAACAGCTACAGGACGTCAGCAGCCGGCTCAAGGCATCCTGGGAATTGTAGTCCAGAGCCTGGAAGAGTCGGTTCCCTTACCCCCTCCCCTCATGCACGGTGTAAATGGTGATTTGTGAATCTGTATAATTAATGTATATATATGCCTGTAAGCCGATAGGCGGGGTATGAATACCACAATAAATAAAATAAATAAAATAAAAAAGGACACTCATTTGAGGACATTAATGTTCACATTTTAGACAGGGAAGATAAGTGGTTTGAAAGAGGGGTCAAGGAATCCATTTATGCCAACTTGGAAAATCCTTCTTTGAATAGAGGTGGGGGCCTCATCTTTCCCCTATTTTCCTTCCTGCTTTGTCTTCTGTGCCTAGGAAGATTAAGACCATTTCGCAATCTCAACAACAGCAAGGTAATCTTAACGATCCTCCTTTGGATGATAAAGGGACTTAGAAATAAACATCTCAAAATAACCATGACCTAGCCACAGGTGCAAGGTCACACAGCCACCCTAGAAACATATTTAAGGATTCCCTTACAAACTTTGCTCAGACTGAAGAAGCTTCTTGGATAAGGAGCGAAACATTTCCACTGAGAAAATAGAAATCCAGTTGACATGATTCAAGCTACATACCATCAAAATAAAACAAGAGTGAAGTCACACATAAACAAATGACTTCATCACATTGCTAACGAATCAGATTAAATAAGCCTACTATATAGGGGACCATTTTCCACTTCAGAAAGTAAATAAAGACTTCCTTGCAGAACACAGTATTAAACCATATATGACAATTAAACCATTTGTCTCATCTAAGTTCTGTTAATTCTGATGGGAGACACTGATTTCTGATTGAACCAACTGGACATACTCATGTGGTGCCATCTTCTGGTCTCTTTGCTGAAAAGTGGCAAGGCTAGGATACTATGCAGTTTAATGAACCTAAGCTCACTGAAATGAGTGGCCTATGAAGCCTCATTATGATTTTAGTTCTCACACAATCCCTCAACGCCAAACCTGAAAGAAAGTAGGTTTTATTCACAAATCTAGGTATACCTGCTCTTAGGGTGGATGAATTCGAGTTATGTAGGAGATTTCATTTTATTGCATGCACTTCCAAGCGTAGGTCACCAGCAACTTTTTTTTCTAATTATTGCTTATATATTGCTACTTCCAGACAATAGTAATTATATGAATTTTATGTACACCTGAATCTTATTCAAATGTTGGCTTATGTTAATAAATACTTCTATTCTGATATAATTTCACAGATACAGCCTTATGGAAAGAGTAGGAACATATACACACTTTTTAATTGTAACTGGTACATGTCACTAGATTATAGCAGGGTTCTTAGTAGCTGAATTTCCCATGCCTTGCCTAGCTGATATGGAGAATTTTTGGAGATCAAAAAGTTATTCACTCTGGAGTTATACGCACAACTACTAGACATTTTTCTGATTCTGTCTATATTTTCCTTCAAATTCTCTGTAAAGTATTATTGTCCCTGTAGCTGAACTAAATCAGTTTCCCAATAATTTATCATGTGCAATAATTCAATATTTAAATGCTGAGGGCATTGTGAATTCAGAATGGTTCCTTTCAATGACTTAAGACATTGGAACTAGAATTTTTCACATTTATCTTTTCCTATCTATACATCCCTGAGTTCCTTTTGTAACTTTGTGTAAAAATACAATAGAAACTGGTGAGTATATGGAGGAGAACAAAAAAACCACACAATTCATCGGTCAATGTCAACAATGCTAGGTGGATGGGCTGGTGATCTGACACAGTATAAGGAAGTTTCCTTTGTCCCTATGCTGTATTAAAAGAAATAAAAATGCAATCTAGTTTACTATCCTATTTTATTTCCTTTTTGATTTACCTTTTCACTTCTTTTTATATCTCTCCACATCAGCTTACTGAAACAATACACCATATGGCCAGTTTCACAAGGATTCTGTTCAATTCTTCCATTGCCCTCTGCTAAATTCAGCTTGTGCAAACCAAACTGCATTCATTAGATATGACTTCAAAAGAAAACCATCTGGCACAATGGAAAAGATTGTTGGAATATATTCAGTTTTAATATATCAGAACATTCTTTTGGAGCATATGCATTAATAGATCACGTATTCCAAGCATCAGTTGCAGAACATAGGCATTGACTGCTAGCTGCAACGACAAAAGAATGGTGCTATGGGCATTGTGATATCACAATGCAAACCCCACCCTTTTGTAGTTGGATCTCAATGTCAGTACATAAGTCATGGGGTTTGTGTCATGATGTCACAACTCATGTTTCAGCACTTGCCTCCTCTGTGGATGCCTATGCACCAGGGGCTGATTGGCTGAGCTCACTCTCACCTGTGAGGTGGAAAAAATAGGAGTGGGAATGCATGTTTTAGAATGGGTATCTGTAAATAACTATGTAGCCTCTACTATGTAATATCAACAGACAAAGGATGATCAGATCTTCCCAGATCTTTTTATTTAACTTAAATGAACTGCAACAGATTACTAATTTGATGAGAGAAGGAACAGCTTTTCACCTTATGCCAGTCCTTTCAAACTTTTGCATCCAAATATACTGCACTACTTTGCCTGATTGGCAAATACATTCCAAGATTGCGACTGGGAGCAGACACTGACTGCTGCTCTAAGGGGGAGACTCCCAGCTTCTTTTTGAACCCAGACCCTCAGAACCCCAGCCCCCACTTAACTAACTGGGGTTTTGGGGGGAGATTTTGTGGGTCCCCCGGCCTTTTATACCTGTGCTGGAGCCGGATGGAGCCCCCTGGACGGAGCAGTGGAGCGCAGCAGTCCTTGGCGGATCCCTGTGGTGCGGCAGACTCCCGCGGACCTCGGCGGCACAGTGAGACTTGGCAGCGTGGGACGGTGAACCGGGTGTCCCGGTATTCTCTGGGTCCCTTTGCCCAGCAGCGTGGACCTTGGCAGCGCGGCTGGTGGAGCGGTGGGGCGGTGGGCCCCGGCGCAGTGGACCAGCAGGGCAGCGAACCCCCAGTGTGGCGGACCGGCTTCAGTGGCATGGCAAGCTCCAGAGCAGCGGAACAGGTTTGGCGGCGCGGCGGTGGGCCGGCCTGGCGGCACATCAGACCCAGGTGGTGGAGTAGCCTCGGCAGCGCAGTGGACTCAGGAGCAACGAGCCAGCCCTCGCGGAGGACCCTGGTGACGCGACCAGCGGCGTGGCAAGTCCCGGCGCGACAAACCGGCCTGGCAGAGTGGCGAAACTAGCGTGGCGGAGCTCGGCGATAGGGGACAATGATCTGTGGTGACTCTGGGCCCCTCTGCCAGAGCCCCCTGGATGAAGACCTTGGTGGTGGGGGGGCGGGGAACCTTTATGGTCCCAGGCCCCTTTCCCAGAGTCCCTGGATAAGGAGGGGGGACAGCGGGGGGCACAGTTGGCGGATTCCAGCAACACAGGGGACCCAGCCAGCATGACGAGCCTCAGCGTGGTAGGCCCCGTTGGTGAAGAATGGCAAGCTTGGAATTGAGTGCTGGTCATCCCCTCCAACCTGCCCAGAGACGGCGGAAAGCTATCAGGGTCCCTCCAGTGTGAGTGAGGTACTCCCTCCCAGGTGTGAGGGATGCGGGGGGAGTCCAGGATCGTATGATTGTATGTAAGAATACTCACCTCCTGAGTGAGAGACAGGGGGTGGATAGGAGCGGATGAGGTGCCCTCCTGTTGACCAGTGAGAGAGGACGAGGGAGGGCACAGTGAGTGTGTGAGTGATGGTTAGGCCCTAACAGCGCCGAGAGCGTGAGCTGGTGCGCTGGGGGCCTGCCATCACCCTGTGGTTGATTGAGCATGGATGAGGATGGATGAGTGGGGGAAGGGACCCCTATCTCAAACCAGGAATTACAGAGGTCCAGGATTGGAGGCAAATGGGCCTGGAAACTCTGGGGGCTGTAGGGCAGGTTATGCTATTGAGGTGGTGAAGGGCTGGGGATTCTATGATGGGAACCAGAGGGTGAGCCATCTTCGGGGAAGACGCCCCCGGTGTTTGTTACCAGTGGCGTGTTCCGGCCCTCCAGGTTCAGACCCAGGCCCTGGACGACAGATCCTCAAGAGCCATGGTCTTCGGCTGTTGCTCCTTAATGCCAGGTCAGTCAACAATAAGGCCCCGCTCATACGTGATTTGATCACGGATGAAGGGGCAGACCTGGCGTGTATCACCGAGACCTGGCTGGGCCCTGAAGGGGGGGTGCCCCTTTCAGAAATGTGCCTGGCCAGGTTTCAGGTATGGCACCAGCCGAGACACCAGGGCAGGGGAGGAGGGGTGGCGGTTGTCATCCGAGAGTCTCTAGTGGCCTTCAGGGGCACTGCTCCACAAGTGGCTGGCTGTGAGACCCTGTTTTTCAAGTTGGGTTCCCGAGAACAGTTGAGAGTGTTGCTACTGTACCAAGCCTCCCTGCTGTGGAGCAACCTCCCTGCCTGAGCTACTGGAGGCCATCTTGGGGTTGGCGGTGGAGTACCCCAGACTTATGGTTCTGGGGGACTTCAATCTGCCGTCCCTGGAGCATGCCTCGGAAGCAGCTTGGGAGTTCATGACTCATGGCAGCCATGGACCTGTCCCAGACTATTTGGGACCCGACTCGAGACAGTGGCCTCACGCCAGACATGGTTTTCTTGTCAGAGCAGTGGCAATGTGATCTGAGGAGAGAGTTATATCTGTCTCCATTGTCATGGTCAGATCACACCCTGGTGGCCTTGAGATTCTCTTATGCCACCTCCCTCCGCAGGGAGGCAGGACCCATTAGATTGGTCCGCCTCCGGCGACTGATGGAACCGGCAGGGTTCCAGAGGGAGCTGGGGGTTATACCCGAGGATCTGCTGCAAGGTCCAGCGGAGGCCCTGGCCGCTGCCTGGAATAGGGAGGCAGCCAGAGCCTTGGACAGGATCGCGCCTGTGTGACCTCTCTTGCCCCATTCAACCTGACACTCCCCGTGGTTCACAGAGGAGCTGAGGGTTTTGAAGAGGGTTAAGAGACGTCTAGAGCGCCACTGGAGGAAGACAAATACCAAATCTGACCGAACACAAGCTAGAGCCACTATTAAGGCCTACCTTGTGGTGGTAAGAGTGGCAAAATGTCAATATTTCTCCACTTTTATTGCATCCGCAGAATGCTGCCCGACGGCCATTTAAGATCACTCGATCCCTTTTGGGGAAGGTGGGCCCAGCGACCCACCTATAGGGCCGTGCAGAGGAGTTTTCTGAGCATCTGCAGGATAAAATCACTCGGATCCATTCCAAGTTGGACTCCAAGCCTGAGGCATGGTCTATGGAGATGCCCAGGGAATGTACTTACCCAGTTACCTAGGAACAGTTTGATCCTGTTGGACCTGAGGAAGTGGACAGGATCCTCCGGACTATAAATGCCACCACTTGTCATCTAGACCCATGCCCCTCCAGGCTGGTGAAGGCAGCCCAGGAGGTGACATGTGGTTGGGTCCAGGCAATGGTTAATAGATCCTTGAGAGAGGGGGTGTTTCTGGCTGCCTTTAAGGAGGCGCTGGTGAGACAGAGTGGCTGTGGGTTAATGGCTCCGCTATATCTGGGAAATTGTCATCTTTAGTTGTGGATGGGTTTGCACTTCCCCAGACAGACCCAGTGCGGAATCTGGGGGTTCTTCTGGACTCATGACTCCTGCTCAAAGAGCAGGTGGCAGTCGTGGCCAGAAGGGCCTTTGCGCAACTTTGTGTTGTGCACCAGTTATGCCCTTTCCTGGATCGAGAAGCCCTCTGAACAGTCACTCATGCCCTGGTCATTTCCTAATCCCTTAATTTAGCTCAGAGCTTTCCAAACTGTGTGTCGCGACACAAAAGTGTGTCGCCACACACAGTCTGGTGTGTCGCCACACAACCCGGTAGTCTACATGGGACTACCCTTGAAGAGTATCTGGAAGTTGGTGCCCCAAGATTGGCACATGTGACACCATTGCTACGCGAGCTGCATTGGGTGCCAGTTTGCTTCTGGGTCCAATTCAAGGTGTTGGTTATTACCTTTAAAGCCCTACATGGCATGGGTCCAGGTTACCTGAGGGACCGTCTCATCCCCATGACATCGACCCGTCCCACCCGATCATGCAGAGAGGGCATGTTATGGACCCTGTCTGCAAGAGAATATCGCTTGGTGGCGTCCAGGAAGCGGGCCTTTTCTGCAGTGGCTCCCGCCCTCTGGAACACTCTGCCCCCAGACGTGAGGCAAGCCCCATCACTCCTGACCTTCCAGAAGAACCTGAAGACTTGGCTCCACTGTTTCACCTGGGGCAGGAAGGGGAGTAGTTATTCTTATACATTTAAAAAGTTGTAAAAAAATAAACAGATCAAACTAATCTATATATACCACTATCAAACATTTCAATTATATTTTCAGAGGAAGTCCTCTTCAAATAAGGCGCACATATTCAAGGTAGACTTTATCTTTGATTATTAGTTTCAGGGTCAGCTTAAACATCAATAATTAAATGTATCCCTAATGGATTTTGCATCAGCCAGAGATGAAATCTGTTTTATACCAATTTTACTGGTTGTCTATTCCTTTCTGAATGCAATTTAAGAAGGTTCTATCAACATTTAAAGTTTAAGACAAAGCTATCTAAAGAACCACCTGCATTTATATGTATCTGCCAAAGCTGTAACACTGGCTATTTCTGTACTGGTTCATATCTCTGGAATACTCTCTTGAAGAAATAAATGTTGCCCCTTTCTTTTCGGCTTTTAAGACCTAAAGGTTGCTTTTTATTTCAGTTAGCACTGAACAATTTGAAGAGCTGTAACTGTTTTATCTGAATCTCCCATTTAACACTGTTTTGATTATTGTTAATTGTATTATTTGATGTGGTGCTTTTTAAATATTATGTTAGAATTTTTATATATTCTTATTCCATTCCCTTAATGATTATGTTAATCACCCAAAATTATCTATACATTGATTCAATACGGCACATCAATTAAGGCAAGAACAGAGGATGAATTTATCTCTTCCACACTGTAGTCCATGGAAAAATCTTCTTGAACTAATATTTCCCTGTGATGCTATTTAGCATCACGTATAACTTGCTTGTCAGAAGAAAAAAGATGATGTAGAGAGAATGTTACATTAGAAAAAATATTAAACACTTTTATTCTATGCAGTGCATATACAGTATAATGCAATGGTTAGATCTGTTTCTTCTTTCATATCCCTATGGATACATTTCCAAAAATCTATATGGTAGATACTGAAAAATCCCTGAAGAATTTCCATTTTACTTATTTTACCCTGAGCCATGATTCATTTTAATCATGTACTGTTTAATAAGCCTACATATGGGCTTCTTTAACAAAAGTAGCACTGAACCCTAAGCAATGATTTACAAGTCACAGTTACTGTGTTTGCATACCATGCTAAAGTAAAACCAAACATTCATATAATGATTTACCAGAACGTACAAATCCAGAGATTGTATATATGCTTCACCTCAATCATGTTACCTTCTCTGTATTATTTCTTATAACTCCTGAACAAAATATATAAATCCAAAAAAGAAGCAAGCAAACACACAAACTGCACATCTGCCTGCTACCTTTATTTCTCCTTTTGACCCCCTTTCCCCCCTCTTTATTGTAGTTAGAGGAGGAAGGGGGAAAATGCAACCCCTGGCCATTAAAAAAATAGTCTGATCCTGTATTAAAACATTTGAAGATTCTAAAATCTAAAAATGAACGGCAGAGTTCCTCTGTCTCTCCCATGCTGTAAGAACTGAAGCTGGCAAGGTGGGAACCACAATGACAAAATTAGAACCCAGGGAGTTTGCCATCTGATTTTCATTAAACAAGGGTACAAAATATTGAACTGCCTTTGGTACTTGTTATAGGAAATTTGAATGTGCATATATATTAGCTTCCAGCCAATCAGTCTTCATGAGATTTTTGAGTCATATTTTTCATGACCTTTTGGACAATTTTTGGTCATTTTTTGGACAATTTGCTTATTTATTCTGAGGATCCTGTTCTCCAGTCTTTCAATGCCTTTGTGACCACAGCCTCTATGTCTGAACTGTCTCTATTGGGATATTTGGGCTATTATACTTCCTCAAATGGATCCAAGTAAATGTAATTGATTCTATTTGGGGGGGGGAGAATTATTATTTTTTTATTTATTTAAATTTATATAACCGCCCATCTCCCCCAACGGGGAACTCTGGGCGGTTTACAATAAAATAGATTAAAACAGGATAAAACATCAATGTACAATATATAAAATTAATAAATAATTATAAATCCAGATGGAGATGAAATTAAACGAAGGACAATAAATTAAGGAATTAACCACCCCCATGAGGAACTATCCCTTCCTCCTTCCCATACCAGGCGGCAGAACCAGGTCTTCAGCTCTTTCCTAAAGGTCGGGAGGGAGGAGATCTGTCTCAACTCTGGGGGCAAGATGTTCCACAGTGTGGGCACTACCACAGAGAAGGCCCGCCTCCTAGACCCCATCCGATGACATTCTTTAATTGATGGGGTTCGTAGCAGGCCCTCTCTGAATGACCTGGTGGGGCGGGTCGATAAAATGGGGATAAGACGGTCCTTCAGGTATTCTGGCCCCATGCCATGTAGGGCTTTAAAGGTAATAACCAACACCTTGAATTGTACCCGGAAGCAGACCGGCACCCAATGCAGCTCGCGGAGCAGAGGTGTTATGTGTGCAGATTTTGGTGCACCCAAAATTGCTCGCGCGGCCGCATTCTGCACTAGCTGAAGCTTCCGGATAGTCTTCAAGGGTAGCCCCATGTAGAGCGCATTGCAATAATCTACATGGGAGATGACGAGAGCATGAGTGACTGTTCGGAGGGCGTCGCGAATCATACAGCATCTGTAATGTTTTTAACAACAAGCTTTTGGTTCATCAAAGAAAACCTTTCAGCGTTGGCTCCATCTCATCGAAGGGGTAGAATTATCTTTCAAGGTTTGAGCTGACCACAAACATTTGGAATACAATACAAACTTCTCACATTCAGGGCCAGGGTGGGCACAATTCTTTTCTCATTTTAATTTGTATCTTTTACATTCCTAATTCACAGAACAAACAAGTGAATGCTTTATCTCATATGCCTGAATATTTCTTAACCTAAGACCCTAATGTATCCTACTAATGAACATGATATATATGTAATAATAATTTATTGTTAAAATTAAACTAAAAGCAGTAAGTAACATTATTTCTACTCACATTTAAAACCGTGTAAAATTTATGGCCATAATATATTCATTCTAACCAAACTAGGGGCCACGTGTATCCATAACTACATAGGTAATAATAAGTGTAAACTGCTATGATTTCTCAACTAATCAACCAAACATGTGCATATCTGGTTGAAGGAAAGGAGCATGGTGCTGCTTTATGGATGGCATTAGGTAATAGAGCCAAGAGTTCTTTTTTAAACAGATATATTTAAAGGTTTGGCTTCCTGGCCCATGTATCTTGAAACTCTCCACTACAGTATTTAAACTGTTGCTTTTCTCTCTATTAGAAAGCTAATTTAAGCCTTTGACATGCAGCTTTTGATCAATGTCATTGTATTTCATTAATATTCTTTAGTTTTGCACATATAAATACATCATGCACAGCTGATCAGAATGATTTTGTGAAGCTGGTCAAAAGATACTGTTTGTTGCATTGCCTGATTATAAATGTTTGAGATATGCATGACCATTAAAGACAAAAGCAAGTAAATTATTCCTAATCTTAGCAGTCTATCAATTATTCAAAATCTTAGTTCTTTTTGTGTTCTTAGAGGCAGGTCACCATGACAACATCACCCTTCACTTCCTTATCTTAAATAATGAACTCTGTAACCAATTTTACTTTCAACTGTTGGATTACTTGATGTGACACTGTTGTATCATGTTCACTACACAAAGTTCAGTATTTAACTGCAGTCTAATTAGATGAAGTCCTCTCAAAACTGGGGATACCTGGGGAAGGTAACGGCAACCCACACCAGTATTCTTGCCATGAAAACTAAATGGATCAGTACAACCAGAGATATGTCGGTATACCATTGGAAGATGGGACTCCCAGGTTGGAAGATGGTCAAAATGCTACTGGGGAGGAACAGAGGATAAGTTCAAGCAGCCCCAGATGTGATGACGCAGCTAGCTCAAAGCCAAAAGGATGGCTAGTGGCCGATGGTGCTGGTGGTGAACGACAAATCCAATGTTCTAAAGATCAACATACCATAGGAACCTGGAATGTAGGATCTATGAGCCAGGGCAAATTGGATGTGGTTATTGGTGAGATGTCAAGATTAAATATAGACATTTTGGGTGTCAATGAACTGAAATGGACTGGAATGGGCCACTTCACATCAGATGACCACCAGATCTACTACTGTGGACAAGAGGACCACAGAAGAAATGGAGTAGCCTTCATAATTAATAATGAAGTGGCTAAAGCAGTGCTTGGATACAATCCAAAAAATGATAGAATGATCTCAATTCAAATTTAGGGTAAGCCATTTAACATCACAGTGATCCAAATATACGCCCCAACCACAGATGCTGAAGAAGCAGATCAGTTCTATGAGGATCTGCAGCACCTACTGGATAATACGCCAAAAAGAGATGTTATTTTCATTACAGGAGACTGGAATGCTAAGGCGGGTAGTATAACGACACCTGAAATTACAGGTAGGCATGATCTGCGAGAACAAAATGAAGCGGGACATAGGCTGATAGAATTTTGCCAAGACAATTCACTGTGCATAACAAATACTCACTTCCAGCAACCTAAGAGACAACTTTATACATGGACTTCACCAGATGGTCGACACCAAAATCAGATTGACTACATCCTTTGTAGCCAAAGGTGTCAGAAATCTATACAGTCGGTAAAAACAAGACCTGGAGCTGACTGTAGTTCAGATCACAAACTTCTTATTGCACAATTTAGAATCAGACTAAAGAGAATAGGGAAGACCCACAGATCAGCTAGATATGAACTCACTAATATTCCTAATGAATATGCAGTGGAGGTGAAGAATAGATTTAAGTGACTAGATTTAGAAGATAGGGTCCCGGAAGAACTATGGATGGAAGTTCGCAACATTGTTCAGGAGGCAGCAACAAAAAACGTCCCAAAGAAAAAGAAAACCAAGAAGGCAAGATGGCTGTCTGCTGAGACACTGCAAGTAGCCCAAGAAAGAAGGAAAGCAAAAGGCAACAGTGATAGGGGGAGATATACCAAATTAAATGCAAAATTCCAGAGGTTCGCCAGCTGAACTGTTTAAAATCTTGCAAGATGATGCTGTCAAGGTGATGCATGCCATATGCCAGCAAATTTGGAAAACACAAGAATGGCCATCAGATTGGAAAAAATCAACTTATATCCCCATACCAAAAAAGGGAAACACTAAAGAATGCTTAAACCATCGAACAGTGGCACTTATTTCACATGCCAGTAAGGTAATGCTCAAGATCTTGCAAGGTAGACTCCAGCAATTCATGGAGCGAGAATTGCCAGATGTACAAGCTGGGTTTAAAAAAGGCAGAGGAACTAGAGACCAAATTGCCAATATCCGCTGGATAATGGAGAAAGCCAGGGAGTTTCAGAAAAACACCTATTACTGTTTTATTGACTATTCTAAAGCCTTTGACTGTGTGGATCATAACAAATTGTGGCAAGTTCTTGGTGATATGGGGATACCAAGTCATCTTGTCTGCCTCCTGAGGAATCTCTATAACGACCAAGTAGCAACGGTAAGAACAGACCATGGAACGGACTGATTTAAGATTGGGAAAGGAGTATGGCAGGGTTGTATACTCTCACCCTACCTATTCAACCTGTACGCAGAACACATCATGTGACATGCTGGGCTTGATGAATCCAAGGCTGGAGTTAAAATCGCTGGAAGAAACATTAACAATCTCAGATATGCAGATGATACCACTCTGATGGCTGAAAGCGAGGAGGAGCTGAGGAACCTTATGGTGAACGTGAAAGAAGAAAGTGCAAAAGCTGGGTTGCAGTTAAACCTCAAAAAAACCAAGATTATGGCAACCAGCTTGATTGATAACTGGCAAATAGAGGGAGAAAAAGTGGAGGCAGTGACAGAATTTGTATTTCTAGGAGCAAAGATTACTGCAGACGCTGACTGCAGCCAGGAAATCAGAAGATGTCTACTTCTTGGGACGAGAGCAATGACGAATCTTGATAAAATAGTTAAGAGTAGAGACATCACATTGACAACAAAGAACCGCATAGTTAAAGCAATGGTATTCCCTGTAGTGTGTGGCATGGTTGCTCAGCGGGTAAGACGCCAGGCTTGTCAATTGGAAGATCGCAAGTTCGGAGGTTCGAATCCCTAGCCCTGCGTGCGGAGTGAGCTCCCGCACTCGCCCCAGCTCTTGCCAACCTAGCAATTCGAAAGCATGCAAATGCAAGTAGATGAATAGGTACCACTTTGGTGGGTAGGTAACAGCGTTCCGCACGTGTCATGCGGCCACATGACCCCGGAAGCGTCTTCGGACAATGCTGGCTCTTCGGCTAACAAACGGAGATGAGCACTGGCCCCTAGAGTCGGACACGACTGCACAAATGTGCGGGGGGAACCTTTACCTTTACCTATTCCCTGTAGTAACCTATGGCTGTGAGAGGTGGACCATAAGGAAAGCTGAGCAAAGGAAGATAGATGCTTTTGAACTGTGTTGGAGGAAAATTCTGAGAGTGCCTTGGACTGCAAGAAGATCAAACCAGTCCATACTCCAGGAAATAAAGCCAGACTGCTCACTTGATGGAATGATATTAAAGGCAAAACTGAAGTACTTTGGCCACATAATGAGAAGGCAGGATACCCTGGAGAAGATGCTGATGCTAGGGAAAGTGGAAGGCAAAAGAAAGAGGGGCCGACCAAGGGCAAGATGGATGGATGATATTCTGGAGGTGACACTCGACCTTGGGGGAGCTGTGGGTGGTGATGGCCGACAGGAAGCTCTAGCGTGGGCTGGTCCATGAAGTCACGAAGAGTCGGAAGTGACTGAACGAATAAACAAACCTCTCAAAACTGCAGAAGTAGTCTTTAAGCATATAGGTTGATAGGTCATATAGTCAGCCTGGCATTTAAGCCCCAGGCAAGTGAATGGGATAACAGAGGACATACAGAGCTTTGTCCTCTAAAAGACCACCTAAACCAAGGGTCAGCAAACCGCGGCTCGCAAGCCACATGCGGCTCTTTGGCCCCTTGAGTGTGGCTCTTCCACAAAATACTGCATCACTGTCCGGAACGGTCTAAAATAGAACGCTGTTCTACGAATACCGTCACGCACCCAGCAAAGCCTTCGGACGGGTGCGTGTGTATCTACGGGCTCAGAAGCCAGGGTGCGTGCGTCAAAAGGTGAGCCGCTCTTCTCATTGGCTGCTCGGACGGAGACGCGTTGCACCCAAACATTGCGGGGCGTGACCAATAGCCAAGCCCGATGCAGAGATCTCGAGAGAGTTGATCTGAAGCTGGCACCGCCATGTTGAAATAGGGAGAGGCCACAGCCAGTTTATGTCGTTCTTCGGGGTTTTTTTATTTTCAGAAAGGAACGCGAACACCTCAGGGAAGCATTTGGATCGATGCGTGTTTTAAATTGTTCCCCCCCCCCCCAAGAAATCCCGGTGGTGTCAAAGAGGCGGGCGGGGGACGGCAACAAGAGGATGGTGCAGTCCTGCTCTGCCTACCGTTGCCGGAATCGATACGACAAAGAGAAGCCCATCTCTTTCCACAAGTGAGTAGGGTTGGAGGCAAGAAAACGGGAGCGGGGGAGAGAGCGAGAGAGACGCTCTCTGGACCAGGTGGGAAAGGGAGACAGCGTTCGCTTCGCCAAGAGCAGCGGGCGCAGTGGGGACTGTATTGGCGGCAACCATGAGGCAGCAGCAGCGAGCTAAAGCCACCTTGTGCCTGATCCACCTTGCCTTGCAGGCACAGAGGAGCTGGCCGAGGGGGCGGGGAAGAAGATCCCTGGTTGCAATCAGGAAAGGGGCAGATTGTGGGAGGCTTTGTCTCCAAGGCGCTGTAAGGGAGCGAAGGACAGGCAGAGGAGAAGATCAGGGAAGCGGACTTGTCTCCGAGCAATTAACTCGGAGATTATACAATGCTGATGGCGGGTAGGGTGGGGAGCTGCAGCTACATTTTGCCACCCAAAATTGTTTTCAAGGCTCCCGCCAACAAACCCTGCCCCCAGTACGTGCAATTGGCTCCTGCCCGCAAACCCCGCCCCCTTCCACGTGATTGGCTCCTGCCCGCAAACCCCGCCCCCTCCCACGCGATTGGCTCCTGCCCGCAAACCCCGCCCCCTGGCCCTCGAGTGATGTTATAAATGTTATAAATGTCAAAATGGCTCCTGGCATAAAAAAGTTTGCCGACCCCTGACCTAAACTAATCAAGTCTCAATTGTTCTCCATTATTTTCTACATACCCCAGCAAGTAGGTATACTTGAACATCCAAGAAAACATCAAGCTCCCACTGTAAGACTTTATAGGTGACAAGAATGTTGAACAATCTAGGTACAAAGAAGTTCAAATAATAGAAAGTTTGATCTTGGAAACAATTTCATGTTTATAGAACAATGCATAAAACAGCAAGCCAAGAGGATTCTATTGTAATCCCCAATACTGTATGATAAATAAGAAAGGAGGTTTCTGCTTTAGATGATCAGCTATCTAAGTGTATACCAGAAACAAGTTTATTTTTCAATCCAAAAGAAGCTTTTACAAAACAATAAAAAGGCAAAAATTCCCTGTGAGTTGCGTTGGATTCGCAGTGACTACATGAAAGTTCCATGTGGCTTTTGGACAACGATTTGGAAATGATTTGCCACTGCCTTTTGTGGGATTCTTTTAAACTTCCCAATCTAATTTACAGCCCTGGAATTTTCTGGTGGTCTTCTGTCCAAGTACTAATTCTTACTCTGATTAATATTTTTTGTGATTATCCAAGGTTAGTTATGTGCTGCCACCTGCTGTTAGCAGAAGCATAAAGCAAGTCCACAATCAATTTTCATGGCTGTTATCAAGGACTCAGTTATCAAGTGTGGAAGATGGACAAAAAGGGAACATTGCTTCCAGACAATCAATCAATCAATCAATCAATCAATCAATCAATCAATTTACTTTCTATCCCTTTATTATTTTTATAAATAACTTGTGGCGGTGAACATACCTAATACTCCTTCCTCCTCCTGTTTTCCCCACAACAACAACCCTGTGAGGTGAGTTGGGCTGAGAGAGTGTGACTGGCCCAAGGTCACCCAGCCGGCTTTCATGCCTAAGGCGGGACTAGAACTCACAGTCTCCTGGTTTCTAGCCCGTTGCCTTAACTACTAAATACACCATTTATAGACTTACTATATTTATATATAAAATTTGTTTATATGATTTAATAAAGTAATGCATGTATTAACTATAAATTCTATTGAACTACATTTTAAAAATTAAAATATCTATTCCAGTTTCCTTCATGTGACAATACAATAAATTCTCATAAACAACCCAGTTATTATATTGTGTAGACTCTTCCTTAGACAAAATATTTTTTTTATTAGATTTCCTTTATAAATGCGAATATTTTGACCTAACAAAAATGACGTACCAAAAATCAATAAAACCAAGTTAAGGCAAATAAAATTCAACAATAAAGCAACATTCTAAAATCTAAAACAGGGCAACTCTCTGATCTACAACTTTTAAAGTTCAAGAAACAAAATAATTTTATAAATATATGAAACATTAACTTAGGTGCTACTTTTAATTTAGGTGCTACTTAGAGCTACCATGTCTAGGCAGTAAAAATCTACTACTACGTATAGTCGAAGGCTTTCACGGCTGGAATCCGATGGTTGTTGTGGGTTTTCCGGGCTGTGTGGCCGTGTTCTGGCAGTTTTGGTTCCTAACGTTTCGCCAGTCGCTGTGGCTGGCATCTTCAGAGGACAGGAGCACAGCTAGAAGATTCTGTCTGTGCCCAAGTCACAGTGCCACAACGACTGGCGAAACGTTAGGAACCAAAACTGCCAGAACACGGCCACACAGCCCGGAAAACCCACAACAACCATCTACTACTACGTTTTACAATTACTAGGTTCAAGTTTTCTACATTTTTTTGCTGTCATCCATTGGTCATCCAGATTTCTGCAGCCACCATATGTTAGCCCTATGTTAATATAAAATAAGTTTAACATAAATTGATTTCAATGATTTATTAAGTACATTTGCTATTTTTGTCTGCTTGAGCTTTATTTTAATGTGATTTTAATATATAATAATATATCAATATATAAAATATATATCTTGATATATATTTAATATATCAAGGAGCTAATTGTAGGCTTACATTAAGTAGCTTACAATATTTAATACTGGCTCATTAATTGGTAAATGAAGAATCACCTTCTTCATATCCACATAGATTCTAGTAATTTTGTAATATTCTGTCTCAATTTTTTAGCATTCTTTCTGTGTAACCATAACATTCAACTCATAATAGCTCAGATAATACTGATTTAAACCTGATTTTGTTTTCTTTACTTCTCCTGTATAGTAACAACATTCCCTTATAGCCGCAACACCGAGTAGCCTATCCAGATTATTTTGGGAAAATGTCAATGTCAATGTGCAGAGGAAATTGACATACATTATATGCATACACAAAGTCACTCCGTTTGTCATAATATCCTTCTGTTGTATTCCATAAATTTTATAAATGGAAGATAAGGAATGAAGAGTGGAGCTAGGGGCTTCCCTGTGGTGCCATTCTGTCTGTGGATTTTATTCCCTTAGAGGAGTTAACTCCGTGCCTGCTATCTTTCCTTAGCCTTTTAATTTTTAAAATGTATTTAATATTGTTAATTTTAACTTTATTTTTATACTGTTTGAAATATTTTTCTTCTTGTTTTTGTGTTTATTTAATTTTTCCATTTTTAATTTCAGTCATGCTCTGGGAAACTTGGAATGAATATTATGGCACAAAATAGATTATTCACTACTGCTTTAATAGGAGTGAAGCGATCAAAGCTTTTCCCAGTTTCTGACCAGTAAGCAGGCATGTTACTTTTGCTTGAAGTGAAACTGAAAATAAAAGCAATGATATCTACAGTACAACAACATATTGTTGTTGTTAGCAAAAACATTTATGTAGAACTGATTATAACACAATCAAGGCATCAGTTTAAACTCTGTAGATCAGGGTTTCTCAACCAGGGTATATGTACAGGCCTACACATGAAACAAATATAATTTTGTAACTTCTGGCCTATATTTGAGCCTGAATGTGCAGGGGTTCCCCGAGGCCTGAAAAATATTTCAAGGGTTCCTCCAGGGTCAAAAGGTTGAGAAAGGCTGCTGTAGATAATCTAAGAAGTTGAATCTAAGAGGTTAAGGGAAAGCTATTTGATTTAGTGGATGCAGGTAGTTTTTGGCAATTCCCCTTCCTACCTGCCCTCCCTCAGGTCACCCTCTGCCATAATTCAAAGAGGGTCCTAACTCTCTGGAGCAAATTTCAGGGCATTCAGGGAATGCTGGGGGATATAATTGAAAAGCCTCTCTTTCCTTCTGATAAAAGCCTCCACTGGATCAAGTATCATTCTATCAGCAAAAGGATACCATTTTGGATATCATCCAAGATTTTCAAATTGCATGAAATGAAAAATGATGTCATTCTTGGATGGGTTTTTTTCTGACATTTCATCCATTAATTATTGAACAAAAATATTACAATGTACCATTAGTACAACTGACATACTGTATATACAAACATTCAGAGTTATGACCATGCCTGATTAACATAACTATGACAATCCACACAAAAAAAGCAGTTAGTAATGCTATGCAGAATTGTCATTGAAACAGAATGGCATAATGTCATTAGAGTTAGCATTTAAAATCCTCAAATAAAACATACAAAAATAGATTAAGTAGCATCAGATCTCATTAATTTAAAATTCATATTCTTTTTTTCCATCTTCCAAACGCGTAAGCCTACAAGAATCTATTGCTTTTTAGCTTTGAATGTACTAATTCCTTTTTCATTTTCATTTTGTCAACTCCAGAAACACATAATAAAGATTAGATATCAAGGAAAAATGCAACTGTTTGAGATAATTTTAGATTTCTGATTACAGTGTAATACATCTATTTGTCAAACCTTACTTTTGCATTACACTACTCAGTAACCATAAACAAGCTATTCTATCCATTCTATCTGCAAGATGAGAACAAATAAGTATAAATTACTATGTAGAAATACATGCACTTATGAAAAATAAACACCTTGAAATTGATACACAAATTCTATTTGTCAAACCTCACTTTTGTGTTACACTACTCAGTAACCATACATGCATTCTTATGAAAGATTCTTTTAAGATTATACACCAGATGACATAAGCACCTTGAAATTGATACACATTCTAACTATTACCCAAAGTTTTTTCAACTCTTTTATACTGGCGTTTTCCTATCCAACAGAATTACAAAGTTATCACTGTCCAACATCTTCGCATGCCATGAATGAAATGGTGAGCGAGTGATCAAGGCACCAATGATGACGTTTTTAATCTGCAAGTATAAACTCCCTTAATTTCAAGTGTCTTAAATAAAGTTAATTCAATACATAGTGATAATCCAATTATACTTACAGTGTGGCTAGAATCAAAAAACAGACCCCTGCCTTGTTCTTCGTATTAAAATATTATCTTACAGTCTTCTTAAGTACCCATATTTATCTGTAACAAAAAAGGTAAGGCAAAAAGAAATATAATTTTGCTAAACAAATATTGTCTATGGTTTAACAAAAACAAAAATTAAATTGAAAAAGAACTAAATATACATTTTTTTAAAAAAGGTACTCTCCATCTTTTGGATTTTCTAATTTTTTGCATATCTTTCCCACTGAACATTAGCAGAGTTTTGTGTGAATCTTTCTGATATATAAAGGAGACTGAGTGAATAAATAGCATTAAAGTTTGGTGTTTATTTCATTAGTTTCATCATCCAATATGGCATGTGCCAATATGAAAAAGTAATTACCCTCTTAGATTCAGTAGCTGGTTGTACAACTTTTAGCTGCACTAACTATAACCAATAGCTTCCTGTATTTGGTGATCAGTCTCTCACCTTGCTGTGTAAGAATTATGGCCCATTCCTCCTAGGCAAACTGCTTCAACTATAACATCTGACACTTTTTCTGGCATAAATCATTCATTTTAGATCCTGCTACAATCCTTCTATGGGATTTAGGCTAGACCTTGAGTCGGCCATTCCAAAACATTGTATTTGTTCTTCTTTATCAAGTCTCTTGTTCGTATGTTTGGGATCATGGCTGTGTGACCTACTTGGACTTCACCTTATGGGCAGTGAGGGCATGTTATCCAGGTCCTGAGGCAACATAGCATCCCCAAACTAAGGCACTCTTACTTTCATGCTTGACAGTTGGTATGAAGTTGTTACTGTGGAATACACGGTTTGGCTTTTGCAATAATACCAAACAATACCAATACAGCCAGAAAAGTTACACTTTTGGCTTATCTGTTTACAGAACATTCCACCAGAAGTCTGGAGGATCATCCTGGCCCACCTTGAGATGAGGACCATTATTCTTAGTGAACCATGGCTTTTGCCTTGCTACTATCCCACGAATCCCATTTTTACCCAGTGCTTCTCTGATGGTAGAGTCATGCTGTCTTTAGACAAGGCAAAATTTTGCGGTGGTGTTTTAGGTTCTTTGTGTTTACTTTGACAATTTTATGTTGAAGTGACTAACAGAACAGCCACTTTGGGAAGATTAATTATTGTCCTAAATCTTCCCCATTTTAAGATGATGTCTCTGATTGTGGAGTGGTAGAGACCCAGAATTTTATAAATGGTTTAGTAATCTTTTCCAGATTAACAAGAATCAATTACTTTTCTACAGGATCTTTAGAAGTTCCTTTTAAGTGAGACATGACTCATCTCTACGATCTGGTAATAACATTATTGTGTTGAGGGGAACCAAAGTTCATAGGGCAGGGTTCACCCAATGGTGTCAGCCTTGCAAGGTAGTCCAGACAGGAAGCATGCCCCAATAAACTAATTCTACTTTATTGTAAGGTTATACTAACAGAATCTTGCAAGTCTGAAAGTACATTTCTCCCCCGTTGTCTTTACAACCCAAGAAACTAGGGAGGGTCCCTTCTGAGACGTTTGCTACACCCACATTTGTGCTGCAGGCTAAGCTGCCTCTTATCTGACTGTTCCCCTGGCTGCAGCTCTTCCCCCTATTTCCCAAGGTCATTCCCACATACCATTACACCTGGTCCTATTTATTTCATTAATTAAACTGATTGAACTGGGGGGGGGGATTACTTCTTCATGCTGGCACATCATCTGTTGAATGATTTTGTTTATGAGGTAAAAGAAACAAGTACAAACATTGGTGTTATTTGTTCATTCTGATTCCTTTTATATGTCGCTAAAACCCACATGAAGTTCTGAAAACATTCAGTGGCAAAGATATGCAAAAACTCAGCAAATTCAAAAGATGAGGGCAGTCATTCTTCAGCACAATTATATATTGATGAAATTGTACCGATAACAAAGATATTTGCTTTGAAGTAAATACATATAAATATAAACAAGTTTTCAGCCTAACTGTATATAAGGATGTACAATAAAAATATATTTGATTTTTCTATATACAATAATAAATGTTTAAAAACAACTGAAGGATACTACAATCTTTAAAGGTACTTTTGTGCACTAACTTGTTGCTTTTAATGGAATCAAAGGGTAACACTTCTCATGAAATGGTAAGAACTATTGATGTTAAGTGGCATCAGTTACTCCTTTTAACATTTTAATAGCTATATTAATTGAGTCACTGAGTAAAAACTTAATAGAAACACAGGGCTACAGCACTATGGATGTTAACTCTACCAGTCTGCAGTGTTATTACTTTAATACTTTTAAAAAGCCAACCGACACAGTAATTTTGAAAAATTAGCAAATGCACACCCTGACCCAAATGATATCAATTATACGCTTTATATGCATTTATTTTTGTATTTGCTATAAATACTTTTTAACATTCAGCATCACTTGCTTCCAAATATGACCAAAATCAGTCTGTTCCAGTCTAGACAGAACACTTTAAGATTACCCTATTTAGTAAAATGCATTAAAATATTATTAGAAATGGCTGATGAAGTCACTTCCCTTTCACTATTTAAATATAGATTAAACTATTTATAAAGGCACATAACTATAAAGTATGTCCAAAAATAAGTTAACTGGCACACAGAGCATATGGCAGTCCTTTCTCAGGCTTTACCTCAAACCAGAGACAGCAGCACTGGTCACCCACAACCCCATTAACATCCAATCGGTCCTCCTTTAAATACTGAAGAAACAAACAAACCTCCTTGAAGGGAATCCTCTAACTAGGTAGGGCAATTTTCAAAATACCCCACCTTCCTCCAGACAATAAAAAAGGAAAGAAAGGAGGCATCCCTTACTGAAGAAAGAGAAATGGCTTTTGTTATTCTGGGTATCATCGATGGGGCAGAAAAAGCAAAGGCAAAAAGGGAAAGCAAGAGACATGGGTAACACGTGGGGCAATTCATTCAATGAAGAGTTGGGACTATTGAGGAGACGCGCTGTCACGGAATAGGGCACGGCAGGTGTTGCTACTGAAAAGCGAAGTCAAAGAGGAGAGCGGTGGCTTTTAAACTCCACACGGGAGCCAAGGGCAAGGAGTACGGATGGCACCTGCCTGATGCCAACGAGCTATCCTGCCCCATTCCGGGTGGGCATCGGGGAAACTTTCCCCAGGGCTCCCAAGGGGGCCCCGCGAGTGGAGGAAGGGAGAGAGGGAGGGCCGCCGACAGCCTCCCCCACCCCCGGTCGCCCCTTTCTAGGCGCGGCTCTCACCCCCATACTCCCTCACCCTTGGAAAGAGCCGCGCACTCGACTTGGGTTTTGTCGTGTGGACGCCGCCAAGAGCGGGCGAATCCCTGCCCAGCCGCTTCCCTCCACTCACCCTCATCCCGTGGCTGCCGGAGCTGGTGGTGGCGGCGGTGGGGATGATGGAGGAGGAGGAGGAGGAGGCAACGGCCGGCTCGTCTTCCTTCTCTCCCTCCTGTCAAGTGGCGCCCGTTCCCCACCCTCCCGACGTTGCGTTGACAGGACCCGCCCATCACACACACAGCCGGGCACCGTCTCTCCTCTCACCTGGGTCCTTCTGCCCCTTTGGTAATAGGGGCGCGGGAAGGCGGGCGGGCGCGGGAAACGGGGAAGGCGGCGGGTCTTTGCTTGGCCCGAGATAACCCCGCTTTACAATCGCGTCCGCACGCGCGCCCCTTTTCTCTGCCTCTTTTGTCTCCGACCTCCAGCTCCTGCCTGCTCGCCCGCCCGCCCGCGCGCCCGCTTCAAAGTTGAAACGAAAGAACAAAGGAGGCTGTGCCATTCCTCCTAGAGAATGTGGTTTATTGCACTTGCGCCATCGCTGCACGTGGCGGAGTATGCCGGAATATAAGCAGAAGCCCCGCTCCGCCGAGCAGCTTGCCGGCGAAATGGATTCGACAATGCCCAGGGGGAGGTGGGGGTGGAGAACTGCGCGACCATTTCTTGCACTGTTATTCCACCCTGCCTTTGAAGTGCAGATGGTAGCATTCTAATCCCTTGCACCCAGTCCCATAATCCCATCAATCCCGTGAAGTGGGTAAATAATCAACCCAATTTATCTTTCGAGATTGCCTCAGATTGGCACTTCTCAAGCTGGCTACCAGTCTTCCTGAACTTGACATTCGATGATTAATTCACGTTTTAAAATGCCAGGTTAAAGGTAAAGGTAAAGTTTCCCCCCGCACATTTGTGCAGTCGTGTCCGACTCTAGGGGCCGGTGCTCGAAGAGCCAGCGTTGTCCGAAGACGCTTCCATGGTCATGTGGCCGTGTTAATCTACTTGCATCTGCATGCTTTCGAATTGCTAGGTTGGAGCTGGAGCGAGTGCGGGAGTAGCAGGGCTAGGGATTCGAACCTCCGAACTTGCGATCTTCCAATCAACAAGCCTGGCGTCTTACCTGCTGAGCCACCACGCCACTCAGGATAGGTTACTCTCTGGTTAATTTTCAAATGATTGTGTCAGGTGTGTGGGGATTCCGGACCCTTTAACCTTGTTCAGAGCCATTGGAAAAAATGGCAGTTACTATAATATTCCTGCTGCTAATACAAAAGAAAGTCTGGCTCAAGGCCAAGAGACTCAGGAGAAAGGTATATAGGTAGTCCTCGTTTAGCGACTGCCTCAGACAGCAACCGTTCACAGTTAGGACGGTGATGAAAAAGTAACATTGTGAACAATTCTTGCATTTATGACCTTTGCAGGTCTGTAAAGCAAAGGAAAGCTGAACTAAGATCATAAGCACAGTCACGGTTTCACTCAGCAACCACTTCGCTTAATGACAGAGTTGCAGGTCTCAATTGTGGTTGCTAAACAAGGACTACCTATATTATATGAAAAGTAACCCCCTTCCTGGGACAAAGCACACGGGGAAACATTTCAACTATTTTTTCCACAGACTCTGCATCGAAATACCTTCTTTTTCGTTCTGAATATAAAGAAGAATGTAAGAGTTGACAGTATGACCAGCACTGTTGTTTTTGGGATGCTCTATATTTTGTCTGTTGGTTCCAATTTTTCTGCTTTTGCCCTTGGTGCAGCCTGAACTCAGCCAGGCTATAAAGTTCTGCAGATTCCAAAGAGTAGAGTAGATGATGCACAAGACTGCAAAGGACAGAACTTCCTGCAGAGAGGAACTCTATTACTTGCCATAAAAGCTGCATGTTGCATCTACTCCATGGCCTATAGCAATCAGTCGGGTGGTTGCCTAACAACCTGCAGGAAGTGGCAAATAGGGAAGTGTGCTCTTTCAATTGTGCTTGCATTTTCCCACTTTGAAACTAAACGGTCAGAGTGCATTTGCCAACCACATATTCATATTTGGGCATTTTCATTTTTTCCAACCCAATGGAATGGTGGAAATAAATTACGTAAAAGGACTGAGGACTCGCCTGTGTCCCTGAGCCTGTATCACTCAAAAGCTGAACAGAACAGGACCAAATTTAATGTGTGATGAGAAACCAAGGGAAGAAAGATCAGGGCTAGAAAATAGGGTGGGTCAGGCCAAGAGCTGTGAAGAAAATCTTCCCTCCAAATTTCCCCCAATGCATCTTTCTGGGAGAGGGAGTTAGCAGCAGCTTGTAATGCTGATGGTCATGCTAAGCCTGTCTCTCTCTCTCCCCGTCCCCCTGCTGTTTCCTGGTCACATGATCCACAGCAGAATATGTGCAGTCTGTCCTGTGCCTTCCAGGGTATGCATATACACAGACATAGGTGCAACATGAGAGAAGAGCAGAAACATGCAGGAACATATGAAGAGACAACATGTATGCATCAACTCTGCACAGACCCTGGAGAGAAAGTTTGTGCACCTCCCCTCCCCCCTCAAACACATGTCTTTGTTGCATAGATGCAGTACAGACACCTTCTTTGGCCTTTGCTGGTAAAGGGGGCAGAAAGAATTCCAGCAACCATGCTCTGCGTGTTTTCTTTATCTTGTTTAAAATACAACATGCAATATAAGATGCAATCCAACAAATCTGTAATCTAAATTTATAACGAGAACCTCAGGAAAAAAATACATTGGTAAGCAAATGGAAAGAAAGGATGTTTATAGAATGTTTTTGGTCTAGTGGTTAAGGCAACGGGCTAGAAACCAGGAGACTGAGAGTTCTAGTCCCGCCTAAGGCATGAAAGCCAGCTGGGTAACCCTGAGCCAATCACATTCTCTCAGCCCTAGGAAGGAGCCAATGGCAAACCAGGAGACTGAGAGTTCTAGTCCCGCCTTAGGCATGAAAGCTGGCTGGGTGACCTTGGGCCAGTCACTCTCTCTCAGCCCAACTCACCTCACCTCACAGGGTTGTTGTTGTGGGGAAAATAGGAGGAGGAAGGAGTATTAGGTATGTTCGCCGCCTTGAGTTATTTATAAAAATAATAAAGGCGGGATAGAAAATAAAATAAATAAAATAAAATGTTTTTCTAACAAAAAAAAATTAACAAAAACAACACTACCAGGCATGCCATGTCGGGGGGTGGGCAGACTTTCACTTGTTCTCTGTGATGAACACAATAGATTTAAAATTTAGAAATAGTATATTTTAAGGTGGTAAATGCTGTTAAATAATTGAGTGCTTATCAGCCCCTGATGATATGAAGATTATACAATCTAGAGGGGAATTGTCTTACATTTTGATACTGCCCCTCAGTATTATTTTTTTGAAGGATGCTGGGGGAGAGGAATGACTTGGTAAAACTGGAGGGTATCAAGGGGTGTGGTGGCTCAGCAGGTAAAACGCTTTTAAAACGAATTTGCAAAGATTGCAAATTCGGAGGTTCGAATTCCTAGTCCCGCATGACGGAGTGAGCTCCCGCACTAGCCCCAGCTCTTGCCAACCTAGCAATTCAAAAGCATGCAAATGCAAGTAGATTAATAGGTACCACTTTGGTGGGTAGGTAACAGCATTCCGCGTGCATCATGCCAGCCACATGACCGTAGAAGCGTCTTCGGACAACGCTGGCTCTTCGGCTAACAAACAGAGATGAGCACCAGCCCCTAGAGTCGGACACGACTGCACAAATGTGTGTGGGGAACCTTTACCTTATCAAGGGGCCAAACATGAATTCAAGCACACTGTCTAGCCTGTACTACTTTATTAAGCAAATGAAGTGAAGGCAATGTGGAAGAGTCTTAAGTTGAAAAATAAGATGTTCCTCTTATTCCTCTTACAGATGGAGGAATGGTACCAATTTTGAATTTGTCTACCACACGATACACTAGATGTAAAAAGAGAACTAGGATATCAGGACATGGTTGGTGCTACATCTGGCGGGATTTCTGCAGCCTTCCTGGTAGTCCCTTCGTATGTGTTAGGGCCAGTAAATTGTCTGTCCTGTATCTTCCAGTGGCACAGCTCTATCTTGGTGCACAGCATCTGTGCATTAACAGTACAGAAGTTTTTGAAAGCTTCACAATGGGCAGCTCTGCTCTGAAGCCAGAGCAATCTCCCCTGCATTCCACAAAGGTGACAGTGCCAGCGGCTTCACTCAGCATTGCGTCCCTTATTTTTAAAGCAGGTGGATGCCAGCACACCAGGTGGAAAAACTAATGGCAGAAAGTGAAGAGGAACTAAAGAGCCTCTTGATGAGGGTGAAAGAGGAGAGTGCAAAAGCTGGCTTGAAACTCAACATTAAAAAAACTCAGATCATGGCATCTGGTCCCATCACTTCCTGGCAAATAGAAGGGGAAGAAATGGAAGCAGTGACAGATTTTATTTTCTTGGGCTCCAAGATCACCGCAGACAGTGACTGCAGCCATGAAATTAAAAGACGCTTGCTCCTTGGGAGGAAAGCTATGGCAAACCTAGACAGCATATTAAAAAGCAGAGACATCACCTTGCCGACAAAGGTCCGTATAGTTAAAGCTATGGTTTTTCCAGTAGTAATGTATGGCTGTGAGAGTTGGACCATAAGGAAGGCTGAGCGCCGAAGAATTGATGCTTTCGAACTGTGGTGCTGGAGAAGACTCTTGAGAGTCCCTTGGACTGCAAGGAGATCAAACCAGTCAATCCTAAAGGAAATCAACCCTGACTGCTCATTGGAAGGACAGATGCTGAAGCTGAAGCTCAAATACTTTGGCCACCTAATGCGAAGAGAGGACTCACTGGAAAAGACCCTGATGCTGGGAAAGACTGAAGGCAAAAGGAGAAGGGGACGGCAGAGGATGAGATGGTTAGATAGCATCACCAATGTGATGAACATGAACTTGAGTAAACTCCGGGAGGCAGTGGAGGACAGGAAGGCCTGGCGTGCTATGGTCCATGAGGTCACGAAGAGTCGGACACGACTAAATGACTGAACAACAACAAACAAGATGATTGTTGGCAATCACCATTTTAATTTCTCCTCAGGGCATCTGGGCATTGCTCTGGTAGCAATTTCCTTCACAGGTCCAGAGACGATGGATGGGTTTGCAAAACATGATAACCCCAATATGCTTGTTTGGTTTTCACTTGTCATGTGGCTTAAACCTAAACATTGGGGTTTGGAAACTGTAATGTTTATAATTAGCATATTCTGGAGATGCAGCTAATGCTGGTTTATTCTATAACTTAGCATATTGCATGAACCTTAGCACTGGAGTTTGCAAGGAGGGCAAGGAGAGGCAAATAATGAAACATATATGAGTATGTCATCGTGCAAATGGTATTATTTATTTCAGGGCTTTCCAAAGTGCCGCCGCTGGCGACACACCAGTGGTGGCGGCAGCGGCAGTGCGGCGGCGTGTGCGGGCATGGCGGCGGCGCAGGGGGATGCACATGCACGGCGGTGGCGCACGCATGCACGGTGGTGGCACGGGGGGGCGTGCGGCGGTGGCGACACACTTTTGTGTCACGACACACAGTTTGGAAAGCTCTGATTTATATACTTACAACTTTTCCCTGATGACATCATCATGCATGTGTCATCATATTAGTATCATCGTGGTTTGCTGTGGATGCTGCTGGTAGTTTGTAAACCATCATTTTCTAATTAGCATGTTGTACAGATCCAGCCAATTGTTTTGTAATTGATAAACCATGTTTAAACAAACAATGGTTGGACACAATGTGTGAACCCAGCTTGCAGGGGAGTTAAAATGATCTCTAGTGTAGCACTTGACCATTTTTAGGCAAGGAAAGAAAGAGTATTTTTGAAGCATTGACAAGTGATGGCAGGTCTGTATCAGAGAATAAGGTTTCCTCCCAATTTCTGTTCTGCTACTTTTTTCCGCTTATTAAGGTAGGGGAACATCTATAAGAAGAAAATTTAATGTAAGATATTTCATCATGCTCCATGTTTATTGGCATGTTTACTTAACCACATCAACTCTGTCAAAAGAGTGACTGTAAAACTTTCAGTGATAGAATTCTTATAAGATGTGGGGTTGTGTAAAAAAAGAATACTTGAAAGTATATTAAATGTACACAATTAACAGTTAACCATAATAGTACATTGATTGGGTTCACACATTGTCTTGCTAAACCACAATCTGGTTTGTTTAGTTTTGGCTTAATGCAATATGTAAACTCCGTTATTAGTGAGTTATTCAACAAATCATTGTTAAGGAAACCATAGCTTAGCTCAATCCATAGACCTGGTTGTTAGAATGCAAAGCCATTTCAATATTTATAGTGATCAAAGTAAAATTTCTATCTCTGGCTGAAACTGCCATTTTCTTTCCACAGGCTGATAACTACATCGTATCATCTTTAGATAGGATGTGGGGAAATATATCTTCTTTTCAGGTACAGGTAGTCCTCATTTAATGACCTCAATTGGGACTGGCAAATCAGTCATTAAGCAAAGCGGTCACTAAGTGAAACTGCGATGTGCTTACGATCTTACTTCAGCTTTCCTTCTGTTTACAGACCTGCAGAGGTCATAAATACGAGGATTGGCTGTAAAGTTACTTTTTCATCACCCTCATAACTGTGAATAGTTGCTAAAGAAGGCAGTCACTAAACAAGGACTACCTGAACTGTATTTCCTAGCCAGTGAGAAGGCAATCAACTCTCCAAGAAAAGAAAAATATCTGAGAATTATGCTTAGACTGTAAGGCAATTTTCTTTAAATATTTCCTGTCTAACTCCCAATCTTAGAATTTTAGTTTGCATTTAAAACTACTGGGTTTTATCCCTCATTTGTTTGCCTTCAGCCAGACCTTTTAAGTTGGGTTAGTAATAGCATTAAGATAACAACTGGATAATCTGCTGTTCTAAACTTTTACTTACTGTACTTACTTACCTAACTTAGGCTAGAACTTTTTGTAAATTAGTTTTATTCCACAGCATTCTTTATAAACTGGTATTCTCCTGAAATTTTGGACTACAAATCCCATGAGCAATAGCTTGTATGAGCAATAGCATGGCAATAATAGGCCTACTCACTCTGGGCCGCAAACATCTGAACAACCACAAAACTCTGCAATGAAAGATGGGAGTTGTAATGCAACATATCTGCACAGGGTTAGTTTTAATTCTCTCTTTCTACTACAAGTTGCAAAACTACAATTTTCCATAATAACCCAGGAGATTCCAAGAAAAGGTACCATTTTATTTTGTAATTTTTTTTCTTGGTTTTTCCACATAATTTGCCAAGCCCATAGCTACTAGATCTGGGCTGCAAAGCTCCAGATGACCATCAGATGGGAGCATCTTTTTTCTGTTATCCTGGAGCTATCCAAATTTTTGCACCTTAGATCTGCTAGACCAGAGCTTTCCAAACTGTGTGTCAGGACATGTTAGTGTGTCGGCTGCAGTGTCTGGGTATGTCGCGGCTGCTGCTGCCTCCGAGCCCTGCCAGGGTTCCGCGCAGGTCCTAGTGCCTGCCTTGTGCCTTGCTGCCTCCAAACCTGCTGTGATTCTGCGCAGGTCCTAGTGCCTGCCTTGTGCCTTGCTGCCTCCAAACCTGCTGTGATTCCGTGCAGGTCCTAGTGCCTGCCTTGTGCCTTGCTGCCTCCAAACCTGCTGTGATTCTGTGCAGGTCCTAGTGCCTGCCTTGTGCCCTGCTGTAAAAGTGTGTCGTGAAATGATGCATGTCTAAAAAGTGTGTCACCAACATGAAAAGTTTGGAAAGCTCTGTGTTATACCTATGCAAGCCTCACATATCAAGGGTAAATGATGAGTGATTATAGGGAAACAAGCTAAAAGAAACTTTTGAATAAGTTTCCATTGGCTAGTAGCCCAGTGTTCAGTATAAAATAATAATTAATGCCATTGGACATATAGTGAAACATTGTTCAGCAAGATGGAAAAAAGTGAGAACATTAGACAGGCTTTGTGCTATACAGCAAATATAAAAATACCATTTAATTAAGGCAGAGGAACACTCAGGGATGAATTAAAAGGTAAAAACAAACACAGGCTGTTAAGAAAATTGGTTTCTGGGACTTTCTTTCCAGAACATTATGAAATATTGAAGAATGCCATGTGCTTGATTATTACAGAGTATGGTGTTCTGCTCAGCCCATATGTACAAGATTGTGCTAGCATGCACAGACAGCTTTTTTTGCAAGATCAAGTATATCGCGTATAACAAAGAAATAGTCTGGTAAAGAATCATGGTTCTGTTCTTTACATTATTATCCTGATATTTCATTTATTATGCAATGGATCAAGGATAAAATCTGTTAATCTGTGAACTGTAAGAAAAGCCTGAATTATTTTCGCATTTAGTTGAATGAATGAATCCCTTTATTATGGTCTGTGATTTTCACTGTTTCCAAGCCAGAAAAATTTACCCTGCTGAGATTTCTGGAATTCGGCGTTTGCAAGTTATTTTGGCAGCGTTACCTGTAAGATTGTTTTGAGAAGGTACAGTTTTGCTCCCAATTTTCCTGCTAATAATAGCTGTATTGTGTAGTCCTTATTCTTATAGTTATGGAGAAGATTCCCCTCCCCCAAATCCAAATGAGTTTAAGTGGAAGGGTGGAATTATTAATAGTGAGCAGAATTCTCTTTGTCACTGGCAGCTGGGCAGGCGCTGGATTGAATCCAGGCCTGTAAATCTAGGGTGGGTGTTTAAAAGTAGACTCAGAGAGTTTATTATTGAGCTGCAAAATGATCATCTCTGTGCACTGTTATGGTTCATTGCAATTTGTGGCATTATCTGAGAGATTTGAAGTATACGCAGTGAGCTGGGTGAATTATGCTTTTGGCAGCCCTGTGTGCATCTCATGTGACGTTTTGGCAGAGGCCATATCTAGTGCTCAGGAAGAAGCTACCTAGACAACTCCTGGACCTGTTTTATGGGGTTCAGTTGACTTATCTCTTTTCCACTGCCTCATGCTCCAAATGCATCAAAGGCATACCAGAGCTTATCTGCCTCTGCTAATATAATGTTGAAACATTCTAGGACGTGTGTAATGGTTTCTGTATTTTAGAAGGAATATTGCCCAGATATTCTGGTAGAGGTTCACAGAAATGGTGAGAAACATATCTGGCTCTTCTGTGTCTTCTGCCTCTGCTCCAGGTTGGGGTTTCTTTGACCAGATTTCTCAGATAGAGAAAAAGGTGCCTGGTGTAACTCAGTCTTCCTTGTAGTAGTAAGTTCTCCATGCCCAGTGCCATAAATGTGTTCCTACTAGGGATTGTCAAATCAAATTGAAATCAACCCTGACTTCTCATTGGAAGGACAGATACTGAAGCTGAAGCTCAAATACTTTGGCCACCTAATGGCAAACCTAGACAGCATATTAAAAAGCAAAGACATCACCTTGCTGACAAAGGTCCGTATAGTTAAAGCTATGGTTTTTCCAGTAGTAATGTATGGCTGTGAGAGTTGGACCATAAGGAAGGCTGAGCGCCGAAGAATTGATGCTTTCGAACTGTGGTGCTGGAGAAGACTCTTAAGAGTCCCTTGGACTGCAAGGAGGTCAAACCAGTCAATCCTAAAGGAAACCAACCCTGACTGCTCATTGGAAGGACAGATACTGAAGCTGAAGCTCAAATACTTTGGCCACCTAATGTGAAGAGAGGACTCACTGGAAAAGACCCTGATGCTGGGAAAGACTGAAGGCAAAAGGAGAAGGGGACGGCAGAGGATGAGATGGTTAGATAGCATCACCGATGTAATGAACATGAATTTAATGTATTGTCGAAGGCTTTCACGGCTGGAGTTCGATGGCTGTTGTGGGTCTTTGGGGCTGTGTGGCCGTGTTCTGGAAGTTGTGGTTCCTAACGTTTCGCCAGCATCTGTGGCCAGCATCTTCAGAGGGCAGGAGCACAGACAGAAGCGAAATCTCTGTGCCCAGGTAGAGTGGCAATGTTTTTTTTTGTTTTCTATTTATAGAGCTAAGTTGTAGGAGATTAGGTGGAGTTTTTTGTTGTGTTGAAATGTTAACGAGTGGCTGATGAGCGTGATTAGCATGTTCATTGTGAGAAGTATTCCCATGTCCTGGTGGTTGGACTGAGTTTGTTGACCTTTTGGAGGCTGTGTTTTTCAGGACTGGTAGCCAGGTTTTGCTAATTTTTAGACTTTCTTCTTTTTTATTGTAACTGTGCTGGTGTTTGTGAATTTCAGTGGCTTCTCTGTATAATCTGGTGTAGTGGCTTTTGGTGTTGTCCAGTATTTCTGTGTTTTCAAATAGGATTTTGTGTCCCGTTTGCTTGAGAGCATGTTCACGAGAACACGAAAAACACTGCAGACTACAGCAACCGGAAAAATCTTCAGTAGCTGAACATGCTCTCAAGCAAACAGGACACAGATGCTGGCGAAACGTTAGGAACCACAACTTCCAGAACACGGCCACACAGCCCGGAAGACCCACAACAGCCAACATGAATTTAAGTAAACTCCGGGAGACAGTGGAAGACAGGAAGGCCTGGCGTGCTATGGTCCATGAGTTCACGAAGAGTCGGACACGACTAAACGACTGAACAACAACAACAACAACAACTAGGGATTGTAGTTGTACTCTTGGCTCCATTTAATGTACTGATGGTTCCTTTTGATTCACTGGTGGAGAGGAAAGAGTCCGGTCTTATCTACTTCTCCAGCTTGGCTAAAGTGTGGTTTCAGTTGTTTCTATTTATTTTCCTACTTTTGTTTACTTTTAAACAAATGTTAAACAAAATTTGTGTAATTTCTGCTTGGGAATTCTGCCCCAGTTAGAAAAGGCCCAATTTTAAGGCACAAGCTTATGAATAATGCTGCTAGTTTGTCACCATCTTGGCCCTTCCCCAATAATATAGTTTAAATTTGGCTCACATTTCTTCTGCCATGTTGACAATGATCATGCAACATTTCCATATTCTAGAAGATATTACATTCCATTTGGCATTCATCACACAACACTTTAACATTCTGTTGAATTTACCGAAACCATATTTGTATCCAACAAGCCTTTGCTCTTTTAATATTTATAGATTTATTGTTCTAAGCTGACTAAAGTTTTATTTTGAAAAAAGTTGGTTAATCCCTTAAACAAAAAATATTGCATTTTTAAGAGTCATCTGCAAAAACCACCTTGTGATGTATGACTTTCTGGCCTGTATCATTGGCTTTAGCTCCAACAGCCTAGACCAGCTTGCAGCACAGCAGGTGTAACAGACAAATGTTCTGTATTTCTGCAATGCTTTTGTGAATACTAAAACAGCCATTGTTGATGAGAAATATTCCTCATTTCTTTATATGCTGCATCAATATAGAAATATCAACTATAGCAGAGTCAGAAGCCCTGACATGAATGCACTTGTTAATTCCTTTGTGATCTCTTGCTTACTGAACCTTTACAAACAACATTTCTTATCCTTCGGTTCCTCCATTGTTTTCCCATCATTCCATTCTTTGTCTGTTAGTCACAGCACAATGGAAGCAGCTAATACACAACTCAAGGATGAATGTTTCATTCAATGTTCCACCTCGCCATGCTTAGCAGATTCAAAAGAAGGGTATAAAACATGAGAGCTAGAGAAAAATGGGCAGGAATAACAAATGGAAAGAAAAAAAGCAAATAGCTACCTTCAGAAGAAAGAATGGATTTGGTCTGATCTTTGAATTCAAGCAAAGTTTCTTTGTCACTTGGAATAAGAGAAGAATAACAGTAATGCTACTTATAAAAAAATGAAAGGGACATTGATTTGGGAAGGGGAGAGTGGATATGCATTGACAGGTTTATCATATAACCCTGCTGAATGAAAATGTAGTTGTCTTTGACTCCTAGCTCTCCCCTTTGATCTCACACTCTGCCACCAATTAACTTTCCCTCCTTTTTTTGGTTGTTTATTCGTTCAGTCGCTTCCGACTCTTCGTGACTTCATGGACCAGCCCACGCCAGAGCTTCCTGTCGGCCGTCGCCACCCCCAGCTCCCCAATGGTTGAGTCCGTCACCTCCAGAATACCATCCATCCATCTTGCCCTTGGTCGGCCCCTCTTCCTTTTGCCTTCCACTTTCCCTAGCATCAGCATCTTCTCCAGGGTATCCTGTCTTCTCACTATGTGGCCAAAGTACTTCAGTTTTGCCTTTAATACAGTTCAAAAGCATCTATCTTCCTTCGCTCAGCCTTCCTTATGTTCCAGCTCTCGCAGCCATAGGTTACTACGGGGAATACCATTGCTTTAACTATGTGGACCTTTGTTGTCAGTGTGATGTCTCTGCTCTTAACTATTTTATCAAGATTTGTCATTGCTCTCCTCCCAAGAAGTAAACGTCTTCTGATTTCCTGGCTGCAGTCAGCATCTGCAGTAATCTTTTTGCCTAGAAATACAAAGTCTGTCACTGCCTCCATGTTTTCTCCCTCTATTTGCCAGTTATCAATCAAGCTGGTTGCCATAATCTTGGTTTTTTTGAGGTTTAACTGCAACCCAGCTTTTGCACTTTCTTCTTTCACCTTCGTCATAAGGCTCCTCAACTCCTCCTCGCTTTCAGCCATCAAAGTGGTATCATCTGCATATCTGAGATTGTTAATGTTTCTTCCAGCGATTTTAACTCCAGCCTTGGATTCATCAAGCCCAGCACATTGTATGATGTGTTCTGCATACAGGTTGAATAGGTAGGGTGAGAGTATACAACCCTGCCGTATTCCTTTCCCAATCTTAAACCAGTCTGTTCCGTGGTCTGTTCTTACCATTGCTACTTGGTCGTTATAGATTCCTCAGGAGGCAGACAAGATGACTTGGTATCCCCATACCACCAAGAACTTGCCACAATTTGTTATGATTCACACTGTCAAAGGCTTTAGAATAGTCAATAAAACAAAAACAGATGTTTTTCTGAAACTCCCTGGCTTTCTCCATTATCCAGCGGATATTGGCAATTTGGTCTCTAGTTCCTCTGCCTTTTCTAAACCCAGCTTGTACTTCTGGCAATTCTCGCTCCATGAATTGCTGGAGTCTACCTTGCAGGATCTTGAGCATTACCTTACTGGCATGTGAAATAAGTGCCACTGTTCAATTGTTTGAGCATTCTTTAGTGTTTCCCTTTTTTGGTATGGGGATATAAGTTGATTTTTTCCAATCTGATGGCCATTCTTGTGTTTTCCAAATTTGCTGGCATATGGCATGCATCACCTTGATAATTCCTTATCTCTTCTGGCTAACCTCTGGAATTTTGCATTGAATTGGGCATATCTCCCCTTATCACTGTTGCCTTTTGCTTTCCTTCTTTCTTGGGCTACTTCCAGTGTCTCAGCAGACAGCCATCTTGCCTTCTTGGTTTTCTTTTTCTTTGGGACGTGTTTTGTTGCAGCCTCCTGAACAGTGTTGCGAACTTCTGTCCATAGTTCTTCCAGGACCTATCTACTAAATCTAGTCCCTTAAATCTATTCTTCACCTCCACTGCATATTCATTAGGAATATTAGTGAGCTCATATCTAACTGATCTGTGGGTCTTCCCTATTCTCTTTAGTCTGATTCTAAATTGTGCAATAAGAAGTTCGTGATCTGAACTACAGTCAGCTCCAGGTCTTGTTTTTACCGACTGTATAGATGTCCGCCACCTTTGGCTGCAAAGGATGTAGTCAATCTGATTTTGGTGTCGACCATCTGGTGAAGTCTGTGTATAAAGTCATCTTTTAGGTTGTTGGAAGAGAGTGTTTGTTATGCACAGTGAGTTGTCTTGGCAAAATTCTATCAGCCTATGTCCCGCTTCATTTTGTTCTCCCAGACCATGCTTACCTGTAATTTCAGGTGTCATTTGACTACCCACCTTAGCATTCCAGTCTCCTGTAATGAAAATAACATCTATGGCTGTTGTGGGTCTTCCGGGCTGTGTGGCTGTGTTCTGGAAGTTGTGGTTCTGGAAGTTGTGGAACCACAACTTCCAGAACACGGCCACACAGCCCGGAAGACCCACAACAGCCATTGAACTCCGGCCGTGAAAGCCTTCGACAATACAAAATAACATCTCTTTTTGCCGTATTATCCAGTAGGTGCTGCAGATCCTCATACAACTGATCTACTTCTGCTTCTTCAGCATCTGTGGTTGGGGTGTATATTTGGACCACTGTGATGTTAAATGGCTTACCCTGAATTCGAATTGAGATCTTTCTATCGTTTTTTGGATTGTATCCAAGCACTGCTTTAGCCACTTTATTATTAATTATGATTAATTATGAAGGCTACTCCTCCATTTCTTCTGTGGTCCTCTTGTCCACAGTAGTAGATCTGGTGGTCATCTGATGTGAAGTGGCCCATTTCAGTCCACTGACACCCAAAATGTCTATATTTAATCTTGCCATCTCACCAATAACCACCTCTAATTTGCCCTGGCTCATAGATCTTATATTCCAAGTTTCTGTGGTGTGTTGAACTTTAGAACATTGGATTTGTCGTGAGATTAGCAGAGCATCATCCCCGGCAGCATAAAAAGTTGGAAACTGAGACGAGGTTGGTTTAACCTTCTAGAAAATAATCCAGGATGCTGTGAGGCAGACTGGATTATCCTGGCATTACCCCTTTTTCTCCCTCTTAAAACAACAATCACACAGTTTTGTGAAGAAATAAAAGTAATGTTTACTCACATTATTTAGGTCTCAAAAACAGCAGTTGCAGTAGTAGAGTCAAGGCAGGTTTAAAACATATTAAGTGTTAATAAGAACATATTAAAATGTTCACATTTTAGACAGAGAAGATAGGTGGTTTGAGAGAGGGGTCAAGGAATCCATTTATGCCAACTTGGAAAATCCTTCCTTGAATAGAGGTGGGGGCCTCAGGCACAACCTTTCCCCTATCTTCCTTCCTGCTTTGTCTTCTGTGCCTAGGAAGTTTAAGACCATTTCGCAAGCTCAACAGCAGCAGGGTAATCTTAACGATCCTCCTTTAGATGATAAAGGGACTTAGAAATAAACATCTCAAAATAACCATGACCTAGCCCCAGGTGCAAGGTCACACAGCCACCCTAGAAACATATTTAAGGATTCCCTTACTAACTTTACTCAGACTGAAGAAGCTCCTTGGATAAGGAGTGAAACGTTTCTACTGAGAAAATAGAAATCCAGTTGACATGATTCAAGCCACAGACTGTTCCACCTGGATGACTGAGAACCTTCATCGACATATTAAGTTACAAAAATAGAATATATAGACTTTAGCATTCTGTCTGGGCTTGGAGAGCTCAGACAACGTGTCCTTTCAACTCGAGAGCATGGTGGAAAGAGAGGGAAGAACAGGAAGAAGGAAGTGATCTCACAAAGTTCTCTCTTTAGGAAGTTACTGCGAGTCTCCGTCCTCTTCATGTCCTTATAGAGCAAGACATGAATTGTTGGTATGACTGCTATATTTTCCCACAAACCCCTTCTCAGGCATACAAAACAAGTTCATGCAAACTTTTAATTAAACCACCCAGAGTCCCATTTTGACTTGAAGGTTCTCGAAACTGTCTCTCGGTAGAGGCTTGGTGAGAATGTCCGCAGTCATCTCTTTGGTATGGCAATAAGCCAAGTCCACAAGTCCATCTTGAATGGCCTCATGCACGAAGTGGTACTTCACTCTGATGTGCTTTGTTCTTGCATGGAACTTCTCACTCTGTGACAACTTCAGGCAACTCTGGTTGTCCTCCATGAGACGAACAGGCTTCTTGCGCACTAACCCAAAGTCTTTGGTCAGTTGGTCGAGCCAGGCCGTTTCTCTGCATGCTTCTGTAGCTGCAATGTATTCAGACTCTGTAGAAGACAAAGCTATACAATTCTATTTATAACTGCCCCAAGAAATGGGACCATTTTGCAAACATAAAGACATAACCACCTGTGGATTTATAGTCTTTTGCATCCCCAGCCCAATCAGCGTCCGTGTAACCTACCAGTTCAGGATCGCTGTCAGCTGGCAACTTTAGTTTACAGTCCATGGTACCTTTCAGGTATCTGACAACTCTCTTAACAGCTGTCCAGTCACGTTCAGTGGGAGCATTCACTTTTCTGCTTAGAATCCCCACTGCATTAGCTATGTCTGGCCTACATGTTGTGGTCAGGTACAAAAGTTTTCCTATTGCTGACCTGTATTTTCTGTTGTCAGGAAAAGGTTCTGACTCCTCTTGATTCTTTAGGAAGTCAGTAGTCATAGGAGTGGCAACTGGGTGCACTTCTTGCATCTGCAGGCTGTCAATTAGTTCAGTGACCTTCTGCTTTTGACTTAGAAGAAAAGAACCATCTTCTCCTCTCTCTATTTGAACTCCTAGATAATAATGCACTTTTCCTAGTTCTTTGACTTCCACATCTTGGCTTAGATGCTTTACTACTTGGGAGTAGTCTCTGTCATTTATAGTTGCAATTATCAGGTCATCAACAAATGTCAGAATGTAGGGAAATTGTCCATTATTACGTTTTGAGTACAAACACTTGTCTGCATGGCCTTGTTTGTACCCCAACTGCGTTAGCATGGCATGTAGCTTTTCATTCCACGCCCTAGCGCCCTGTTTTAGTCCATAAAGCCACTTCTGAAGTCTGCATACTAAGTGCGCTTCATTTGGCTTGACAAAACCTTTGGGTTGCTTCATATAAATCTCCTGAGAGATTTCTCCATGTAAAAATGCAGTTTTTATGTCTATGTGCCTCACTTGCATTTGCTTTGAAGCTGCAATGCTTAAAAGCATTCTGATGGTGGTGTATCTGACTACTGGAGCAAAAGTGGCATCATAGTCCTCTCCATACTGTTGACTGAATCCCTGTGCTACAAGTCTCGCTTTGTAGTGCTGTACTTTCCCTTCTGCATCTTGTTTCACCTTAAAGACCCACTTACTTCCAATAACCTTCTTCCCTGGAGGCAGCTGGGTAAGTGTCCAGGTCTTGTTCTGGTGCAGTGCATTCATTTCCTCCTGCGCAGCATCCTTCCAGAGACGGGCTTCAGTGGCTGGCATCTCCTCTATCGCTTCCCAGTTGGAAGGCTCTAGGGGTTGCGCCGACCCTGCGAGGTAGGACAGTCGTAGTGGTGGGACACCTCTGTTGGATCTCGATGAGCGTCTGACCTGTGGTTCTGGTTCCACATCAGCTTCCTCATCATCCTCCAATGCAGACATCTCCGCATCAGACTGTTCCTCTTCATCTCTGGTGGTGCTGCTGAGAGTCTGGTCCTCTGCGTCTTCTTCCTGTTGATGCCCTGTAGATGGTGTTATGGCTGTGGAAGGCAGATCTGGATAGTTACACATTTGTGGTGGAAAGTATATGAGATCTTGTGTTTCTTTCTCTGATTGCTCAGAAAAATCTACAACACTTCCACTTTTGTCAACTTTGCTGTGTAAAATGTACTTATTTTTCCCAACTGAGGGAACATTCAGTGGACCACACACATCACTGTAAACTATATCAAGCACTTTGGTACTTCTCTGTTCAGTACACGGTGGAAAAGAAGGTTTGACACTTTTCTCTGTGATACAACTTACACACTTTGTTGTTGGTGAAGTGTTTAGTGCTACCTTTATTCCTCTTGCACGCTCCTTGTGCTGCAAGTCCACTACGGCATTGATGTCTCTGTGTCCAAGTCTTCTGTGCCAAAGTTCTGGATCCGCCTCATCCTTCTGGTTTGAGCGTGCCACTTTAGCAGACTGGGTTTCCGAAAGATTAATCTCATACACACCATGTATTAGATTTGCTTCAGCATACAATTTCCCATCTTTAGACACCTGGCACACATCATTTTCAAATAATATACTGAAACCTTTTCTGGCCAGAGTAGAGACACTAAGCATATTGCAGGTCAGTTCTGGAGTATACAAGACCCGTTGTATGGGATTCTCTTTTGTCTCACAACCTATCTTGCACTTCAGGACTCCTGACCCTGCGCCATGTGCTTTTATGATTTTGCCATCTGCAATTTGAATACTGCCACCTTGTGATGGGTCAATACTTTCAATGTCCTCAAAGAAATCTTTTTCATGAGTAAAATGACTTGAGGCTCCAGAATCTATTATCCATTTGTTTGACTTGGTGTCACAACTGTTAGCAGTTAAACTCTTTTCTAGTAAGAGAAAACTTCCCTCATTTTTCTCTTTCTTTTCGTTTTGCTGATTAAACGCAGGGAAATTTTGTGACTTTCGGGCTTTGCAAGCGTTAGCCATGTGCCCTTCCTTATTACAACTGAAGCACACAATTTTCTTAGGTGTGGTTTTAGCCCTCACTTGGAATTTAGACACATAGTTTGAATCATTGGCTTTTACAGTCCTGGTAGGAGATTCTTGTCTCCTTTCCACACACTCTTCTTTCAGATGGGCAATTACTTTTCTTAGAGTTAAGTCTGTCTTCCCATCCATAAGAGTTGCAAAAGTCTCAAACTTAGGTCCAAGTGATCCCAGGAAATAACGAACTTTCTGTTCCTCCTGCATTGGGTATTCTGAGAGTTCTAGTTTTTCAATAATTGTTAGGAATTCTGTCACATGACTGTTACAGTCTGCTTTGGACACAAGTTTCAACTTAAATAAGTCTCTCACCCAGGCACGGTGAGAGCGTTTACTTGCAAATCCATATGACAATTCCAAATTTTCAAGGATCTGGGCTGCAGTATTCCCCTTCTTAACGTGAACCATCTGCACATCCGAAATACTACTCAGAATTATGGCTACTGCTAACTTATTCTGCTTTTCCCATATCTTGATTGAAGCTTGGGCTTCTTCTGTAGTGCCAGTAGGCTTCTCTTTTTCGATACAATCCAAGATATCTTTAAGATCAAATATCACCTCTAGGCGCTTTTTCCATTGGATAAAATTGTTCTCTCCTAGTCTGGGTAGCTTAAGGCTTCCCTCCTCAATTTGATTCTGATTAGCCATCTTAAAAATCAAAAATTTGAAAAATGTCCAAAAATTCAAAATCAAAAACTTAAATCTCCAATGAAAAAAACATCTAAGATCTTCTCTGCCTAGCTACTGCACTGCGAGGGAAAGGGGGGGGGTTAATCCTTTCACAATGGAGACAATGGAAGTCACCATGTGCTCGCCAGAAAAAAAAAATGTCCACTTTGGATCTTTCTTCTCTCTTAAGAAAATCCAGCGACATCCACAAAATACTTCAAGCTTTGTCTCTTCTGGGCCCGTAACCCTTGTTGGGGATGAGATTAAATACTGGGAGAGGATATATTGTTTGGATATTATCCTTCCTTTCTCACGTAAGTGAGATTAGCAGAGCATCATCCCCGGCAGCATAAAAAATTGGAAACTGAGACGAGGTTGGTTTAACCTTCTAGAAAATAATCCAGGATGCTGTGAGGCAGACTGGATTATCCTGGCATTACCCCTTTTTCTCCCTCTTAAAACAACAATCACACATCCAAGGAGCTTCTTCAGTCTGAGCAAAGTTGGTAAGGGAATCCTAAATATGTTCCTAGGTAGCTGTGTGACCTTACACCTGGGGCTAGGTCATGGTTATATTGAGATGTAATTTTTTTTAAGTCCTTTTATCATCTAAAGGAGGGTCGTTAAAATCACCATGCTGCTGTTGAGCTTCTGAAATGGTCTTAATCTTCCTAGGCACAGAAGACAAAACGGGTAGGAAGATGGGGGAGAGTTTGTGCCTGAGGCCCCCACCTCTATTCAAGGAAGGATTTTCCAAGTTGGCATAAATGGATTCCTTGACCCCTCTCTCAAACCACCTATCTTCTCTGTCTAAAATGTGAACATTAATGTCCTCAAATGAGTGTCCTTTTTCTTTTAGATGAAGATAAACTGCTGACTCTGGTCCTGTGGTGTTATTTCTCCTGTGTTGGGCCATCCTCCTGTACATAGGTTGTTTGGTTTCTCCAATGTAGAGTTCAGAGCACTCCTCACTGCACTGGATTGCATAAACTACATTGCTTTTCTTGTGTTTTGGAGTTTGATCTTTGGGGTGTACAAGCCTCTGTCTCAGTGTGTTGGTGGGTTTGAAATATACAGGTATGTGGTGTTTGCCAAATATCCGTTTTATCTTTTCAGACACGCCAGCCATGTAGGGAATGACCAGGTTCTTTCGTTTACTCTGAGTCTCAGCCCTATCTGTCGCTGTTTTAGGTCTGGTAGATTTAGATATAGAATATATAGACTTTAGCATTCTGTCTGGGTTTGGATAAGGAACCATAAGGAAGGCTGAGCGAAGGAAGATAGATGCTTTTGAACTGTGCTGATGCTAGGGAAAGTGGAAGGCAAAAGGAAGAGGGGCAGACCAAGGGCAAGATGGATGGATGGTATTCTGGAGGTGACGGACTCAACCATTGGGGAGCTGGGGATGGTGACGGCCGACAGAAAGCTCTGGCGTGGACTGGTCCATGAAGTCACGAAGAGTCGGAAACGACTGAACGAATAAACAACAACTGGGTTTGGAGAGCTCAGACAACGTGTCCTTTCAACTCGAGAGCATGGTGGAAAGAGAGGGAAGAACAGGAAGAAGGAAGTGATCTCACAGAGTTCTCTCTTTAGGAAGTTACTGCGAGTCTCCGCCCTCTTCATGTCCTTATAGAGCAAGACATGAATTGTTGGTATGACTGCTATATTTTCCCACAAAGAATACTGGGGTGGGTTGCCGTTACCTTCCCCAGGGATTGTATTTAGTCTGACCTCTCTGCCATGACCTTCCCATCTTGGGTGTCCCTTCACGGTTTAGCTCATGGTGCTCGTTGAGGTGCTCAAGCTCCAGCACCACGACAAGGTAACAATCTCCTTTGCTGGACTGAAGAAGCTCCTTGGATAAGGAGCGAAACGTTTCCACTGAGAAAATAGAAATCCAGTTGACATGATTCAAGCTACAGACAATTCCACCTGGATGACTGAGAACCTTCATAGACTCCTTTGCTGGAGTTTTCCCTCCTTACAGCATAGCAAAATTGTGATTCTTAATCTCTATCCCCTGAATAAACACTGACCTACTCCATTTCCCAAAGAGACTACTGTACTTTTCTTGCTTCTAGTTTTTCTTATTTCCCCATAGTCTCTTTATATAGCATTCTAGTGCAAAAATCATTAGTGTTTCTCATGGCTCTGATCATGTGATGCCCATCCTTAAATCTTTATATTGTCTTCTTATCCACTCCTAGAACCAAGGAAAGACCTTTGCCCCATCCTTCACTCCATCTGTGGTGTAGTTCTCCTTTATCTCTTTGCCCATAAATCCAGATGCAGTCCTGACCAATAGTATGCAGGGCCATGCTCTTTCCCTTTTTTCTGTCTATCACACCTCTCTCTCTCTTTTTCTCTCTTTCTCCCCCTCCCTCATTCTTTCCTCTTCCTCATTGTGTGGAGGTTTCCTGGGAAGAAATTATTTGCCTTTGTCAGAAATTGGAACTGATATGGCTTTAGAAAGAAGGTTAAGGATTTAGAGCAGGGTTTCTCAACCAGGGTTCCATGGAACCCTAGGGTTCTGCAAGAGGTCACTAGGGGTTCCCTTGGAGATCACAATTTATTTTAAAAATTATTAAAAATTCAGGCAACTTGACATTAAAGAGGTAAGTTTCATTCTTTATTTTTAGTTTAAGAACACTGTTGGTGCATATATACAGGCCTACACATGAAATTAATATAATAATTTTGTAACTTCTGGCCTCTATTTGAGCCTGAATTATGCAGAGGTTCCCCGAGGCCTGAAAAATATTTCAAGGGTTCCTCCAGGGTGAAAAGGTTGAGAAAGGCTGATTTAGATAATCCATGTCCAAGAAACTTTGTACAGCCACACGCCCAAACGGACATGCACAGGCACGTATATTCCAAAGATGATTGTAAGTCACCCTGCAAGCAAAATCAGAGAGACTGAACACAGACTCAACATCTGCACTTCAGAAAAGATGTATTGCAGATTTCATTAGCTCCTGCTGTTACTGATCTGTGCACTAATTTCTGTTTTGCAGCTTTTTTCAGCAAATGGGGAAGAGAAGAGGTATTTATATTCTCTCTTGAAATTTATATGGTATTTAACAGAATCTGAGTTTTGAATTAATATTTTAAAAGTAATATTTTAGGACTAGATATTTCATTGAAATGTTTTAATAGTTACAGTAATAAGCAGAAGATATCTAGCCTTCCTTTTATTTTCATTAGTAGATATCTTTTCATTATTTGCATAAATCCCTACGGCTCTAAGGGTATTTTCTAGTATTTTTTACAACAGGATTATAATAGAATACAATTTGAGCAAGAAGGCATATACAGGTCTTCCGTATATTCTTGCCACCTTTTCTTGATCTCTTCTGCTTCTGTTAGGTCCTTGCCATCTTTGTTTTTGATCAGACCCATTTTTGCCTGGAATTTACCTCCGATGTTTCTAATTTTCTGGAAGAGGTCTCTTGTCCTTCCTATTCTATTGTCTTCTTCCACTTCCGCGCATTGCTTGTTTAAAAATAATTCCTTCTCTCTTCTGGCTAACCTCTGGAATTTTGCATTTAATTGGGCATATCTCCCCCTATCACTGTTGCCTTTTGCTTTCCTTCTTTCTTGGGCTACTTCCAGTGTCTCAGCAGACAGCCATCTTGCCTTCTTGGTTTTCTTTTTCTTTGGGACTAAGTAGTTCTGAACAAATTATTATTTAAATCATAGTGACACACCTAAGATATATCATTATTATTAATTTCTTAACATAATTAATCATGAAAGAGCATTAATAGATTCTAATCCATCCTTTTTCCAGATAAATTGGGCCTCCAACTTTCAGAATTCCTAATGACCATGTTGGCTGGGAAATTCCAATAATTGTAGTCATATCATATCTGGAATGCAGCAGGTTGGGAAAGAAGAACCTAATTCAATATATTTTAAGGAGAAAAGCAAAGGAGAGAGGGAAAAGCAGGAAAAAATATAATTAAAATGTGTCATTGGGTACAATTACACTGAGAAATAGGAAGGATTTCATTTCACCCACAAAAAGCCAGTGGGCAGATTCCCAAACAAAGTTGTATCACCTCACTTTACCTCTCATCTACATACAAAACTCTGCATGGATATACTGACTGAATTCATACCACATGCTTAAACTGGATACTGAATTAACCACTTTTCTGGGACATGGAACCATAAACTGAAAGCTTTGCCCTACATACTAAGCAATAACAAATCTAATCAAGTTTAATACTTGCCATGCTTAACATTTTGTACAAATGCTTCTGTGCTTATCTGGTTACACACACACACACACACACACACACATTCCACTATGCCAACTCACTCATTGGAATTGTTTTCCAGGAGATAAAGGCTAGTATCTCAATGTATTCCCTTAAAAATACCAACTCCCTAGTGAGCTGTGTTTCCTGAGTCTTCATCTTTCCCAAAGCATACAGAGAATTATTTCCACTGATGTCAATAGGACTCAATTCTTAGTAGACATCTCTGGCATTGTTTATGAAATGCTGAAGAGTGAGGACTGAATATGAAGTTGGAAAAGTACACATAGAATACCTAAATTCACTGAAAAAGCGAAATTTTATATTGAGGAATGCCCATCCTTATGGTTTAGGAGAAGCTTCAAAACATGTTTTACTCTGGCCTTTAAAAATGTATATTTCTAAAAGAATTTTTAAAAATCATTGCGTCTGACTATATATGTGTGTGTGTGTGTGTATTTGTACATGTATGTGCGTATCTCTCTTGCATTCTCTCTTTCTCTCTCACCCACCACCCAGAACCTATGGAATCTGGCAGCATATGCAATGCCCAGTATTTCCACTTCCTCTCTTCCTTCCTCCAGAAAGATGAACTCATTATTATTTATGAGAAGTATCTCCTTGGTTTTGCAGTGTCATGGTAACTCTTTTTGGCTGGTGCTCTTTTCTTTGGTGCTGCTTAGAAGAAGCAATATAGAAATGTTGCAGCAACATTTGAACCCGAACATGTACTTATCTAAGCAAGTATCCCAAAGAAATGAACTCTTGAACTGGGCCCACTGATTACTAGCATGTCATCTACAGAATCCTGAAGCATGAAGTGGCTCAACATTAGAGGGTACGCTTGAATTTAACACCTTGGCGAGAGAAGACTGTCATAACCAAGCACAAAATTATGCCACCAATGAAACACTAGAATAACTACTGCAGTTTCTTCGATAGATGTTCTTTGTCATACCTGCTTTTTGTACCACGGTGACACATTACAGCAATATTCTAAGTCCAATCCAGTCATGAGAAAAATTTAAAAAGGAAGATTTGTGAATAGTTTTCAGCAATGGCAGTGGTTCATCCAAACTCTCTTTAGTGAAGAAATGCAAGGCTTTGAATTTCCCAGAGTAGAGATGCAAAAAAAAAAAAAAGGGGGGGGGAATATAGTTATTCTTGTAGTTAATTCCTATGCATCTGTACGTGGAAGCAAGAGCTAATATACTGTATATTCCATGTAAGTATACACAGAAATTCAAAAGTGTTTATGAAAATACCTTTAATTGGTCAAACTATTTCTTCGTGTCCAAAGGAATTATAGCAAATTGCTGTGCCCCAGTTACTACTTAAAACAAAGACATTCCTAGGGTGTTTATAATATATCTACATACATACAGTAAGTAAAGGTAAAGGTTCCCCCCACACATTTGTGCAGTCGTGTCCGACTCTAGGGGCCGGTGCTCATCTCCGTTTGTTAGCCGAAGAACCAGTGTTGTTTAAAGACACTTCTGTGGTCATGTGGCCGGCATGATGCACGCGGAACGCTGTTACTTTCCCACCGAAGTGGTACCTATTAATCTACTTGCATTTGCATGCTTTCGAATTGCTAGGTTGGCAAGAGCTGGGGCGAGTGCGGGAGCTCACTCCGTCACGCGGGACTTGGGATTCGAACCTCCGAACTTGCGATCTTCCGATCGACAAGCCTGGTGTCTTACCCACTGAGCCACCACGCCCCCTATACATACAGTATGTGGAGTATTTAGTATGTATTTATATAGCTATGTATTGAATGTATATCCTGCTTTTCTTCAGGAGCTCAAGGTGTCTGGAGGTCTCCTTCCTCCAACTTTCCCAGTAAGCTTGCTTGACTGAGCGGGGAGTGGGGGCTTGAACCTGGCCTACTCCGCTCCTAATCCCTGTATTTTGTCCCACTGAAACAAATTTTAAACTGGAAGTGGGAAGAAGTAGAATAATTTAGAAACAAGCAAACAAAAGCAGTACAAAATTGCATTCTTTGATATCAATTTAATTTTTGTTAGACTTTCCAGTTGCAACAGAGAAATATTTTTATAATGGAGACAAGAATCCAGCAGGTGGCATCAGTGACTACTGTACAGAAAAACTGAGTGCCAAGGACAATATTTTTTAAAATATTGATCCTTTTGTGTTGTCTGGAAGGAGGTTTTGAACGAAGCAAAATTTATACCCATAAAAATAAATGATTATGTTGATTATCATAACAGAAAACTGAACTATACCCTGTACATCTCATAAGGAGGGTATTTCTCATTTTACCATTTTGATTCCATTCTGTTATTTCCACTATAATCCACAGAAGACATTTTTTAAATTGCAACTTTCTACGCACTTACCTAGGATTAAGCCTCACTGTACATAGACTTACCACTAAGCAGATGTGCACAGCATTTTTGGTACTTACTTCATAATGACAAAACACCTTTATCTTTTACGGAGCTGTGTAATGCTGCAATAAAAGCTAAACAAACTTTTCCTAGGGCCTTCTTCTTGTACCAAAGGAACATCTTCCTTTTTTGGATAACTCCACTAAACGCCTTTTAATTTGCTATTTTGGATAGCATGATACAGCATAGGATGAAAATCAAGACATTGGCATAAGAACAAATCAGCAAAAAATTGAATTTGCTGAAAAAATGGCAATTTAAGTGTTGATATGTGTGATATTTCTAAGACTGAAAACGTATTTTAAAACAGCTTGAACAGATAATAAAAGCAATTAGTATATAAAAATAACATGGGGAAACACATCCATCTAAACTAGTCTTTGATAACCTGTGTTTTCCTAGTTTTTGAAAAGTGAAAAAACGTGGTAGAGGTTTTTACATAAATACATTTCTTGGGATTGCAATTCCCAGAATTCCTTGCCTGCATAACCACTGAAGAACAAAGTTCAAGAACAAACAAAACAAAAATGAAGACAAAAACTGGGGAAACAGTCTGAAAATTATGAACATAATCCTCCTAAATCAGTCTACTCAGTGGGACTTGCTTTCGTGTAAGCAGGTAGAGGATTGCAGCCTAAAGAATATACATAATAAATTTATTTATTTAATTAAATTTATATAAATGGAATTACTTAGACAGGAGGTGCAATAATTTGAGAATTAGATTCGTGGGAGGGCTAGGACATCAAGCCATAATTGACTATCGATATAATGGGCTTGGCTTCAAACCATTTTTTTTATTTTGAGAAACACATACCACTTTCCTCTAACCATCATTATTGATTTATGGATTTTAAGGCCAGTGGGGGTTGTTATAATTGTCTAGTCTAACCTTCTACATATAATAAAAAACCTGAACACATCTGCCCTGCCTTTATTTATAGCTCAAGTGAGATTCAGTTAAAATAGAAATGCAAATAGCACTATCACACCGGGAAAGGAGCCTCTTAAAATATTAGTCTTTGTGCTATCGTACTAGATGCTTAATATACCTTCTGTGAACTCATTTCTTCTTTTTTAAGCTTAATTTTCATCTGGCCTTTCTATCCATGTCAGGATAGAGAGAAGAAGAGGTAAAGGCATCAGCCCACATGGGGTCTTTGGGGGGGGGGTCAAAAAAGTCAAGATGGTGGCTACAACCATGCAATCAAAGCCCTGCCCCTTTTTTACATGCATTAAGGAAGCCTGGATTCATTGTTGTATGGGACCACAAGGTTAAATCTTCTGTTCAAACCATCCCAGGAAGTGCTATATCTCCTGAACTTTTGCATAGGCTGTAAACTGAAGCAGTCAGCACAGACTGTTAGAAACCCTCTCCAATTGAGTAGAAGTATCACATTATTTATATATTTAAAAGATGTATATATTACATCTTTCAGCTAAGGGCATCTACCAGGAGTGGGTTCCGGTCTGCTTGCAGAGTGAATAGAGACTCTGGACACTCAATCAGGACTGTTGCTGCCTCTGTTCCACCTCCTGTTTCTGCAGCTGTGAGGTTTCTCTGCAAAACACAAGCGGCAGATGCAGCAGAAGTGCTGGCGGTACGAGGTGGCCTTTGCCTCTCATCTGCTGACCCCTTGGTATATTTTCTATGTGATGGAATTTAGGCAAAAGAATCAAAACGTGCCAAGCGTTCTGCCATCCTAAGCAGATGGGATGTTTCCTGGATATCCACCGGTATGTCTGTGTGTGTGTCAAAATCTGCAAGATGGCAGGCATGGCATAATAATCAAACCCCACCCCTTTTGCATGGGCATGTGAGGTGATACCCATGCAAAAGGGACATTGCTCAGGTTGCAACACCAGGCCCACCCTCTGTCAGATTTTGATACCCCCAGGGACACTGCTGGGATTCTTTCAGTTTACTTTCTTTTACTGTGCATTTGGGAGGGGAAAGAGATTAGGGTTTGGTGCAAACATGAAGGAGCAGAGCAAGCCGTTCACTTATTGGTCAATAGGTAAGAAGTGATTGGTTGATACCTCTCTGGTTAGGAAGAATCCATTCTGACTGGCTGTCAGCTATTAGTATGCCCTGCAGCATGCTAATAGGAATTCAAATGTTGAGAACTGCCCAAAACATTATTTACACATTAAAAACTCATACACTAAAGCCATATTTAAAACCCACTGTAAGAAGAAGAATTTCTCAGGGATAAAATCGTATGACAATAACATAAAAGAATGCAGATGCATCAAAACAAGTGATCAAGTAATCCAGCCTTGTGTATGATTCAGCCAATGAAAGCAATAGTCTTATCCTGCTTTTTCTCCTCCACCGACTAATATTTAGAAACATATTTTTGCTTGAGCATCTCTTACGCTGTGCTCTCTATTTCATGTTGGTTTTGCTTTAGTTTTTTTAAATTATTCCTTTGCCTGCCAAGGTTATATCTCCAGCCAACCATAGTTGGATTCATTTTATCAGTTTGTTTATAGGCCTTAAGAGAGTTGTATCAGTGGGAATGTGAGCAGTGTCCACAGGATGGCAGTGTTAGCTGCCAAGGATTTCCCCCATTCTATACATTAATTCCTCTTTCTTTGTAATTCCTTCTCATGTAGCAAATAGTGGATTAGAGGTGGTTCTTATCTTTGCACACACATTTAACCAAGTGAGGATTATTTATGAATGCCACAACTCTGAAGGGCTGTAACAATATCTGAAGAGCATCTTCTTCTCACGTGCTTCAAAGTTCATGTTTTCAATAGTATCCTCATCTATTTGATGTAATCCAACAACTATTTGATTTTGTCAAATGAACTGGTAACTTTTTATATTGCCATATTCTTTACTCAAAGGAATTCAAAGGATTCTTGAATTCTTAAGTGTTATTTTTACCCCCTATTTTAAAAAAATTTTAAATGCATTTCTATGGCCAGGCTTATACCGTATTGACGGTAGAAATAGTGACATGGTTTACACATTTTGCTAAACTCTAAGTAGTTTGTGGTTGGTAGCCAGTGTGAATTTTAAGTCATGATTTATGGCTTGGTAGGTTGTGCAAATTCAGCCAACTATAGTTTTTATTCAGTAAACTATAGTTCAACAATCCATAACTTGGTGTGATGTTTAAACTAGTTCTGACTACAATAAAGCATGAATTCTTGCAAGTGTACAAGCTGAAGTCTACATCGCTGAAAATAAGGTGATGTTTACTGCATGTTGCTCTTCTCCCCCCCCCCCCGCTTCTATTCTTTGAACTGTTCTAAAGGAGCAAAACTATATGTAGTCTATTTGAATCCTGTTCAAATTATGTGTGTTAGCCCATTGATTTGAAAGAGGGTAAGTGTTTCTGGGAGGGGCGTGGTGGCTCAGTGGGTAAGACGCCAGGCTTGTCGATCAGAAGATCGCAAGTTCGGAGGTTCGAATCCCAAGTCCCGCGTGACGGAGTGAGCTCCCACACTCGCCCCAGCTCTTGCCAACCTAGCAATTCGAAAGCATGCAGATGCAAGTAGATGAATAGGTACCACTTCGGTGGGTAGGTAACCGATCCGCATGCGTCATGCCGGCCACATGTCCATGGAAGCACCTTTGGACAATGCTGGCTCTTCGGCTAAGAAACAGAGAAGAGCACCGGCCCCTAGAGTCGGACACGACTGCACAAATGTGCGGGGGGAACCTTTACTAAGTGTTTCTGACGTTATGATAGATTACAAATTCTGTACACGTTATGGGATGGAAGAGAAGAAAATTACTGCAGCTCTTTCCTGTAGAAGTTTTCCCTACGGTGGAAATTAGGATCAGTCTGTGAACATTTACAGTGTCAGCAGTAAAATAAACAGCCATTAATGCTTCAATTAACATAATTCTACCTCTCTTTCAGTGTTACATTTTTGAAGAGATCATTGCAAGAAATAAAAGTTCTCATACATGCCAGTTTTTCTCATTTCCCATTCTTTACTGTGCTGTTTAATAGGAAATCTGGAGATAATGGATTCAAAGTGCATTTTCTCTAATATCTACTGTGTTGTTAAAGAATCCCTGCAGGTCTAAACTGATAGAATAACACAGATGCCACCCTATAAATTGAACCTTACATTTCTAAGTTAACATTTTATCATGAAATATGTCTTCTTTTCCTTTTCAACATGATATTAGCTATATTCACACGACGTGCCAACCCATGATTAATTGAGCTCTGGTTTACTAGATCAACCTACTTCCCTAGGTTTGAACAACACACTGAACCATATACTACACAGATTGAGTTTACACAACAGCCTGAGCTGCAAACTGGGCAACTACATCGCAATCTAGTCTGTTCTGTGAATCCAGCCACTGAATGCTGATGCCCCTGGCAATCAGCCACAGTCCTCCATAAAGTTTGATAGAGTTGTGGATTAAAATTTCCTGAGCAATTTTATCTGGGCTCAGAAGCTAAGCAGAATTGGTACATGTTTAGTACTTAAATGGGAAGCCATCAGAAAGTCCCAAGGGTGTAGACTCAAGTAGGAAATCAGAAAGATATTCAGGAAGAAGGCCATCGCAAACCACTTTTCTACTGTTGCCAAGGAAACTGCATTGATGTCTGCATATAGTCACCTGGAATTGATCTCAACTGGAGGGAATTGTTACTTACTAGAAAGAAAATAGGATAAAATCTGGCCAGGGTTACAAAGGCATCTTATACTTGAAGGGTTCCGTCTGCCCAACTGGTACGTTGGATTAAAGCCTTTTGGCAGCCCAGTGCATGCGGAGTGTGCTAGACTGGAGAAGCATACGATGGAGGATCACAGCCAAAAATATATAGAGAAGTACATGCATGTGTTGGCCCATACAGTATACAATGACCCTCAAAATACAGTATACGGTGACCCTCAAAATCACCCAGCCCCAGAGCATGGGCTGAGGCAGAAGTATTGGCTGTGCACTTGGATGGTATCACTCCCCTCTATTGCTTTGCAACTGGAGTATACGCGTTAGCTGCTTACTACTATATAATGCTGTGGCTGGATCCACACTTTGCATTAAATGTAATATGGTTTGATTTTGGTCTAACAGATGGGTGAATATAACCATTACGTTTCATGATTTATGAACTACAGTGTTTCATGAGCCCAACAAATTAAGGCTTACTCAGTAAATCATGGTTAAACAAACTATGCTTAGCAAGATATGTGAATCCAGTCAAAATGTGCAGCAGCTGCAGACTGTTGCTCGTACTGTTTTTTTTGAACTGCATTTATGGACCATGGGATAAGGTATTAATATGCAGATGACACCCAGTTATATGTCTCCACTCTGGGCAAATGAGAGAGAGCGCGGAAATCCTGACTCAGTGCCCCAAGGATGTCAGTGTCTGAGTGGGGAGAAACAAGTGCAGACTCAACCCAAGCAAGATAGAGTGCCTGTTAATTCAGAAACCCACCTACTCCAGGATCTTATCAACGTTGACTCTGGATGGGGTTGTGCTTCCCCTGAAACAGCAAATTTGCAACTCTGGACTCCTGGCTCTTGGCTTGAGGAGCATGGCCAGGGAAGCCTTGTCCAGCTTCAGCAGGTGCATCAGTTGGGGCCTTTCCTGGAATGCAGGTCTGATGATAGTCACTCCTGACTTTATCATCTCTTGATTGGATTATTGTAATTTGCTTCACATTACTGTAATTTGCTCTTTACGGCTACCTGGAGACATCAGCTAGCACAAAGCATGGCTGTTTGTATGCTTATTGACCATAGACATTACTGCCTTGAGACCACTGCTATGAGAATTGAATGGATTTACAGTTTGTTCCTGAGTGCAATTAAAGATATTGCTTATTACTCGCAAAGCCCTATATCACATGGAGCCTGGGTATCTCTGAGATGGTCTATTCCAGATAGAATCTGCCAGGAGATAGAAACAAAGAATGCCTTCTGAGGTCAGCTACATGTTACCAAGGATGGCCACAGAAGCTCTTGAGAGATTCCAAAACGTTTGCCAACTACCCATCTGATCCATAAGAACCTTCCCTTAATATGGATAGATAGCTTTGCTAAAGCAAGAGCTGAGGCTCCAGAAGAAAGCCATCCACATATGCTCTCCCTGTTCCCCCTGCAAGCAAATATAGACCAGAAATTCACAAATAGCTCACTTAACAAGCTGGGTCCAACCTTCAAGCTCTGAAGTATCTAAGCTTTGATCTAAATCTGTGTTCAAATCAATTGCAAGCAAATTAGTCAGATCAATTGTATGTAAAAACAGTGAATTAGCCTGGTGACACTGGCCTGAGAGCTGTAGAGTTGTAGAAGTCAGTATTTCCACACAAGTTTGCATGATTTTATTGTATGGCTTTATAAATAAAGCATCTGAAAAGATGACATATGATACCAATGCACAGCAATTTCACTTCTTCAGATATGGGAAAGCACGATTGTACATCCTGACCCCTCTGGCATTAAGCTAATGTTTAATGAGGCAGAAGGGAAAAATTACTAAATGCATGGGATGTAATTATATGAACTGTACTTTACTGTAAAACATCCTTCATGGCTTATTCAATGTATCTTTCAGGGATCTTTAATGAAACAGTCTGTTTCTCCCTCTGATATTTGCCTGGCACACTATATCCTTCTAGAAATGATGATAGTCGTACTCCATGATCTTTCTTCAGTAGGTTTGGTATGTGGAAGTCTGCATAAATTGCTTTGCTTTGCTATGAAAAGGTTATGTTTCCACAGAGTGGAATGTTAGGAAATTATGTCAGCTGAATGCTGAACAGGGAAGAGAACCTACATGGTGATGGATATTCTATTGCTGAGTCCTCAGTCAATGCACAAGGATGTATTAAATATAAGTAGGCTGACCATATTTCCTTGAGACAAAAACGGGACCCTAACCTACCCACAGCTCGCTGGACAAAGTGGGCGTGCGTGCACACATGCACTCCGTCTAACAAAGCCTCGCCGGCAGCGTGGTCCCTGCGGTGCCCCAACAAACGGGGCGGGTGGGCGCTCTCCCATTGTTCCCCTTGCCACCTCCAGCCCCGTAGCCCTCCGCTGCGGCAGCGGGCGCGGGGAGCATGAGGGTCAACTAATGTGGGCAGAAGGGTGCCAGGGGTGGGGGGAGTGTGAGTTCACCCCTCCTCGGCTAGGGCCACGGTCCCGGGAGGAGGGCACGCTCGGACCATCCGTGGTCACTGCCCAGCCAGCAGGGCAGAGGCGAGGTGAGCCATGCCAGTGGGCAAGCGGGTGGGCCGGGGAGCCCCCTTCGCTCCAACCGCAGGTGGGTCTGGCTTGGCCAGCCAATCATGCCTCCTGTTGTTTGGTCCGCCTCTCAGCTCGCCTAATGCGTGCGCTGATAGGCGGTGGAGGTTCCAGCCCCTGACTTTCTCCAATCGGAGGTTCTGGCTCTGATTTGAATTTCGCTCCTTCGCTGTCCGTCGTCAGCAGCTCTTCCTCTTCCGACTTGGCCTCCATCCTGACAGACAGGTTCACGGGAACTTTCAATTTTTTTAAAAAAATGGGACAAAATGGACATTTTTATTAAAATGACGGGACGGTCTGGAATTGTTTAAAAAACGGGAGTGTCCCATTAAAAACGGGACATATGGTCAGCCTAAATATAAGCCAGTGAACAGACCAAATGTCACCTAATCCAGCATCTCCAAAATGGCTATTCAAATGTGCCTATGAAGCTGATAAAGGATGAAGGCAGTGTTGTCCAACTCCTCACTTGCCCTGATCCTGGGTCTTCCTTCTAGATGTCATAAGAGAGGGATATTTATGAGTGCAGTCACACTCCACTTTTTATCAATAACATAGCTGTGGAGTCAGTCAGTAGCATTAGATTCCTGGGGGTGCAGTTAACAAATAGTCTGTCCTGGTCCCTTAATACCACATTTTTGGTAAAGCGAGCACAGCAACGTTTGCACTTTTTGCGTCGGATGAAGAAAGTACATCTCCCATCTTCCATTCTCCTTACTTTCTACAGAGGCACTATAGAGCAGAGCTTTCCAAACTGTGTGTGGCGACACAAAAGTGTGTCGCCACACACAGTGTGGTGTGTCGCCACACCACCCGGAAGCGGCGGCGTGCGTGTGCACAGCGGCCGCCATGCACGCGCGCGCCGCCGCACGCCCCCGTGCTGCCGCACGCCCCCCGTGCCGCCACCGTGCGCGCACGCCTCCGCATGCCCCCTGCGCCGCCACCGTGCGCGTGCGCCGCCGCCTGCCCGCCCCGCGCCACCGCCGCTGCCACCGCCACCGCTGGTGTGTCGCCAGCGGCGGCACTTTGGAAAGCCCTGCTATAGAGAGTGTACTTACAAGCTGTATTTCCATCTGGTTTGGAGGCTGTAGGCCCTCAGATAGAAAGTCTGTGCAGAGAGTGTTAAGGGCAGCAGAAAAGATAATTGGGATATCTCTGCCCCTCATCCAAGATTTAGCACATGCACGCTGTTTGTCCAGAGCTCGAAAGATCATCAGTGATGCCTCCTATCCTCATCATGGTTTGTTTTCTTTGTTACCCTCTGGGAAGAGGTTCCGCTGTATCCGATGTAGAACAGCCAGATTGGGAAACAGCTTTGTCCACCAGGCTATTGGATTCTTGAATGCCAAATAGGTTCTTTTAGGTGAAATATGTTGGATATGTAAAGAATGTATACTGTATTTTATAGTAATTATGGATTTTTATTAGTATTTTAATGTTTGACTGAAATTGTGAGTTAAAGAATGTATATTTTATAAGAATATATTTTATAAGAATGGGTATTTTATAGTAATTATGGTTTTTTATTATTTTCATTAGTATTTTATTGCTTGAGTGAATTTGTGAGCCAACTGCAACGAAATTTCATTCTATTGTGCACTTGTATAGTGTATATTGGGATGACAATAAAGTTATTATTCTATTCTATTCTATTATTCTATTCTAGTCTGTCTAATTCTAGACCTGTATATTATCACCCTGCTTATTTAACTTATATGCAGGGTACATCATGAGAAATGCCGGGCTGGATGAATCACAAGCCGGAGTTAAGATTGCCGGGAGAAATATCAACAACCTCAGATATGCAGACGATACCACCCTAATGGCAGAAAGTGAAGAGGAACTAAAGAGCCTCTTGATGAGGGTGAAAGAGGAGAGTGCAAAAGCTGGCTTGAAACTCAACCTTTAAAAAACTCAGATCATGGCATCTGGTCCCATCACTTCCTGGCAAATAGAAGGGGAAGAAATGGAAGCAGTGACAAATTTTATTTTCTTGGGCTCCAAGATCACCGCAGATGGTGACTGCAGCCATGACATTAAAAGACGCTTGCTCCTTGGGAGGAAAGCTATGGCAAACCTAGACAGCATATTAAAAAGCAAAGACATCACCTTGCCGACAAAGGTCCGTATAGTTAAAGCTATGGTTTTTCCAGTAGTAATGTATGGCTGTGAGAGTTGGACCATAAGGAAGGCTGAGCGCCGAAGAATTGATGCTTTCGAACTGTGGTGCTGGAGAAGACTCTTAAGAGTCCCTTGGACTGCAAGGAGGTCAAATCAGTCAATCCTAACGGAAATCAACCCTGACTGCTCATTGGAAGGACAGATACTGAAGCTGAAGCTCAAATACTTTGGCCACCTAATGTGAAGAGAGGACTCACTGGAAAAGACCCTGATGCTGGGAAAGACTGAGGGCAGAAGGAGAAGGGGACGGCAGAGGATGAGATGGTTAGATAGCATCACCGATGTAACAAACATGAATTTGAGTAAACTCCGGGAGACAGTGGAGGACAGGAAGGCCTGGTGTGCTATGGTCCATGAGGTCACGAAGAGTCGGACACGACTGAACGACTGAACAACAACAACAAAATTCTAGACATTTAAATCAATACACAACACCATATGTTTGATAGTAAATCCCCCAAATTAATTACATATGTTACGGTGTATATTCATAAAATACATGTTACGATATATTTGAAGTTTCTGTATCATTGGATAATGTAGACTTCTAGTGTTATAAGGAAGTGGGAAGGAGTTCCCTCTGTACATTTTTTTTATGAATTACAAAATTTGTATCTCTCAGTCACATCCTCCCACCTCCTTACAGCATAGTCTATTCTGAAATACAGTATGTCCCACTGTATTCAGTCAGGCATACTTCCGTATAACTGGGTTTAGGATTGCACAGCCTAAGTCATTTTTTGAATGCCTCTTTACGACTGCAATGCTATGCTTATTTACTTGGGAGTAAATCCTACTGAGTAAAACTGCATAAGAAAACACTGTAAATATCTAGGTATCATTAGGGACTGTGGACATTCACAAACTGCATTCACACAACATTATAAGCTAACTATGTGAGTTCCTTTCCCCAGCACATGCATAACATTATAATCAAATCAACATTTGTTGTAAATACATGGAGGTACCCTGTCTGGGCTGCAAAAATGCAGTGACCACTAGATGGCAAGAAAGCATTTTTGTATCTCTTTGCTCTTTACTTGGTGGTCTTTGGATTTCTGAGCTCAGACAAGGTAGCCCAGTCATAAGTTACAGGCCAGTTTTGGTTTGGACAACGTGATAAGCCCCAAAGTTTGATTAAAAAACTGCATGCAATTAAGGAGGGGTGGAGTGATGTTGGTAAAATGACAGTGTTCATGCCCATCAATTGCACTTAGCAGATGGTAAACCCAACCTGACAGTAATCATAATTATGTCATAAAATGATTTGGTGCTGTTAAAATAGAATTCATATGCATAAAAATCATGCTTCGATTTAATTATAGTATCAATTATTTTGTACTCAGTATTTCATGACTTCTTCATGCCATACGATACTTTCTGCATTCCTGTTTGAGTAGGTTATGGATCCTTTCAAAGGTATTTATACATTCATTGTTGCCTCTTATAAAAATAAATGTTGTTGTATTTTAAATAGCCTATCAGATTCTCCAAGCAACTGAAAAAGTAATGGAACATCAAGTAAGTATCTTGTGATGTCTTACATTTTACATTTCTTTGACATTATATACAAGCAACATGTAATTAGGTAAGATTTTTTAATCTCTGAATGGATGTGACTACCACATTATTCATAGGTGGATGTTTCTGTCTCTGTCAAGAGGAAATCCTTGGATCAGTATTTGAATATATAGCATGGTCATCAACCACAAATAATGCATGCTCGGACACTAATATTTTTTCACTTCTATTTTTTCAAACATATGAAGCTGCTTTCATAAAATTGTACTAGATTTCATTTTCTGCCTTTCATTTTCTCATTGTTTCTTTTTTCTTAATGGGAGAAAACTGATGATACAGTAACTTTTGACTGACAGTGGTAGGACCTGTCAATCTGGAAGCATCCAGAGACTAATACTGTCTAGTCTGACTAGCAGTAGCTTCCTGGGTCCAGTTATCTGGAGATGCCAAGGACTGAAATTCTCTGCAAGGTACAGTATATTCCTATCACTGAGCTCTAGCCTTTCCTGTAAGTAAGTTTGCTATTGCAAAACTGGCATTTTTGCAATGTCTGTTATATGAAAGTGTTGTAAGAAGACATCTGTTTACAGAAACAGGAAATTGTGTGTCTGCTAGTCACCAAAGGTCATTCATTCTATTCAAATTATATTGGCCAGATTAACAGTGGTAAAAGGACATCCTAAAGAGACCCAGATATTTATTTAGCATTACATGTATATAATTTCTGTAACCTTGGATAAATCAGGTTGCTATAATACAAAATTGTTCTACATTGTGATGGTGTTATAAACAAACACACAAATTCTAGCAAAGGAGGCTGATAACATATTTTTCAGATGAGTCCAAGAAATTAATATTTGGGCAAGGAAATACATTAACTAAAGCCACTTATTTATTAGATTTATTTCTAAGATAGTTGATGTCACCATATTTGATAATTTGGGATTTTTGTCTACTATGTCTTCTATCATGACATATGTTCTACTAGTTTCCTTCAGTGTCTGGATCACGATAGCTGAGAAGAACAGCACAGTACTAAGCCCCATCCGTCTAAATATTTGGTGAAACATCTGCAAGGAACCACCCCTGAACTCCAGACATGTAGCGAGGTTGATGCATGTATAAAAATGCCACTAAAGATTCCAAGGAGACATTATATTAAATATTCTTTTACCTCTCCCAGTGTATATTACTTACCCCATCTACAGCTACTGTATAAGGTATAATGTATAAGGCAGTGCTTTCCAAACTGCCACCGTCGGTGACACACCAACGGTGGCAGCGGCGGCAGCACGGGGGTGGGGGTGTGCACGGCGGCGGCGCAGCGGCGCGCACGGTGGTGGTGTGCATGGCGGCGGCAGCAGCCTCGTGTTTTCCGCTAAAACACAGAAGCACTGATGCCGCACCGCTGCCGTTGTCGCTGCCGCCGCCATACACACTACCACTGCCGCGCACGCCCCCACGCCACCGCCATGCACGTCCACTTCTGGGTTGTGTTGCGACACACTAAACTGTGTCTCGCGACACACTCAAGTGTCGCGACACACATTTTGAAAAGCTATGGTATAATGTATAATGTATAATGTATAATGTATAATGTATAATGTATAATGTATAATGTATAATGTATAATGTATAATGTATAATGTATAATGTATAATGTAAAAGACACCAGGCTTGTTGATCAGAAGATTGCAAGTTCGGAGGTTCGAATCCCTAGCCCTGCGTGCGGAGTGAGCTCCCGCACTAGCTCCAGCTCTTGCCAACCTAGCAATTCAAAAGCATGCAAATGCAACTAGATTAATAGGTACCACTTCGGTGGGTAGCTAACAGCGTTCTGCGCGTGTCATGCGGCCACATGACCGTGGAAGCGTCTTCGGACAACGCTGGCTCTTTGGCTAACAAACAGAGATGAGCACCGGCCCCTAGAGTCGGACACGACTGCACAAATGTGCGGGGGGTACCTTTACCTTATAATGTATAATGGGCGCGATGGCTCAGCGGTTAAGATCGGAAGGTTGCAACTTCGGCAGTTCGAGACCTGAACGCCACGTGACGGAGTGAGCTCCTGCACTCGCCCCAGCTCTTGCCAACCTAGCAATTCAAAAGCATGCAAATGCAAGTAGATAAATAGGTATAACTTAGATGGGATGGTAACAGCGTCCCACGCGCGTCATGCCGGCCACATGACTACGGAAGTGTCTTCGGACAACGCTGGCTCTTCGGCTAAGAAACAGAGATGAGCACCGGCCCCTAGATTCATATACAACTGTGCAGGGGAAACCTTTACCTTTACCTTTACAGCTACTGTGTATAAACAGAACAAACCCCATGCTTACTCACACTGATGATGTTACCTAGTTGGGTAATGAAACGTCTGCAAGCAAACAACCAAGCTCAGAGAGCACCAAGGACTCTACAGTTGAACACTGAGCTACATATATTCTCTTCTATTGGTACCCCCATTGTTCTTAATAGCCAATTATGTCCATGTTGGTAAGCTAACAACTAATTTCATGCTTTTTTAGGCTCATACATGAACCAATTACACTGGAATATAGCATTAATTGTCACTAGGAATAAGAATTTTTCAGTTTATTGTGTGTTGCCAGAGCTTTCATCATTGTTCCCATGGTTGGTTTCAAACATTTGGTACGTTATAATTTATTTAGTCATGTTTTGGGGATGAACCATAGTTGACTGGCTCACACAATATACTAAGCTATAAACTATGCTTTGTTGAATAATCCATAATTGACTGCTATATAGAATACAATAAGTTATAAATCATGGTTTACAAACCATAGTACCTGAATATAAAAAGGTAAAGGTACCCCCCGCACATTTGTGCAGTTGTGTCCGACTCTAGGGGCCAGTGCTCATCTCCGTTTGTTAGCCGAAGAGCCAGCGTTGTCCAAAGATGCTTCCGCGGTCATGTGGCCACATGACGCGCGCGGAACGCTGTTACCTACCCACCGAAGTGGTACCTATTAATCTACTTGTATTTGCATGCTTTTGAATTGCTAGGTTGACAAGAGCTGGAGCTAGTGCGGGAGCTCACTCCGCACGCAAGGCTAGGGATTCGAACCTCCGAACTTGCGATCTTCCGATCGACAAGCCTGGTGTCTTACCCGCTGAGCCACCACGCCCCACACCACGTCCCACCCCTGAATATACACTATAACTAAACCAAAACCGAATATTTATTTATTTATTTATTAGACTTTTATCACCGCGCCATCTCCCCCACAGGGGATCTGTAAATATCCAGATTATATTAATATGGCTAGATTATCTCAATATTATTATATTTTACACCATATGAGTAAAAGACATGAAGTAAATGTTTTGTGAAATTCTCATATGGCAAATAGATTTTATGACAGACATTGTTCACTGAAATATCTTCAGTTAATGAAGAATCTACAAAATAAGCACATCATTTATACTGAATTAAACAAAACCATTTTTACCTGTTCAAAGTTTTTTCTATTGAACATATTTTAGATGAATATTTGAACATAATTTTGACTACAGTCTGTACACCAACCTTCTACAACCTGATGTCTTCAGAAATACTGGACTACAATTCTAAAGAAGCTGAGAATAGGGTTACCATATCTGGGCTGAAAAAATTCTGATGTCCACTAGATGGCGGCAAAGAGATCCATAAAACTCTAACTCTTTGCTACCATCTAGCGGTCATGAGATTTTTGTAGCCCAGATATGATAGCCCCAACTGAGAGCTTTGGGAACTATAGTACAATGTAGCTGATAAATCCCAGCTGAATAAAACTTCTATACAGAGGTACTTAAAAGGGTGTCCACTTGTATGTGGTCATGAAAGGACAAAAGACAACACACATTTGTGTGAAATCTGCATATAAATATAGTTTAAAATAATGGTCAAATTTAATTAGAAAAGCAATGGATTAAATTTGGGCTTTGGTTGTTCTTATAGCATACTGACCAAAATGTACAAAAAGTGACCAGGACAGAGAAAGTGATGGGCCATGTGGAGCCCCAAGAATGGATGAGAAGATAGCTGTTTGATAAGTTTCATATATATCAGGTAGTGGCAATGGGAATTTGGGGAAGAGGGACCCGTCTTGGGTTCAAGTACCTTCAATATTCTCTTTCCAGTGCAGAAACAGAGCATATCATGTAAATATGACACAGGTAAACAAAAACAATATTGTATCCTAAAGATGCTTTTTGTTGCAAAATATGGGCCCAGGGATTGGAGTAACCAACAGGTCTTGTAGGAATGCATGCCTGTGCCCAGACATTACATCTGATTGCACTGGTAATACTATATCAACAAATATAAAATAGAGGTGATATTCACACATTATTATTGGAGCCATTGTTGCCTAATGTATGTAACACTCTGGATGTGCCTGCAAACATGTTTGGTAGAATTCTGCTTAAAGGCTTACAAGAGGTGAAAATTAGCAAAATTGGGAAGTGCAGATATGCAGAGTAGAGGATGCACAGACCAGTTTTTCTGGTCATTGAAAGATATTGAGAATTGCATAAACGTGTGAAAGAAACTTTACTGTATATTTGTCATTCAATTCTCTAGAACGTTTATGTTAAAGTGAATAGGCTTGAGTTATGGGATGTTTTGCACGGAAATGGAGTTGAAGGTCAATTGCAGAATGTGATGAGTGGTAAATGATTGAAATAATTTAACATTCACTAAACCCAACACAGACAAGGATGTGTATAAGTGCAGTATGTGCTTCTGTCCACTTTGTTATATGGAAATAAGAGTTGGGTATGTCAGAAGAAACATAAAAGTAAGTTAAATGCAGTCAGAATGGTGTGCTTAAGAAGTGTGTGTGATAAAACAAGAACAGCTGACAACGAATGTGTTCTGAATGAATGCAGACTGAATATAAACATGAATGACCAGAATGAAGTAAGTACATTTAGGTGGTTTGGCCATGTAAAGAGAATGAATGAGGACTGAATTGCAAAACAAATATAAGAAAGAAGAGTGAATGGGTCAAGAGGAAGGAGAAGAACTGGAAAGTTGTGGTTAGATGGAGTTGATGACATGATTTAAAAAATGAGGTGAGAAGCTTAAGGAACAAAAGGCAATGTAGGAAGCAGTGGAGGATTTACCTGCTGGAAATCAGGAAGCTTGGCATGGGTATAAAACAATGGAGAGGCACAGTGAATGAGGTTTGTGTAAACTAGAGGGATTTTTCCTTTAAAAAATAAATCCTGTGACTATCTTTGACAATTTGGAAAGTTTTCCCAATTCTACATGTTCTTTGTTTTGATATGTCCATAGCTTTGTAACTATAAAATGTTTAAAATACCATCTGGAATTGATATAATGATAAAAATACAACATATTTTAAAATATACGTATATTGGTAGTATTCTTTAAAAGGAGAAGTTAGCCACTGAGCTTTGTGGAGGTGACATATTTATCCAACCTATTTAACCCAACCTTACTATGAACTTTCATCTAAACAACTACTCACTCGTGAAAAAAAATGCCATACCTCCCAGCCCATAAGCTTTAAAATATATCTCACCCATTACGGTGTTACAGATACTTATTTCAGAAGATAAGATGGCTTTGTGAAATGCCAAAAAGCAACCTGTTTGAAAACTCAAGAATTTTCTCCATCAATATTATAAATTCGGGCTAGGAAGAGATGTCTAACTCATGGTAAGGTTAGTCACTTGCATACAAAAGAGCAAGCTGGCTCACACAGAAGTGTCCAAAATCCACATCAGAGCAAAAGCCAGTTCAAAGGCAACAATAGCAACGCTATCTGAAAATAGCAGACATGCTTATCGTTGGGTTATTACGTTGGGTTGATAAAATTATTACTTTAATGTGGATTTTGGAATCATGCATCTTACATGTACAACATCCAAGTCACGTGCTACACCTCTTAAAAGGCCTTGCCTTTATTCTGAACGCTAAGACAATCTCCAGAAGGTTAACCTGTCAAGTGAACAGTGACAGCTACTCCGTCCAAGTACTATGCTGAGTACAGTTTTTACTTACTTAGCAATTCTTTGACATATGAGGTATGCTCATCGAAAGATTGGAAAAAAAACACCTCAAATATTGTCTATTCATGCCATAATTTCATGGTGATAGAAAAACAAATCGAAATCGGTTTTTACTAATGAAATGAGTCAGTAAATAAGGAATTACATGAAAGATGCATTCCAAAAGGCATCCAGACATGCCCTCTATTAAGAAATTGTCATTCATCTTACTTTAAGAGCAAATGTGACAGGGTAGCTAGCAGCATGAATCAAGAAATCCTTGATTCATTTATCAGCCACAAGTTCAGTAAATTGCTGTAGGTAAGCCATTGTTCTTTTTGGCCTTAACCCATCTGTCAAATATGGAAGTAATAATATCAGTTTACCTCACAGGCATTTTGGATGGGGTACCCAGATAAGGCAATAAAAGTAGTGGACATTTTAAATGCTCTAGATGTGGCAACAGAGTGTTGTTGACACTTTAAAGATAAATATATTTGTTATCGCCTACATTTTTTTTTGAGGTCTAGAATTCATTTCTTCTGAGACAAAAACTTATACCATAATATATTTGTTATTTCTGCAATGCATTTAAAATATGCAATGTGTTTAAGTGTTTTGTAACACCTAAAAAAATTGAGTTTTTTTTTAAATTCATGCAGTAATATATAGGCTAATCTTTAAGGTCTCATGAAACTCTTTCTGCTTTTGTTGCCACATCAATATCCCTCTGGAAACTATATAGAACTTTATTTGTTTATGTGGTTCTAAGTATAGTTGATCAATGAATTGAGAGTTGCCTTCTTCCCTCTCTGTTCTCCCAGCAGATTCCTGCTTGCTTTCAAAATCTATTTCACTGGTTTGGGGTTTGGGGGACTCTGCAAAGTGGATTTAAAGGCACATGTGGGGTGCTGTGGGAAGACCCCAGCTGTCTAAGTTATGTCTGTTGCCTTCTGTTGCATAATTCCCTGACCCCAAGATAAAAAGCCATATTATAACCTTCCCTCAATGGGGAAATGCTGCAGTGGCTTTATCAACCTGGTTGCTCCGTTCTGTACCTTTTTAGCAGTACAACAATCTTCATTGGAGAAGTAATGACCAGCATTATGCACAAAAATGGTCTCACTGTAAAGTTGCATAAGGGTGGTAAGATACCTTATGATAAGCAGCATGGAATACAGCTTTTCCACAACTGGTGCATATTGACTCATTTGTTTCATTAAGCTATCTACTACAACCCCAATATCCCTTCCTAGTTAGCTATTCCCAGTGTAAATGTGGTGAAATTAGGATTTTCTGTCCTAATGGATATAACTTTCTACATCTACATTGACTTTGAGTTGAACTTGATTTCTGTTGATTTTATGGACATGTCCATGAGGCAACAATACAGAAGTGGTTTGCTGTTTTCTTCCTTCCTTCCTTCCTTCCTTCCTTCCTTCCTTCCTTCCTTCCTTCCTTCCTTCCTTCCTTCCTTCCTTCCTTCCTTTCTTTCTTTCTTTCTTTCTTTCTTTCTTTCTTTCTTTCTTTCTTTCTTTCTTTCTTTCTTTCTTTCTTTCTTTCTTTCTTTCTTTCTTTCTTCACTCTAGCAATACCCCTAGACTTTCCTGGTAGTCTCCCATCCAAATAGTTACCCAGGGGCAACCTGTTTAACATTTCAAGATCAGCCAAGGCCAGCTACATTAAGTAACTCACATATGGGGAGTGTCTGCAGGGATGATCAACCGTGTCAAAATGGCAGGTGCAATTGGGTGATCGAAGCCCTACCCATTTTAAATGTGTGCTGTATGCATTGCATGCATGTAAAAAGGGGTGGGGCTTTGATCAACCCAGTTGTGCCTGCCATTTTGACACTGCTGAGTGCCCCCCTGCAGACACCCCATTACTTACAATTAACTGCATTTGCCATCTGAATGTGCAAGTCCACAATGTGGAACTCCTTTTTGGTGTACTTTGCTGTTCTTGTTTTTTTTCTAATCAGCCTAAATAATTTTGATGTCAACTAACAACTCGGAAATCCAAATGGCAAAGGGGTAGACGCAGATAGTATAAACAAAAACATGAAGATAGTTTTGGTTTTTTATGGAAATGCCTGATGTGTTTCAGACACCTACTGTATGTCTTTCACTGAGTGACCTTGGGCCAGTCACTCTTTCTCAGCCCTAGGAAGAAGGCAATGGCAAACCCCTTCCAAAAACCTTGCCAAGAACCTGTAGGGACTTATCCAGGCAGTTTCCTGGAGTCAAGACTGATTTGAAGGGACACTCACAAAGGAGTAGTGGTGCATCTGAAAACTTGACTATCTCACTGCTTTTCCTAATTTTGTTTGAAAACACCTGATTTAAATTGGAGGTAGAATTCAACAAATCTGATATAGAATTCAGTTCAGAATGGAAACCTTGTTGAAGTAGAATTCTACATGTGGGTTTATATTGCATCCAAGTTTGGGTTCATCTTAAAATAAGGTTTTAACATTTAAGTCTTGATGTGCTTGTTTGTTTGTTTGCTGGCTGGGGAATTCCTGGAGTTGAAGTCCACACATCTTAAAGTCGCCAAGGTTGAGAAACACTGCCCTAGTAGATAGGACGGGAACATGCTTCTCTACCAGACCTGATGGAACAAGTAGACGTAATTGGGGAGTGGCAGTCCCTCAAATAACCTGGCCGCATGCTATGAAGGGCTTTATAGGTTACAACCAGCACCTTGAATTGAATCTGGAAGAATGCTAGTAAACAGTGCACTGATCGAGGAGCACAAATAACTGCCCACGCTGTTGCATTCTGCACCAGCTGTAGCTTCCAGATGCTCTTCAAGGGCAGCCCCATGTAAAGCACATTGCACTAGTCCATTCGGATATGATGTGCTAAATAAGGATAGACCTCTTAGATTGGACAGAAATTACCATAATGTCTTACTTTGATTTATGCACCATATTATATTGATCCCTGTTAATTACGGCATATTAACTTGGTCTTAATAATAAGCTGAAGTTCTTGGTTTAGGAGACTTTATTAGGTAGAACTTAATTAAAGTCACCTTGAAAATGTTTACTCAGTCTTACAATCCTTGTAAATCTCATTCTTATTTATCTTTGGTGTTATTTTACCTTTTTTCCTGTTTTTCCTTCTTGATTGTGTCATTAAATATCTGATGATAGATGATGATAGATAGATAGATAGATAGATAGATAGATAGATAGATGATAGATAGATAGATAGATAGAAAAAGAAAGAAAGAAAGAAAGAAAGAAAGAAAGAAGAAAGAAAGAAAGAAAGAAAGAAGAAAGAAAGAAGAAAGAAAGAAGAAAGAAAGAAAGAAAGAAAGAAAGAAAGAAAGAAAGAAAGAAAGAAAGAAAGAAAGAAAGAAAGAAAGAAAGAAAGAAGCTGGTCCCAGTACAGTTCCTCCAGGGGAATTCACTGTTTACATGCCTTCATTTATTCCCACTGTCTGCTCAAATGCTGAATGAGAAAGATTCACATTTTTGTTTGCAGTGAAGCGTTCACTGTTGCTTAGAATTCAAAGTAATACATTTTTGCCAAGTAAAATTATGCAGAATGCATTTCTTGTCCCTCCTTGGTCTCTCAATTTTTTTAGTGCCTGGCAAACATTGTTCTCTCATTTGTATCAGCTACAGTATATACTATACGGGCGAAAAAAAATCAATTTAATTGAGACTAACACTGGAATCCTTAGAGGACTTTATTATAAACCTAGTTGCCAGATGGAGATGTAGGATTTATGATGTGTTTGGGTAACAATTTGAAAACATCAGTGCTTAACAGATGAGAGATGTGTATCAATCTGTTTTGCTGGTTGTGGGTCAGAGAGCTGTCAAACAAATGTTATTGTAAGAAAACCCATTGCCATCCTACAGAATCCTTGATTATTTCTTGTTCCACTATCATGGCTATATCAACTACATAAATGTTCACTTGCTACAAGAAAACCCACAAAAGATAAACAAAAATCTGAATGGTAATTGTTTGTTCTTGCCAGAATGAGCCACTGAGAAGAAAGGGGAGCCTAGAGAAACTCAGACTTTTCAGAAGGGGGAATCTTTTAAAAGCCTTCTGACTAAACACACTCAATAAGCACAGAGTACTTTGAGAAGGAAAATGGAAAATGAGAGAAGTAAAAGAGAATGGAAGGAGAACAATGGAAAAGGGGAAATCTTGCCACATTGCAACAATTTGTTGCTGCTCGTCCCATTTGTGTCTGCATACTTAATGTCCATCTTTGATCTATTTTATTGTATTTGAGCCAACATTCTGTAATAATAGTTATTTAAAATGATGCAAAAGATCAAGGTGGTATTGAAAGAAGGGGAAAAAATCCATATTCCAGTGCCACAGTAGATTTCGTGCAACCAAAAGAATATGGTATTATAGCATTAATATATACAACGTATCAGAAAAACAGAAGCAAATGTAGATCTTTGCCTTAATCAATTGATAATCTACAGTTCCAAAAGGGACATAACACCATAAAAGCATTCATTTTGCAAATTTGCATACTGTGCAATATTATATTTGGTCTTCAAATAAATACATTTCAATTTCCTCCTCCTGATGATCTACCATGATTCAGTTATTCCCTCTGCTGATGTTTTCTACTGAAGCACCATTATAACTTTTATCCATACAAGCACTTCTGAGTGTTTCAGACTGTTTATCTAGATACTTCTTAACAATTGCCATGGAAATGATGGAGGCAAAAATGCATATTGTTTTGAAGTCTGAAATTGAAATTAAGGGTGGGCAAATTTATCAGTTGGACTTTCTCAAACGTTAACACTGCAATCTTATACCTGTTTACTCAGAAATAACTTCTGCTGAGTTCAGTGGGGCTAACATACAGGAGAGTAGGTATGACATATTTGCATTAACTCATTTCTACATCTGTCTGTGAATTATAAACACACTCACTCACACACACACACAAATATTTTCATGCCCATTTTTCTTAATTCACCCATTACCACCGACACATTTTACATATAGACATTTTTTGCAAATGTACTTTCCATATATAAATCCATAACATTTCCTTTTTTTGAGCTCTGAGTTGCTTCAGGAAATTCTGAAAAGTGCAAGATTTACCCTGTAAGCATATTTGCTTATTGTACATTCATATAAAAGTATTGTTTTAATTTTATATACAACCGTGTATATATCTTTTCATTAAAATGTGAAAGTGGTTAACAAAAATAATGACAATAAATATAATCAAAGCTACAGTAAAAATAATAGAAAAGGTAAAATGAACTATTTCAGTTTTACTGTACAATAATTAAATAATAGGACAGCTGAAATGATCAAAGGAAAAGATAAGCTTTTATCTTATCATGCAGATCATGCAGAGAGGGCTTGCTACGGACCCCATCAAGAAAAGAACTCCATCTAATGGGGTCCAGGAGGCGGGCCTTCTCTGCAGCGGCGCCCGCCCTCTGGAATATCTTACCCCCAGAGTTGAGATGGGTTTCCTCCCTCCCAGCCTTCCGGAAAAATCTGAAAACCTGGTTCTGCCGCCTAGCATGGGAGGGAAAAGGTAATAGCTCCTCCTGGGGGTGGTTAATATCATAATACCCTCCCTAATTCGCCAGATTGGATTTTTTATTTATATTTTTATGTCATATTGTATTTTTATTGTATTTTAATCTTGTTTTTATTGTAAACCGCCCAGAGTCCCCCATTGGGAGAGATGGGCGGTCATATAAATTTAACTAATACATAAATAAAATAAATAAGCTTTCAGTTTCTGGTGCCCCTAACTTCTTTATCTTGGTAGCATTAAAAGAAGGCCTGAATCCATAACGTAGTAAAGTTAATAACAGCAAGCTATGGCATAAATAGCAGGACATCCATACCTAAGAACAAAAATCATCTAGGCTTATATGGAAGTGCAATATTCCTTGAGCTGCTTAGTGCCTTATAGACCAAAAACACTACTCTGAATGAGAGTGAGAAACTAACTGGCAACCTTCAGTACATCTGCTACATTTGGGGATTCAAGGATTTCACTGACTAACCTTGCCACATCAGTCCACAGTAACTGCAGTCTCCAAATTGATCTCCAGGGGGTGTTAACAGTACCTCAATCTTGAGGTTACCAATCCTTGGAAGGTTATCCTTCTTCAGAGACTCTGTAGTTGTCATACTTGCCAAAATCGGAGATAGCCTATAGCAGGTCTGATTCAGGGGATGGTGAACGAACCAGTCAAGAGACAACCAATTCCATTTGAATGGGATTTGATTACAGATATATAAAAAATAAATAAAGGTTTCTTTACACTTTAGCATCTCACATGCCTTAAAACTCTTATTTCTATTTCTATTTCTTATCTTATTTTTTTTTATTTTCTTGGTTCTAATTTTCTCTTATCCTATATTCTACTTTGCTGTCTTTACAATTCTACGATCTATCACTGTTCTGTTCCAACTAAGACATGAAGCAGGAAGGTGTGGATAAAGTACTTTATTTACAATTAAAACACACAAATAAATCTAGAGAAACAAATTGACATGAGGTGATCACAGAGTTCAGGCATTCCTGGTTGGCACACACACGGGCAACCACCACGTGGCAGCTATGCAAGGTTCCGACGCGGGGCTTGGCGCTGTGGTGAGGAATGGCTCTGGTACGAGGTTTGGCGCTGTGGTGGCATGCGACTCCGGCATGAGACTTGGTGATGTGGTGGAAAACGGCTCCGGTACGAGGCTTGGTGCAGCGGCGGGGCGCAACTCCGACATGAGGCTTGGCGCTGCAGTGAGGAGTGGCTACGGTACAAGGATTGACACGGCAACTGCAGGACGAGGTTCCGGCTCGAGGCTGGGAGCGAAGGCAGGACAAGGTTCCGACACGAGACTCGGCGCGGCTGCGAAAGGCGATTCTGGCACGGGACTGGACGCAGCAGCTACAAGGCGAGGTTCCAGCTCGAGGCTGGGTGCGAAGGCAAGGCAAGATTCTGGCACAAGGCTTGGCATGGCTGCGAAGGACGATTCCGACCTGAGACTAGACGTGGCGGCTGCAAGGTGAGGTTACGGCTCGAGGCTCGGCACGAGGGCAAGGCAAGACTCCAGCACGAGACTGCACCCGAAGGCTGGACAGGATTCTGGCGCAGGATGGGGCGCGGAGGCAAAGTGAGGTGCCGGCATGAAGTGCGGCTGTGCGGCGGGGCTGGGTTCTAGCACAGCGCGTGACAAGGTGACAAGTCAGGGCTCCGGCGTGAGGCTTGGCGGGGCTGCACAGCAAGGCTCTGGCGTGAAAACGAGACGAGGCCCGAGCAGGGATTCTGGCATGGCGATGGGATCGCCTTTCATTCCAGGAAACTGTACGGAATGTGAACAGTTGTCTCCGGCAATACATGCACACTGCACTTGCCTTTTATCTCTTTGTCAGAACCCTGGCATGCCCAAGGGTCCTGCCATCCCCTATACCACAGCCAGCATTAGCAACTGCCAGCTACGCCTCATGGATGATGAACTTTTAACCTTGACACCAGGAGAACCAGAGGGAAGACTGAAAGCGGACCAGATGGAAGCCCGCAGCTGGGAGGGGCCAGTGCTCTGGCAGAAGGGTATATAAACCCGAGCAGGGAACCAGGGGACCATTCGTGCCTTTACTGTGCTTACTCATGTTAACCAATAAACCGTTTACTTACTGAAAGAGCTGAGGTAAAGTCATTACTGAGAAGCGCCTGACACTCTTTGATTTTCATGCCGTTTGTGAGCGGGAGCCAATCGTGCCTCGCGTTGCTCTACCCGCCTTTCCCACCGCCGTTCTCGCACACTAATAGGTGGAGGTGAGTCTCCTTCTGGGCTGCCTCCAATCAGCTGTTCTGAATCTAATTCAAATTTCACACCAATTCCGTTCTTTCCTGTTTCTATTGTTATTGGCCCTTCTATTTCCAAATCGAACTCATCGGACTCAACGGACTCAGCCTCCATCCCGATAACCGCTCTACCTTCTATGGTTCTTGATTCTAATATTGTTGTCTTACTATATACAGTATCTCCCCTCAACTTTTGGCTCCCTTTTAACCTTCCTTGGTCCACTTTTCCTAACCCCTAGAGCAGAGCTTTCCAAACTTTCCAAACCTGGCAGGGCAGGTTGGGAGGCAGCAAGGCACAAGGCAGTCACTAAAATCTGCGTGGAATCCTGGCAGGGCTCAG